>CM035423.1:126787810-127510310 GCA_020310875.1 Ceratopteris richardii | reverse complement strand
GGAGTTTATCCAAGTCCTTTGAAGGATCTACAAGCTCAGGCCCACAAGGTCCATTTCTTTCGGCCATCGTATTTTCTTTATTGACCATTCTCACTCGAGACAAGGATGAGAACCACATTAAGAGGTTTCACCTCCTTATTAATCAATCCACGAAGATGTGAGGATGATATGTCAATCATGAACAAGTGAAGTGCATGAAGGTGAAGGTGAGAAGCACATGAGATGCACACACACATACACACACAGGGTAGAATTAAGAACTAGATTAATGGAAGGAAGTGAATTCTATATTACCAATGTTCTCATTTACAAGATAGGGAATTCTCATTGACTCGGATGCTTCTAGCAAGATTTGCTTCCAATTAGGGCCACTTGATGGATATGGGCATGTCTAGTTGAAGGTACCAATAATGTGCGGAATATTGTAGTTGTTCGCCCATGAACAGTTGTAACAAATGTGTCGGCCTTGAAATGAAAACTTCCCAGTGGTACTCCTAGAATACTATAGTGAATATTTCTTCGAATGTTTGTGTGTAGTAGGCTGGGAGCTACATTACTTGACAATGCGAGGCATAGTAGATATTAATTGATAGCGTCATAACCATACTATAAACGAGATCAAGATTACAATTTTTGAAACCTAGCATAGAGACATGGGGGGCTTTTACCTTTTGCAATACTTTAAAAATTTTTTGCATTAGATCAAAGATTTCAATTTGTATTCTCACTACAACACCTATCATTCTATGTAGTTGTGGTAACCAATGATGAACTGTTGCCATCATGTAAGCTTTGGTCAATGGTCCGTATGGCAATGTGAGGTAAGGGCAATTGACCCAATCTTGACATTTCTTATCATTATGTACTTTGATGGCAAACTTGGGCCATGTTCTTTGTCTACGGGTAGGACCATAGTGTAGATTGCATAGTATGTGGAGAGGTGCCTTTGTCCATGTCTCCATCATCTTTGGATATTCCTCTAAAATCATTACCCCCAATTTTTTAGGACCTCTAGAGAGTTTGACCACTGAGTGCTTTGACACAGTTTTCTCCCAATTGGCTGAACGCATTTGCTTCACAATTTGTCAACATGTAGATAACAACCTATAGATTATTGAAAATGGTGGAGAATTGAGTGAGATATGAGCAGCACAAGTTGACAATTAGGAATGATTATAACAGAGAGATCGTAGATGAACAATGTAGATGTATTGTATTAATGAGCAATGTTGTACAAGATCATAGACTTGATATTCATAGTCTAATGATGGAGATTAGTGTAGGCTACAATGTAGGCCTCACACTCATACAAAATGACAATGAAGAACTCAGGAATTGGTCTCTCTCTCACACGACTTTTTCAAGTCACTTTATATAAGTGCTTCATTCAAATTTGAATTTGAATTCAACTTTTGGGTCTCTCTAAAAGTAATCCTTCAATCTAGGAAATATTCCCTCAATGAAGTAGATGCTTTTCTAACTAACAACTCCACGAGTTTTTGGTAGGTGACTACAAAGATTCTCTCAAGTCAAATAAATGACTTTTACAAATGTAAAAAACTAAAGTTCTTCTAGCAATGGTTTCCATGGAGCTTCATATGTTTATGAATTTCAAGCCAAATGTGTGGGCTTGGACTTTGCACCAATAGCTCCCCCTCAAGCCAAACATTTTGGCTTGGTCTTCATCTTCAATCTTCATGAATATTCTGCAATCCAATCATTGATTTAAACCTACAAAGTTTTGTACCATCTAATGCTTTAGTAAACAAATCTGCACATTGCATATTGGTTGATACATATGCCAACTAAATATCCTTGGTCAATAGTTTCTTTCTCACATAATGATAGTGGACCTCTATATGCTTGGTCCTAGCATGATAATAGGATCATTGGAGACGTGGTGTGCAAACCTAAATCTGTATACAACAATTTGATCCATATGGGCTCTTGAGTAGCATTGGCCAATCCTCTATACTCTGCCTCTCTAGAAGATAAAGCAATAGTAGGTTGCGTCTTTGAAGACCATGATATTGGCTTATCACCTACAAAGGATAAGTATCCTGAGGTACTCCTCCTATCATCTTTGCATCCTGCCCAATCTGCATCTGAATATATCTTGATGTCCAAGTCAGATGTGTAAGGGAAATACAATCCATGATATTGAGTACTTCAAGATCCTTTTGGTAGCCTCCAAGTGAGGTGCCCTAGGCTTATGCATAAACTGACTTAGAACACTTACTCCATAAGCAATGTCAATTCTTGTCAAGGTAGCATAGTTCAAGATTCCCACTATGCTTTGGTAACCTGCAATGTTCTCAAGTACATCACCTTCATGAGCACTTAATTTTAGGTTTACCTCCATTGGAGTACTTGCAACTTTGGAGTCCTGCAAATGAAACTTCTTCAACATATCATGTATATATTTTCTCTGAGTAATGTAAATTCCAGAGTTAGTATAGACTAACTCAAGTCCAAGAAAATATTTTAGTGATCCAAGGTCGCTAATTTTGAACTCCTTCATCTGATTCTTGATCTGTTTGATGCCATTAGCATCATTACCTGTAAGTATGATATCATCAACATATACACATAGGTATATTACCTTTGAATTACTTCTCTTGATGAAAAAGGAAGTATCTGCTTTTCTCATGACAAAACCTTGATCCTGAAGGTATGTAGTCAACCTATGGTTCCATGCCCTAGGTGCCTATTTCAATCCATAAAGCTTTGTTCAATTTACATACATATGTTACCTTGTTTGGGTCCTCATAGTCAAGAGGTTGTGACATGTACACCTCCTCTAAAATCTAGCCATTTAGAAATGCATTTTTCACATCCAACTGATACATGTTCCAATTCTTGGATGTAGTCGCACTTACCAATACCCTGATGGTTGGCATTTTGGCCACAGGTGAGAAGGTTTCTTCATAATCAATTCCTTGGGTTTGTGAAAAAACCTTAGCCACTAGTCTAGCTTTGTACCTGCTTATTGACCCATCAGAATTCCTTTTGATCTTATATATCCATCTAGAACCAATTACCTTCATGGACTCCTTCTTTGGTACTAGTTCCCAAGTATCACTCTCCTTGAGTGCTTCAATTTCCTCATCCATAGCTTCCTTCCATTCTGCCTTGGTCTTTGCCTCTTCATATGATGCTGGTTCTTCAATTGACAAATCTTTTTCAAGATAAACAGAGTGCTTAGTAACTAGGGAAGTGTCATACCCATATCTGATTGGTTTCTTGCTCTCCCTTTGTGATCTTCTGATTGCTTGGTTGGATGATTCAGGTATATCCTCCAATTTCTTCATCTTGACTTTGCCTTTGGATTTCCATGCCTTGAAATCTTCTAGGTTGATGATTTTTTCATCATCTAAGTTGATATCTTCATTCTGAGTAGGTTCGTCCTTAGTCAGGCTTGGAAACTCCTCTTCCAAGTCATAAGGTAGTTTTACTTTCTTGCATTCACTATCAAACCAAGAGTCATTCTCATCAAAGACAACATCTCTACTGACCATGAATCCCTTGTTTGAAGGATTGTAGAACCTGTATCCTTTCTGATTTAGATCATACCCAATTAAGATGCACTTCTCTGCTTTAGGGTCGAACTTACCTCTTATCTGAGAAGGGATATGCACATATGCTACACATCCAAAAATCCTGCAATGATCAAGTGAGGGTCTTCTACCATGCCATGCTTCATATGGGGTCATCCCATCCAGAGATTTGGATGGCAACCTGTTTACAAGATAAGTGGCAGTAGATACACTCTCTACCCACAAGTAGTTAGGTAATTTTTCTCATTTAACATTGACCTAGCTGTTTCAACAATTAACCTATTTCTCCTTTCTGCCACCCCATTTTGTTCAAGGGTATAACTTGTTGTGATTTCTCTCTTGATTCCTCTGTCTTGCAAGAATATATCAAAATATTTTGAGAAGTACTCACCTCCTCCATCTGACCTTAACCTCTTTAGGTTTCTCCCTGTTTGATTTTCAACAAGTGCAAGATACTTTTTAAAACAACTGAATACTTCATCTTTGTGCTTCATAAAGTACAATACAGTCCACCTACTATAATCATCAATGAAAGATACATAATACCTTGATCTAGAGATTGAGGGATCCTTACTTGGTTCCCATACATCTGTATGAACAAGTTCTAGGTAGTCCTCATGCATGTAGCCTTTCCTTGACAAGGGTAACATGTGAGACTTTCCAACTGACAAGCACCACATTTATAAATCATGTGTTGCTTGGATACATTAGGTATCCCAAGCACACATTGGTCTCTGCATATTTGGTTCAAGGTTCTTTCAACAACATGCCCTAATCTCTAATGTTAAATTTCAAGCTCTGATAATGTTTGATCTTTATAACTATAAAGTGCAATGTTCCTTGTATCCTCAAGTTCAAAAGTCAATAATCTACCAATTTTTTCTCCTTTGGCAATTCTCTTGAACCCATGTTGGGGATCCTCCACAAATGATCCATATTGGTTGAATCTAACCTATAAACCCTTTTTCACAATCTGTCCATGTTGGCATCATATGGGAAGAAGTACGGGCATGCATGCAGATCTAGCACTAAGGAAACCCATTCAATTTTTCCAATCCTTACATTAGTATAAAAGTGATTCTCATCACTGACAACCATTGTAAATACCATTTCATCTTTTTGTAGCTCCATTTTGTGCAAGTCCAGGAGTCCTCAAGCTTGAGGAGCTTTAGAAGTAATTGCCTACCATTTTTCATATTTTTTAGACCTCATTTGAGCCCTCAAATAAACCCTGGAACCTAATTTTTAACGAGGCCGGACACTAGGTCTGGATAGGGCCAAAGCTAGTCAAAAACTATAAATAGAGCTAGAGAGCTCATTTTTGGGGCTAGCTTCTTGTAGTTTTGAACTTGTATGAGAACTTGGTTGTAATAGAAGTGATTCCATTGTCTTACTCTCTTTGTTCTTGTTGTGTGTGCGCGTGTGTGTGTATGTGTGTGCATGTTGGTGTGCTTCTCACTCACACATTTGTGCCTTCACTTGCTCGAGGTCTTCATACCATCCTCATGTCTTCCCGGATTGACATTAAAGGAGGTGCTACTCATCACTGAGCTACACCAAATTTTGGCGCCGTTGCCGGGGATTCGAGCTTTGAGGACGAGCGTGTGATGGTAAGACGTAGAGAGGACGCATTGGAATGGTAAGTAGTAGGTAATTTTTGTATTTTTTTCTCCACCTCCATCTCCATCTCCACCTCCATCTCCATCTCCTTCTCTACTTCATATTCCCTCTTTCTTGTCATTCTCCTCATTTGCTTTGTGCGAGTTTGAGAGAGAGCGAGTGTGCATTGTTATTTTGTATGTTTTTGCATGTTTCTTGCAGGTTTCAGCATCCTCACCATCTCCAGCAAGCTCAGTAGGTATGGAACTTCTCTGCGCAAGCCCCGAGGCATCGAGCTCGAGCTATAGTGACACACCAAAAAACGGACCCTATCACAATTCTGAGTGCACCATGACACTGCGCAGGCTGAGAGCTCCTATAATCACTAGCCAGATCAGAAAAATTCACCATATCCCGGTCTATCGTGACACACCGAGGTATCGCAACACACTAAGGTATCGCGACACACGGCGATATCGCAACACACCAACCTATTGCGATACACCCAAGTATCACGACACACCGATCTATCGCGACACACCGAGGTATCGCGACACAATGAAGCAAGCTATCAAGGGTGAGTACCAAGCGTGGGAGAAGTCTTCCTCGACTGGTGCAGCAATCTGAGCAACCAGAGGATTGACGTTGGAAGTTCTCTCAATCCTCCTTTGTCAATTCCTAGCTTAGGCTAAGTACAACTTAGGTGTGGTAATTAAATAGGGTAACGTCAGGCACGAATCAAGTCCAAGAGAACTAATCACCTAAGTGCAAGCATTAAGTAGGTCTTAAGTGTGAAATCCCTAAGGGACAAAAGTAAACTTGAATCGATCACTTATCAAGTGCGAAATTTACTTAAATACTCTTGACGACGTGATTCCTAACAAGAGCTTAACATAATATTCAACTAAAAAGAACAAAGTGATTGGAACAAATTAACTTGCAACGAGAGTGTACTTGGGACCAAGGAGGTAGATAAACCAGGCATATGAGCCTTAGGTCAGGAAGACACCTAGGCCAAGACAGACAAAGCCTCAGATCCTCTGAAGCTAGTGTCAATCACTCTGCTAGGTCTTGGGCCCAGCAGTTGAGCAGCTATTCAAACCAACCTAACTCTGAGTCTAGCAAATCCGAGATGTCTCAGGGTATTGAGAGGCCCACAGGAAGTTCAGGTATGGCCTACCTACAAAAGGTCGAAGGTCCTTACAAAACTCAACTTGAATATCTTAGGACCAACCGATTAGGTGCTTACATCTATGAGAACGGTCTAAGAAGATCGGTAGTCCAGATTAAAAACCCAGATCAACCTATTGGACTAGAACATCCAGCAGTGAAGTTTGAAAATGGTGCATACCTGGACAAAGAGGGAACTATGTATGTAGTCACTGATCACCCTGACAGGACATATGAATTTGGTAATGCGATCCCAGAAAAGGACATAGGTGACATAGAGCAAGGGAACATGGGAAGAGAGCCCAGGACCCCTCGAGGTAAATCAGTCCTGACCAGAATCATGACACCAGAGTGGGTTCCCCAAGACAATAAGAGTATAGATTTGCTTTTAAATCGTGAAACCGATGAGGCTTTTTGGAGGTATAAGCCTGCCCAGCCTCATGAAGTAGGTGCTCTCACAATCTATGAGTTTAAAGACCTTGATAGCCCAGGCAAAGTAACCTACCTAGACAATACGTCAGAGAGGATCTTCGTGGTCACTGAGCATGGCAGACACGCCTACACATGGAAGGGTGAATTTGTTTTTCCCCAACCTCGATCCAATGTGTCCTATAGCCACCAAGGAGCTGGGACCTCCCAAGCTCATGGAGCTCAAAGGGATAGAAGTAGAGACAGACCTGAGGTAAGCTTTGCCAACCCCCTTGGAAGAGAAAGGATCAGAACAGAAATGGGTAGAGACGAAGCCGAGAGACCTAGAGCCCCAAGGAACCAAAGAAACGCTGATGATTTGCCTTTGCCAAGGCCGAGAGAACATACTAGGACCTTAAGGTCAACTCAGTTGGTGAAGTCCATGAAGAACTATTTCAATGGCATAGGAGACCCATACGATCATGTAGCTGAATTTAGACAAGTCTTGAGAGCTGAACAAGTGGAGGACCTATTCACGCAATACAATGCTTTTGTTCTAACCCTTAGGAACACTGCCCTTACATGGTTTCAACCCTTGAATGAGAGGCAGTTTAGGAGCATAGACAAACTTTTAGAGGCTTTTGTCACTGAGTTCTCTAAGAGTGGCATACGGCATAATACCTCCTCCCTGATTCATAGCTTTAAGCAAACACCTCAAGAGACGGTCAGACTAGTAGGAATACAGTTAAGGCAATACCTAGAGAGGTGCCCAATGCCTGAGTTACCCACACCAGCCAAGCAAGTGGCTTTGTTCTTAGATGGATTGTTGAGCACCAAGCTCAGGTCATATGTGTATCTCAAGGATCTTAGGGCTATAGAAGAGTGTGTACGCATGTGCATCGACATTGAGGATAACCTAGGGGAGGAATTAGAACTTTCAAAAATCTACAAAGATTCAGATAGTTCTACTAGTCTCTCTTCCTCGCAATCCTCCTCTGTTGAGGAACTCGCTGAGAAAGTAGCTCAAAAGCTAGGAGTCTCAAGTAAACAAATACCAAGGTTTGCACCAGTGAAAAGATGCTATACCTGTGGAGGTGACCATATGGCGAATGTATGTCCCATTATGGCCCAACCCCAAGTGAGTCCTAATAGCCAGTACTTCACCATAGAACGGAGGTACACCAATCACACCGCACAAGATTGCCCATACAATAAGCAAGCAGTTAGGCAAACATACCCACAACCATACCCATACCAGAACGAGTACCCACCTCAACAATATGGTAGACCACAGCAACCCTATCAAACCCAACAAAGGCCTCAACCCGTGTTAGTGCAACAACCCCCTGCTCCAACCAATGTGATTCCAGTAAAGTACACAGTTGTAGAAGAGAATTTGAATAGAGCCATAGTGCCAGTGACACCATTGCTTTCTGAAGGTGATCCCGATGATCACAATTTTGACTCTACTCACCTTGAAAGCCCGCAAGCTTATTACTTGCAGTCACCTGAGCATGATCAGTCATACTATTATGAGGACCCGAGTGAACCTAGTGGGGAGCCTGAGTATGCAAATGTCATGTACACAAACCCAAACTCTACACCTCAACCTAGGCAGGTACAACCCCCATTTCCTAGAGGACCATGCTTCAGATGTCAGGGAGATCACCTCATATGTGATTGTCCACTACCTGCCCCTACACAAACCCAACCAGTAACAATTCAGGGCTTCTGTCAAGATTGCGGAAAAGAGCATCTCTTATGAGATTGCCTGAAGAACCCCAATAACCTGCCAAAAATCACTCCTATCAACGTCATTGGACTAGTAGTAGACTCTACAGGAAGTGGAACTTCCATTGCCCCAGTGCATGTGGTCACTAGAGCTCAAGCCTTGCAACAAACTCAAGGAGTAGGGCAGGAAAAGAGTTCTGAGGTTAGTGAGACAGAGAGTATAACCAAGAAAAGGATATCATGGAGAGATAGCCGGGAGAGAATGAAAAGACAATGGTCACAGAAAATGAGCGAACTTGAAGAAAGCTTGAGAGAAACCAAAGCAAAGATAAGCGAACTCGCATCTCAAAACCACTCTCACACTACCCCACCACCCCCCTCTCCATCTCCCTCCAACCCATCACCTTCCATTCCCCAACATTCTAATCCACCACACTTAACCCACCCACCACCCAGAGTAGAATCAGTCCTAGTTGATCCCACTCCTGAGAATCTAGACATGATGCTTAAAGCATATCAGGCTAGAATCCAGGAAGGGCCGAACGTGACAGATTATGACAAATGTTACCCTAGGGCCGATCCAGAGTTAGAGTGAACAAAGCTTTGTGCTAAGATGGTAGAGTTGGCGCAAGCCATGTTCGAAGCCAGTTGCTTGTTTAATAGCCCTATCTCCACTAGAACACCATTGCATTTTGATGGTCTGTTAGACAGATTGGAGATGATAATTGCAAAGTTTGGAAAAGGGGCCAACTTCCAGACCAAGGAGAAGGCAAGTGATAGAATAAGCATTCCTTCCAAGGAAGCTTATGTACCTAACTCCACTGAACCAGACACTTATTCTTCTATGAATCGATACTCATCAGAATTCTTGCGAGAGATTCAAGAAGAGAAATGGGCTAAAGAGAGCGAAGTTCCTCCTCCCATTGAACTTGTGGATGACGCACATGATCAATTCCCATAGGACATCCCTTCTATTTATGAAGAGCAGGAGAGTACCCAATCTCATGAGAGATTAGATTTTGAGTCTAACTCCTTACAGGAGTTACCACATTTCACAGGCCCATGGGAAACTAAGTCAACTTGCATGAGAACGCCCATGGTCATGATAAGAAACGAAGATTTGATCATACCTAGGAATACGGAGGTAGTAAAGAACACTAAAGTACAGTGCAACCTCACTTTAGAAGAGCTACTCAAGGTTAAGCCTGAATTGTGGAAACATGTAGCCAAACAAGTGCCAGACGTAGCAAAACCGCGTTCCCAGGTAGGATCTCATAGAACAGTGCCAGAAATACCATTGGATAAGATAGGAGACATGAGTGAAGGAGAAGAAGGAAATACCTATCTCCCAGTTACCCATCAGGGATACACAACCAAGGCAATTTTGGACTCAGGTGCAGGAGTTGCAATTGCTACCACTTCCCTATGGAAGCGTTGGGGCAAGCCAGCAGTCAGGCCAACGAGAATGAAATTGCAGATGGCCGATGGTTATATTGAGAGGCCCTTAGGATTGCTAGAAGGAATAACTCTCACTACATGTGGTGTCGAGTTCGAGCATACTTTTGCTATATGCGACTTTAGCAAAAACCAAGCCTACGAGATGATTTTGGGAAGGCCATTTATGCGGCAATTGCAAGTGGTACAGGATTGGGGAACCAATTCATTGTATTTGCAACACCTAGGTGTTACAACCAAAGTTAATCTCAAGGATTACTCTCATAGAGACGTACCGCCTATTCAATGGAATCCCATCCATAGAGCCAAGGATGACACGGAGTCTGTGCACTCCATAGGATCAGGATCCTCATGGATGCATGAAGACACCCACTTGTGAATGTGTAAAGTTGCTGTAGAAGAGGAAACGAGAGAAAAAGCCCAAGAGATAGGTGTGAAGGAAACTCATAGATCGGTTCAAGACCCAACCTATGCACCTATCGTATTCTCTGATGAAGAATTTGAACCCCACGGCTAGGCAGAGATTTTAGCAACAATGGATGTAGCCATCAATGAAGAGCAATGGACACCCCACTGTGACGAGGATGGCTATGACATTTCAATCTTCTCCATAGAGCCAATCATGGGAGACTCAATTTTAGAAGAATGCAAACCTAGCCCTGATGCATTTGACGATGCAAGTGACTCCGATCTAGAGTCAATCATTATGGACTCACCTTTTGCATCAGATGAAGAATACTTCTATGAGGTAGAATTTCACCCTCAGAAACATGGAGAGCTCACAAATGATGTAAGGTTAACCACACAAGTGACAGCCAAAAGTGAAGGTAAGAAAAGGAAGAAGAGAGAAATCATACGAGTAGAGGAAGAGTCTTTGTTTGAGGTTCCCGAAAACTTCAAAAAATATGAGATAGACGATAGGAGAGTCATGATAAGAATGCCTAAACGTGAGGCACAAGCAGGAGAGGCCTATGATAACAAAGAAACCACCAAGAAAATAGTTGTAGCCATAGAAGAGGGAGAAGAAAGATGCACCTACATTGGGCATGACCTGACGGAAGAAGAAGAGCAAGAGTTGATAGCTTTGCTAAGAGAGTACAGACATGTATTCGCTTGGAGCTACAAGGACCTGAAAGGTGTAGACCCTGACATATGCTCACATGCGATCCCCATGACCTCAGATGCCAGACCTCTAAGTAGAAGCCCTACACATACAATGACTACGCTGCCAAGATCAAAGAAGAGATAGATTGCTTGGTTGAAGCTGGATTTATCTATGAAATTGAGCACACTTAATGGGTTTCCCCCATTGTAGTGGTGCCCAAAAAGAATGGCAAGCTACGTGTGTGCATTAACTTGAAGAAGGTTAATGCAGCCACTATCAGAGACAATTATCCACTTCCTATCACTGAGCATCTCTTGGAAAGGGTAGCTGGCAAGGAAGTGTACAACTTCCTTGATGGATTTTCTGGTTACAATCAGGTAGCCATTGCACCAGAAGATCAGCATAAGACGGCTTTTGCCACAGAGTGGGGTATATTTGCTTTTCGGGTAATGCCATTTGGGCTTACCAATGCACCCGCTACCTTTCAAGGATTGATGTGTCACGTGTTTAAAGAGTTCTTGAGGAAGAATTTGGAAGTCTATGTTGATGATCTCTGTGCCCATTCCAACATTAGACAAACCAACATATCTGAACTCAGGCAAATCTTTGACAAATGTAGAGAGTATCAAGTCTGCCTGAACCCAAAAAAGTGTGTTCTCATGGTCAGGCAAGGCAAGATTCTAGGACACATAGTGTCAAAGAATGGTATATCCACGGATGTGGAGAAAGTGAGAGCCATTGCAGAACTACCTAGGCCTAGGAATGTCAAGGAAAGCTCATCATGGAAGTTTGAATGTGTTCTAGCCTTCATCAATAACTTGACCTCCTATTTCCATTTGAGTTTCATATTCTTCTTCATAAGATTTCTCTACTAGTATCTCGACAAGTTCCTCGAGCTCAACGATGTGTGGTGGTGATGCGGGTCTCTTGACAAGGGCACATGATGCTCATACTTCATTTCTTTGACATGTCTTCAAAGATCTTTGAGCTCTACCAAGGCCTCTTTTGGAATGATGGTTATTGTAGTGGTTGGTTTCTCCTAGATAGGCATGATGGGGTTTGCTTGAGTCATCCGCAAGGCTTCAAATTCTTTTGTGAGCTTATCATGGGCCTCTAATAGTGTTTTGTAATATTCTAGAATGATCCTGATCTTCTCGGGTAGGACTACTTGAAAGCGAGAAGGGCCAACAAGGGCATCTAGTGTGTCCATAGCAGCTTCAAAGTTGTCTCTATTTCTCTCTAGTAGCCTTTGATTCTCTTCTCATGCTACAACTAAGTCTCAGTTGTAAAACACCCATATTCTTTATCATTTAGTTCATTTGAGCGTGCAATTGTTCTTCCATTTCTTTGACTACTTGTTTGTTTTGCGTCTCTAATTGCAATTCTAATGCATGGTCCGCATCTTATTATTGAGTATATTGCATGTTTAGAGAGGCATTTTCTATGATAAGAGATGTAATAGCATGAGTGGTTATGATGATGAACAATGCATGAGGTTGCACCATGTGTGGTGGTGTACTCATTGTGTTAGATAAATTGAAGTTATAGTTTGGGAAGCATAAGGTCCAAGGCAAGTGTTAAGGTCAGTGAGTGGTGAAAAGAGGTTCTCTTAAGAAAGGGCAAGTGGGGCAGATGGATTGAATGGTGCACAAAAGGTTCGTTGGGTGGGATGGTAGTTGGGATCCATTGAAGCCAAGGATAAAGGAGAAGGGGCATAGTGGAGGGGGAAAAGGTGATAAGGTGTGTTGTATTGTGGTGGAAAAGAGGCTAGAGATGGTGGAATGGGTGCAATCCTAATAGAGGTCATTATTATAAGGGGTTCTAGAGGAGATACTACAACAATGTTTTCCTCGGTGTCAATAGTCATACGATTAGAACATGGAAGCAAGGTGGCATTTGTGGAGATTTTTTGAAGATGGCTTGGAATTCTTGGGAAACTTGACTAGTAGAAGAGATTGGTGGGATGGATCTCCTATAGAGGTTATGTTGAATGGTGGGATAGGTGGTGGGGTATGTCCTCAAAGAGTGGAGCATCAAGAGATGTTGGGTGGTAAAAGTAAATTTATGGTGTGGCCTTGACATGGCTAGAGTCGAACTCATCATGCATCATATCTAGCTGGTGGCCGATGGATAAAGAAATTGAGTGCCTCTAACACTCCAACTGCTTGAGTCAATGTATGGATGGTCTCTATCAAGGGTCCATCAAACCTACTATTCTCTAATTCCTTTTGCAACAATGCATGGATTTGATCTTCATTAAGCTCCTATTGAGCTCTTACTAATGCCATATTTGTGTGTAATTTTTGGAGTGCCATTGTGTAAGCAGATGTGTCTATTTCTGATTCCTCTTTTGTGCACTACCACTCCTCTTGTTTATCTTGTTTGTTGAGTGGTTCTCTCCTCATCATCTTCAGAGGGTTGGAACCAAGTCAACGTCGTTCCCGTGAGGGTTAGCCCAAAGGATTCATATATTCTTGCCCATCTTCAAGGATTCTCAAAACTAATTTGTTTCATAATTTGAGTCTTTTGGGTGGTTGGTCACAAAACAGTGAGCTTCCACTATTGACATGCTTCTTGTGTATCCCTTTTTGTGGTGTAGTGGTGTGCTTCTTGTGGTTGTGCCTAATGCACATCTCTAGACTTCCTATATGTATGCTTTGGAAGGTGCATGATCTCAACAAGTTTTTGATGATTCAAATCTATGTCATAAAGTTTTTGAGACAAGGATCATTTGCAAGGTTGATTATGAGATATGGGATCCCTTATGG
The DNA here is from genome assembly GCA_020310875.1 of Ceratopteris richardii. Classification (NCBI taxonomy): domain Eukaryota; kingdom Viridiplantae; phylum Streptophyta; class Polypodiopsida; order Polypodiales; family Pteridaceae; genus Ceratopteris; species Ceratopteris richardii. Next base: position 127,496,517 of record CM035423.1, on the reverse strand, counting down.
GATTATATGGTGAAGTGAATAATTTATACATTTTTTTAGATGATAATGAAAGTGGATGGTCTTGGGGCTATTTAGGAACCCCTTTCCAAATAGGTCTAGGAAAGTGTTCACAAAGTTTTTCGCTTATAGTGGCTCTTTTTTTAGATGGAGAGTGAAATCAAGAAGGCTCACAACTCTCTAAGATGGATGATCCAAAAGGAGGAACTTGGGCCTTAAAGCTAGTCTTAGGCACCCATAACGTGTGAGCTATTAGGGCTTGCTATCCTTGACTACTCGAGTATCCAAATTTTTTGAATTTTATGTGATTGATTTCCTTCCTTCATCATCACTTTCAGCCATTGTGTTGGCTTCTTCTTTTGTTGTGTTGGAAATTCTTTTGATGGAATAGTTGGCGGTTCCCTTTTTTCATCTACACTTGCTTGATGCCTAGAATAGATTATTTTCTGCATTCATGGGTCGGCAAGGTGGCAGACAAACAATGCTTCTTTCAATGAGTCTGGGGTTGTTTCTTATGTTTCTTTGGTTGATTCATCATCAAAAAAATTGGTCTTTGGAAAAGAAGAGGGCTCCATCATTAGCATGAACTATACATCACGTATGGAGGCATTCTACACAATAGAATTAGGGATACATGCATAGTGAATGGATTTATGACCTGAAAACCCAAGATTCTCGAGGTTTATGACAGATTGAGAACTAGAAGACTCAAAAGTCCTTAGCTCTACTATAGATTTGGCTTGAGAGAACTCGAGAGACCCAAAATTTATAGCAAATAGAGAGTCAGAAGAGTGGAGATTCTTGAGCTCTACTATTTAATTGGAGTTAGAGGTCTCAAGATTATCCAACTCTACCATAAGCCATTGTTTATTAATGCAAACCTAAAGAAGGTATCTTCGAAGGTTCAATTTGACAACATGATTGTAGATCCAATCTTGGCCCAATATCAAAGGTTTTGCGAGATCTTCATCATGGAAAACTAATAGGTTTACTATTAAGGGGACATCTTGTATGAGGATAGGAATTTCCTTCTCACCAATGCAAGGGGTCTCCACACCTCCTAATCTTATGAGATAGGCCTCAATCCTATTTACTTGTATTTTCATGTATTGAAAACATGAAAACCTAATGGCACTAGTGGTAGTTTTTTATTCAATCAGGTCTCTAATATATCATCTTGATTGTGGTGCCCTATCCTAGCTTGACTTAAATGAATGGTCTTCAATCGACTATGCAAGGCAAGGTATTCTTTCTTGCTTGGAACATTTCCATGTGATATCTTGGGGCATCTCTGTTCATATTGAAAATTATGGGATGGAGCTTTTCAACATTGGCATTCCTATGATGACCTAATTCTTATTCTCTCAACACATTTCCATGTTGCTCAATTCAAAATTAATAGGACAACCAATGATTATACAACATTATATGGTGATGTGGTTAACTTGTGCAGTTTGCGGTGACAAAGTCACGAGTTGGTTTAGCCAATATGGCATTGCACATTTTTCTAATTATAATGCTTTAAGAACAATATTTTAACAAAGATTTAGAAGAGAAAAGACTCCAACTGACATTCTTAGAAAACCTAGGGCAATCATGCAAAAGAATATGTTAGTAGAGGACTATGGTAAGAAGTTTTGGATCTTAGTAGAAAGATCGCAGGGTAACAAAAGATCGATTGATGAGATGTTAGCAAGATATTTCCTAAAATGATTAAGGAGCAATTTGAGGAATGTAGTAGCTAGTATAGATATTGCACATGGATTTAATTATTTAGTGTTGGCTGCTACTAGGGTAGAAAAAAGGATTTGGTAGAGCAAAAGGAAAGTATGGCACACATGAGAATTTGGAATCAAAGGAAGAATCAGAAACTGAGTTGGAATGATGCAACATATACAAATTTCGATAGTGCGATTGAGGAAGTTAAAGTCAAGAAAAATTCTAAGTCAAAAAGTAAACATATCAAAGAGGAAGATTTGATTAGTAGATTAAAAAACTATGGGCATTATGTGCTTCCACCATGATTGTATGATGACTCTCTCTTCGTAATCTATCAAGAATCTATGGTGTTTTCCAATTCTATGTAGTCATTCTTAGTATTTGTTTATTTTTGTTTAGTTTGTTCTATACCACTTGAGCTTCTATGTGTTGTTGAACCCCAACATCATGCCTTATAAGCCTTGAACATCATGTCTAAGTCTTCTAGGATAGCATATGCTAATATTGAACCTCACTTAGGGATGTGTGGAGACTCTAAAGGAACCTGGGATGTTAATTCTACGATCTTCACCTTGGTCTCATTTAGGCTACCTAATAGTTCTACTAGCTTCTTAGACCACTTTATCTAGAATCTTTCCATGATTTGTTTTTTCTTTAACTAGACTCTCTTATTTCACTAGGCTCTATTTCTTTCTCTTGATTTCCTTGTTGGGATTGATGTAAAGCATGTTCTCTAGTGACTGCCTCGATGGGAACTAAAGTGGGGGGTATGGGGTCCCACTTGAGCCTTACACTATGCCTATCATAATGAATTTTGTAATCTTTGAGGCATTAGCAGGATTCTTAGGATACTCACATATGATGTGCTCTATGCCACACTTTGAACAATATGCTTGGATGGTAAGATAGTGTTGCTAACCTATTGGTGGGGGATGTGGGCATTCAGGTATGAAGTGATCTTTGTGGCATCTATAGCAAGGTCCTCTAAGAGCTTGTGGTCTCATCTATCTCATTTGGGGTCTAGGGTTTGAATAAATGTACATAAAATTGGCATAATTAGGTTCCCAACTACAATCCCATGATCAGATCTCATACTAATAAACCTCTATATGTTTTGGGGATTTCTGTAGTAGCTAGAGACATTCTCTCTATGAGACGAGTCAAAACTATTTCCATTGTGCTTGTCCTCTATGATCAAAGGGGAAGCAAGGAATAAATACCTATCTGTATCCTCCTTTTTCATCATGTACTTGAGTAGTATTAAATTGCTAGGAGTTGGCAACCACTTTCTTAGCACTCGTTGATGCCTAGGTTGTGCTTGGTACTATAGTTAGTAATTTTGTTGTGGCCTATAGCAAGGTTGTTGTTGCTTGTGATTTTGATACTCGTATGCTTGTTGACATGGTTGTTGATAGTTTTGTTTGAATGCCTCTTTATTGTAAGGACAATCTTGTACCATATGGTTTGTGTATTTCCTCTCTATCATATAGTTATTAAATTGGTAGGGGTTGGCGGCCACTTTCTTAGCACTCGTTGATGCCTAGGTTGTGCTTGGTACTATAGTTGGTAATTTTGTTGTGGCCTATAGTAAGGTTGTTGTTGGCTGTGATTTTGATACTTGTATGGTTGTTGATATAACTATTGATAGTTTTGTTTGAATGCCTCTTTATTGTAAGGAGAGTCTTGTACCCTATGGTTTGTGTATTTCCTCTCTATCCATATGGAACACATCCAGAATGAGGGTATTGAACCTATAGCTAACACATTCTTGGTTTGCATTGGTCAAGCATTGGTCATGTGATCACCATCGCAAGTATAGCACCGTTTGATAGCAATGACCCTTTGATTCCATCTATTATGTAAGTTTCCTCCTAGATTCTGTGGAACTAACTCAACTTATTCCTCCATTGATGACGTAACCTCGTTGCAAGGGTTGAGACCATGTTGGGGTTGTACCTCTCAAGGTTATCCCAAAAGCCTCATCTTGAGAGAACAACTCCTCTACTTGTTTTGCTCTCAATGCTTTCTTGAATTCAGCTACATGATCATAAGGATCTCTTGTGCATCAAAGTAGCTCCTCATTGTTTTAACTACCTAGGAGGGCCTTAATGTTCTTGAGTGTTCTCTCTACCTAGGTAGGGGAAATCATTGTCATCTCTGTGTGATATATGTCCTCTAGTTCTCTATCTCTCTCTCTATGGTCTAGTTCTACCTTGTTTTGACCTTCCTCTCCCTAGGTTGTGTACAAAAACTACTTGTGGAATGTCTTTTGTCTTCTCTATCTAAATTCCTAAGGATTTTTCTTGTCCTACACTAGCCAATGTCTTATGTAAAAGAAAAACCTTTTGGCCTTGCCAAAAATGAGTGTGTTTACCATAGTCAGAGAGTAAGTACATTCGATTAAAATTTGGCCTCATACCTTAGAGCATTTGGGTCGTTAAACTCATATACACACTCCTTCTTGGTATAGGGCTTATTTGTCTTCAACTTCCAAAAAGCTTTCTTAGTAGCCATATTAGCATAAAGCTCTATGGTGGCATTGTCTTAAGGTATCTTGTCCTAGCTATGATTTTCGTTAGTGCTGACATCTTCATAGGTGTGGTTGGAATCTCCTCTCGACCATCCTCATCTAAATCATGAACTTCTGAATCTGGGTTAATGTTCCCAAAGTCATCCATTCTATCATGGTGACTAGTAATCACATACATAGTTCCTTGTTTATCTATGTATGATCCATTCTCAAATATAACTACTCGATGATCTAATCCATATGGGTGCTCTAGTTTTCTCATTTGTACCATAGATCTTCTCGAACCATCCTCATAGATGTGATCACCTAGTGGGTTGGTTTGGATGTACTCCAATTGTGTTTTGTAGGGTCTTTATAACACATCTAGATAGGTTTTCCTATTGGTAGAAGTCGGTCTCTCCATACTATATGAACTCTCTAACTCACTCATTTTGTTGCTTTCACTAGATGGGTCGTTGCCTAACTCCTTGGATCAGGATCTCTATGTATGGTTTACAATAGATTTGGTTAATCTTGGGCTTTGTCGATCCACTTTGTCAAATTATTTTCCTGATATAAGGTTCATGTATATAAGTTAGCTCTCTTTTATTATCCTTCTTTGATACTTGCAATTGAATGGTTTTCCACTTATGAATTACTTATTTAGTTACTTTACTTTGTCAGTTCTTGTCTTACTGTGTCCTCATCAAGAATACTTGAGTTAACGGACTTGATTGTGATTTTTCATATTGATTTCTTTTTGCTTTATATCATGTCGTGATTAATATTAGTTCGAAGTATTGATTTTGATCCCCTAATGTATCATGGACTTGATGATGTTATACTTTTCCAACTTCAAGTCATGATTGTAGCTCTCTCTCACCCAAGAGGTTGTCTGAGGCCTTTAGTTTTCCACTTAGACCCTTTTTGAGAGTCTCCAACACATGCATCGTAACTTGATAGCTCCTAAAATTCACCAAAAACCATTAAAAAATGACCAAATTTGTGCCAAAAATTAAAACCCTAATTTTTGTCGAGTAGGCGGTCTATCATGTGGAGGGTGTCTATTGCAATAGAGAGGGTATATCATGGGTTTCTTGCATGACAAAAGGCATCTATCATGATAGATGGGACCTATCGTGAGAGTGGTCTATCATGCTAGGTCGAGGGCCTATTGCGATAGATCAGTCTATCGCAAGAGAGAGTGGTTGTCATGATAGAGGGTGTCTATTCTAAATTTTTTCTATTGTGGAATGGTTCTAGTGCAATACATAAGTGTCTATCATGATAGAGGATCCTTGTCATTCCGTTGGTCTATCCCAATAGAGGGGGTTTTTTTGGTGAAAGAGTGGCTTTCTTGCAATAGATGTGGGACTATCATGAGAGAGGGATTCTATTAAGGTGCTTGGTCTATTGTCATACATGGGTGTCTATCCTGGTAGATGATGTCCATCAGGGGTCAATCTGTCATGATAGATGGGTGGTCTATTGTGATAGAGACAATCTATTGCAACAAACGGTGTATGTCACCATAGATAGGGTCTCTCATCTATCGTAGTTTTTGGCTTGTCATGATAGCCAAAAACACAGAATTTCACTAATGTGTCTAATGCATATAGATGGCGTCGGTGAGGCCTATGTCATGCTATAGATACAAATGCAAATACCAACTTTTTTGGTCTATCATGGAAGATCAAGTCAATTGGTGGAGATCTTGAAAAAGCTTTGTGTCATACCTATGCAGGCTTGGAGCTTATGATGATTTTGTACCTACAAGGAATCACTACAAACAAGTAAAAAAAAAGCACATGCAAACTCACTCTCTAGGTCTCTTGTGAATGCAAATGAGGGAAATAAAGGGGAAGGGCTATATATGGTCAAAACTAAAAAACTATGGTGTTGAAAGGTAGTAGAGATGAAGATGATGACAGAAATGGTGAAAAAATCAATAAAAAGTAAGAAAGAATCACCTTCCAATGTCAATAGCTCAACACTCTTACCATCATATGCTTGTGCTCAAGCGTGCTCCTCGGCAAGAGTGCCAAATTTGGTGTCACTCTAGATGAGGATGAGCATCATGACAAGAAGCTTCACTTCCTTACATATCAATCCATGGAGACATGAGGAAGATATGATCATCGTAAACAAGTGAAGTGTGCAAAGTGAAGGTGAGAAGCACATGAGGTGCACACACAAGGTGGAGACAAGAAATAGATTGATGGAAGGAAGTGAATTTTGTATTACCAATGTTCTCGATTATAATACAAGATCTCTTTCCTCCAAAGTCCATCCTCAAGAATGAGCTCTCTAGCTCTATTTTTAGTTTTCTACTAGCTTTGGTCAATTTCTAACATAGTGCCCATCTTGGTTTAGAAATAGGTTCTAAAGCTAATTTGAAGTATTTAATGGGCTCCAAAACTTATGAAATTTGGTAGGTAGATTCTACCTAAGCTCTCAAGCTCGAGGACTCCTCGACTTGTAGAAAATAGAGCATTATCGAATTGGGTTGTTTATAATACAAGGGTAGTGATGCAAATCCCTCTTTGGGTATTTGATGGAATCATTGACATTTAATATTTGATTATATGGAAAAATACAACTCAATGTTGCTTATCCTCGCACACACCTTGATTTACATACTTCCTCTTCTTCAATGTCTGCTTCCTCCTCTAGCCCAACCTAGGCCTTCTCCAAAGCCAACAACCATCACCTGGGTGTTTTCATTCTCTTTCTTTTTTCTAATGGCATTTTGCCTCAATGGGAAATCTTTAATTTTGTGTCCTTGCATATTGTAATGAAGACAAGATTTTTGGCAAGTTTTCATAGAACATCTCTTCCTCTAGGGGATCTTACTCACCATACTGGGGAAGATCCTTGTTTAGGTCTACTTCCATACAACTATGTGGGTGCCATCTTGCTTTGAATGACTGCATTGAAACTTCAAAGGTGAATCCACTAGTGTCTTCCCTAGATCCACATAGGCTGACCAATGGGCTATACAATCTCCAAGATGAATCCATAGAGGAAGTAGGAAAGGTTAGGGAGCTCAACCCAAAGCAAATACCTTAGAGGCTTCTCCTTATTTGGCATGAAATTCATGAACCAAGTGAATAGGCACAACATTCTGCACTAGATTTTCCAAGTTTTCACTAACAAAACGTCGAAAGCCACCATCATTTTCAAAAACTAACAAAATATGGTTCTTTGGCAAAAACTAGTACTTGATAATAACAAAGACACAAGGAAACCACTCTTTTCTAAACCATTAAGAAAAGGATTCTAGAGAAGGCATAGGACCATATTTGTCTAATGAGGCAAACCTTCTTCAACTCATCTATTTCACCAAAATTACCTTCCTTGGAAGGGTGGTAACCAAGTGTTTAACCCCAAAGAGCACTAGAGATGTGCGAGAGCCTTTGAAGTTTGAAGTTGCACCCTCCTTATTGAGCACCAATAATGTTTCCACCCATGCCATGCTAATCTCATATGAATGGAAGCTCAAAGGAGAGAGAGAGAGAGAGAGAGAGAGAGAGAAAGAGAGAGAGAGAGAGGATATAAAGGTGTGAGAGAGAAACAGAGAGGAAGGAAGAGGAAAAGAGAAAGAGCCAACAAACATGTGCACAAAACAAAACAACCCTAGGCTACAATTGCTATGATAACCCCAATTTCAAGCCTTAAATGCGCAATCCACAATTCACTCCAAAGGCCCAATCGCCAAGCCTTGACTGCCCTAGCCAAAACATTTGGGTATATCTATTGAAGGCAAAGTTTGAAGTGTTCATGTGCTTCAAATAGTTTTTGGTTTTGGCTGAAAATCTATCAGCATGTAAAGTGGGCACCCTTCATTCTAATTGAGGGAGGGAATATATGTCTTTTGATTTTAATGCATTTTTGGCTGAACATGGGATAAAACACCAATGTACAGTGTCGTACACACCTCAACAGAATGGATTTTCTGAATGAAAGAACAGATCACTCATGGAGATGGGGAGGTGTATGGTCAAGAGTCAGGCTTTACCACATAGTTTTTGGCTTGAGACTGTCATGTGTGCAACATATGTACTTAACGGGTGTCCCTTTAAAGTGTTGCAGTCTATCACTCCATATGAGGCTTGGCATGATCACAAGCCATTTGTTGCTCATCTGCGTGTTTTTGGTTGTTTGGCATATTCATTAGTTCATGAACAACATCACAGAAAATTGGATAATAAAGCAGTAAAATGTATTTTTGTTGGGTACAGTTTTGAAAGTAAAGGCTATCGTCTGTATCATCCACGGACTAACCGCATTTTGGTTAGCCTTGATTTTGTTTTGATGGAAGATGCTATTCAGCCATTGCTTTCATGTATTAAGGAGACATATGTTAGCTCTAAAGACATGTATGATACTTTGCTTCCTCTTTTTATAGGTGGATAGTCTAGTGCTGGTCCTAATGAGGCAACTTCTTAGCCTTTGCAGGTTTCATGTGATGATGTAGATCATCCCATTTCTGATGCAGATTTACATGATGCACTTGTTGATGAGAGAGCTGATATTGACGAGGCAAAAACTATGCGAAAATGGTTGGTTGCAAACTTTGCGTGACAACAAGTTAGATGCACCTCTGTCATATCGTACTCAATCAAGCTCTCATAGTGCCTCTTTTGCATCAGATTGCTATGTTATGGCTGCATCTAGTCTCTGTGATGAGACTGAGCCTGTTTCATTTGATGAAGCTTAAAATTTGGAAAATTGGATGGCTGCTATGCAATCTGGATATGATGCTATAATGAAGAATGGTACTTGGTTTCTTTATGTTACTTGTCTCTTGGCAAGAAGGCCACTAGCACTAAGTGGGTATACAAGCTAAAGTGTAAACTTGATGGTACAGTTGACAAGTATAAGGCTAGGCTTGTTGCAAAGGGTTATGCACAGGAAAGGGGAATTGATTTTGATGAAACCTTTGCTCCTCCTTGCCAAATGAATACTGTTTGGAGCATTTGTGCACTTGCAACCCATCATGGTTGGAATGTACATCAATTGGGCATTAAAACTGCATTTCTAAATGGTGATTTCCATGAAGAAGTGTATGTTTTTCAGCCCCATGGCTTTGTGCAGAAAGGGCATGAAAACCAAGCGTGCAGGTTAAAGAAGGCATTATATGGTTTAAAGCAAGCACCACGTGCTTGGTATGAAAAGATACATGCCTATCTGATTGCACATGGTTTTGAGAGCAGTCCAACTGAAAGCACCTTATATGTCAAGCGTACTAATGATGTACTTCTGATCATTGTGGTGTAAGTTGATGATACTCATTGGTCCTCATGAGAAGCATATTACTGATTTCAAAGCTGATTTACATGCCTCATTTGAGATGTCTAATTTAGGGCATTTGCATCATTATTTAGGATGGTCCCCACACATCTGTGTGTACCAATTCAAGCTTCTCTGAATACATGAAACCATGCTTATTATATGATTGCTTATGAGCCTTACCTAATTGACATGATTCACATCTGTATGTCATGTGTTGACCTACAACATTAGGTAATCCAAGCACTAAACCATTGTTAACCAATCCTTAATACCTCTTTCATTGAAATGTCCAAGCCTTTTATGCCAAAGATCTAACTTAGAGATCTTATGTCCTCCATAAGTGAACAAGGCATGGCCAACATTACCTTGAATCTTCAATGTGAAGAGCCTTCCTTCTTTCTTCCCTGAAACAATTTGTTTATACCCATTGCTAGGGTCTTCCACAAAAACTCCGTGAACCTTACTTCATAACCTTGCTCAACAATTTTCCCTACACTTATCACCAGATTCTTTGGTATTGTAGGAACATACAAAACCTTACTCAGAAGAGTGCTCCCATCCTTAGCCTGCACTGATCCAATTGACTTCACATTGTGCTTTGTATTATCACCTATTTGAAACACATGATTACTTACTTTATTCTCCAAATCAGTCATCAAAGCTATGTTACCACTCAGGTGATTGCTACACACTAAGTCAATGTAGAAGACTCTTTGATCTTCACATTGTCTCTCACAAGTTGCATTCATGATTAAGGTTGAATCTTCTTTCTAATCTGAAGCATAGTTGTAGTAGGTATTATTGTAGGATTGACTTTGGAAACCTCTACCTACATTTCTTACAAAGAAACCTCTACGACTCTACCTTTGAAATTACCTCTCTGATTTCTATTACCTCTTCCTCTTGAATTAAAGTTCTCATTATATCCTCCACTATTCTGATTATTATGCCAACATTCATGAGTTAAATGATTAGTCTTACCACAAATCCAGGAAGCCTTGGCTCCATCTTTATTGCTTCTACCTTTACCTCTTCCTTTGCCACCTCCTCTTCCTCTTAGGAAGCTAGCTTGGCTAGTAGTGCCATTCATCTTCATTCAATTGTTGCTTGCCTTTGTTAATCTTCTTCTTGTCCTTTGAATACATTGCTTGACCTGTACTTTTATCAACATCACCTTTGACATCCTGCTCAAAGGTTAGCATATGTCCTAATAACTGATTCAAATTAGAAGTGAAATGATCTAGTGACAATTCAGTAGACAAAATGAATGGCTTCCATTTCGCATCTCCTCTCAAACCTGTGAGGATTTGCCATACCAATTTTTCCTCTTCAATATCTTCATCAACTGCTCCTAATGCATCTGCAATGTCCTTCATCCTTGTTACATAATCAGAAATGGATTGAGAAGCCTTCTTCTTGGATGTGGTAAAATCTGCCCACAAAGATGCCTTTCTTGACTTTGTAGTGTTTTGGAAATGCTCTTCCAAAGCATTCCAAATCTCACTTGAACTTTCAAGTCCTCTAATGTGAGGTAGCAAGTAATCATTGACTCCCATATAGATAATGCTCCTTGCTTGAGCATCCTTCTTCATCCATGTCTTCAAATCTGTGAGCTCCTCCCTAGTTGGAACACTAGGATCTTTAAACTCTAATTTTTCTTCTTCACCTGTAATGTATCCTATCAAGTATTTGCTCATAAGATGAGCTTCCATCCTCATAGACCAAGCAAGATAGTTTTCTCTATCCAATTTCTCTATTTGAAGAGAATCTCCCATCCTTTCTTCACCTGTGTATTAAATTCTTCAAGCTTTGTGAGGAATAAGTGTACCTTTACTTCGAATGTAGTTCCTTTTGATATTCTTGGTAGCTTCAAGCTTCCTTCTCTAGCTTTCACTTCAGTCTTTCACTTTTTGAATCTTCAAAATTTTTGTATAACTACAACAGTTGGGTCCTCCTTTCTTCAATTTTGATGACCCCTGCTCTGATACCACTGATGGAGAGTGTTAATCTCCAAAAGAACAAGATATCCTTGATGTTAGAGCACCTCTATATCAAGAACAACTCAAAACCTCAACCAATTTTGGAAGACTAGTGCCAGATTACCAATCTTTGCCTAACTATGAGGAGAGTGATTAATCAGAAAAGTCTATTGCACTCAATTCATTAGGATGTGAAAATTTGTACATAAGTCACTCAACTATAGACTTAGACTTGTACAAAATCATTTCACAAAAGGATAAACACAGAAGGAGCATTGAGCAAAATATCGGGTGCAACGTTTCTTCTATTCAGGAAAACATTACATCTACTTGATGAGCTATATTCTCATTACTTCTAAAGTGACTAATGACTCTTACAACTTGTCTTTCATCATCTCTCTCCTATGCCCTGACTTTTTACTTGTATATATAGACATATATGTACAAACTCATGACCATTACAAATGTATTTGTAAACTAATTACAAGTTTAATGTACATGTATATACAAGTCTTCATCTTCTGATCATGTACTAACTTCAGGCTTCATATATTGGTCTTTGCTTCATCCTTTGACTTCAAATATTTGTCCAAATCATCAATTGATGGTTGTCGTGCACCAACATTCCTCAATACATTGTTCTATAGATACAATGCTATGAAAGGTTCCTTCTGCACAGAATTAGTATTTACAACAAAATAGAGAAAATAAATATTTTCCAAGGTATGTTGGAAATACATGGGCTTTCTATCAAAAGCTAATTGTAGATATCAAAAATTGTATGTCTACTAGTGCTTTTTATGCTTTTTCTTTTTGTATCCTCCACCTTTGTGTTTTTTCTTTGGGATATGATTAAGTGGAAAATGAATGAGAGGACATTTATGTTTATCATGTCTTATTATCTATTGGTGGTGGAGGCGAGTTTTGATCATATGGACATATATCATCCTTCATGATGTTTTGAATAGCTCTTTCTCTCACGAAAAGGACCCATGCATCTAGATAATCAAATAATTTCAAATCAAGAGTATAAAACATGCACTTTAAGAAGCTTACTACATTGGCAATTACTCTCCATCCACATGATGAAGTGTCTTTTTGTAATGGCACATGTGTTTGCATATAACCAATTTTTTTCTCTTCATTTTATTTGAAAATTTCTAGATATTTATCATCAATGTGCATCTTCAAAATCTTGGCGACACTCCAAAACTAAAACAATATCAAAATGCTTGAAAAATATACACTGAGTCATAAGTGGATTGAAGATAAGACCTTTCTTAGAAAAAACTCTTCACATTTTTGGAGGGTAGGAACCTACAAAATAAAATCTAGACAAGATGTACCAAGGAGGCTTTCAATTTCCAGATAAATGATGAGCATATTATGGTAGAAAATACCTGAGAGCTAAGTTGACAATCTTGTAAGAGATTTCAACATTGAAATCTCTCAACATCTTGTTGTCTTTGGGAAAGAACAAAAGAAACCTTATAGATATGAAAGAAGAAAAGCAAGAAGATGGAGTGATTACGGAGATGGTCAATTCAAGCAAAAAGGCCACAAAAACTTGTCTAATTGCCCATATTTCTTGAATCGGTCGTGTCCAAAATGGCAAGCCATTAAGTGATCACTTGTGTATTTAATGACAAAAATGCATGATCAGGCATGTCTTACATTCAAATAAGAAAATATACATCAAATGAAAGTTATGAATGGAGACTACCAATTCAAGTGATTAGGGCCATCTAAAGCACTCCAATTGACCTTATCGCTTGAGTTGGTCATGTCGATTAATGCAAGCCCTCAAGTGCTTTCAGGTATATTCCATGACATAAATCAATGGTAAGACATTTACAATACAAAAAAAATCAATATACATAAAGAAATTGGTCTCAATTTAGATGATTGATTCAAGCAATTAGGACCATCCCTGGTTCTTCGATGGCTCTAATCACTTGAATTATTTGTTTCTTGTTTCTCCATCAAAAAATTGTGAAATGTGAAATTCATTACATAATCAAATGAAGAAACAATCTTTATAACAAGGAAAAGAAACTAAGCATCATATACTTGTTCTCTTTGGACATGAACAATTCAAGCGATTTGGGCCATCCAAGCTTCTTTGATGGACCTAATCACTTGAATCGGTCATGTCCAAAGAGGTGTCATATTTCTAGCCATATGAATGAATGCTCCATATACGACAATAAAAAAAAAATTCAAAAAGAAAAGAAATAATTATCTTATCTTGCATACCAAGAGACTTCAACAAGCAATGAGTTGAGGTTGTTTCTTGCAAAAGAGAGTCGAGAAACAAATGCGATGAAGAATATGGGGAGCTGAGAGAGACGAGAGAGAGAAAATACCACAAATGAGGTGAGGATCTTATATAGAGTCTCTAGGATATGTTGAACATTGATGCTATGTGGTGCCTTCTTATTAGTCCACATCATCCGACCGTTGCATATCCCAATGTACATTTTCATGGGGTACATTTTCATTGGTCCACATCATTGACTATTTTGAATCTCGATGCATAAGTTGCGATGTGTCAAAATTTCATTCGTCCATGTCATTTGACTATTGGGATTATCAAGTCTTTTCCATATGGCATGCTTTTATTGGTCCATGTGGATTCTCCAATGGCTTTTGCTCATTTTCTATCTTCAACAATTTTGTGTACCCATAGTAAGCACTCTTATGCCTAAATTCTATACAAGACCAATGCAAGCGATAACAGGTTCTTGACCATCTTTGATTGCCTATATTCACTTGCATCAGTCCTCCCTTGCATCTAGACTTAAAGCCCTCAAAGATCCAAAAATCGAGGAGAAAAGTGCAATTCTCACAGTCTCCCCATCTGATAAAATACTTCATTTCATGATTCAAGAGGGTTTGGAACTCAATCAATTTCTGGATGCAATGAAGATGTTCAACCCTCCTTTGATTTTGAAGCCCTTGTAGACAAAACTAAGCCATTTCTTAAGGATGATTGAAGTAGTTTTTGGAGCATAGTTAATGGATAGAAAGTGGTAATCTTTGGCAAGAAATATATTCACCCAAGAATCTTGGGGAGGATCCTTTGGATAGGGCCAAAATTACTAGAAAGTGTAGAAAGGATTCCCCCTTGCCTAGGAGGATGGATTTTTTTCCTACACCATGAAAGTGATTTTTGTTTACTTCCAATGAATATGGGTTTTTCTTATTTTGCTTGATCATTCATCTAGTGACAAAATTGAACAAAAGAAATTTTTTGAGGACAAATGAACAATAAGAATTGATGCTAAATAATCACTTTAAGATGATGATGAGGTGAAGGTATGTTCAAAATCATTTCCCTTTCATTTGTGACTAATCTTTGAGACATGAACAATTTAGGCGATTAGGCCTATCCAAGATTTTCTAATGACCCTAATCACTTGAATTGGTCATGTCCTACAATCCCCTTATTCCTCATCAGTCATAGATATTGACAAAAAAAAGGCAAATTAACCTCTATTTCGTATGATTTCAACATACGACTGATTCAAGCGATTAGGCCCAATGGAATATCTTGGATAGGCCTAATCTCGCTTGAATCATTCATGCCCTAGTTTCATTCCATTACTTGATATTTTTTTCTCCCTATGAAATCCCCTTGATGTCCTGGACACATAGGAAATCATCTTGAACCTCAAATTCCATGTGAAATTATGTATCTTATGATTGGCTCAAAATTTGGAGAGACTAATGCTACCATCGCATCCAGACATGCCAAAACCTTAATTTTGACTATCTATTTGCATGATTTTGATACTCAGCGGTCGTGTTTCCAAGTAATGATAATCTATTTGTAATGATTTTAGACACGACCAATTCAAGCGACTAGGCTTATCCAAGATTTCTTAATGAGCCTAATCACTTGAATTGGTTGTGTCCTAGATTCATGTCAAAAAGTGCATTTTTTTTATTTGTCCCATATACAGATCCCTTGTCGCTTATCATTCATAGGTATTTGCAAAAGAAATAGGCCAAATATCTTTGTTTTTTCATGGTTATGAGGAACAAATCACTCAAGCAAGTAGGCCCATCCAAGATCTTCCAATGGGCCTAATCAATTGAATTGGTAATCTCCTTGACTCATATCTTAACTTGAGGTTTTTTTTCATTTTCTCAACTTTCCTTTTGCTTCATGATTCTTTTCCCCATCACAAATAGAATCTTCCTATTTGCTTGCAGATATATATATCAGATGAAGATACTTTTCTTAACTAATGGAAATGCACAATGAAAGCTTTAGAGAATAAAGGAAAAGCCAAATTGTATATAAATTCAATAATTCATTATCTTCCAAAATGGAATCCAGATTTATTATGTGTTCTGCATGAGCTTTGTAGTTAAGACCATGATTTTGTAATGTTCTATCTAGAGACCCTATCAAAATATATAGGCTACTCCTCATTGCCATTTAATGCATATAGGGTATTGCTTCTTGAGAGAACAAGAGCATTCGTGATATTTGTCTATGCTCCAAGATTAAATGCTTCAAGAGCTAGTTACTTCCTTTGTAATTCTAGCTATGCACTAGGTGTAGAGGTCTCAGATATAAAAACTATTGATGGCTATAGGAGGAAAGAGTATCTTAGATACAGAGAAGATTTCCCAAAGTTGTGCTCATTCAAAATACTCAAAGAAGATTACTTCCTTTTTATGTCATCAATTGTATGGTTTCACAAACTCTAAATATATCCATATGTAACTTTTGGTCAAAAAATACCAAAAGATATTCCAAATCCTATTTGATACCATCTTTGTACTTTCATCTTCACATTAGAATGAGATGTCATTCTTCTTTTATTTAATCCAACTTTGTCCTAAAATGATTTTCCTCCTCACATTGATATTTTTAAATATGTTGATAATTTTTCACATATGTTCCTTTCTAGTTTTCTTCTAAAGGACTAATTGAAAATCTCTATGAATGGATTACTTTTTGTCACTCCTCCCTTTCTTGTGCATCTGAAGAAGCTTTTTCTTGCTTCATAATGAGACTTTTCCATCCTGTGAGTATTCCGTGTGGCAAGGGTTCCTTTTTCTACAAAGAATGGACCATGCAAAAATAGGATATGTTTTAAAAATATAAAGATTAAGATCGATGTTTATTTGAAAAAGTAATATTGGACTAAATAATATCTTTAAAGCTCACCAAGTATTAAGCTATGTCATTGACACTCCAAGCCTTTGTGATGGTTTCTATAAGCTCTATGATTTCCCTTTTGAAATCAATCACATATATATAAGATTTGATCTGTCACCTCATGATCTTCAAAAATTCATATGTTTTATGTATTGCATGTAGTTGTTTGAGAACTCCTAGAGCTTTGAACAATATCCATATAAACTATCATCATCATCTCCTACAAATCTAATACGATCATGAAGATTTTGAAAACGTGGGTACCTTCTAGTTCAAGGATCAGTTGGATAAACAACTTCATCTATCCATATGTCAATATGATTTTTGCCTTCTTTGCATATGCATCAAATTCAGAAGCTCATAGAGCTCTTTGGAATACCTTGCTCATTGTTGCATACTCATGAATCAACATAATATTGGTATAGAACTTATCACACAGAAACCTGTTGGATGAAAGTTCAGTGAAAGTGTTTCGATTGAGATTCTCCATGGTGAATGCATCTAGAATTATGAAAAAGAAAGAATTGGATCTGCTTTGAAGAGTAGAGTTAAAAAGTGGAACATATCATTAAAATACATTATATAGGTCCAAGGATAAGAGGGAAAAGTTCAAATCTATAGAATGTTTGATAGGCGCAAACTTTGAGGCATGTCACTTTTCATGATTTGTAACACAAAATTTCTCTTTCTTTGCAAACTAATATATTCGTAAGATATGTTTTAAATGATTCTATATGGAATTTTTAAAGATTTGACAAGATTAATCTAGATTAAGCACAACTAATTGAAATCCTTACACAGTCCATTTTCTGCCATTCTTTTCCCTAATGAGATTGCATTTGTCCATGTCTGCATCATCTTTGGATATTTCTCTTATAGTTTTGCTCAACAATTGGGTTGAAAGATCGTTCCATAGGTGCCTCTAGAGGTAAGTCTTCTGGTTGAAACTGTGTTGCATGTGTGGGGAGTTTCATAGTAATGCATTTAATCAGTGCTTTGTATTTTGTTACTCGATCACTTCATTCAAAAATTAGGTTCCTCTATTGTTCACCAGTTCTATCGGAAGTCTGTATCTCGTGAAGACATTCTCAAAAAAATCTAGCCATCATTTGTGCATCATTCTTTCTTGTGTCTCTCACATCTATCCACGTGGTGAGATAGAATGTGGCTACAATAATATATTCTACATGGGTGCTTCTAGTTAGTGGATTAATGTGACCTACAAATTCTATACCCCACTTGGAGAATGCACTTCCTCCCATCATGGGTCTCAATGGAATCTCAATCTCTAGAGGGAAAATCTTTGTTTTTAGGAAGTTTTAATGAGATGACTATTATTTGGTATTAGTGACACTTGATATAAAAGTGGAAAGTTCAACAAGAGGCCTGCTAATACAAGATGGATAATCCTTAAGCAACTTAAAGACATCTGCTTCCATGGTTGGCTAATATACACCTAATCACCTTAATGTCTAGAGGGTTTGTTGCTTCGAGTAATGTTGCCCTAGTGCACCTACCTGAGTTAATTGCAGCCACTTATCATGCTCTTCTTCATCCACAAAACAAGTTAAGACTCCTTGATCCTCTTGCTAACAGATGCTTCTTGCAAGTATGTGGTACTTTTGAGACTTGATTAATTATTTCTCTTGTGTTTTTACTAGAATGTTTTTGGGTCCATACATCAAGATTGGCACTAATGTTTTTCCCGGACTTGGAACTATCTCAAGGTTGAACAGATATGCATTAGGAAGATCATCTGACAAACCTTGCAAGAGTTCTCTCGAAGTGAGTTTTTAAAGGTGATCCACCCTAAGCTGGGTCTCACCTTTCCTAACCACAACTTCAAAATTGTATTCCATTAGTAAGAGAAACCTTCTTACTAATCTACTAGTATTGCAAGGTTTCTTCACCAAGTAAAATAAGGCTTGATGTTCACTGGAGAGTTTCAATTTATTTGAAAGAAAATTATGTCAAATTGTTTTCACCACATAGACCATGCCTAATCCTTTTTGTTTAGTTGTTGTGTAATTCCTTTCTACTATGTTCAGTTGCCTACTCACATATGCTATGGATAAATCTACACTTCGTTCTTCAGTTGTTTGTGTTAGCATGCATCCAATAACAGAATTGGAGACATCGACATTGATGTGGAATGGCTTGCTCCAATCCCCCATTGTCGAAATAGGGGTTGAGCACAAAATTTTAGTTCTAAATGGGATTTCTCACATTCTTCGTTCCACTCAAAATTCGTTAAAAAGATTGTATAGGGGTCT
The DNA here is from genome assembly GCA_020310875.1 of Ceratopteris richardii. Taxonomy (NCBI): domain Eukaryota; kingdom Viridiplantae; phylum Streptophyta; class Polypodiopsida; order Polypodiales; family Pteridaceae; genus Ceratopteris; species Ceratopteris richardii. The sequence goes on along the minus strand of CM035423.1, from coordinate 127,477,569 downwards.
TGTTATGATTGCATACATGTGAATGGATTCTTGATAGTATCCATAATGACCAATAAATGCTTGTACTTAATCATTCTACATCTTCGCAACTCATCTATGGCTCTCAATTTATCTTCATCCATGAGTATGCCATTCCTTTATACTATGTGACCTAGGATCTTGCCTTGTCTCACCATGAATACACACTTTGCTAGATTTAGGCACACCATAGACTTCCAAGTTCTTATGCAAGAACTCTTTGAACACATGACTTTGAAAAATAAGAGGTGCATTTGTGATCCCAAATGGCATCACACAAAATGCAAAGATAGCCCATTGAGTGGTGAAAGCCTTCTTGTGTTGATCTTACGCAGCAATGACTACTTGTTTGTAACCTAAAAATCCATCAAGGAAGTGTAAGCCACCGGAAAGGAACTCATATTTTTTGTAAAATATATCTTGAAAAGTCACACGCATGATGTAAAGGCGTAGCACAATGTTGTACCTTTTGAAAAAGATTAATGAAAGAATCGCGTTAAGCAGAAGGTAGACCCGACGGACTGTTGTCTGGGCGAGGAGCCGGAAGCGAGCGCTGTTGCAGAATTCTGTGTAACAGATTCTGTTTGTTCCTTAGGTTTAATCATTAAGTGAAGTTAATTGAAGTGTTAAGTAATTTGATTACGCGCTAAGTAAAGGAGTTACCCGATAAACTTCCTGACGTGAAAGTGCGTTAAGGAACGTATTCAGGATAGAAGTGTAAGATGATATGTTTAGCATTTAATGCAGTGAAGTTATATAATCTTAAACTGTAGTTTGGGAAAATATAAATAGCGCCTCTGTTTACAGACCCTTGACCATCCCAAGAACCCAGAGTGAATTAACCATAACAATAAAAAGGTTATAATATTCTAACACTGGCACCGTCTGTGGGAAATGGAGTAGCTGTTTGCAACAAAGATTAGAGATTGAGAAAGAATTCTTTGATATATGCCTATAACACGTTCCGGAGAATCATACCCTAAATACCATAGAGATCAACATCCCTGGGCAGTTCCGAATCTATTAGAAACACCCCCGGGTGGTAGAAGTACAGGATAGTTAAGTCCAGTTGCAGAAGGTTCGGTACAGCCAACCAGCAGCAATTCAGGTGGTAGTTGGGTAGTACATGATGAGATTCCGGTGAATTTCGGTGTGAGTTTGGTACCTTTGGGAGAAAATACGGTGATTTCTGGTTGTTTAGAGACGTAGTGCAGAGTCAATTCCACACTATCGGGTCAAAATTTGGCCACTTTTGATGATAGGTTCACGTTATCTAGTAAGAACGTTTCCGGTGATAGTACAGTCTAGTCCGGTGAGAATTCGACGAGTTTCGGTGAAAGTTTGGCATTACCTGGTGGCGATTCGAAGTCTTTCAGTGAAACTGCAGTCCTATTTGGTGGACACTTACTGCGCTCACCATTTTTTGGTACATGTTTAGCTAATTTTGACACTCAAGTCGAGGAAGGGCTGATAGATTTGGAGTTAAGCAATCGGTTCAACGACATCTTAGGACAGGAAAGTGAGCAAGTTGACTATACAGTCCAAGAAGATCAAGAGATACCTCCTCAAAATTCGGGTAATAATAACAATGCCACCAACAACAACACCATGAGTGGCTCACAATAGCAACAACAACAATAACAGCAACAACAACAACAACAACAACAACAACATGTTATCCCACCGTGTCTAGTACGAGTAGGGGTCACGTATACAAAATTTGGAGGATTTCTGGGGGATGATCCAGATGCGCATGTACGGACCTTTGAGATTAATTATGTAGTTCTGAACTATCCAACAGACCCTGCCTACAAAGCTATTGTGTTCTAGGCAACCGTGGTTAATGAAGTTGCACGATGGTTAACTGAATACGATTTGAACCACTTCCGGCAGTATGATGATGTAAAGGATGCCTTTCTACAACGATTTTGATTGAACAAGAATCTTGCCGAAATTTTTAGCTACTCGCAGAACAATAGGCACAAACCACACCAAATTGTATAGGATTATGCCATGCTATTTTGGACATATCTAAGGCAGTTGCCACCAGCACACACTAATTTACCAGATGATGTTATTATGCAATGGTTCATCAATGGATTAAAGCCACAATTGAAGCAGATTATGATCATAAGGAGTGTGGGTGGAATGACTCTACATGCCGTAATTTCTATGGCGCTACAATTAGAGAACAAAGTGGGCAGATTTACAGAAGACCTGAATGGCTGAAAGCATCTAAGCAATCTAACGAGGACCCTTTGAAACAAGTCTACTGTACTAAATGCAAAAATCTAGGGCACATCAATTCAACATGTGCATTGAATCAACTGTATTGTGCCATTTGCCACACAACAGACCACACTACGGAGACTTGCCCGTACAATGCCAAGGTACAGAGCAAAGCAGCGGTTAATGCCATCATTCAGGAGCAGGGACGATCGGCTATCCATTATGTACCACCACAAATGAGGAACACCCCGTACCAGGGATACAGGAATTATCGAGGAGGGCAGACAAATAACTTTGGTCAACCTCGGTGGAATGCAGGCCCCTCATGAGAAGGTACTTCTAATCCAACTCCAAAATGTCATTTTTGTGGGGAAATAGGGCATATCCAAAGGTTCTGCAAAGATGTAGTGAAATATGATAAAAAGAAAAAAGAACAGCAATATCCAATGGCAAATATGGTGTATATCTCACCTGTGGATATGCAAATAGCAGTTGTACAAACACGATCGGGCAAGCAACTACAGCCACCTGCGGAGATCTTCGAACCAGGAATTCGTGAACAATAGAAGGCGTTCACAAAGGCAAGCAAGTGGGCTACGCAGGAACAAGCTATTTTCCCTGATCCAGTTCCGGTGACGCAGCAAAGTATCCTGCCGGGGGTACCAGAGAAGCAAAATTTGACTCATACCGTACCAGAGTCCATACCGGAGACCGTACCGAAAACACCCAAAATTGATTTGGTGTGGGATGTTCTGTCTAAGGCATCAATTACATTGCCATTGGGTCAATTATTGGCTTTGGTCCCCGGAGTTTGCCAACAGCTCCAACAGCAGGTTAGCCCAGGCTCCTCGAGTGCTCCTACAATAGCTACAATCCAATCGGAATTGGACCCAATGGTGGACCATACGGTACCACTGATTATGGTATGGTACAAAAATCACAAAATCACACAAGTCTTAATTGATGGAAGATCTGGTGTCAATATTGCCACAGTAGCCCTTTGCAAACGGCTGGGGTGGATGCAAATTGAACCTGTTTAATTCTTTGTACATATGGCCGATCAATCTCAAGTCCATCCGGTGGGCTTGGTGCGAGATATTTCGATTACTCTACAAGGTTCTATTTTTAGAATGACCTTTGTTGTGCTAGATTTACCAGAATCGAGCTTGGATTACAATCTGCTCTTTGGATGTCTGTGGCTAAAACAAGCTAAGGTAGTGCAAGACTGGTCAGCGCATGAATTAGTCTTTAAAAATAATCATCGGAAATATATTGTCCCACTGGACGACATGAAACCCTGTGACTTACATGCACGACCATATTTAGCAGAGCTTGTACACATGTCGGATGGACTCTCCGATGATGACGAGGAAGCTTTTCTTACTGCCAACAAGGATCTGATAGCACTTGGCACGATAGATTTACAAACGGTGGCTGATAACTAGAGTCCGGCAGCCTGTACGGTGATACCATTGACCGGAGCGCATGAATCCAGCACATATCAGACTTTGGATGAGGCGATGCTTCAACAATTACTCCAGTCCAGAGGCGATGAGGAAAAGCCCTGGTAGTTCTATGTACCGGAAGATCAGCTGATCACCTGCAATTTAGATGACCAAACCAATCCACGACCAGTAAAACTAAAACCAAGACTGTCTGAGACCTTCCAGGAGCACTTGTTGCAGCTGCTATGAGAGTTCGTTGATGTGTTTTCATGGGACTATAGGGACATGAAGGGGTTGGACCTGCGGATTTATCAACATAGAGTGGTGCTGAAACTGGATGCAAAACCCATCAGCCAACCCAGTTATAGGATGAATCCTAACTATGCGGCACATGTTAAAGCTCAACTTGACCAATTATTGAAGGTGGGATTTATTGTGCCTATTGAGCATGCAGAATGGATCTCTCCCATTGTTATAGTTCCAAAGAAAAACAAGCAGCTACGGATATGTGTGGACTACCGAAAGCTTAATGCTGCAGCTATACCTGATCCATTTCCGTTGCCATTCCTAGATACTATGTTAGACGACCTGGCTGGTCGAGAGATGTATTCCTTTCTAGATGGATACAATGGTTACAATCAAATCAGAATGGCCGATAGGATCTACCCAAGACCGCATTTATTACCAACTGGGGTGTCTATGTGTGTATCGTGATGTGGTTTGGACTGTGCAATGCTCTTAGTACATTTCAACATTGCATGCAGGAAATTTTTTCTCCTTATCTCACCACCTTTATGAGAGTGTACCTAGATGATTTTTCGCTATCGGGTGATACTTCAACACACCTATATCATTTACAGTGTTGCTTTTCAAAGTGTCGGGAATATCGTTTGTGTCTGAACCCGAATAAATTGGTGTTCTCTGTTTCCTGTGGTAAGCTGCTCGGGCATGTTATTTCCAAACAAGGTATTCAGGTGGATCCAAACAAAGTGAAGGCCGTCCTCGAGGCTCCTGCTCCTAAGACACCTAAAGATGTGATGCGGTTTTTAGGCCAAATCCGGTGGCATGGGCGACATCTACGTTGGCTTGCTCATCTAGCTATACCACTTAATCGGTTGATCACCAGTAGCCCGCATCAATTCAAATGGACCGAAGAGTGTCAACTTTCTTTTGACAGACTGAAATCATTGTTGACTCAGGCTCCCATTTTACAAGCACCGATTTGGGATTTGCTATTTCATGTTTTTGTGAATGCATCTGATAGTGCAGCAGATGGATAAATGGTTTTGTCCGATATATTATGCGAGCCGATGATTGGCCCCGACAGAGCGTAACTATTCAGTTACTGAACGAGATTGTCTTGGCTTAGTATACGAGATTGTCTTGGTAGTGTGTTGATGCAGCAGATGGATAAATGGTTTTGTCCGATATATTATGCGAGCCGATGATTGGCCCCGACAGAGCGTAACTATTCAGTTGCTGAACGAGATTGTCTTGGCTTAGTATACTCTGTGAAAAAATTTCGACATTATTTGTTGGGCAGACACTTCACCTTTCACGTCGACCATGCAGCACTGGTGTATCTAGTGCGCCAACAGCATTTGGGCGGATGGTTAGCACGGTGGGTCTTGCTGCTTCAAGAATTTGATTAATCCGTCATACACTAACTAGGGTCGGCACACGCTCTCGCTGACTTTCTCTCTTGGTTGGATTCCGGTGATCCTCCAGAGGGAATTGACGATACAACACCAACCATCTGCGCTACAGAGACAAGACAGGAGGATCCACAAGAATTACCGGTACCCTCTTCTTACTATGATACCTTGCTTCTATTCTTGACTAGTGGATGTCCACCAGGTATGATTTCTTCAGCTGATCGACGAAGAGTAGCCACATACAGTCGACGCTTTTGGTTGATTGTCGGACAGTTATATTACATGGATCACTCTGGAGTATTACTCAGATGTGTCCCTCCACATGAAATTGCTTCACTCATTAACATGGCCCATCCTGACCCAACCGGAGGACATTTTGTGGCTGATCTGACTCATCGGAAGATTCTCTAGAGTGGATTGTGGTGACCCACTATGTATCGTGATGTGACCAAGTATATATGACAGTGTGACGAGTGTCAGCATTCTGGGCAGCCTTTACAGCGCCACTACTTCCCTCTCCAACCCGTTATGCCTCTAGAACCCTTTTAGAAATGGGGTTTGGATTTCATAGGACGAATTACACCTCTGGCGACAGTCACCAATAACATATATATTCTGACATGCACAAATTACGCTACTCGATGGGCCGAAGCATGGGCTCTAGGATCAGCTACAACGGCTGCGATTGTTAAATGCTTAATGAAGGATATTTTTCCACGTTACAGGTTACTCTTGGAGCTAGTAACTGACGGAGGTACCCATTTTGCCAATACCTTAATGCAAGTGCTTACGAAAACATTCCAGATTGTGCACAAATTCAATTCCCCTTATTACCCACGAACCAATGGACTTGCTGAGAGTACCAACAAATCTCTCTTAAACATTTTGAAGAAATTGGTGTTAGATTGCCCCAAGAGATGGGACCAATTTCTACCTGTTGTACTATGGGCTTACCGTACTACATACGAAGTGGCGACCGGAACAACTCCTTTTAAGTTGGCATATGGATTGGAAGCAATTGCGCCGATGGAACTGGTGGTTCCCAGTCTGCGTGTGGCCCTTGACCGGAGGCTATTACCGGAAGCATCTTTTCCCTTTTGTGTGGAGGCCTTACGGTCTCTGGATGAACAGCATCTGGAGAGTTTCTTGGTGATGCAGGAAGTGCAGCTGAGACAAGTCAAAACCCACGATCGCTTTGTCAAATCCCCTGTGTTTATGGTCAATCAATTGGTCCTCTTCTATAATGCTAAGTCTAATCGATCCGCTGAAAATTTTAAGCTACGATGGTTCGGCCCATACCGGATTGCTGAAATAGTGGGACCCGCAACTTTTCGGTTGGCAACCTTAACAAGTGCCCTGCTTCTAAAAGTGATTAATGGCTCCAAACTCCGCCCCTATCACCCGTCCTCTACCAACTCATGAGGTGTCTTCGATATTTTTACTCTTTTTTGCTTGTCACTTGATTTTCTTTCCTATTCCCTGTGTTTTGGTTGACCTACTGACCGTAATCTTTCCGTTTTCTTATCTAACCATGATTAATAGCCGCCTCTATGTCGCTGCGTCTGTTAATACATGCATGTCGCCATTATATCGGTATATTTTCAATACTGCATTATGATTAGGATTTTTTGCCGCCTGATTTTTTTTAGTGTTCCTACTTAATCTTGTTCTTTTCACTATTAATTGCTATTGTGTTTGTGTGTTTGCGATCAGTGTGTGCTCTGTGTCTTTGTTCATCCCTATGTGCGCCATGGAAGCTCTGGCTAACATAGCAACCTTCTGTGCGGGTCTCACTCCAGATGTGAGTGAGTACTTGCGTGCTCGGGGACTATTGGCCTTCGCTGAATTGCCTTGGCATTCAGTGGAGTGTCACCCCTTCCATGCGCAGATCATTTCTGCCATCGCCGCCATGCCTACCACAGAGTAGTGTTGGCCATTATCGTGTTTAAACCCACGTGTCGTGGTTACTCTCAACACGATTGCTCAGGGATTTCGTCTCCCTCAGGAAGGGTTGATTGATGGACCATTCCTTCCCATCGCAACCATAAAGGAATTGTTTCCCCGGCACTCATCTAATGAGTTTGACATTCTCTGCCGACCCGAACCAAAGCGTACCGCTCTGCAATTCGTTGTCGCAGCGTTAAACCTGCAAAAACGCACATATGGTATTTCTAGGCCTTTTTACTCAATGATCGATACTGCCTCCCAAGAACCCATCAATTTCACATCCTTTTTCTTTCGGCGCATTCACCATGAATGCTTGGCAGTTACAAAACAATTACCCAAGCATGACATTCCTCACACTTGATTACCCCATCTCCTTACCCTTCTCCTTCCGGTGCTCCAAGCCGCGCAACCCCCCTCACCCAATACTATTATGTTACACGAAGAATCTACATGGATGCTGGAAGACAACGATGATGAAGACGTGCTTCATTTTTTTCAACACAAATGTTGATGCATTAGTCCATCACAAAGCCAGGTGTAGGGTTCCAATGCGGGTCAAGAATTTGAAGTATTCCATGATACCGCCACCTCCTTACAGGTAGAGTCCATCCTGTCTTCTTCTCTCAAGCAGCCGGATCAAGATGCTATCATGGAAGATGTAGTTGAAGTCTCATCGTGGGAGGAACCTCATCAACCAGATGCTGAGGCCGTGAAGGAGATAGCGGAAGTTATTGGGGGTACGGATTGTCAATCTCCTTCATCACCAACCGCTGACGTCCAAGCAGATGCAGTCACTACCCAAGCAGATGCAGTCACTGTCCAAGCAGATGCAGTCAAGCAATTGACTGGAAATGCCAAGGCAGTCACCGAAGCCGCATCGTCAGTCCCACAGTTTGAGACCGAAATAGTTTTGGTACCGACTGCCCTTATTCCTCTTCCTCTGCCAACTACCATTCCTGATCCTGTTGCAGTTCTTCCCTATGCACCTTCAGCCGCCACTCATGAGGCATTAGCCCCTCTTCTATCCTCTCCCAATTACTCTCCACCCTCCTCACCTCATCTGATCTCTACCTCATCATCCCAGCCTCCTCCTTCTCTTCCCCCTCCCGTAGTCATGTTTATGGAATTGACATCCATGGGCCAACTTCTCATTCAGTTCTCCCAGCAATTGCCCCTCCAGATGAAGATAACAACTCAGACCATTCAAAAGGAGTTGCAGAACAAAGTTGACCTGCTCGAAGCAGATATTGCCCCGCTCCAGGAAGAAGCACTTGCGGTTAAAACCGAGAATCATGCCTTGCAGACTCAGCTCTAGCAACTCCAAGAATAGTTAGTAGAAAAGGTAACATTCTTGCTCAACGGGACATCAAAATCACTGGTTTGAAGCAAGAATTTACAGACAAGACCGATGCAATGACCACATTAGGTAATGAGCTCCACAGTACGAGGGATGCACTCAGCATTTTAGAAGAAGCTTCCCAGTCACTTGCGGCCAATGTGCTTAAAGCAGAAGCTGAGCTACATAATGTTATTGAAAGATTGTTCCAGTGTGATCAGGAATTTATTGAGGAGATCGCCAATTCCATACAGTTGAAGAAAGAACTTGCAGGTGTGGAGAAGGAAAGAGAAGACTTTTATAAGATGATGCAGTTTCAAGCTCAGGAGTTGGAACGACGAGAAAAACAATTAGGTGTTCAAGCAGATAGACTTTCTCGAATTGATGCAGAGATAGCTGACATGAAGCTGAGAAGAGATGCTGCCCTTGCCAATGAGTTCTACCTTCAAGAATCCTTTTTGAGACACAGACGGATTTGTTAATGAGTCAGGTCGTTGCTGCCAGTTCTGTTCGAGCTGATGCACAACTTATCGAGCCTGCCATTTTGAAAGATATGTTAGATTCTTTAATATAGAAGATTACCCAAACCTTTAAATTAGCTAGAACTCTGTATATCCAAGGCATCATTGATGATCCTTAACTGTAATTTCCATTTTTGGGTTCGAGTCCATCGTGCATGCCAGTGTAAGCCGTCGGAAAGGAACTCATGTTTTTTGTAAAATATATCCTGAAAAGTCACACGCATGATGTAAAGGCGTAGTGCAACGTTGTACCTTTTGAAAAAGATTAATGAAAGAATCGCATTAGGCAGAAGGTAGAACCGTCAGACTATTGTCTGGGCAAGGAGCCGGAAGCGAGCGCTGTTGCAGAATTCTGTGTAACTGAGTTTGTTCGTTAATTAAGTTTAATCATTAAGTGAAGTTAATTGAAGTGTTAAGTAATTTGATTATGCGCTAAGTAAAGGAGTTACCTGATAAACTTCCTGACGTGAAAGTGCGTTAACGAACGTATTCAGGATAGAACTGTAAGATGATATGTTTAGCATTTAATGCGGTGAATTTATATAATCTTAAACTGTAGTTTGGGAAAATATAAATAGGGCCTTTGTTTATAGACCCCTGACCATCCCAAGAACCTAGAGTGAATTAACCTTAACAGTAAAAAGGTTATAATATTCTAACAGAAGCTATAAACTTCCTTGCCCACTACTCCCTCCAATAGATGTCCCATGATAGGAAGTAGATAACTATCTGGTACTATGGTGGCATTAACTTTCTTCAAAGTTAATACACACTCACAAATTTCTATTCTTCTAGGGAACCACCACAATGGGGGATACCCATTCAGTATGCTCAATATCATAAATGAATCTGGTTTCTATCAACCTATCAATTTTCTCTTTTATTTTCATTGCATATGTGTCAAATATGTGTATGGCTTTTGTTTGGTAGGCTTGGCTTCTAAAGTCCTGGGGAACCTACATGAACACATGTTTGGATCCTCATTCAAATTCTTGTATGTCCAAGTGAAGACATCTTGATATTCTCTCAAGAGATAAGTTAATTCTTGCTCTTCTTTAACACTTAGGTCATTCCCTATTTATGTACTTTTTTCTTCTCCATCCTTGAGTGTTACCAAAATTTTCTTTTTCTTTATTCATTGTTACTATAAGCTTCTCCCATGAAAAATTCTCATTGTGGCATTCTCACCATGATCTTTCTATCTTCAATATCATATTTCTTAAAGTTTTATGGCACTTCGAACAAGGTATCTTCTTCTTCTAGAGTTGATTGGTTATTTTTTGTGCTTTTTTTCTTGTTTCCTATCTCAATTTGTGTGGCTAGTAATACATCATCCTTACACTTGCTTTGCTCATGATTCTTAGCCTCTATTAACTAAAAATATTCTTCTTCTCACTTGCAAAAATGGATCCATTAAGATGGATTCTAAGTCCTAATCATTCTCTTCTTCACTCGTGCCTATACTAGTCTCGCATTCTTCAGCTATGGGCTCATATATGAATATGGAGATGTCATAGGTGTCCTCATCAGAATGGGGAGTCTATTGTTCTTTATTCACCACCATGTCCATCTTTGCTAAGACTTCAAACCAACCATGGGGTTCAAACTCTTTGTCTACAAATATCAAAGGCACATATGTATCGCAAAAGTATGTTCAAACTCTCCACCACAAGTAGTAAGAGTGATTTCTTCCAACAATCCTAGTGGCTTCTCTATGTGTCCATTTTCCATTTTTTGCTTCATTCTTGTGGGTTCAAAGCTAGTTTTCCCCAACATCGCCATAAGGAAGTGGTGGCAATGGCAACTATTGCTTGTGAATCTAGGATGTCCTTCGACGTTTATCCTTGATAGGTGATAGGAAGATAGATGTTTCCTTATTCTCCTTCATTCATGTCACCTATCTTGCCTATGGGTTCTCTAGGACTTTTCTATTAGATTCTACTTGTGAGTGGTAACTAGCAAGTTCTGACACTTGGTTTGCTGCATGTTTCCACAACTTTCGATTTACTTTTAGAAGCTCCTCTAAAGTGAGATTGCATTATAGTTTAGTGTTCTTTACAACCTCTATGTTCCTAGGTATAACTGACTCTTTGCTCCTTATCATATTCATGGGGTTTCGAAGACTAATATTTCACTTGATTGAAGGTCTTCTTTCTCTCCATATGTTGAGGGAGTTTCTTGAGGGAATTGTTCTTGAAGATCATCTATTTCTTGAATGGGTGGGGAAGTCATTTGTTCCATACTGAACTTCTCTTCTTAAATTTACCTCAAAAATTCTTGTAAGTATCTTTTAATGGAAGAAGGAATCATGCCCTCTGTTGAGTTAGGAACATAAGACTTGAATAGGGAGAATTCTCCTCACCCGCTTTTGATTGATTGAGCCTTTTGGGGTGTCAAGTTCTTGGTTTTGGATGCCATTTGCTCTGAATAGATTACTTTAGTTAAAGAGTTGACTAGCTTTGAACATAGCTTAAGATAGGCCAACCATTTTGATGCGCAATTTCATTCTTTCTACCTCTACATGTGCTCTAGGGTAGCTCTTGTCTAGCTTTAGTGTGTTTGGTCCTTCTCATAGTCATGCTTGATAAGCCTTGAACATCATGTCTAAGTCTTCTAGGATAGGATCTGCTAATAATAAACCTAACTTAGAGATCTGTGCAAACTCTAAAGGAACTTGGGATGCCAATTCTACAATCTTCACCTTGGTCTCCTTTAAGCTACCTTCTAGTTCTCCTAGCTTCTTAGACCTCTTTCTCTAGAATCTTTCCATGATTTGGTTTTTCTTTTACTAGACTCTCCGATTTCACTAAGTTTTATTTTTTTCTCTTGATTTCCTTGTTGGACTTGTTGTAAAGCATGTGCTCTAGTGATTGTCTTGATGGGAACTAAAGTGTGTGTGGGGGGGGGGGGGATTGCTAGAGCCTTGCACCATGCATATCATAATGATTTTTGTAATCTTTGAGTCATTAGTGGGATTCTTAGGACACTCACATATGATGTGCTCTTTACCACACTCTAAACAATATCCTTGGATGGTAAGATAGTGTGGCTAACCTATTGGTGGGAAATGTGGGCATTCACGTATGAAGTGATTTCGATGGCATCTATAGCAAGGTCCTCCAGGAGCTTGTGGTCTCATTAACCTCATTTGGGGTCTAGGGTTTGGATTAGTGTGCATTACATTGGCATAATCAGGTTCCCAACTACAATCCTATGTGGGGGTCGCATATTGATAAGCTTTTGTATGTTTTGGGGATTCCATGTATTAAGTACGGACATTCTCTCCATGAGACGAGTCAAAATTATTTCCATTGGGGTCGTTCTCTATGATCAAAGGAGAAGCTAGGACTAAAGCCCTATCTTGATTCTCCTTTTTTATCATGTAGTTGACTGATATTACATTGGTAGGGGGTGGGAGCTTCTGTCCCACCACTCGTTGATGCCTAGGTTGTGCTTGGTATTGTAGTTAGTAATTATGTTGTGTCCTATAGTAAGGTTGTTGTTGGTTTTGTTTTTGGTACTTGTATGGTTGTTGATATGGTTGCTGATAGTTTTTTTTACCACCTCTTTATTCTAAGAATAGTTTTATAGCATATGGTTCCAGCATATAGTTATATGATCCTCAAGCTGGGGCATTCTCAATTTTCATCAAGCAAGCATTGGTCATGTGATCACCACCGCAAGTATAGCATCGTTTGGTAGCAATGACCTTTAGATTCCTTCTATTATGTAAGTTTCCTCATATAATTAATGCAACTAACTCATCTAATTCCTCCATTGATGATGTAGAATTAGATGTGACACTCATTGCACATTCTGATCCTTTATAGAGCTTTGACAATTCTAGCTCCTCTTAGAAGTTGTCCTCTATGTCCATGCACATTCTCACACACTATTCTAGGGTGTTTGGCTCTTTCAAGTACATGTATGATCATATCATTCCACTAAAGAGGCCATTTAAAAATAGTGAGACTTTCTTAGCCTATGTAGGTAGCTCTAGCACTAGGCATCTTTCTATGTATCGCTTGAATCTACATCCGGCTAACCTTAGTGCCTCTTGGGGGGTGTGCTTGAAACTATCGATCACAGATGAGGTGGTGTGCCTAGTTCCACTCTTAGAGAACTTATTTATGAGGGCATCCATCAGCTTCATGATGTTTCTATAGTGAACTTGTTCCAAGGGTTGAGACCATGCTAGAGTTGTAGCTTTCAAGGTTAGTCCAAAAGCCTCATAGTGAGAGGACAATTCCTCTACTTATTCTTCTCTCAACACCTGCTTGAATTCAACTACGTGATCATAAGGATCTCTTGTGACATTAAAGTAGTTCCTCATGGTTTTAACTACCTACCAAGAACTTAATGTTCTAGAGTGTTCTCTCTACCTAGGTAGGGGAAATCATCATCATCTCTATGTGATCTATGTCCTCTAGTTCTCTCTCTCTCTCCCTCTCTCTCTCTATCTGGTCTACTTGTACCTTGTGCTAACCTTCCTCTCCCTAGGTTGTGTAGAAACCTTGCTTGTGGAGTGTCTTTTGTCTTCTCTATTTGAATTCCTAAGGATTTTTCTTGTCTTGCATAACCAATGAATCATGTAAAAGAAAAACCTTTTGACATTGCCAAAAATGAATCTGTTTACCATAGCCAAAGAATAAGTACATTCTGTCATAATTTGGACTCATATAGGTGGGGTTCCCTAGAGAATCTGGGCTATTGAACTCATATAATAAGTACTCTTTCTTGGTATAGGGCTTATTTGTCTTGAAATTCCAGAAATCTTCTTCAATAGTCGTATTAGCATAAAGATCTATGGTGGAATCATCTTAAGGTATCTTGTTATGGCTATGATTCTAGTTCATATTGAATTGTTTATACGTGTGGTTGGAATCTCTTTTGGAACGTCCTCATCTGAATCATGAACTTATGACTCTAAGAGAATGTTCCTAGAGCCGTCCATTCTATCAGGGTGACTAGTAACCATGTACATACTTCCCTATTTATCTATGTATGATCCATTCTTGAATTTAACTACTAGATTATCCAAGCCATAGGGGTGATCTGGGTTTCTCAATTTTACCAGTGACCATCTTAAACCATCCTTATATATGTGAGCACCTAATCCATTTCTTCATATGTACTCAAACTGTGTTCTGTAGGGTCCTTCTGGCACATCTAGATAGGTTGACCTATTGCTAGTAGTAGGTCTCTCCATACTATATGAACTATCTGACTCACTCGTTTTGTGGCTTTCAATAGATGGGTTCTTGCCTAACTACTTGGACCAGGACCTGTATGTATGGTTGACAATAGCTTTAATTAATCTTAGGCTTTGTCAATCCACTTTGTCAAGGTGTTTTCTTGATCTAAGGTTCATGTATTTAACTCAATTCTCTTCTCTTATCATTCTTTGATACTTGCGATTGAATGGTTCTCCAGTTATAAAACACTTATTGAGTTTCTTTACTTCCTCAGTTCTTGTCTCAATGTGTTGTCGTCAAGAATACTTGAGTTAACTGACTTGATCATGATTCTTCTTATTGATTTCTTTTTGCTTTATGTTATGTCATAATTACAATCAGTTAGAAGTCTTGAAATTGATCGCTTAATGGATCTTGGAATTGATGAATTCTTATCATTTCCCTAATTCTAACTGCTAAAGCTAAGCATCTTAGCCTAAGCTAGAACTGACAAGGGCAGTTATCATTTTCCAACTGCAAGTCATGATTGTGGCTCTCTCTCACCAAAGAGGTTCTTGCAAGACTTTAGTTTTCCACTTAGAACCTTTGTGAGAGTCTCAAACACAAACACCCTAACTTGATAGCTCCTGAAATTCACCAAAAACCGTTAAAAAGTGGCCAAATTTGTGCCCAAAATTTAATCCTAATTTTTATCGAGTAGGCGGTCTATCACGATAGAGGATGTCTATTCAATAGAGAGGGTTTATCCTTGGTTTCTCTCATGATAGATGGCGTCTATCATGATACAAGGGGCCTATCATGGGAGTGGTCTATCATGATAGATCGAGGGTCTATTGCAATATGTCGGTCTATCGCAATCGAGAGTGGTATGTCATGATAGATGGGTGTCTACTATAAATTTAGTCTGTTGTGGAATCCTTCTAGTGTGATAGAAAAGTTTCTATCATGATAGAGGGTCCTTTTCATTCCTTTATGAAAAGAAAATTACCTTCCAACATCAATACTTCAACACTCTTACCATCACACACTCATGTTCAAGCGTGCTCCTCAGCAACGACACCAAATTTGGTTTCACTCTAGATGAGGATGAGCAGCACGTCAAGAAGCTTTACTTCCTTAATTATCAATCCGTGTAGATGTGAGGATGATATGATGATCATGAACAAGTGAAGTGTGCAAAGTGAAGGCTAGAAGCACACGAGATGCACACACACATACACACACAAGGTAGAGACAAGAAATAGATCGATGGAAGAAAGTGAATTCTATATTACCAATGTTCCCAATTATATAATACAAGCTCTCTTTCCTCCAAGGTCCAGCCTCAAGAATGAACTCTCTAGCTCCTTATATAATGTTCTACTAGCTTTGGCCTATTTCAAACATAGTGCTCATCCTAGTATAGAAAAAAGGTTGTAAAGCTAATTTAAAGTATCTAATGGGCTCCAAACGTTATGAAAATTGAAAGGTAGATTCTACTAAGCCCTCAAACTTGGGGACTCCTCCGCTTGCACAAAATAGAGCATTACAAAATTGGGTTGTTTATAACACAAGGGTAGTGATGAAAATTTCTCTTCATATTTTGATAGAATCATTGAGATTTGATCTTTGATTACTTGAAAAAATATGGCTCAATGTTGCTTATCCTCACACACACCTTGTTTTACGTACTTTCTCTTCTTCGATGTTTCCTTCCTCTTCTAGCCGGACCTAGGCTTTATGCAATGCCAACCATCACCTGGGCATTTTCATTCTCTTTATTTTTCCTAATGGAATTTTGCCTCTTCTACTTGGTGTCCTTGCATACTGTAGTGAAAATAAGATTTTGGCAAGTCTTTATAGAACAACTCCTCCTCCAAGGGTTCTTGTTCACCATATTAGGGAAGATTCTTGTTTAGGTCTCAGTCCACACAAATTTTTGGGTACCATCTCACATTGAATGAGTACATTGTAACTTCATACGTGAATCCAGGAGTTTCTTCCCTAGAGCACATAGACTGATCAATGGGCTATGCAATCTCTAAGATGACTCCATAGAGGAAGTAGGAAAGGTTGGGGAGCTCATCCCAAAGAAAATACCATAGAGTCTTCGCCTTATTTGGCATGAAATCCACAAACTAAGTGAATAGGCATAACATTGTGTGGCTGATTTTCCAAGCTCATTGATTTGTCTCTTACTTTATCTCAGGTTTATTGATTTGTTTACTCCTGTCCCTTATAAGGTTCTTACTCATGAATGTATTTTTTATTCTCAATCACTTGTTCTTTATTTAACTGATATTTTTTTTGTTTTTTTCTTTATGTACCATTGTCAAGAACAACTTGGATGTCTCGAACTTATCTTTTTCTCCCCTTTGTTCATGTTCTTTCCTTTATGTCTTCAATTGTCACAGTTATATTTATCAATCTTGAACTTGATGGTTCTTTAATATGTCCTAAACTTTGAAGTTTCTACCACGACCCTAAAAATGTAGGCCAAGGGCCACATGCTTAGCCTAGGCTAGAATTGACCAAGGGGGTTTATTATTTTTTGTCATTGAGCCTTGTGCTTTGCTAATCACTTCCACACTGAGGATGAAGTCCCAAGCTTGCTTCAACACATGAGCAGTGCAAGATGAATCCTTGGAAACTCTTGAAGACCCTAAATATAGCCTATACCCTCAAAAAGCACCAAAAAAAGCATTGAATTTGATCTAAAAATCAAATTTGTTTCTTTAAAAAAGGTTTTCTATCTATTTGTGTGTCACGATAGACTAGTTTGTTGTGACAAAGGGGTTTGTCATGATATATTGCTCTATCATGATGGACGGTCCATCATGATAGAGAGGTTCTATCATATTTGTTTTATTGCTACAAAGGGGATCTATCGTGATAGGCTACATCTATCATAATTTCGGCCTATGCTATTCGTGGTATGTCATGATAGAGGGTCTATATCATGATAGATTAGATTTATTGGGATGATTCTTCATGATAATATGGTCTTCCATGATAGATGAGGGTCTATAATGATAGTGATTTGGGTGGGTTTGTTGTGATAGAGAGGCCTTATCATGATAGAGGGGGTATGTCACAATAGATGATCTCTATTATGGGTCTCGATCTATCACAATAGAGAGGCCTTTTGAGGTGTCGGGGGAATGAATGGAGGTGATGGATCTCAAAATGGAGCTCAAAATAATCAAGGAAAATGGAAAAAATCTTTCAAAGAAACTACTTACCTACACGTCAGTATCTCTACTCTAGTCTCTCACCATCACATGTTTTCCCTCGAGTAATGCTCCCCAAAAATGACACCAAATTTGGTGCACTCGTATAACAATGATGAGTATCAACATCAATCATTAGGGGGAAAAGTGAGCCTTGCATGGGCCTTGTGAGGATTCTTTATTTTTAGGGATTAAAGAGGTTAATCTATAGGATTTAGGGACCATAGAAAACCACTAGTGGTTTTCTCAAATAAAATATTGTTTCATGCACCCTTATATTTGAATTATGAAATGGAAATACTTATAGCTATTGGATCTCAAAGTTGAATGGCTAGGATTTAAGTCGCTGCAAATCTAGAGAGAGATTCACCTGACAAGTCATGGGCTTCTAGATTCTCTCATGATTGCATTTGCACTCTTCTACAACTTTTTTGGTTGTTAGATGCTCATCAATCCAATGGCTCAGTGCATTTGGGGCTGATCTAGAGAGAGGAATCATCCGTAGCCATCCGATAGAGTATTCATATGATGGCATAGATCAAAAGGCGCTTTTGAAAGTTGGATCCAAAGGCAGAGTTGAATGTGAGTCGTAGGATCTTCTTTAGATCCAATGGAGGAAAACAAAAGGTGCATTTTTTCATGTGGAGCTCATCTTAGCCGTTTGATTGACTTAAAGATCCAATGTGTAGCAATGAAAGGTGCCTTTGAAGGCCGATCCAATCTTAGCCATGCATTTCAAAGAAATCCAAGGG
Organism: Ceratopteris richardii; assembly: GCA_020310875.1. NCBI lineage: Eukaryota > Viridiplantae > Streptophyta > Polypodiopsida > Polypodiales > Pteridaceae > Ceratopteris > Ceratopteris richardii. Next base: position 127,459,262 of record CM035423.1, on the reverse strand, counting down.
CTCGAATCCAATATTACCTTGACTTTTGCAGTTAAACCTCAACCTTTGGATCTTTTAATCAATCCAATGGCTCTAGTTCATTTGAAAGGCTTTCAAAACCATTCAAATGCCCAAAACCACGAGATCTAGGTGGTTTTCTCCTCTTTGACTACACAAAAACAAGGGAAGTATATGCCTAGCTTATGTGATTAAGGGACTAGATTGCGGCCACCACCCTCTTCTCATTGGTCCATCACTAATCACTCCCTAATCTAGAAGGCCCATGTGGGGTTCATTTTTTCCCCTAATGTGGAGATCCACCTCTTAATTGTCAATCCATGGAGATGGGAGGGTGATATCAATATTGTGAGCAAGTGATGTGCATAGATGTGATGGTGAGAAACACACAAGATGCACACACACAAGGTAGAGAAGGTAGAGAGGAACAATAGAATATTCTATTCATCAACAAGATCAAAATCTTACTTTCTCACAGAAGCTAGTCTCTTCCAAGCCAACCTAAAAATGAGTTCTCTAGCTAATTTTATAGTTTTTAGGTGCATTTTGGCCATTTTCAAAGCTAGTGTCTAGCATAGATATACAATAGATCATAATGCTAATTTGAAGGCTCAAGTGAGCTCCAAAAATTATGAAATTCAAAACGTGGTTTTTACCTAAGCTCCTAAAGCTCGAGGACTCCTTGGATTGCACAGAATGGAGTGTAATGGGTTAGTGATAAAAATCATTTTTTATATAAATTGTAATTATATGTTTATGCCAAGAGTGAACGATGGGGATTTCCTCATGAACTTCCTCTTGTTCTATGGTTGTTTGAGCACACTCCTCCATCTATTGCTCTTCCAATTTAGCCGCATCAAGATTTGGAATGTGCACATCAAGATTCCCTTTAGTAAAGACAAATGAATGAGTGTAAATTGGTGTAGCAAAAACAATAAAACTAATGGGTGGGAAGGATAAATCTATCACTACGACACTAAATTAATATACTTATAAATAAATAAAGAAGATTTTATAACTACAAGTAGCTCAAAGATCTCACACGATGTAAGAAAGCAATTATGTAAAAGAAATTATTGTAATAAAAATCTAAAAAAGGAAAATATTAGAAAAAAAAATACTATCAACAAATACAAAACTGATGGCATTGTTCACCCATGTACTCTCAAACTAGAGGTTAATGATGATGTAGAAAATTCTAGATGGAAGAATACAAGGTAGGATATGTTCTCTCAAGTCCATGTTCGAAGTAGTGTAGAAGTCATCTATAAATAAGCCAACAGAGTGGGTAACATTTTGCAATTAACTAGGTGTGGGTAATTGTGTATGGGTAGCCATTTCTCACATAATGGATTACAATCTATACATGACTAATACACAAAATCCACTAAGACATAATAGACCAAATGAGCCAACCAACTTCATCATTAACAAAATCAAACACATTATCACATTTCGATATCAAAATTGAGTTAAACTTCATGATTCAAAATCATTAAACCCCAAAGTGGAGGTCAAAAATGAAAACTCCGTTAGATTTAACTTGTGTTACATACCATTCCAATTGAAATCCCACTTGATAGTGAACCAAGTCTACCTAGACCATCGATTAGCCATAAATGGTCTCATATATCATCATGCAACCAATGAGGGTATGTAGAGTTTGCTTCTCCTTATGATGAGGGCCTTACAAATATGCAATACAATGTTCAATCGTGAGGGGTCTACATTGATCATATACTAACAACATGAATCTTATAGGTCATACGGAAGGAGTAGTTTTCATTCTTCACATGAAAAATTAAGCATTTATTCTCATAGTTTTGGGGTTATAGAACATACAAAAAGGAGTAGTCTTGGAGTTATAGAACATACAAAAGGCCAACTACCATGGAGTTATAGGAGTAGTCTTGCCATGGAAAATTAAGCATTTATTCTCATAGTTTTGGAGGAGGCATGTACACACAATTGATAATCCAACTACCTTTTTTTTTCAAACCCATGCTCCAAAAGAAAGGTACTTTGGTTGTAATTTACAAACAACAATGAAACAAGAGACAAAGACTTCAATATTTAATTTTTTGGAAGGTTGACATGTAAGTTTCAAAAGAAAGAATCGATATGCAAGACAAATATTTCTTAATCTTTCATAACTTTATTTTGAGTGGACATCGAAAGCAAAGGATTCTTGTGTTGACATGAGGGTCTCAATGCGCCCCAATCAAGATCACAAGGTTGGTATAAGAACATTTTAAGGATATGGTCCATCTGAAATATCCTTATGCATGTGGGATGATTACTCCCCTTACATTGAGATGAACAAACAAAGCAAAAAAAAGTCAAATGCAGTGTACTATGCAAAATGTCATGTACATAGAAAATTTTGGATGGAAGTATCTTGTGTGATAGGATAATATGATAGTACACAAGAACCCACAGTGTGGGTGTAGATTGCTAAGTATAATGAGTGTCGTTTTGATGTAGGAATCATATTTCTGTATTACAACCTCTGTATTGAGAGGACATAGTCTTCTGGAAAATATGGTTAAGTAGGAGGTATTACACTAAGCAGGCAGGCTCTTCTGCAGTAATGATAATAATACAGGTGCATGGTGGTATAGAAGTGAACTGCTGGTGGAGACATCTTCAAGGCTGGAGAAGAAAGCCCAGTTTATTGCAGATTGGGCTATCAGCAAGAGACAAAGAACACAACATTGGTGGTGGTGGTGGAGAGAGAGAGAGAGAGAGAGAGAGAGAGAGAGAGAGAGAGACCTATGATGAAGATGGGAAATGAGCGTACAAAGCCGCTGAGCTGCTCCTCGAGTGCTCAGAGACGTCATACTCCATGTGCTCATCCCAGCTTGCGTGCAGAGCCCTGCTGTCGGCAGGATCAATGGCGTGTCTGGACGGAGAACTGGAATGGGTATCAACTGCCACTTCCCGACCACGTTCCGGGCGCTGCTTTCCATCATCTGCCTCGCATGGCTGGAGAACATTGAGCCGGCAGACGGGGCAGGTGGTGTGCAGGATGAGCCACTTACCTATACAAGTGCTGTGGAAGGTATGGCCGCACCTAGGCAGCCCCTTCAGCTCCTCGCCTTCCTCGAATTCACTCAAACACACGGAACACTCGGCCGCCACCTGCGCCATTCTGAGCCTCCAATCATCGCCACCATCTTTCTTATCGACCGCTTCGCAAGGCGATTTCTGCAGATCATGGCCCTTTGCCGAGGAGTACCGCAATGTTGGGATGTCTCTGAAAACCCACAGCCCAGCACCAGCGCTGTCCATGCTTCTGTTCCAGTCAGCTCCCCTTTCCAAGTCGACTTCGCCAGGCTCGTTCGGTCCCGAACTCTCGCGTCGCGCTGCCAGCTCTTCTCTGCCTCCACTGGCTTCTCTTCGGGATGCGCGGCAGCCCAACATCGCCACGTATTGAGAGCAGAAACCAACGATCAGAGTTGTCACGAAGAGCACAGCGACCAGGATCGTAAGTCTCTGATAAGGCTGCTCGAGGCCATTGTTAACCCCGTAAGCGGCGTGCTCCGGTTCTTTCCTGCGAGCTGAGACTGGCGGCAGCGTAGCTCCAGCCACATGTTGATCGGGCTCAGCTCCCCCTGATGGTGCGTAGGCTGGGGAGGGAGATGGCGTATGTATTTCAGCCGATTGCGTGGAAGCAAGCCATGTTACAGGCGACAGAAGCGCGAGGATGAAGGGCAGTACGAGGGTGAGGGAGAAGTCCATCGTGATGCTGACCACGGAGAATCCGCGATCAAAAGAAATCCAATAAAACAGTGGAGCGCCGAGGCGCGTGTTTGAGAGAGAAAGATTCTTTTGATGTTATGTGTTTAGTGTACGAGAGCCAAAGATGTACCCTCTATCATTTTATATCGACTAATCAATTTTTCACTTGTGAATAGATTGCCTGCATGTATGTACTAAACTATTATAAACTATTATAGTTGTGTAGACATTAAAGGAAATTCACAAAGAGTAGCGACACGCTCTACAGGTGAATAGGTGAATGTACAAGTGAATGGACATAGTATCCGAGGTGAATGTGGATATTAATAGGTGAATGTAGAGGTGAATGGGCATAGTATCTGAGGCGAATGGGCATAATATCCGCAGGACCTCGTATCTTACAAAGCACGAGATCGACAAGATTATAACTAGTTTAAATTGGTCAAAACCATTATATGTCCAACTTGGAGAGTCCTGCCTCATATCTTACAAAGCGCGGGATAGATAAGATTACAACTAGTTTAAATTGGTCAAATCCATTACATGTCCAACTTAGAGATTGAACTCTGGACCTCTACCTTAAGAGACCAAAGACTCAACCACTAGAACAATAGGACGTGGATGATTGCCACCCTATGTGAATCAAAGAGGTTGGAGGTTGAACTGAATCGGAAAAGATATGCCACTCATTCATAATCCACCTTCACACAAGCATTCAAGCATACATACCATAATCGGAAGTGCCTCAATCTCATTATTCATACATATAGTGGGACAAAGAATATATAGAGCCAAAAGTCAATCTTGAGACAAAAATTTCATTGTATGGAATAGTTTTTGATTGCCACGTGGCATAAGAGTAGGTGAAGAATGCCCTTGGAGCGACAGAAGGTGGTTGGAACAAAAAACATGAAAATGGAGTGCTATATGGGAACAGAAGCTACCACCTTATGTGAACTTGCACTTAGACTAGGTTCACGTCATTTACTAGTGGAACAAGTATATTAAGCAATGTTTTTCACTTAGGACACAACATAATTATGCATTAGGGGAATTTAGAGCTTTTCATTGGGTCCTATAAGAATATCTTTTGGACACCTTTTTTGGGATAAAAGTTGTTATCTAGGCATTATTTTTTTTTGGACACCTTTTTTGGGATAAAAGTTGCTATCTGGTCCAAGCCTGCATAGCCTAGTGGTTAATGCTTTGAATCTCAAAGAAGAAGTCCTAAGTTCAAGTCCTGATTGGACATATCCATGAGTTCCCAAAGATGGGTGTCCATGAAGTTCCCCAAGATGGGTGCCTCTACCTTACAAGGTTCGGTGTGTGTCTTTCCAATTCATTGTACTCTCAAAAACAAAAGTTGTTATCTAGGCATTATTTTAATATTTCATCTCATTCTAAAATTACTTGTTCAATCATCTAGGCATATTATTTTATTATTTTGTCATACCTCGAGAATACATTTTTTATTCATCCATGAGTATTTATGTTATTTTTCTATTCATTACGTTGCACAACTAAAAATATTATAATAATAGGGCATGCCTTGCCCATCCACGTCTTCACATAACTATCTTTGATGTATTTTTCTTTTGAGATGACTTGTTTTGGCCATTCCCACCATCTTTCTTTCGTGAAAAGTTAGTCTTTTATTTTCGAGCCCCACTATCTTTGATGTAGAGATGGTGATCACTAGAGACAAAGTTAGTAAGAGGGACTCCATCATATCCACATTGATTTTCCATGCACTATTTCGAAGAAAATAAAATATTAATCTTAGTATGACATAGATGTAGATCATGAGGAAACGAGATCTTCTACATATTGATATATGGTGAGATGATTGTATGTATCCACTTTGAGCGATATAGGAGTGGTTTGATTGAGGGAACACAAGCACTTGCTATATCACAAAAAGGGAAAAGCAAGTATGGTTCTACTTTGGGTTCATCAAAACCAAAGCCTCAACCTTCCTCTTCCACTCATTCTTCTAATGATGCTGATTTGCAAAAGAAAATGAGGTGCAAATATTTTCAGAAGGTTGGTCATATTATTGATGAGGTTAGAAAGCTCGCTAAGCGCAATGAAAAGAAGAAGAAATCTGGCATGTCTATTGCTGAAAATTCTTTAAATGCAAACAATGATGAAGTCAACATGGCTCAAGATTTTGGGCGTGTGTTGTTACATGTCATTATGATACATCATTGCATTCTTAATGTATGGTTGTGAGTGAGACTGATTCTGACTAGTTCTTTGATAGTGGTGCTTCAAAGCACATAACTTCATGCAAAAGGTTTTTTGCATCTTTGAAAGATGCATTGTTGGCACTCAAGGTCAAGCACAAGGTGCAGGAATGCATCGAAGAGGTGGAAATACAAGAAGAAGGAGCATTTAGGGAGCTCTAAGAAGTGTATGTCAAATTTTCAAAAGAAACCCCTATAAAAACAATGATTTTGATCACTAAAAACCATTGTAAATATCATTTCAAATTTTTTTCAACTCCATTTTGTTCAAGTTGAGGAGTCCTCGAGCTTCAGGAGTATTAGAAGTACCTAAGTATCAATTTTCCTAATTTTTTTATTCTGTTTGAGCCCTCAAATGAGCCCTAGAACCTAATTTTTAACTAGGCCAGATACTAGGTCTGGACAGGACCAAAACTAGCCCAAAAACTATAAAAAGGACTAGAGGGGTCATCTTTGAAGTTATCTTTTTAGTATTAAGTTGAGGATATCTTGTGAGAGATTGAAGCTTTTGTAAGAGAGTTCTTTTGTCATTGAGAGCTTCCATTGTTCCTGTCATGGACAAAGGAAACCATCCTGAACCTCAGATTCCATGTGAATCATATATCTCATGATTGGTTTAGAATTAGGAGAAAACAATCTTTTCATTGCGTCCAAAATGTGCCAAAACCCTAAGATCGACTATCTATTTGCTAAATTCTGACATTCGGAGGTCCTATTCGATTTGCAGACATCATTGATGACATCATCAACTCGCAACCGCTCTTGAGAACCGCCCTTGAAATGCTATATAAGGAGGCCTTGGCCACATACATACTCAGTCTTGCAAATGCCATTCTTGGGAGCTCAAGGAGTCTTGATCACCAAGTAAATACTTTCAAGTTCTAGTTCGAGTTCTAGTCTTGTCTCTTGCTCTAGTCTTGTATCTTGGACATCTAGCCTTGTCCTCTTGTAATCTCATGGTATGAAATCTTGTCAAGTTCTTTCTTGTATCTAGTTCATCTCCCTAAAGGGAGTTCATCTAATCCAGAGATCTTTATCCATACTTATGATCCCAGGTTCTAGGATCTCCTATATCATTTCTAGCTGAGTTGTCTATACCTAGCAGTCTCGGGTTGTGGGACTCCTTGTATCAATCACATATTCTTCTATCATTTTCCCTATGTGTGTGTTCTTATAATCAGAATTATATCTCGGAAATCTTTTCTAGTGTAGTAAGAGAGCACAATCTAGTGCTCCCTTGACATTTTGGCAAGACTAGCTTTTATTCAAGACTACGCATCATGGACAATGCTTATGAGCAGATTCTAGCATCACTTGAAAGTCTTCGGCAACAAATCAAGGACCTAATTCATAGATAAACACAAGTTGAGATGGTACATTCGGTGCATGTAGGCGTGCTTATCCAGGAACTACAAGAACAAGGCAGGAAGACAGATGGATCAGACTTTGCTAGGGCCCATTCTTTCCCAATATGGAGATGATGGACACTTACATCCAGTTGCATATCATTCAAGGAAATTTTCCCCTCCAAAAATTAATTATGAAATTCATGATAAAGAATTTCTTGCCATAGTGGATGTGTTTGATACCTACCGTCACCATCTAGAAGGAGTAGCTGATAAAGTTACTGTGTACACAGATCATAAGAACCTGCATCCTCAATAGAAGGCAATCTTGATGGAGTAACTTTCTATCCAGATTCGACTTTGTCATCACATCGTCCAAGACGTCAACAATGTCAGTCAGATGCCCTGTCCAGAAGATCTTACCTTGCACCAAAGAAGGGTGAAGAGGCGTTTGACCAACAAGAGAGTGTATTACTCAAGTCTAAGCATCTCCAGTTAGCAGCTATCTCTTCAAGCCATCATGAAGATTCAGCCTTGAATCACTTGATTCGTGAGAATTTACCACAAAGTGAATTGTTTTGTAACATTAAGCAGAAAGCTCGAGAAGTAAAAATCCAAGAAGTAAATGAATTTCAGGAAAAGGATGGATTACTACTCTATAAGAACCTATTGTATGTCCCTTCAAGAAAGCCCAGGATCCAAGTACTTCAACAACGTCATGACAACCTTGCCGCAAGACATTTTGGAGTGAATAAAACAATAGAACTCATATCAAGGGATTTTTTATGGCTTTAAATATGGAAGGAAATAAAAGAATATATCCGAACCTGTGACACTGCAATAGATCTAAGGTACCCCAACATAAACCTCATGGCCTCTTGCAACCTTTAATTCTTTTAGAAAGGCCATGGGCTTCATTGTCTATGGATTTCATCACAGATGTACCAAAATCAGATAAGTATGATGCCATTCTTGTTATTGTGGATAGATTTACAAAGATGGCACACTTCATTCCAACTACCAAGGCAATCTCAGGTGCAGCCACTGCTAGAATTTTCCTTAGATACATCTTTAGGCTTCATGGATTACCTGATGATATTGTCAATGATTGAGATCCACAGTTCATATCCAGCTTTTGGAACAATCTTTGCAAGCTTCTTGGTGTTCAAGTAAAAATTTCTATAGCAAATCATCCATAGATTGATGGAAAAGAAGAAAGGGTGAATCAAGTCCTAGAGCAATATCTCCATTGCACCAGCAACTATCATCAAAATGATTGGTTTGAGCTTTTACCCTTTGCAAAGTTTTCATATAACAATAGTATTCATGCATCTACTAAGCAAACTCCCTTCTTTGCAAATTATGGACAATATCCAAGGATGGAAAAACAACTCTCAAATCATGTCAAGAACCTAGCTGACAGAGACATGGTCCAATACCTGATGAACATTCATAAAGAACTCAAGGAAGAGATCCATAAAGCTCAAGAACAATATAAGTACTATGCAAATCAACATTGTGTTTAGAATCCATCATATCAAATTGGGGATAAAGTATGGTTACTCAAAAACAATTTTCAAACTTCAAGGCCTTGTGGAAAGTTAGATCATCAAAGATTTGGTCCATTCACCATCTTGGCCAAGATTAATCCAGTCACCTTCAAACTCCAACTACCAAGTACCGTGAGAATACATCCAATTTTCTGTGTATCCATGTTGGAACCATATCAGATTTCACCATTGAGGGGTAGAGACCTAGTCCTTCACCACCTATCGAGATCGATGATCATGAAGAATTTGAAGTTGAGCATGTCCTAGATTCAAGAATATCCTGAAGAATATTGGAGTACCTTATTCATTGGAAAGCGTATGACATCAGTGATCGTACTTGGGAACCTGCAGAAAGCCTTCAGAGAGCAGCAGTCAAAGTTTGAGAATTCCATAAGAGAAATCCAATGAAGCCAAGAGCGGAGAACATGACTGCTCCTCGTGAAACTCCTCACTTGAGGGGGAGGTGATGTCATGGACAAAGGAAACCATCTTGAACCTCAGATTCTATGTGAATCCTATATCTCATGATTGGTTTAGAATTAGGAGAAGCCAATGCTTCCATTGCGTTTGAAACTTGCCAAAATCCTAAGATCAACTATCTATTTGCTAAATTCTGACATTCGAAGGTCCTGTTCAGATTGATGATATCATCAACTCACAACCGCTCTTGGGAACCGTCCTTGAAATCCTATATAAGGAGGCCTTGGCCACATAGATACTTAGTCTTGCCAATGCTAGTCTTGGGAGCTCAAGGAGTCCTAATCACCAAGTAAGTACTTTCAAGTTCGAGTTCGAGTTCTAGTCTTGTCTCTTGCTCTAGTCTTGTCTAGTCTTGTATCCTGGACATCTAGCCTTGTCCTCTTGTAATCTCGTAGTATGAAATCTTGTCAAGTTCTTTCTTGTATCTAATTCATCTCCCTGAAGGGAGCTCTTGTAATCCAAAGATCATCATCCATACTTATGATCTAGGGTTGTGGGATCTCCTGTATCATTTCTAGCTAGGTTGTCTATACCTATCAGTCCCCCCTTTTGGGACTCCTTGTATCAATCACATATTCTTGTATCATTTTCCCTACGTGGGTGTTCTTATAATCAAAAGTATATTTCGAAAATCTTGTCTAGTGTAGTCAGAGAGCACAATCTAGTGCTCCCCTAACAGTTCCTATCTTTGTCATCTTGCCTTGGGTGCATGTGTATGTGTGTGTATGTATGTGTTTGTCATTCACATTTTCTCACCACAACTGCTCACGATCTTTATATCCTCCTCCACACCAAATTTTGGCACCATTGTTGGGGAGCATTGCTCGAGGATGAGCATTGTACCGATAAGATCATAGATTTGCGATGTTGGAAGGTAAAACATAGTCATTTTCTATTAAGTTTATCTTCATCATCATCATCACCACCATCTTCTCCCATCTTCATCTTCATAAACATTTTTTGTTTTTGATCATATATGCACTATTTTTACCTTATTTTTCATTTGCGACTATTAGAGAGAGAGAGAGACAAAGAGGAAACTATTTGTGTTTGTGAATTTTTCTGCTTTCCATGACCCTCTGCATGACGCACAGGCTTTGGTGCTAGATTTTGAAGTTCCCGCCAAAGTTCTCAAAAAATCATGAATTTTTGGAGAAAATTGTGACTTTTGGAAGTTTCAATTTTTTTTTTTAATTTCACGATTCTCTAGTTCTTGCCTAAAATCACTCAAGAAAATCACGATTCTCTGGCTCTTTCTAAGTGCGAGAAAATCGCAATTCTCTAGCTCTCTAAGTGTGAGGAAATCGTGACTCTTTGGTTATGTAAGTGAAAAAAATCGTGACTTTTTGGCTTTTGGGCTCTCAAGAAAATCATGACTTTCAGCCATCTACGTTTGCAGAAAATCGGAACTTTCTTCCATCAAAATTTTGAGAAAATTGCGACTTTATAAAAGGTGATTTTTGAGAAAATTGCAAATCTCTACCATCAAGTTTTTGAAAAAAATCACGATTTTTTGTTTAGACATTTTTGAGAAAATCACGATTCTCTAGAGGAGAAAATCGCAAATTTATGCCATCAAGATATCGCGAAAATTGTGAATTTCTACCATCTTCATTTTTTTGAAAATCATGACTTTCTATAAGGTAATTTCTGAGAAAATCATGACTTTCTGGTCCTCCAATTGTGAGAAAATCATGACGTTTTGGAAGGCAACTTTTGAGAAAATTGCGACTTTCTACAAGATAATTTTTTATAAAATCACAACTTTATGAGAAAATCGTGAATTTTTGGAAGACTATTTTTGAGAAAATCACGAATTTGTGCAATCGAGTTTTAGAGAAAATCACGACTTTGTAGAAGGCAATTTTTGAGCAAATCGTGAATTTATACTATCAAGATATTGAGAAAAGCATGAATTCTTGTCATCTAAGTTTTTGAGAAAATCGTGACTTTTTGCAAGGTAATTTTTGAGAAAATCACGACTTTTTGGTCCTCAAATTATGAGAGATTTGTGACTTTTTGCACTCAAGTTTTTGAGGAAACCGTGATCTTTTGGAAGGAAATGTTTGAGAAATCGCGACTTTCTAGACTCAAATTTTAGACAAAATCATGAGTTTCTGGTTGTTTTCACAAAAAAATCACGATTCTCTAACAAGTCCTGTTTGTCTCCTTTGACCCCCAAGAGCCTAATTTGACATAACTTTTTCATCCAAAATCTATTTTTTGAGGTCTAGAGTGCATTGAAAAGGGTAATTTTAGATAGGGTAATTTAAAGTTGGCCCTCAAGTGGGATTAGGAAGCCAAGGGGACTCCAAAGGATTTTGAGCAATACAAGGGGAAAAATGGGTCTTTAAAAATGCTTGAATCAAATTGTTTGTCAACTAAATTAGAGTTAAATCTTGATCTAAACTTGGGACTTTTACAGGTCCAATGAAAGCCATTCAAGGGTGTCAAAGCAAGGTGGCAAGTGCATTGCAAGCTTGGGAACACATGTCGAGAGCATTCAAGTGTGATCAAGGGAGAAGCAACTTGAGCTTGGAAGCATTCTTATCCACCTCATTCGATTCTTAGCTTTAGGCTAAATATGACTAGTGATATTGATTAATTAGGGTCACATTAAGTATGAATCAAGTTCAAGAAAACCCTAATTACTCAAGTTCAAGAATAAGTTAGGATATTGTTGCAACAAAATCTAAAGGAAAAGGACTTAAGTGGATTGATCACATCTCAAAGTACGATAAAAATTAAATATTCCTAACAACGATATTTGTCAATCAAGGTTATACCAAAGAAATCTATAAAAGAACAAATAACTCATTCAAAAGAACATTACAACAAGATTTTACTTAGGAAAATTGGGACTAATAGACAAAGCTTATGAACCTTAGATCAAGTAGACACCTAAACAGGGATAGACAAAGCATTAGATCTTCTGAAGCTAGTGTCAAACACATAACTAGGTCATGCGCACAACAACTTAGTGATTATCCCTACGTGCTAAGTTCGGAAACAAGTGATTCAGAAATGTCTTTTAGCATGGAGAGACATGTAAGTAGCTCAGGCACTACCTATTTACAGACACTAGAAGCTCCCTATAAAACACGACTGGAGTATATTAGTACCAATCGATTAGGTGCACGCATCCATGAGGATATTCTGAGGTGATCAATTGTCTAGCTCAAAAATCCCGATCAAGCCTTTAGACTTGAATGCCTAGTGGTTAAACTCAAAAACAACAATTCAAAGTTTTGAGTGAACATTGATAAGCAAGGAACCATGTATGTGGTTACCAGCTTAGGAGACATGAGAGATGAGTTTGGAAACTTCATTATCAAGAATGAGATAGGAGACCTAGAGCAAGGAGACCTAGGACGAGAACCCAAGACTCCTTGAGACAAATCTATAGTGACCAAAGTGATTACCCCTGAGTGGGTTCCCCAAGACAACAAAAGCATAGAATTCTTCTTGAATAGAGAAATGGAGGAAGATTTTTGGAGATTCAAGCCAGATGAACTTAGGCAAATAGGCGGAGACATCATCCACAAGTTCAAAGATCCTAAGATACCAAGCAAAGTTGTCTATCTAGATAATATGTCGGAGAGAATGTACTCAGTAATAGAGCATGGCAACCATAAATACACTTGGAAGGGTGCATTGATTTTCCCTCCACCAAGATCTAATGTTTCCCATAGCCTCCAAGGTGTAGGATCATGCCAAGCTCATGAAAACCACAAGGAAAGAGCTAGAGAGAGACCTAAGGTAAGCTTTGCACACACTATGGGAAGAGAAAGATCAGGATTTGAAAGTGAAAGATTTGAAAGAGAGAGAGAGAGAGAGACATAGAGCACATAGGCATCAAAGAGATGAACATGACTTTCCATTGCCTAGACCCTAAGAGTACCCAAGAACCCTTAGAACCTTTCAAGTGGTCAAGACAATGAAAAACTACTTTGATGGGTTAGGAGATCCTTATGATCATCTGGTCGAGTTCAAACAAGTGTTAAGAGTTGAATAGGTCGAGGACTTCTTCACCCAGTTTGAGGCATTTGGTTTGACCCTCAAGGGTACTGCTCTAGCATGGTTTCAACCCTTAAACAATTTCAATTACAAAAATATAGGTCAACTGTTAGAAGCATTCATCGTAGAATTTTCCAAGAGTGGCATTAGGCATAACACATCATCCTTGATCTACAGCTTCAAGCAGACACCCCAAGAAAGAGTTCGACTAGTGGGATGCAGATTTAAATAATACGTGGCAATATGTCCCACACCTGAATTACCTACATAAGCAAAACAAGTTTCCCTATTTTTAGATGGACTTCTAAGTAGGAAACATAGATCATATGCATACCTCAAGGAGCCAATCACACTAGATCAATGCTTGAGCATGTGTATTGACATAGAAGAAAAATTGGGTGAGGAGTTGGAATTTTCCAAACTTTATAAGGATTCAAACAGCTCTACTCGTCATACTTCTAAAACCTCCAATTCGATAGATGAGATAGTTGAGCAGGTTGCCAAGAAGCTAGGCGTTCAAAATAGACAAACACCAAGGATCACCTCGTTGAAGGGATGTTATACTTGCAGAGGGGACCACATGGCTAACGTATGCCCATTGCAAAACCAAAATGTGAGAGAACTGAATGCTCCATATTGCATGATTGAGAGGAAATACATGAACCACACAGATCAAGATTGTCCATACAATAGGCAAGGTGTTAGAAAAAAATATTAGCAACCTTACCAATAGGGTAGATATCAAAACCAATACCAACAACCATATTATAGGCCACAATAGCAATATCAACCTCAATACCAACAAAAATATGAGGCACCATATATGCCATAACATGTCGTAGAAAACCAACTACCACCTCCTGCCAATGTGATTCTAGTTAAGTATGCAGTGGTACAAGAGAACCCTAATAGAGCATTGATGTTGATGACCCCTTTGGTTTCAAAAAATGACCCTCATGTTCAAAGTTCTGACTACTCCCATGAAGATAGTCCACAAGCTTACTACACAAAGTCACTGGAGTACACTGAGACTTATCAGTATCAATATGAGGCACTACCTCTGGAACCAAATTGGGAGCCAAAATACTCCAATGTCATGTATATGAATGCTAACCCCAGGCCCCAATTGAGACAAATGAGACCACAAGCCCCTAGAGGATCATGTTTTAGATGTCAAGGCGACCATTCCATTCGTGAATGTCCCCACTGTTGGAGTTAGAGTCTGCGAAAGCACGCGAACAACACAAGGAAGAAGAAGAAGCTAAGAGCACAACACACAATACTGAATGTATTACTAGAGAATGTACAAAGATAAGTAGCCCATTAGGGCAATAGGCGTATATACAAGCCGGGGAAAAAAACCTCTTGAAGAGGGAAAAATGTGCCACGATGGTCCTAGTGTGTTCACACACATCACTACCTAAATATATCAACAAATCCCCCCTAGGAGTGATGCGGTGAACAAGAAGATGGCACTCATGTATAAGGAAGTGTCAAGCTATGTGCAAATCACTCCACAAAAGCAAGTAAGCCCAAAGCTTTGCAGAAAGCTTCAAACTTCTCCCTAGGCAGAGCCTTTGTGAAAAGGTCTGCAATGTTCTCCTGCGTGGGCACATATGCCAAGCTGATCTCCCCAGCAGAGAACTTCTCCCTGACATAATGATAATGCACCTCAATGTGCTTAGTGCGAGCATGGAACACAGGATTCCTCGCAACTGCCAATGCGCTCTGACTGTCAGTGAAGATGGTGGTGGCAGAAGACTGACCAACACCCAAATGCACCATAAGGTATCTAAGCCACACACACACTCAACAGTCGCTGTGAAAGCTTCCCTACACTAAGCCTCACAACTAGAAGTGGCCATAGTAGGCTGCTTCTTGCTCAACCAAGATATACATGAGCTACCAAGCATGAAGCAAAAGCCACTAGTGGGCACATGAGTGTCATAACAACCAGCCCAATCAGAGTCAGAAAAAGCATGCAAATCTGGCGGTAGTGATCCCCCCTTGGGATAAAACAACCCAAGTAGTCGAGTACCACTCAAGTAGCAAAAGATGTGCTTAACTGCCTACCAATGCTTGACTCCTGGGCAATGCATAAACCTACTCATCTGTGAGACAACAAACTGAATATCTGGATGAGTAATGCATAAGTAAATCAAGCATCCAATAGCCTGCTGATAGAGAACAGCATCAAATGCATCTCCAGCATCATGAAGACTCAATCATAAACCTATCTCCATAGGAGTGGCAATAGGCTTACAGTCTTTAAGGCTAAAACACTGCAATAATGTTTCAATACATTTCATTTGACACAAAGCCATTCCACCATCAACTTGCATAAACTGAATGCCCAAATAGTGATGCAAATGCCCCAAATCAGACATCTCAAATGAGGCATGCAAATCATCCTTAAAATTAGCAATATGCTTCTCAATAGGACTAGTGAGCAGCATGTCATCAACATAGACAACAATGATCAGAAGCACATCATTAGCACGCTTAACATATAAGGTGCTTTCAGTTGGACTGTTCTCAAAACCATGTGCAATCAGATAGGCATGTATCTTCTCATACCAAGCATGTGGTGCTTGCTTTAAACCATATAATGCCTTCTTTAACCTGCACACCTGGTTTTCATGCCCTTTCTGCACAAAGCCACGGGGCTGAAAAACATACACTTCTTCATGCAAGTCACCATTCAAAAATGCAGTTTTAATATCCAATTGATGTACATTCCAACCATGATGGGCTACAAGTGCACAGATGCTCCGAACAGTAGTCATACGACATGTAGGTGCAAAGGTCTCCTCAAAATCAATGCCTCTTTCTTGTGCATAACCCTTTGCAACAAGCTTAGCCTTATACTTGACAATTGTTCCATCAAACTTACGCTTAAGCTTGTAAACCCACTTAGTGCCAATGGCCTTCTTGCCAGGAGGCAAGTCACACAAAGACCAAGTATCATTCTTCATTATAGCATCATATTCAGATTGCATAGACGCCATCCAATTTTCTGAATTTTGTGCTTCATCAAACGAAACATGCTCATTCTCATTAGAGAGACTAGATGCAGCCATAGCATAGCAATCTGATGCAAAAGAGGCACTATGAGAGCCTGATCGAGTACGAAATGACAAAGGTGCATCTAATTTGTTGTCATGCAAAGTTTGCACCAACCATTTTGGCATAGTTTTTGCCTCCTCAATGTCAGCTCTCTCATCAACAAGTGCATCATGTAAATCTGCATTAGAAATGGGATGATCTACATCATCACATGAAACCTGCAAAGGCTGAGAATTTGCCTCATTAGGACCAACACTAGACTGTCCACCTGTAAAAAGAGGCAGCAAAATATCATACATGTCTTTGGAGCTAATAAATGTCTCCTTAGTACATGAAAGCAATGGCTGAATAGCATCTTCCACAAAAAAAACATCACGGCTAACCAGAATGCATTTAGTATGTGGATGATACAGACGATAGCCTTTACCTTTAGAATTGTACCCAACAAAAATACATTTTACTGCTTTATCATCCAATTTTTAACAATGTTCAGGCACTAATGCATATGCCAAACAACCAAAAACACGCAGATGAGCAACAGATGGCTTGCGATCATGCCAGGCATCATATGGAGTGATAGAATACAATGCTTTAGTGGGACACCTGTTAAGTACATATGTTGCACACATGACAGCCTCAAGCCAGAAACTATGTGGTAAAGCCTGACTCTTGACCATACACCTCGCCATCTCCATGAGTGACCTATTCTTTTGTTCAGCAACTCCATTCAGTTGAGGTGTATACGACACTATACACTGGTGTTTTATCCCACGTTCAGCCAAAAATGCATTAAAATCAGAAGACATATATCCCCCCCCCCCCCCCCGATCAGAATGGAGGGTGCCCATTTTACATGCTGACAAATTTTTAGCCAAAACAAAAAACTGTTTGAAGCACATGAACACTTTGGACTTTGCCTTCAATGGATATATCCATGCATGCCTAGAAAAATCAGCGATGAAAGTCACGAAGTAAAGATAATTTCCAAAAGAAGGTGTCTGCATAGGACCATAGACATCACTATGTACAAGCCGCAATTTTTGAGTAGCCCAAACTGAACCATCTTTTGGAAAGGAAGAATGCTGCATTTTGCCCAAAATACAGCCTTCACAAACATGTTTTCCGGGTGCCTCAAGTTTGGGAAAAGAGGACACCATTTCAGATTTATGCAAGTGTAGCAAACTAGCAAAATTCAGATGACCAAAGCGTGCATGCCAAAGCTTTGCATCTGACCTAGCCAAAGAATCATGTACTGCACATGCCAAATGATTTATAGATCTTTCATAGTCTATGAGCTTATACAGCCCATGACATAAAATGCTAGAAGCAATAATCACATCACCATTTGACAGATCATGAACTGTACATCTGTCATCAACAAATTTCACAACCAAGCAAATCTTGGCTAATGCAAAAACTGGTAACAGATTTTTCTTGATCCCTAGCACAAACAAAGCATATGACAAAATGAAATAACTACCATCAACAATAGTCAAAATGATCTTACCAACTCCCATAACAGGATAAGAGGAGTTGTTTGCGCATGTAACAGTATTCCATGTAGGGGTAGGCTCGACTGAAGAGAAGAAACTGCGCTGCGAGGTAATATGTTTGGTCATCCCACTGTCAAAGTACCAAACATCTGAGTCTACTACAGACATGCATTGCTCATGAGAAGATGGGTCAAAACTGCAAACAATAGTAAACACCCATTCTTCTTCCTGCACAAGATTAGCAGACTCTCTTTTTGGTGTAGAGGCTTCTGCAACAACCATTCTAGCCTCTTTCTTCTTTGCCTCTTTAGCAGCCAGTTTTGGATAGTTCTTTATGATATGATCATTCCCTTTATAGTACTTGCAAAACAATTTCTGCTTTTCTGATTTTTTCTCATCTTTATCTTGGTTCTTCGAATGTGTAGCATTTGCAGATTTTTGCTTACTAGTAGAAGAGCTCCATTTTCCTTTGCCCTTTTGCCTAGCCAAGAAAGCTTGATATGCAACATGCATAATGGACCTATTCTGCCTGGACTAATTCTCCTGCAATAGAATAGAGACTAACTCCTCAAATGACAAGGCATTTGGATTGCCTTTCATCATCAACCAAAGAGTAGAAGCAAAACTCTCATATGAATCAGGAAGACCATTCAGAACGGTCTGCACAAGTGAGCTATCTGGTATAACCTCATCAGTAGAAATCAACTGTTCCTTCAAGTCTGTGATCTTTGTTAGAAAATTGTCCATGGAATCACCTTCATTCATGTGCTCACTCTCCAACTGTTTTCGGAGCTAAGCAACACGAGCCTCATTCCTAGCTTGGTACAATGTGGTAAGAGTATCCTAAGCATCCTTAGTTGTTTTGCAAGAGCGTATGTGAGGAATGATGGCACGCTTGACAGACAAAGTTATCAATGCATGTGCCTGGGCATCTCTGCCAACCAAACAAATCTACTCTAGAGTAGGTGCAGCAAAAACCGGAGCACGAATAGGAATATGCAGAATATCATCATCTTCGACATCTTTTGCATCAGCTTCACTACCTGCAGTTGTAACAGTTGCAGGTGTGATAGGATGTTTTTCAACACCCTGCACAATGTTCCACAATCCTTTTGCAACCAATACATGTTGCATCATATAATCCCACAACGGGTAGTTGGTACCATCCAACTCATCCTCAACAGCCAAGATACGGAATACATCACTCCTTTCAGCCATGGTCGGTGACTAAAATACCTTGATGCAGAGAATTGAGTGTATCTCAAAAAATTGATCGGAACTACCCAAACGAGTTCTGCTAAACCTGTAGCAGACTTTGAGATGCTTATACTGGCGAACCGAAACAGATATATAGCTTTGGCACAAAATGGCAAAATAGCCTACACAAGCACTGTGATAGTGCATTCGGAGGCCGAAACGAGCTCAGATCACAATTTTGGCACCACAAAGCGAAGCAGTTTTGATCTTGGAGACACGCTGAGTATGCTCACCAAAATTCGTGCGATTATAAGATTGCAATCGGAGGAGTGTCGATGACGCCCTAGATGAAGCAGCGACCTTCTCTGATACCAATTGTTGGAGTTAGACATCTGCGGAAGCACGCGAACAGCACAAGGAAGAAGAAGAAGCTTGGAGCACAACACACAATACTGAATTTATTACTAGAGAATGTACAAAGATAAGTAGCCCAGTAGGGCAATAGGCGTATATACAAGCCGGGGGAAAAAACCTCCTGAAGAGGGAAAAAAGTGCTCCGACGGTCCTAGTGTGTTCACACACATCACTACCTAAATATACAAGGCTTTTGTCTTGAGTGCGGCAAAGAACATCTCCCAAGAGATTGTCCAAGGAACCTTTCTAGTGCACCCAAGGTTACACCCATTAATGTGGTAGGCTTTGTGGTGGATTCAAGTTCAGTAGTGTTAACATGGCTCCTATACATGAAGTCACTAGGGCACAAGCCTTAAATCAGGCTAAACCAGCTGAACGATCAAAGTCAAGTGAATCAAGAGAGCCAAGTAAGAGGAAAACAAGAACATGGAAGGATACTAGGGAGAAGACCAATCGTAAGTGGGCTAGAAAGTTATCCAAAATAGAAGAAAGCCTGAGAAATGAAAAAATAAAAATAGTAGACATTGCATCTCAAAACCCCTTGCACGCCGAAGATCCATCCACTCCACTTCACCCCACCCCACCAGTCATTGTAAATAGACCACAACTAGGTCTGTTTTCACATATCCAACCCCAGAAGGCTTGGACATGATGTTCAAGGCCTACTAGGCTCAGCTTCAAGAAGGGCCAATAGTTGCAAACCTAGAAAAGAGTTACCCTAGAGCAGATTTAGAGATTTAACAGACAAAAATGTGCATGAAAATGGTAGAACTAGCTCAAGCTATGCTTGAGGCCAATCAATTGTTCAATCAAACAAATTCTATCAAATCGGATTTGCATTTCCAGGGCTTATTAGAAAGATTAGAGCAATTGGTAAATAAGCCACATGTTTTTTTACCTCCACAAGCTCAACCAATTGTTGAAAGAGAAAACTCACCACCAACAAAAGTTTATGTTCTTGATTCTATGGATAGTGGAACACCTCTTTCAATTGAACAATACTCTGAAGGGTTCTTGCAGGAAATACAAGAAGAGAAATGGGCCAAGGAGAAGGGTAATCCCCCTCCTATTCCTGAAATTGATGATCTTCATGATCAATTTCCCCAAGACATTCCATCTATTTATGGAGACCAAGCAGAGCAACAAGAAGACGAAAGATTAGATTTTGAATCTAATTCTTTACAAGAGTTGCCACAATTCAAAAGCCCATGGGAATCTAAATCTCTTCAGATTAGAGCTCCCACAATACTCATAAGAAATGAGGACTCAGTGGTTCCAAGAAACACTAAAGTCATGAAGAACACTATGGTGAAGTTTCATCTCACCTTAGAAGAGCTGCTCAAAGTAAAACCTGAGCTATGGAAACATGTGGCAAATCAGGTCCCAGAACTTGGTTCCAATATGTCAAAAGTAATCTCTAAGCAGAAAGTCATAGAGATACCTCTAGACAAAATAGGAGACCTAAGTGAAGGTAAAGAAGATAATACTTATCTTCCAGTCACCTACCAAGGTTACACAACCAAAGCTATCTTAGATTCAAGTGCTAGTGTTGCAATTGCAACCACCTCCTTGTGGAAGCGATGGGGCAAATCTGCATTAAAACCAACCAAAATGATGCTTCAAATGGTTGACAACCATATTGAAAGACCTCAAGGATTTCTAGAAGGGATAACTCTAACCACTTATGGTGTAGAGATTGAACACACCGTTGCTATATATGACTTTGGCAAAAATAATGTCCATGAAATGATCCTAGGAAGACCCTTCCTATGATAGCTACATGTAGTAAAAGATCGTGGAACCAACTCCTTGTACTTGCAACACTTAGGGGTCACAACCAAGGTCAATCTGAAGGATTATACATTCAGAGATGTACCACCCCTATATCCACAAGGTGCAAGAGGATTCAATTTCTTTGCATTCTGTAAGTTCTTCTGATCCATCCTAGATTCATGAAGATACTCACTTGTGGATGTGCAAGGTTTAGTGAAGGTAGCCAAAAGAAAAAGAAAAGAAAAGCAGTGAAATAAGCAGAGGAGGAATCATTGTTCAAAGTACTAGAGAATTTCAAGTAATATGACATTGAAGACTCAAAAATTTTGGTATGAATGCCTAAGAGAGAGGCCATCACAGGAGAAGCATATGATAATAAAGAAAAGACCAAAAAGATTTAATAACCATTGAAGAAAATGAAGAGCAATGTACTTACATAGGAGAATACCTAAGTGCAGAAGAAGAAGAAGAGCTTGTAGCTTTATTAAGGGAATATAGGGATGTGTTTGTGTGGACCTATAGAGAATTGAAGGGAGTAGATCCATAAATATGATTTCATATGATACCCATGATGCTTGATGCCAAGCCCACCAAACAGAGACCCTATACATCTAATGACACTTATGCAACAAAAATAAAAGAAGAAATTGACAGACTAATTGAAGCTGGATTCATCTATGAAATTGAGCATACTAAATGGGTGTACCCCATCATAGTGGTGCCCAAGAAGAACGAAAAGTTGCGGGTGTGTATTAACCTTACAAAATTTAATGCCACTACAATCAAAGATATCTATCTGCTTCCAATCACCCAGCATTTATTGGAATGTGTTGCAGGCAAGGAAGTTTATAGCTTCATTGATGGATTTTCAAGTTACAACCAAGTAGTCATTGCCTTAGAAGATCAACACAAAACATCCTTTGCCATAGACTGGGGAATCTTTGCATTTTGTGTGATGCCATTTGGGCTCACCAATGCACCTGCAATGTTCCAAAGGCTCATGTGTCATGTCTTCAAAGAGTTCTTACGAAAGAGCTTAGAAGTATATGTGGAAAATTTATGTGGTCATTCCCAGGAAAGAAAACACCACATCCCAGAGCTCAGATAGATCTTCAACAAGTGTAGAGAATATCGAGTTTGTCTGAACTTAGAAAAGTGTGTGCTCATGGTACGTGAAGGTAAGATCTTAGGTCATATTGTTTCTAATAATGGTATATCAACAAATGAGGACAAAGTAAGATCCATCGCAGAGTTGCCAAGGCCAAGGAATGTTAAAGAGGTACAAGTCTTTATGGGCCATTGTGGATATTATCACAGGTTTATCCACATGTATGCAATCATAGCTCAACCTCTTTATGCTCTATTGATAAATTTTGAGTGGAACAACGAATGCAAAAATTCCCTCAATAATTTGAAGAGAGGTTTGTGCACAACATCAATACTGACCACTCGTGATTGGAATAAACCATTCCATGTTCATGTAGATACATCAAATTATGCAATAGGATGTGTGCTATCACAACCCACAGGTGAAGAAAGTCTACATTTGCCTATAGCACATGCTAGCAGATAGCTAAACACAGCTGAACAAAACTATACAACAACCAAAAGAGAAGGTATGGTATATGCCATGAAGAAGTTTCGACACTATCTACTGGCCAAAAAGTTCAAATTTTTCACTGATCATCAAGATTTATTATATTTGGTCAATAAACCTTGTAATACAAGATGCTTAGTAAGATGGTTCCTCTTACTAATGGAATATGACTTTGAAGTGGTTTTTAGGAAAGGTAGGACCCACCTCAGGGCAAATCACCTTTCTCACATCATTTCAAGAGAGTCACCGCAAGGAGTGTTTGATGGACTGCTAGATGCTTATCTATTCAATTTAGAAGTTGTTCCGAAATGGGAAAATAAGTTGGTACCTATCCTAACCTTTGGACCCACAAATAACAATGTCAAAACAAACAAAGAAGAAACTGTAAAATCACAAAACTATCAAATGTTGGTAGGAAGCAAGTACAAACAAGATACAGAGGATGTACTAGCTTGTTGTGTCGAGGAGGATGAACACAACAGTTGGTTGCAATAAGCCCATGAAGGATTGATGGGAAATCACTATTGTAAACAATAAACATTGCAAAATTTGAAACATTTAGGCATGTATTGGCCTAGTATGAACAAAAAAAATACATGATTGGATTAAGAATTGTCCAATGTGCTAAAAGAGACCCCCAGTGGAGTGTGCTATCCTTTATCACGTGTTGTTAATTCCAGAATGGAGTGCTCTATTATTAGAATTCATGAGATTGGGAGCACTATCAAACAAAACATGGAGCAAGAGGCTTAGGACTACACCTTAGTAGGAGACAACCTATATCAAAGAGGCAAAGATGGTTACTTAAGCCTATGTGTTCAAGAATCAGACTATTTGAAAATCTTAGAGATTGCACATAGTCATGTTGTAGATGAACACTTTGGGCCTCACTCAGTAATTAAGACCATTCTATTCTCAAGACTTTGGTGGCCCATTCTTCATATGGATGCACATACCTATGTTAAGAGATGTGACACATGCTAACATGCACAATCTCTGATTAGAAACGATGAGATTCGTTTGAGGCCAATAATGGGATGATGTGCATTCTTGAAGTGGGTTATAAAATTTGTAGGTCCTATTAACCGCCCGGCTAGAAACTCCCATGTAGAGTACATTATTGTAGCCATAGATTACCTTAAAAAGTGGGTAGAAGTAAAATCCATGACAAAGAATGATGCTCAAATGACAACTAAGTTCTTATTCGAGAACGTGTTCACTAGATACGGGTTACCAATATAGTTAGTAAGTGATAGAGGTATGCACTTCATAAGTCATTGAAAACCTTGTCCAAGAATTCCTGGTGATACATAAGAAGTTTGCCCCCTATCATCCACAAGCTAACGGACAAGACAAGAGCACAAATAAGATCTTATGTAATGTATTGACAAAATTGGTAAATAATAAATGCTCTGAGTGGGATAAACAACTTCATCATGTAGTTTGGGCTTATTGAATTGCCTACAAAATAGTACTCAATGCCACACCATTTCAGATGCGTTACCATTAGTGTCCATGTGAAAGGCCGAATGGCCACTGGACACTTCTTTGTATATGTTCTCTAATTAAACATATAGTGATCTCGTTAGCCATAGCCTATAAGTTTGACCACATTTGTAACACCTAAGTAGTCTGTGTTTGTGCTCCTTGCATACTGTGTTTTTTGCGTATTCTGCAGCCCCTTTGCAGAGTACCATGTGCAGCACTTGGAACTCAGTTTTCTATTATGAGGATATCATCGTGGAGCTCTCGAGAAGGAGAGCAC
This sequence comes from Ceratopteris richardii, assembly GCA_020310875.1. NCBI lineage: Eukaryota > Viridiplantae > Streptophyta > Polypodiopsida > Polypodiales > Pteridaceae > Ceratopteris > Ceratopteris richardii. The sequence continues at coordinate 127,434,580 of CM035423.1, read as the reverse complement.
ATTGTGGTGCATCAACATCAAAATACTTCACTAGTATCAGAGCTTTCTGATGCAAAATCTTTGTTCCTTTTGTGCAAGGGAAGCGAGCACCCACCCACCCATGAAAGGCTTTCTCCAAGGCCTATGACTTGTTGGAGTTGGATGTCTAAGGAAGCACGTGAACAACACAAGGAAGAAGAGGAAACTTGGAGCACAACACTCAATATTGAATGTATTACCACTAGAATGTACAAAGATAAGTGACCCGTTAGGGCAATAGGCATATATACAAGCCGGGGGGAAAAACCTCATAAAGAGGGAAAAAAGTTCCCCGACAGTCCTAGTGTGTTCACACACATCACTACCTAAATATATCAACATATCCCCCTTGGGAGTGATGCGGTGAACAAGGAGCTGGAACTCATGTATAAGGAAGTGCCAAGCTATGTGGAATCACTCCACAAAAGGAATTAAACCCAAAGCTTTGCATAAAGCTTCAAACTTCTCCCTAGGCAGAGCCTTTGTGAAAAGGTCTGCAATGTTCTCCTGTGTGGGCACATATGCCAAGCTGATCTCTCCAGCAAAGAACCTCTCCTTGACATAATGATAATGCACCTCAATGTACTTAGTGCCAACATGGAACACGGGGTTCCTCGCAACTTCCAATGTGCTCTGACTATCAATGAAGATTGTGGTGGTAACACCCAAATCAGCCATAAGGCGTCTGAGCCACACACACTCAACAGTCGTTGTGAAAGCTGCCCTATACTTAGCCTCACAACTGAAAGTGGCCACAGTAGGCTGCTATTTGTTGTTACCCTTTGGAGTTGTCCTCTCCAATCATTATAGCACAAAGGATCAGCTACACATCTTTAAATTGTCAATCCGGGAAGTATACAAAGAGCACAACCCCTTCTAGTTAATGGAATCCAAGAATAAGAATTAAGATGACTGTTTTTCTGAGAAATTATGAAGAGGGAGAGAAATATCTAGGGTTTTGATTATCTTGAGTTCTACAACAGAATTTTCAATGATCTTTGTGCCTAAAGTGTGCCATTTCCACAGTATAATACAATTATGAAGTCAAATTTCAAAAACAGTACCTGTATCACACAAACGAGACAATCGCGATTCTGTGAAAACTGAGAATTTCCATTTCCAGCTTTGTTCTTCTGAACTTTCTTACTCAATACACTGAGAATCACCTCCCTTCATACATCTTACTCAGAAACACACAACTAAAGCTTACAAATTTTATGGATCACACAAAGAATAGACTCAACAAATCAAGAGAAAGAGCATGAAAGGGAAAAACACGATTTTCTGTAGGAGAGCTCTCCACATTACTTTGGATAGCAAAAATAATACAACCAACCCTCTCAAAATAGAGGAAATTATCTTTTATACTAATTCAAGTTTCCCCTTTTCACACTTGAATTTTGGTCCTTTTCCCTTCTAATCTAAAAATATGCTATCAAAGAGCTTCCAAAAATTCTAGAAAAAATACATATGATTCTAATTTACATGAGGAAGACTCTTCCTCAATTTTACATTATTTGTATAAATATTTCTACAAATTTTTGACATTTTACAAATAATTTCCCTTCAAAAAAATGCTTCTTCTAACATTCTTCCCCTCCTAGAATTTTTTGGATCCTGACAAAAATATTCTTGTAGATAAGTAATGAGAGCTTCCTTCATTTCTTTTTTCTTTGATAAACCTGTGACAATAGATCATGACTCCTCCTTTCTGTAATGTTCAAATTATTCACCATCTCAAATAAAGCTTTCCTCCATTGTACTGTTGCCTCTGGTTTTTCTACACATCTTTCTTCAAGTATTCTGTATAAGCAGCTTCATATGCAGTGAGTTTGGATTTTGTCACTACTCATAAATTCCCAAAGATTTCTGACTCTCTTTCAAAAAATCCGTAATCGAAGGCATCCTCAAAAATTTGAAGATAATAGCTACCCAAAAATACTGTTCTGCTGTAATATGCCATTAAGCAAATTCGATCTGAAGTTTCACTTAGATCAAAGAGTAAAGCATCAGTCGGCGAATTGAATCCAATGTAGTTGAGACTTCTTACATCTGTATCTGTAAATGTTTCTATGCATGCCACTATGAGTCGCATCACTCTGATTAATAAAATGCAAGCTGGATCATTTACATCTTTGTATGTAGATATAACCGACTATGTTGTATCAATCATATACTTCTTAGTTGGCCATGTTCCTGCCCTTGGTTCTGCTATTTTTGGAAAATTCAGCCATTTTGCTAGGATTTGTCCTGCATTTCGTCTTTCCCAAAACACTGACCATTCTCTTCTCCTTGCTACTGGACAATAGGCTCAATTTATCTTTAACTGCAAAGGTGCCTCTTTCCAGATTTTCTTGCACTCCTTGTTGGCATCTAACCACCTGTTCCTCCATTTAGGATTAGCTCTTTCAAACAACTCCTTGGTGACTTTAATATCTTCTTCATATTCCAAATATCTGTTTGGTGGTAGTCCTACCCTTGCAATCTGATAATTTCTAATACTTTTCAAAATCATACAAAATGGTTTTCCTAGACCATCTGCTGCCCAATGGTGTTGATCTGGGTTTACTCCTTTGTTGAGAGCAGAATTTACAATGTGTTCTTCATATTGATTATGCATTTTTCTTATGAATTCCATTCTTGATTCTCTATCTGTTAGAAGCTTTTGAACAAATTCATCTGAATATTTTTCAACAGCTTTGTCTTCTAATTGATCAAAGTTTTGAATTCTGTTATCTTCAGCTCTTTCATATTCCTCTCCTTGTGTAGTCACCACCTGTTCTTCAACCTGTTTTTGTGAATCTTCCAATTTTTTCTGTAGCTCCTCCACCATCAACATTAATCCTTTATTCTGGGATATCAACAACTCTTTCTCTGATTTCCATTCACTTCTTTCTTTTTCCATATTCAAATGTAATTTACTCCTTTCTTCTATTATATCCAAATGTAATTTGTTGTATCCTCTCATTGCACTTGCAACATGCACACTAGCTTGCTTCTCCATTTCTTTGACCTCTTCCAATTCTGTTTGTAACCTTAGAATTTCTTTATTCAACTCCTCCCTCTTATCCTGGGTTATTTGTACAATCTTACTCTCTTCTTTCATTTGGCCTTCCTCCATCAACAATCTGTTTATATCTTCATTTGCTTTGACCATGATCTGATATGAACTTTGAAGAGTTCTAAATCTACCTTCCATTTTCTTGAACTCCTTTTCAACTTTGTCACTATACTCCAATTGTTTGACACATCTGTTTTCAAGAAATTGAATTTTATTTTTTTGTTGAACCTCCAGTTCTTCCAATGAGATTATCCTTTTAGTAAAATCTTCATTTCTTCCCTGAACCACCCTCAGCTGTTCCTCTAACTGTTCCTTTTCTTTCTTTTGCTTAGTAATAATTCTACTGTCTTTCACAAACTCTGATTCAGCCACCATTCCTGATATAATCATATTTCTATTAGATCGTCTAAATTTCTCTATATTACTCATGATAACTTTACAGGCTGACCAGATATCTTTGGGTATTCTCTCTAAACCAGTTTCCAATTCTATATGTTTTACTTCTATCTGCTTTTCCTCCTGATATTCATTTTTTTCTCCCTCCTCTTCCTCATATTCTATAACCTGATTCTCTTCTTCTTCATGATCTTTTTCTTCTTCCATTTCTTCTGCCTTCTTTTCCTCAATTTCCTGTTGTTTTCCTTGGGTATCTTGTCTTTTCTCCTCCTGGACCTTATTTTCCTGTATTGAGGTTGAGTCACTCTCTACTGAGTTTTTGATCTGATCATTCAATTGCTTCTCTTTTTGTTCCGCCTCCTGCTCATCTATGTCCATAAGGTCTAATTCTTCTTCTTTTTCTTGATCACCTATATGTATGGACTCTTCATCATGCTTTAAATCAAAAAGTACTTCCTCTATACTCTGCTTTATTTGTGTTTCTGTTTTTCCTTCTGTATATCCTTTAGAATCTATTTTTTCTGATGTTCCTAATAGTGCAACCTTTTCTTCTTTTTTACTTCCATCTTCTTGATTTTGCATCTGACTATGGAATTGTGCTTCTCTTTCCAATCCTTGTTTTTCCTCATATGGTTGGTAATGAAATTGTTGTGAGAATTTTGTCCATATAGTTTTAAATCCTGTGTCCACCAGTCCACTACTGAGTTCTTCCTTTGCTTCTCTTTCTTCACCTTCTTCCATTACTTCTTTACCTTTCAATTTCCTTGTTGCTTCCTCAATGCTTACTTGTTCCTTTGGCTCTTCACAGAGGTGTATTCCCTTTGATTTTTGGCTTAACTCCTCTGGTGTTACATTCTTTCCTAAGGCTTCAATTATTTTGATTGGTGTACTGGGAACTGAAAGATTTAGACTTTTCAAAAGAAAATTCTCAATGTCACTTTCTGAATCTGAAGAAAATTGCGAAAGGGCAGCCACCCCCTGTTTGTCCATTTTGTGTTCTTCCTTTTCTATTGCATTTTTATGATTCTTTTCTTCTAATGAGTTGTTTGTTGGCTCTGCAACTTGTACATGTTCTACTGCCTTAGCCTTATCTTTTTTGGTTAGCTTCCTTTTTTGAACAGCTTTGTTCTGGACTTTCTTCTTCACTACCACTGTAGTTCTGGTTTCAGGAGGACCTTGTAATTCCTTAAAATATGCCAACAATTCCACTTCCTTTTTTACAAATACTTCTTCAATTTTTGCAGCCATCATTTGATCATGTAGCTCTTCGTAATGTTCAATTTCCTCTTTTATCCAATCAGTTGCTTTACATGAATAATTCTCCAACATCTTCTGATACTGAGCTTCATAGATTGCCCTTTTATCATTTCCTTGAGTTAAATAAGCATACAACTGTTCCTTACTAGTTTGAGGTGGATGAGGTTCTTTTGAGGACTGTACTTCCTTCTGAGCAACTTCATGCTCTTCTTTTGTTGCTTCCTCTTGTTCCAATTCTACTTTCTTGGGATCCAATCTTCTCTTCTTTACTGGAATAACTTCTTCTGATACTCCTTTCCTTTTCCTTTCTGATCCCCTCATGCTTGTTTGGGCTTCTGCTTCTCTTATGGACATCATCTTAGAAGGACTTTGAACTCCTGACATCAAACTCCTGAAATATTGAGCTTCTGGAGCCGATTTCAGCTGATCCTCCATACCTAAAACATGATATATAATTCTGCTTAGAAACTGTGCTCCATTCATAAACTTCTTTTGTTCCCAATGCTTTGTTCCTTCCTTTAATTGGTCATGGATGTAGGGAGTTACATCCAATACTCCAAATGGTTTGGTCTTGTCCTTATTATTCAACATAATTAGTGTCACTGGCTTATGCGACATGGTATATTTAGGCAGCTTTGGAAAACACAAATATTGAAGAAACATCCTGATAGCATATTCTTCATTCTCTTTTCCTTTGAAATCCACAAATTTGGAATATCCAACATAGGTCGCTTTATTCTTCTTGACAAAATTATTATCCAATTTAGTTCCCATGGGATAGAATTGGAGAGCTGCCCTGATATGTTCTACTTTTATAGTAATATGTACCTCTTTGTTCTCTTTGTCCTTGACTGAACATCTGAAATATGCTTCATTGCCTTTGCCAACTTCCAGTAGACTATTCATAACTTGTGATACTCTCTCAAAATCTACAAAGAAAAGAGGTTCATCCAGTAGTCTATGTAACCCCACTGCTTTCCATCTTTTATAATTGACTGCAATTTTTTGAAATTTGTAGAATTCCTGACATAGCATTGTATACTTATGACCTCCAACTCCTACTGTAAAGATATGCTGACCGATGACACTCAGAGTTTCCTTCAATTCTTTGGCTATCTTCTCGGCTTCTGGAATATCCTGTTCTTCCTCTGATTCTAGTTCTATATCTTCTATCACTACTTCATTGTCCAAAAACCAATGTCCTCTAGACAAGGTTACTAAGTCTGCTTTGAAGTCATGAATTGGTAATTCTTTTGCATTCACCATTCTGAAAAATGTATCATAACCAAAAGAAAACTCCACCCACATGAGTCATAAGAAACATAAAAGAAATCACATTTGTCTTGAGATGTAATGAAAAAGGATATAACTCAATTGAAGTGATCATAACATGTGTAGCAAGATGTCTAGTGCTCTCTTCCCTACTCTCTTTTTTTCCCTTCTCTCTTTTTTATTTTTTAACAATAAAAAGAAAAAATGAATGAATTTTTTAAGAAAATTTAGATTTTTTTTTAGGAAAATAATTAAACAATGACTGAACGAATAGTGAATGCTTAATCCTGCCAAATTATAACCCATATCTTGCTCGTGCTATATAACTTATGTGAACTCTCTTTTTCTTTCTCTTTTCTTTTTGTTTTCTTCCTTTTTTTTTAATAATAATTTCCTCTTTTCTCTCTTCCCCTCCTATTTCTTTTCCTAGAAAAAGGATGAGGTCAAGTAAATGGAAATAATTTCCATGATGTCATAATTCCTTTCTGATGAAATTTTGAATTCTTTAATAAGAATCCAAAGTGTGTGTCTGATGACCATTTTCCCTTTCCTTCATTTGTGACTCATCATGCTTTTGCACTATTTTTGTATCTTGATCCTTATTTTCTTTCCATTGAAGGAGATCTAATTTTTTTACCCAAAAATACTTAATTCCTATTGATTCCTTTTTTGGAGTATAAAAATATTCTTTTGACACACAGTACTTGGATGTCTTTGGTTTCCACATCCACTTAGTGTTGCTGCATTTTGTTGATAAGCAGTGCTTGGACTTTCTAGGTCTCCACATCCTTTCGGTCTTGATGTCTCAATGTTACTGATTATCCCACACTTCCCACCTTTCTTCTGTCTTTTCAACACTTTTGATTTCTTCAACTTTCTCCTGTTTTTGATTGAAATAGATTTGGTCATGAAGAAGTTTTGTTTGTGGTTCCTTTGTAGCTTCTAGTGGAAAAGTAAATCCCTCCAAATCTGAGTCATAGATATCCTGTTGATTTTCCTATTCTTCATCTCTCAATAAAAATATTAAAAACCTTTTGTCATTTATTGTCAATTTAAGCTTCATATTTTCAAAATCCAAATTTACTTTACCTTTCTGGAGCCATGGTTGTCCCAAAATCAATTTCTCAGTCATCATATGATCAGGCCATTCTTCACAATCTATTTTCATATATTCTTCATTGAACTTAACTTTAATAGATGGTGAAGACAAGCTTTGTATTATCTGTCCTTCCAGTGTTTTGATAAATGTTTTACTCTCAGTACTTTTTAAGTTAAACTTATCCAACAAAATTGAACTGATCAAATTAACTTATGCACCTGAATCTATCAAAACCTTGATTTTCTCATGATGAAGATTCATTGTTATAACAGGCAAATGCTCCCTCACTCTTAAAGGTGTTTCACACGAGAACTTCTCTAATCTCCTTGATTTTTCTTATCCTTTCCTTTGCCTCCTATTGAGCCTCATTCCTAATTTTTTCCTCTTCTTTTTTCCTGTTTTGAGCTTGATGTATTCTTCTCCATTCAGAAACAGTTAATGGAAGATCATACCTTTTTACCATACATCCACTTATGAAATTTGGCATGATTTCACCATCTATATTAGCTAATTGGATAGCTCCACTGTTACTGATTTGGTTGATAATATAAGGTCCATGCCCCTTCTTCTGAAATTTTTTCTCATGTTCCTTCACTGTATATGCCAAAACTAAATCCCCTTCTTGCAAATCTTTTATCTTTTTCTATTTTTTGTGTTTATTTCTTTTATATGTTCCTGAGATTTTGCCTTTTATAGAATCTGTAGCTTCCACTTCTTCCAGATATTGTGTTTTTCTAGTTTTTAATATTATTCCTTCCTCCTAGTCTTCCTCTATTTTTGACACCTTTATCATTTGTATTCCTATGTGAAAGATATCATATCCTTCTTCATATTGAAATTTCACTCCCACATATTCATCATTGGCCAAATCCATTGTGGTCAAAATCTGATTCCAACCATAAGGCTCAAATTCTTCATCTTTAAATTTCTATGGTATGTAGCTTTCATCTTGTGATTTCCTTTCTCCTAGAAAATCTCTTTTTTTTAACATCCTTTTTTTATCTGTGAGATTCCTTATCACATTACATTTCCAAATTGATGGTTTCGTCTCATTCTGATCTTCACTCCCCGATTCTTCACTTAATTCCTGATTTTGATGTTTTTTGAACCATTCCTAAGGGGACATATCACAATATTGGCCATTTCTTAAACTTACTCTAGTTATCCTTCCTTTGCTTTGAAGATATAGGCAATCATTACCCCAATCTTGCACAATTTGCATTTGTCTCATAAATGGTCTTCCTAGGATAATTTCATATGAGGTGGATTCTGGGAATTCAACTATGGCAAAATTATGCTCTATCTCTATTCCACATATTTCCACAATCACCTTTTCCCATATTCTTAGGGGTTTTTCTATGTGTCCGTCTGCAAGTTGTAATCTCATTTTAGTGGGTATTAACTCATTTTTTCCCCATTTCTCCCAGGTTTGTTTAGTCAGGATAGCCACTCCTGATCCACTGTCTAATATGGCCTTAACATGATTATTACCAAATTGTATTTTCAAGGTTGAGTTCCCTTCTTCTCCTTCATAGTATCCTCCTATTTTATCAATAGGTATGTACAACAACTCTTCCAATTCTTGTTGCTTTGGATCTAGGCTCTTTGACTTTGTTTCCCATTTTGTATATTGTGTTGTAAGTGAGGATTTTGTTATATAAAATTGTACAGCGTTTGTCTAGATTGATTTGGAAGGTTATTTGTGAAATATCTTCCTGATCAAGATGTTTCTTAGTTTCTGTTGCATTTGATCCTTCAACTATTGTTTGATGATTGTCTAGTTCCCCCATTTTGAGTTGTGCTTCCTATATGATTTGTTTACATCTTTGCATTCTTTCCTCCTCTAAATCTGGCATAGGATATGCCATCACATGATCTATAGGATTTGGTCCATAATTCTTCCTTTGTATGCTCTTATCAGAGTCTTCAGACTTTGTGAATTTTTTTCCTCCTCCTGAGTCTGTGTATTTTGTGGTTGACTATTGTTTGAATGTTCCATAGTCTCTTCTTCCAAATTTTTACCCATTCTCATCTTTCTTTCCCATCTTCCTTTTTGTCTGTTTTTCTTTTCTTTTGGAAATGGAGTTTTCTTATGTTCCTGTGTGTGTGTCTCCTTTGTTGTTTCTTGTTGTTTAGATTGTGCTCTTGTTATAGCATTTATAGTTACTTGATCATGGTCACTCAATTCTTCTTGCTCCATTATGTTAACTATTTTTTAATGGTATGTTACTAGATGTGTTCTGTTGTTTTTGAGGGTTTCTTGGGCATCCTTTATTAAGTGTTCCCTGCCACAATCCTTGCAATAGGCTCCTTCTATTCTTAGTGTAGGAGGTTGTGAGCAGTCTCTAATGAGATGTTCCCTCCCGCATGTATAACAAGTTATCTTTTGACTTCCTTTGAATTGGGGTTTCTGGTTAGACATGTAATTAATGGTTATGTACATGAATGTGGTTGTGTCCATTTCAATTCTCCCGTTTCCCAAGTCCAAGGCTTGTAGTTTTGGTTCTCTCTGTTCATATCCTTCCCAATCTTCTTGATATCCTTCATTCCAATGATAATCCTCTCTGTAAGATGATCTGAGTCTTGAGCTTTCTTCTTCTATTGGTGTGTATTTTACTAGTACTACATTTTTTGGTAATGGTGGTTGTTGTCCAAGTACAGGTCTTGGTTGCTCCACAAATCCAGATTCTCTTTGTAAGTTGTGTTGGTTCACATAATCTTTTTCTTTAATGGGTTGTTTATTGTAGAAGCATTCTTCTCTGGTATGGTTTGTCCATTTTCTTTCTAAGGTACAGTATTTGAGTGTTTTTCTATCTTGCAAATGTTGTGGTTTGTGATAAGGACATTGTTGAACCAAATGATTTTCTCCACAATTATAGCATTTCTTATTGGTTTCTATCCTGGTGTTTATCAAATTTGTCTTGGTGTTAACTTCTAGGGCTTTAGCAATAGCTTGTGCTAATTCTTCTGTTGGTGGAATTTTATCCTCATTTGTTCTTGGTTGGTCAAATGCTAATAAATCTTATCCTCTGTTATCCTCTAAGTCTATTGGCTCTTTCACACATGCTCCTAGATCAGGACATCTTCTATAATACACCAAGGTTCTTAATTGTGCACTTCTCAATCCTTCTATGAACAAAGACACTTGTCTTGCCAGTGATGATACCTCTTCTCTTGGACATCTATCAATGTATTGCTTGAATCTCCTAGCTGCCTCTCTGATATTTTCATCTTTTTGTTGTTTAAAACTATGTACCAGGGTAGTTGTACTATGTTTAATTCCAGTTTTTGAAAATTCCCCTATAAAGGCTTCAAGGAAGGATTCAATATCTGGATACATTTCCTTTCTTAATGGAATGAACCAAGATAATGTAGGTCCAGTTAGGGTTAGACCAAATGCTTCAAATTGTACTTTGTAATCTTCTAGTTCTTTTACCCTAATTAATTGTCTAAATTCTACAGCATGGGCATGAGGATCAGAGTACCCTTCATATTGATTCTTCATGCATATAGCTACTTGATAGGGCCTAAGCATTCTTCCATGGTTTTGCCATTGATGTCTCCTTCTGATTGGAAAATAATTAATTCCTTCTACTTCTCTTTCAAAAGGATTTGGGGAAGTGTCTACTCTCCTACCTTGTTGTTGTTCAATATTAGTGTGAGTTTCATTTTGTCTTGGCAAGTCTGGTTGCCCTAGGTTTTGTTCCCAAGGTCTCTTGTCTGCACATTGCCCTAAATCATTAGAGTTTTTTGGATCCTGTGAAAATATGTATACACATCCCTGTCTATCCTCATATGTGCCATCCTTAAATTGTGCTACTGGTGTTATATTTAAGGGAACTTCTAAGTTTCTCATCCTAATGAGAAACTTATGCATACCATCTTTCACACAGATGAGACAATCACGATTCTGTGAAAACTGAGAATTTTCATTTCCAGCTTTGTTCTTCTGAACTTTCTTACTCAATACACTGAGAATCACCTCTCTTCATACATCTTACTCAGAAATACACAACTGAAGCTTACAAATTCCATGGATCACACAAAGAATAGACTCAACAAATCAAGAGAAAGAGCATGAAAGGGAAAAACACGATTTTCTGGAGGAGAGCTCTTCACATTACTTTGGATAGCAAAAATAATACAATCAATCCTCTCAAAATAGAGGAAATTATCTTTTATACTAATTCAAGTGTCCCCTTTTCACACTTGAATTTTGGTCATTTTCCTTTCTAATCTAAAAATATGCTATCAAAGAGCTTCCAAAAATTTTAGAAAAAATACATATGATTCTAATTTACATGAGGAAGACTCTTCCTCAATTTTACATCATTTGTATAAATATTTCTACAAATTTTTGACATTTTACAAATAATTTCCCTTCAAAAATGCTTCCTCTAATAGCTGCTTCTTGCTTAAGCAAGATATACATGAACTACGAAGCATGAAGCAAAAGCCACTAGTGGACACACGAGTGTCATAGCAACAAGCCCGATGAGAATCAAAAAAATTATGTAAATCTGGTAGTAGTGATCCCCCCTTGGGATAAAACAATCCAAGTAGCCGGGTACCGCTCAAATAGCAAAAGATACACTTGACCACCTTCCAATGCTTGACACGTGGGCAATGCATAAACTTGCTCATCTGTGAGACAACACACTGAATATCAAGCAAGTGGTGCTTGTTTCAAACCATATAATGCCTTTTCCATTTGCACACTTGGTTTTCATGCCCTTTCTGCACAAAGCCATGCACTGAAAAACATAAATTTGTTCATGCTAGTTACCATTCAAAAATGCAATTTTAATGTCCAATTGTTGTACATTCCAACCATGATGAGCTACAAGTGCATAGATGCTACGAATAGTAGTCATTCGGTAAGTAGGAGCAAAGGTCTCATCAAAATCAATGCCTCTTTCTTGTGCATAACGCTTTGCAACAAGCCTAGCCTTATACATGTCAATTGTTCCATCAGGCTTACACTTCAGCTTGTATACCCACTTAGTGCCAATAGCTTTCTTGCCAAGAGGAAAGTCACATAAAGACCGTGTACCATTCTTCATTATAGCATCATATTCACATTGCAAAGCAGCCATCCAATTTTCTGAATTTTGTGCTTCATCAAATCACACAGGCTCATTCTCATCAGAAAGACTAGACATAGCCATAACATAGAAATCTGATGCAAAAGAGGCACTGTGCATCTAATTTTCTATGACACTGAGGAAATATTTTTTGAAACCCCTCCTTAATAATACCTTATGTATAGGTATGTACCCCTATAGTATTTGCAATTTTCAAACCTTCATGGAAACCATAAATATATGTATTTGAAGGAAATAAAAATCCAAGAATAAGGTGGGCCCCACCCTAGTAAAGTAGCTACCCTTACCTGCAGTGAATGGTAGAATCAAATCCCAAGTTAAATATGGAGTGGGACAAGTAGATTTATAAATTCAAATACTTAAGCTTGACCCACTCTCCCTTTTGAAAGAGTCCAAAATACTTTTCAAAGACTCAAACCCCACCATAGACTTTTGAGTCCTACAGAAAGATTCTTGACAAATGGGATACATATGATTGACTTTTTGGGCCCAAACCATACATAAAATATTCCAAATGCCCAAACTCGGATTTGAGTCTCACTCCCATGAAATGGAGGTGCTATTTATAGTATTTTTATGATTTTTCATGAAAAAATCAAAGATATGACCATATGGGATAAGAAGAACACCTTAGAATGGCCAAAAATCTTCTAGGATTTTGTCAATATTGTATTTTCCACCACACAAGTGTCACATCTAGAAGATTCTCCCAAATAATATCATCTCCAAATATCTTCCCAAAAGGCCTATAAAAGGACCCCCTTGGGTGCCCTCAAAACAAGAAGAGTTGTATGCAGGTACACGTTGTGGGTGTAGTGAGCACTCCAAGCCTAGGAGAAGGAGTCTACTCTATTTCATTGTATTGAGAGAGCTATACAAGCTCCTAATTTGTAAGTCCCCCATGTCTTTGTAATATTTTCTATTTCAATCAAGTTCATTTCTCCAATTCCTTCCATTTCCATTACCCTAAACCTTTGCTTATTCTATCCAATACACTCTCTCTTCTTCTCTCATTTCCTACTTCTTCCATCTTCCTTCCCTCTTCTCCATCATTCCCAAACCCATTGAAGATTGTGGTATCACTTGGCTCCTCTTGTCATTGAGAATCTCTTTCTTGTGAGTGTTTTGCATTTTCTGTGTTGGTACTAAGAGGGCGGTGTGGACAACCCCTGCCTTAAGAGTACTTGTGTAATGTTTGTGTGTTGGTACTAAGAGGGCGATGCGGATCACTCCTACCTTAAGAGTACCTTTGTGTTGTTTGTGTCTAAGTGTAGTAAGAGGGCGGCGTGGATCACCCCCACCCTAAGAGTGCCATTGTATTTGTGTGACAAAGCGGCGCGGACCACCCCTGCTTTGGCAGTGTTGTGTGTGTTTTTCATGTGAGTGATTTTGTAGGAGCTTGGTGTCCCTCATCTTCAATTCCATTCTCTTTTTATGAGTTGAGCATCGAGGAAGTGTTAGAGGCCAGTTCCTTAATGCCCCTCTCATAACCTGGTGCCCCCACTGAGGATCTCAAGGTAATGAATTTTCAAAACCCCAATAACCAAAACCGTCCCATCCGTCCCAACGAACCCTATCAACCAAGACCCCTTCTCTCCATCCACATCACATACAGTAGGAACATTTTGTTTCAGCAACGCATAGTGTATCACTTCGGAGCTGAACGTTTAGGAGAAATCCTTGCATCTCCTGAGCCATTCATCTTCCCAATTCTAGAGTACACTTTGAGCTTCGACGTCTATATCTTTATTCTTTTGTAAGAAATCCACCTTCAAGATCACAATGGCATCAATCTTCCCGCATTTCTATGGACGACTCAATGAAGATGCTGGGGAATTTCTTGACAACTTGGAGATGGCATACCTTATCTCTGGAAGAGATCAAGAAACAGTCAAGCTTAGGGCCTTCCCACTGGTCCTGAAGGAGGAAGCTAGAACGTGGTACAACAATCTTTCGAATGAGGCAACAGGAAGTTGGGAAGCAGTGCGTGCAGCATTCCTTGCGAGATATGGAAAAAGGGAGACACCTGAAGGATTGTGTAACAATTGATCTCATTAAGGCAAGTAAATCTTGAAGATTTCTCAAACTATGAGTCAAAATTTCAATGTATTTGGAATAATTGGGAAGCTAGTCTAGGAGCAAATGAAGTAGCTCCACAATTTCTAAAAAGGGATAGGTTTATCTCGGGACTATTCCCTTCTTTGAAACCAAAGGTGGAGTCACAATTTCCAGGGACCTTTGAAGAAGCTTTAGAAGTAGCAAGAGTGAAGTGCAAGAAATTGAAGTTTCAGTCTTCAAAGGTGGAAAAACTAGAGCATATGGATATTGTTCCCGCTGTACCAGCTACACAAGCAGAGAATGAAGGAACTTCGCAACAAGATATCTTACAGAAGCTCACGCAACAACTGGAACAATTAACACTCAATTTGGTACGGAGTCAACAAGAAAGACCACAGAGGGAACAAAATCGTGGACAACGACGGCAAGCACAAGAGTTTGTATGTTACAACTGCAATGAACGTGGTCATGGTATGTACAATTGCCCTCATCCTCGTAGGAATCCAGGTGATATGTATCTTTGTTAGGAGACCGCCACAATATGCACAGGAAGAACAACAACCGCAAGCAAATATTCCACCTGTTAGCAGTGAGGAATCAAAAACCAAAAATGATTCATCAACACTCGAACTCATGGGCGTGATATTTCAAGGAAAGGAAGATGGAGGCAAAGAGGATGATCTACAACAACCACAAAGTGAGGACTCCATGCCTGAAGTGGATCTCCAAAAGATGCTAGCGTAAGGTCTCACCTTAGAGGAAAGGACCACATACATCAACATGCTCAAAAGGTACCCCAAATTGTTCATTAAAAATTATAATGAGATTCAAGGTGTAACTGCTATTCAACATCATATCAAAATCAAGCCAGAAGCAAAGCCAGTTGTGCAAAAGCTCAGAAGGATCGGAACTCTTCAACAAGAGGCTCTATTAAATGAGGTAAATAGACTCATAAAGGCTGGTTTCATCTACCCTGTATCAAATTCAGAATGGGTGTCTCCAGTAGTAGTTACCCCAAAGAAGAACGGTAAATGGAGGGTGTGTGTAGACTATAAACCATTAAATGAAGCAACAAAGAGAGATCATTTTCCACTACCCTTCCAAGATGAGATTCTAAATGAAGTGGCAGGTCATGAAAGGTACACTGTATGTGATGGATACTCACGATACTTTCAAATCCCGATAGCTGAGGAGGACCAAAGGAAGACCACATTCATTACGCCATGGGGATGCTTTGCTTATCGGGTAATGCCTTTTGGTCTAACCAATGCACCTGCAACATTTCAAAGGTTTATGACTTTTGCATATATAGCACTAGAGCCATGCATTGTCAAAAAGTTGAAGAAGGTTTAAAAATATTGTATGATCTTGGGGGTCAATTGAATCTTGATAAATGTCATATTGTTGAGAAAGAAGTAGTTCTTCTTGGACATCTCATATCAGAAAAGGGGATTCAAGTTGATCCATCCAAAGTGGAAGCCTTATTGGCTCTACCTCCTCCAACAACAACAAATTAGACCCTCACGTTTGTACAAAAGGTACGCTACATGTCACGGTTCATCCACCTTCTATCTGAAATCATATCTCCATTACAAAAGCTTTCACAAGATAGTGTCTTTGCATGGGAGGATATCCATAATGAATGTTTTGAAGAAATCAAAAGAGTACTCAGCACTCTACCCACATTGATGCCACCAAATATGGGGGAGA
Organism: Ceratopteris richardii; assembly: GCA_020310875.1. Classification (NCBI taxonomy): domain Eukaryota; kingdom Viridiplantae; phylum Streptophyta; class Polypodiopsida; order Polypodiales; family Pteridaceae; genus Ceratopteris; species Ceratopteris richardii. Next base: position 127,418,604 of record CM035423.1, on the reverse strand, counting down.
CTTTCTATGTGTGTCCAAGTGCAGGTGAAGAAGCAATTGGAGTGGTCTTACTCCAGAAGGATACAAAGATATCTCACATGCGTCCTGTTTACTTTGCTAGCAAGGTAATGAAAGAAAATGAGAAGAGATACACAGATGCAGAGAAACTCATGTATGCACTTATGTTTGGAGTAAGGAAGTTTCGATCTTACCTTCTTGCTAGGCCTTTCATTCTTCTTACAACAGATCATGCATTTCCATATGTGGTACAACATATGAGCATCTCATCTAGAATAGCTAAATGGGTTCTTGAACTTCAAGAATACAACTATACTTTTGTAGTAGAGGAGAGCACAAGAGCCAGTCTTGCAGACATACTCACCTATAGGAAGTGGGAGAGGAAAATATCCAATGAGAGGGAGAGGGGAGCAACCTTGCATGAAGAAGATATTGAAGATGCACATACTGTATTTTTTGATGGTGCATATAAGAAGCAGGTCGACAAAGCAACAGGAGGATTTTTGATATACGACCAAAGCAAACAGCTCATCTTCAAGAAAGGTATAGCTCTTCCTAATGCTCATTCAAATAATGAAGCAGAATATGCAGCACTATGTGAGGCTTTGCATGAATGTGTTCAACATGGTATCAAAAGGTTGATCATCAAAGGAGACTCAATGTTGATAATTAAGCAATTACAAAATGTTTGGTGTTGCAAAAGCCCAAATTTGTTTGAATGGGTGAAAAAGGTAAGAGTGTTATTGAAACAATTTGATAACACTCAAATATGTCATGTACCAAGGACCAAAAATAAGGAAGCAGATGCATTAGAAAATGAGCAATTTGATGGGTTCATAGCATCCATGAAGCTGGGAGACAATAGATTTGTAGGTCAAGAAGGATTACAAGATATCATCGAGTTTCTGGAAACTGGAGAAGCACCCAAGCACCTTAACAAGGTACAAAGGCATAGATTAGCGAAGAAGGCTCTACAATACCAACTCATAGGAGATCATCTCTATGAGAAAGGTAAGGATCTTATCCTTAGAAGGATCCCCATATCAGATGAAATAAAGGGCATTCTGGAATCATGTCATGATCATGCATGTGGAGGACACTTCTCACATGAGATAACGATAAGGAAAGTACTTCAAGCAGGGTATGCATGGCCTACACTTCATAAAGATGTTCAATATTGGTGTAAAACATGTAATAAATGTCAGATTACAGGGAATAAGAGGCTTATGTATGAACCAAGGACACCAGTCATATCTTATGGGCCATTCGAGAAATGGGGAATCGATGCAATTGGACCCCTACCAAGGACAAGCTCAGGGAAGGAGTACATCATTGTGGTAGTGGACTACATGACTAGATGGGCAGAAGCAGCTAGCACAAAAAGGACAACTGCACAAGATATTGGGAAGTCCATTTATGATTTCATATGTTGTAGATTTGGGATACCTTTAGAGATAGTCTTTGATCATGGTCCAGGTTTTAGATTAGCTATTTTGAATGATCTATTGATTAGATTAAACATAAGGCACAGATACTCCACACCCTATTATCCTCAATGTAATGGTCTTGTTGAAAAGACCAATGGAATTCTTTGTAAAATGATCAGTAAGCAGGTAAAGAAGCATCCTAAGGAATGGGACAAGCACCTCACTCCTGCATTATGGGCATATCGCACATCCTACAAGGCATCCTTAGGATTCACTCCTTTTCATTTAGTGTACGGACAAGAAGCCTTATTACCAATAGAAGTGGAAATCCCAAGTCTCCGCGTACTGTTAAAAGAAAGTGCGGAAAATGAAGAAGAGGTCATCCAAAAGAGGCTTATAGATCTACAACACTTGAGTATGAAAAGGGAGCTTGCAGTGGAACATTACATCAATCAAGTAGAGAAACTAAGAGAGGAATTTAACAAACAACTAAAGGATAAAGGCTTAAGAAGGAGCTCTTGTTTTAAGGTATGATAATCGTTTTGATAACAGGCATGATACAAAGTTCCAACCACGATGGGAAGGACCGTTTCTGATCAAGACAAAGTTCAAGAATGGAAGTTATCGACTCATGGATATGTCAGGGAAGCTGCACAAGACAAAGGTCAATGGATGGAGATTAAAGAAATATTGGCAAAGGATAGAAAACATTCATGATCAGCAAGAGCAATCAAAGGAGAAGGAAATACCGATGGTGGTACAAGAAGATGACCCACCTTGGAGCATCAACAAACTCTTTGAAGACTAGAGACATGAATGCCTCTAGCTAAGGGGAGGGCTAAGTATGAGGAAATATTTTTTGAAACCCCTCCTTAATAATACCTTATGTATAGGTATGTATCCCTATAGTATTTGCAATTTTCAAACCTTCATGGAAACCATAAATATATGTATTTGAAGGAAATAAAAATCCAAGAATAAGGTGGGCCCCACCCTAGTAAAGTAGCTACCCTTACCTGCAGTGAATGGTAGAATCAAATCCCAAGTTAAATATGGAGTGGGACAAGTAGATTTATAAATTCAAATACTTAAGCTTGACCCACTCTCCCTTTTGAAAGAGTCCAAAATACTTTTCAAAGACTCAAACCCCACCATAGACTTTTGAGTCCTACAGAAAGATTCTTGACAAATGGGACACATATGATTGAATTTTTGGGCCCAAAACCATACATAAAATATTCCAAATGCCCAAGCTCGGATTTGAGGCTCACTCCCATGAAATGGAGGTGCTATTTATAGTATTTTTATGATTTTTCATGAAAAAATCAAAGATATGACCATATGGGATAAGAAGAACACCTTAGAATGGCCAAAAATCCTCTAGAATTTTGTCAATATTGTATTTTCCACCACACAAGTGTCACATCTAGAAGATTCTCCCAAATAATATCATCTCCAAATATCTTCCCAAAAGGTCTATAAAAGGACCTCCTTGGGTGCCCTCAAAACAAGAAGAGTTGTATGCAGGTACACGCTGTGGGTGTAGTGAGCACTCCAAGCTTAGGAGAAGGAGTCTACTCTATGTCATTGTATTGAGAGAGCTATACAAGCTCCTAATTTGTAAGTCCCCCATGTCTTTGTAATATTTTCTATTTCAATCAAGTTCATTTCTCCAATTCCTTCCATTTCCATTACCCTAAACCTTTGCTTATTCTATCCAATACACTCTCTCTTCTTCTCTCATTTCCTACTTCTTCCATCTTCCTTCCCTCTTCTCCATCATTCCCAAACCCATTGAAGATTGTGGTATCACTTGGCTCCTCTTGTCATTGAGAATCTCTTTCTTGTGAGTGTTTTGCATTTTCTGTGTTGGTACTAAGAGGGCGGTGTGGACAACCCCTGCCTTAAGAGTACTTGTGTAATGTTTGTGTGTTGGTACTAAGAGGGAAATGTGGGTCACCCCTACCTTAAGAGTACCTTTGTGTTGATTGTGTCTAAGTGTACTAAGAGGGCGGTGTGGATCACCCCCACCCTAAGAGTGCCATTGTATTTGTGTGACAAAGCGGCACGGACCACCCTTGCTTTGGCAGTGTTGTGTGTGTTCTTCATGTGAGTGATTTTGTAGGAGCCTGGTGTCCCTCATCTTCAATTCCATTCTCTGTTTATGAGTTGAGCATGGAGGAGGTGTTAGAGGCCATTTCCTTAATGCCCCTCTCAACACAAAGTCTACACCCACTAGTTTGGCATAGTTTTTGCCTCCTGAGTATCTGCTCTCTCATCAACAAGTGCATCATGTAAATTTGCATAAAAAACAGAATGATCTGCATCATCACATGAAACCTATAAAGGCTAAGAAGTTGCCTCATTAGGACCAGCACTAAATTTTCCACTTGTAAAAAGAGGGAGCAAAGTATCATACATGTCTTTGGAGCTAATAGATGTCTCCTTAGTACATGAAAGTAATGGCTGAATAGCATCTTCCACAAAAATAACATCACGGCTAACCAAAATGTGTTTAGTCTATGGATGATACAGATGATAGCCTTTGCTTTCATAACTGTACCCAACAAAAATACATTTCACTGCTTTATCATCCAATTTCCTATGTTGTTGTTCATGCACTAATGCATACGCCAGAAAACCAAAAACATGCAAGTGAGCAATAGATGGCTTGCAACCATGCCAAGCCTCATATGGAGTGATAGACTGCAATGCTCTAGTAGGACACCTCTTAAGTACATATGTTGCACACATAACAGCCTCAAGCCAGAAACTATGTGGTTAGCCTGACTCTTGACTATACACCTCGCCATCTTCACGAGTGATCTGTTCTTCCATTCACCAACTCCATTCTGTTGAGGTGTATATGGCACTGTACACTGATGTTTTATCCCATGTTCAGCCATAAATGCATTAAAGTAAGAAGATGGGTCAAAACTACAAACAGTAGTTAATGCCCATTCTTCGTTCTGCACAACATTAGTAGACTTTGTTTTGGGTAGAGGCCTCTACAACAACCATTTCGACCTCTTTCTTCTTTGCCTCTTTAGGAGCCAGTTTTGGATAGCTCTTAATGAAATTATCATTTCCTTTACAGTATTTGCAAAACAATTTATGCTTTTCAGTTTTCTTGTCATCTCTGTTATCCTTCTTTGATTGTGCAGAATTAGGAGATTTCTGCTTACTAGTAGAAGAGCTCGATTTACTTTCACCCTTCTGACTAGTGAGGAAAGCTTGATCTACAACACACATAATGGACATGTTCTACCTAGACTAATCTTCCTGAAATAGAACAAAGACTAAATCCTCAAATGATAAGGCATTTGGATTGCCTTTCATCATCAAACGAAGAGTAGAAGAAAAAATCTAATATGAATTGGGAAGACTATTCAAAACAATCTACATAAGTGAACTATCAGGCAAGAATTCATCAACAGAAATTAACAGTTTCTTCAAATCTTTGATCTTTGTTAGAAAAATGTCCATAGAATCACCTTCATTCATTTGCTCACTCTCCAGTTGTTTTCAAAGGTAAGCAACATGAGCCTCATTCCTAGCCTGGTACAATGTGGTAAGTGTATCCCAAGCATCCTTAGCTGTTCTGTAAGAGTGAATGTGAGGAATAATGGCAAGTTTGACAGACAAGGCTATCAATGCATGTGCTTGAGCATCTCTACCATCCCAACAAATTTGCTCTGCAATAGGTGTAACAGGAACCGCAACACGAACAGGAATCTGTAGAATATCACCATCTTCGATGCCATTTGCATCAACTTTAGTAACTATATTTGCAGGTTGTAATAGGACATTTTTCAACACCCTACACAATACTACTCCACAATCCTTTTGCGACCAATGCATGACACATCATATAATCCCACAATAGGTAATTTTCTCCGTCCAACTTATCCTCAACATCCAGCATATGAAATACATCACTACTTTCATCCATGGCCACGAACTAAAATACCCTGATGTAGAAAAATGAATATATCTAAAAAAGTTGAACAAAACTACCCTAATGAGTTCTACTAAACATGTTGCAGACTTTGAGACACTTATACTATCAAACCAAAACTTGTATATATCTTTGGCACAGAAAGAAAAAAAAGCCTACACAAGCACTATGATAGTGCGTTTCGAGGCCGAAATGAGCTCAAATCGAGATTTTAGCACCACAAACCAAAGCAGTTTTGATCTTCTTATCACCTTGAGTATGATCACCAAATTTCGTGCAATTCTGAGACTGTGATCAAAGAGGTTTTGAGGATGCCATTGATGAAGCAACGACCTACTTTGATACCAATTGTTGGAGTTAGACGTCTACGGAAGCACGTGAACAACACAAGGAAGAAAAAGCAGCTGAGCACAACACTCAATAATGAATGTATTACCACTAGAATATACAAAGATAAATGACCCATTAGGGCAATATGCATATATACAAGCGAAGGGAAAAAAACTCCTAAAGAGGGAAAAAAGTTCCCCGGTAGTCCTAGTGTGTTCACACACATCATTACCTAAATATATCAACACGACTAAGGTGGTGACCAAGGCATAGACCTTGGCATACCTTGTCATCCAATTCATTGAAGTCAACATTGGCACCATTGGCTATGCACGAGGGAGGACCTCAACAATGAAGGAAGATAGAGGTTCTCGGTACTTCCCAAGAGGTCACCCATCCCAGAACTATTCCCCTTGGAGCTTCCCTTAACTATGGAAATCTCTTGCCACTAAGCTACACTCTTGTGGTGCTTGAAGAAGGGGAAAGACTAAGGTTCACATTACCTTCAACAAGTTTTGGGCCCTCAAAGCTTCACAAGAGTGTTCTTTCTACTTCTTTGACAACAAAAGTTCACCTTTTTGGGTTGTGTTTTCAACCACACTAGTTAGTCTACAGGTTTCTTGAGACGTTTTAGTTGTGGTGGGAGCAACCACCACAAGTCTATGCATGTTTTTTGAGCCTAAAGAATAGAGTTGGCAGACACTTGCAGTGTTGTTGGCCACTGTTTGAGCAGTGAATTCAGCCTTTCAGTGCCATTTTACTGCATATATTGAGCACATATACACTATGTACGCTTCTATGGATATCGCTTATGTACGTCCACGTGGTCATTGATATAGTGGTTATGTTTTGGCATAAAGCCTGTTATGTTTGATAAAGAGGGTTATGGTGAGGTCTTCTTAAGTGGGAGACAACCTGATATTGGGATCTCTTCAAAGATGTGGGTGGAAGACTTACCCAGCCTCGCCATAGGAGATGTATGATAGTTGTTCATAGGTGCTTAACAAGTCTAGTTGGCTTCTTTCAGGTAACTGATTATATGTAGTGGAGTGAGTGATTCACTATGTAGGTAAACATGTTATTACTTGCAATTTTATGAGATTTTGACACTGTTCATATGCTCATTTTGAACAAGATACTCTAGAAACATTTTTCCAAATTTTCTAGTTTTGTCAACTATACAATGGTTGATTTACTTCTTGATACAATTATTCGTGTGAGCACATTTATTCTCACATAATCCTTCTGGTTGATTATTATTGTCCATTAATTCATTTTTCTGGGAAGATTGCTAAAATCTCTCCTAGAATCTGACATTTGGTCATCCTTCTTTGAGCCTTAGTGGAGTTTGGACTCTTCTAGCTCCATTATCATTCTATTTAGATGTCTACCATCATGGCATCAGAGGTTTTGGGCACATCTGGTGGATTAGGGTCTAGTGTTAGTGCTCCAAGAAGAAGCTATAACTTGCAGGGAAAATAACATTTTGAGATCTGAAAATTTGATGGCACAAAATTTCTTCTATGGAAGAATCAAATTAAAGATGTCTTGATTCAAAGGAGGCAATGGAAGCTAGTGAATGGAATCTCAAAGGAGCCTGCTATCATGGATGAAGATGATTAGGATGAGTAAGATGAAATGGCCAGGTCTACCATTTGATTGCACCTGGCAGATAATATTTACTTTATAGTATTAGACTGTGAAAGTGCAAAGGAGATTTGGAAGAAATTATGCAATACATATGAAAAAGATACGACATCAAATAAAGTGTATTTGATGGGAAAGTTATATGACCTTCGCATGAAGGACACAGATAGTGTTGCTGCTCATCTAAATGAGTTTGATGCTATATTCTCCTAGTTATAGGCTGTTGACAGCATACGGGAAGAAGCAAGTACGAACACACATGCAGATCTAGCACTAAGGCAACCCTTCATTTTTTTCAAAACCCCTACATCATTTTCAAGTGATTCTCATCACTAAAAAAACCTTGTAAATATCATTTCACCTTTTTGTAGCTCCATTTTGTACAAGCCGAGGAGTCCTCGAGCTTGGAGCCTTAGAAGTAGTTGCCTGCCAATTTTCATAATTTTTAGATCTCGTTTGAGCCCTCAAATAAGCCCTGGAACCTAATTTTTAATTAGGCCGGACACTAGGTCTGGACAAGGCCAAAGCTAGTCAAAAACTATAAATAGAGCTAGAGAGCTCATTTTTGGGTTAGCTTGTTGTAGTTTGAGCTTGTATGAGAACTTTCTTGCAATAGAAGAGATTCCATTGTCTTACTCTCTTTGTTCTTACCGTGTGTGCGCGTGTGTGTGTATGTGTGTGCATGCTTGTGTGCTTCTCACTCACGCACTTGTGCTTCCACTTGCTCGTGGTCTTCATACCATCCTCATGTCTTCCCAGATTGACATTAAAGGAGGTGCTACTCATCACTGAGCTACACCAAATTTTGGCGCCGTTGCCGGGGATCGAGCTTTGAGGACGAGCGTGTGATGGTAAGACGTAGAGAGGACGCGTTGGAATGGTAAGTAGTAGGTAAATTTCTGATTTTTCTCCATCTCCATCTTCATCTCCATCTCCATCTTCATCTCCACCTCCTTCTCCACTACATATTCCCTCTTCCTTATCATTCCCTCATTTGTTGTGTGCGAGTTTGAGAGAGAGTGAGTGTGTGTGCTTGTCTTTGTGTGTTTTTTGCATGTTTCTTGCAGGTGGCAGCTCCATCATCATCTCCAGCAAGCTCAGCAGGTACAGAAATTGTCTGCACAGTCCCCGCGGCGTTGAGCTTGAGCTATCGCGACACTCCGAAAATTTCACCCAATCACGATTCTGAGTGCACCACGACACGGCGCAGGCCTAGAGCTTCCAGGATCACTAGATAGAACAGAAAAATTCACCATATCCCGAGCTATCGCGACACCTCGAGGTATCGCGACACCTCACCACCTATCGCGACACTTCGACCCGACCTATCGCGACACCGCGAGCTATCGCGACACCCCGACCTATCGCGACACCTCACGACCTATCGCGACACCTCACCACCTATCGCGACACCTCACGAGGTATCGCGACACCTCACCACCTATCGCGATACCTCACGAGCTATCGCGACACCCCGAGCTATCGCGACACCCCGACCTATCGCGACACCCCAACCTATCGCGACACCTCACCACCTATCGCGACACCCCGACCTATCGCGACACTTCGACCCGACCTATCGCGACACCCCGACCTATCGCGACACCTCACCACCTATCGTGACACTTCGACCTATCGCGACACTTCGACCCGACCTATCACGACACCTCACGAGCTATCGCGACACCTCACCACCTATCGCGACACTTCGACCTATCGCGACACCTCACGAGCTATCGCGACACCTCACCACCTGTCGCGACACTTCGACCTATCGCGACACCTCACGAGCTATCGCGACACCCCGACCTATCGCGACACCTCACGAGCTATCGCGACACCCCGACCTATCGCGACACTTTGACCCGACCTATCGCGATACACGGCCTTTAACGCATGAAAATTTAGGGACAATTTTGAGTAGTTTTTGTAAGAATCATACTCGGAGTTTTAGATCATGCATTTTTAAGTTGACCCTTAGGTGGAACTAAGTGGTTCTCAGATTCAGGGGGTACAGTGAACTACTCCAAGGGGACTAAAATTATTGAAGTGTGTCTTTCAATTACTTGTGGCAATGGAGCTATACTAACGGGTGAGTTTTTGCAGGAACTTTGTGTGCGCTCAAGGCAATCCAAAGCAATCTGGCAAGGGTGAGTACCAAGCTTGGGAGAAGGCTTCCTGGGCTTGTGTAGCAGTCTGGTCAACCAGCTAATTGAGGTTGGAAGATCTCTCAACCCTCCTTTGTCAATTCCTAGCCTAGGCTAAGTACGACTTAGGTGTGGTAATTAATTAGGGCAACGTTAGGCACGAATCAAGTCCAAGAGTATTAACCAACAAAGTGCAAGAAGTAAATAGGTCTTAAGTGCGAAAACCTTAAGGGACAAAAGGTAAACGGGAATCGATCACTTATCAATTGCGGAAATTCACTTAAGTACTCCTGAGGACGCAGCTTCAGACAAGACCATAAACATAATATTCAACTAAAAAGAACAAAGTGATTGGTGCCAAATCAACCTGCAACGAGGGTGTGCTTGGGTTCCAGGGGGTAAATAAATCAGGCATATGAACCTTAGATCAGGCAGACACTTAGGCCGAGACAGACAAAGCCTCAGATCTTCTGAAGCTAGTGTCAATCACACTGCCAGGTCTTGGGCCCAGCAGTTGAGTGATTACCCATACACTCCCAGATCAGAAACAAGTGATTCTGAAATGTCCTATCACATGGAGAGACCAGTAGGTAGTTCAGGGTTGGCTTATCTAGAAAAGCCAGAGGGGCCTTATAAGACTCAATTGGAATATATCAGGACGAATCGTCTAGGTGCTCGCATCTACGAAGACGGACTGAGAAGATCGATGGTCCAGATTAAGAACCCCGATCAACCCCATGGAATAGACCACCCGGTAGTCAAGTTTGAGAATGGAGCATACCTAGATAAAGAGGGGACTATATATGTAGTCACCACTCTTCCTGATAGAACTGATGAGTTTGGAAATGTGATTGCGGAGACCGACATGGGTGATATAGAGCAAGGGAACTTAGAGAGAGAGCCAAGAACTCCCCGTGGTAAATCTGTCTTGACCAGAATCATGACTCGAGAGTGGATTCCACAGGATAATAAAAGCATAGATCTGCTTTTAAATCGAGAAACCGATGAGGCTTTTTGGAGATATAAATCTTCTCAATCTCAGGAAGTGAGTGCCCTCACAATCTATGAGTTTAAAGACCCTGATAGCCCAGGTCAAGTAACCTACCTAGACAATGCATCAGAGAGAATCTTCGTGGTCACTGAGCATGGCAGACATGCCTATACATGGAAGGGAGAATTGTTCTTTCCCCAACCAAGGTCTAATGTGTCCTTTGGTCACCAAGGAGCTGGGACCTCCCAAGCTCATGGGGCTCAGAGAGATAGAAGTAGAGACAAACCTGAGGTAAGTTTTGCCAACTCCCTGGGAAGAGAAAGAACGGGAACAGAAAGGAATAGAGTGGAACCTGAGAGACATAGAACCCCATGGAATCAAAGGAATATTGATGATTTTCCTTTGCCAAGGCCGAGAGAACACACTAGGACCCTGCGACCAACTCAACTGGTGAAGTCCATGAAGAATTACTTCGATGGCACGGGAGACCCTTATGACCATGTGGCAGAATTTCGGCAAGTATTGAAAGCTGAACAGGTAGAGGACCTATTCACACAATATAATGCTTTCGGTCTAACCCTTAGGAACACTGCCCTTACGTGGTTTCAACCACTAAATGAGAGGCATTTCAGAAACATAGACCAGCTCTTAGAGGCATTTATTGTTGAGTTCTCTAAGAGTGGAATCAGGCATAACACCTCCTCACTAATTCACAGCTTCAAACAAACACCTCAAGAGACGGTCAGGCTAGCTGGAAGAAGATTTAGACAGTACCTGGAGAGATGCCCGATGCCGGAGTTACCCACACCAGCCAAACAAGTGGCCTTGTTCCTAGATGGATTGTTGAGCACTAAGCTCAGGTCATATGTGTACCTGAAGGACCCCAGAACGATAGAAGAGTGCGTGCGCATGTGCATAGACATTGAGGACAATCTAGGTGAGGAATTAGAACTATCAAAAATCTATAAGGATTCTGATAACTCTAGTAACTTGACATCTGGTCAATCCACATCCATCGAGGAACTTGCAAAGAAGGTAGCCCAAAAACTAGGTGTCTCTAGCAAGCAAATTCCGAGATTTGCCCCAGTTAAGCGGTGTTACAATTGTGGCTGTGAACATATGGCAAGTGTATGTCCCATTATGGCCCAACCTCAGGCGAATCCTAGTAGCCAGTACTGCACCATAGAGCGCAGGTACACCAATCACACGGCACAAGACTGCCCATATAACAAACAAACTGTTAGGCAAAATTATCCTCAGCCATATCCACAACATGGTAGATACCAGAATCAGTACCCATCACCACAATACAACAGACCACAGCAAACTTATCAGCCACCTTATCAAGGGCAGCAGAGACCTCAACCAGTCCTAGTGCAGCAACCCCCTGCTCCAACCAATGTGATCCCAGTGAAATATGCATCTACTGAAGAAAATCCGAATAGAGCCATAGTCCCAGTCACCCCATTGCTATCAGACAGTGATCCCAGTGACCATAGCTTTGACTCCACACATATTGATAGCCCACAGGCTTACTACATGCAGTCACCCGAGCATAACGAGTCATACTATTATGAGGACCCAAGTGAAAATAGTGGGGAACCTGAGTATTCTAATGTTATGTACACAAACCCCAACTCTAGACCTCAACCTAGACAGGTACGAACCCCATTTCCTAGAGGACCATGCTTCAGATGTCAGGGAGATCACCTTATACGTGATTGTCCACTGCCTGTCCCTACACAGCCTCAACCAGTAACCATTCAGGGCTTCTGTCAAGACTGCGGGAAAGAGCATCTCCTACGAGATTGCCCGAAGAACCCTAATAACATGCCTAAAATCACTCCTATCAAAACCATCCCCAGCATCCTCCATTTCTCCACCCTCTAATACACCCCTCGTAACCCACCCACCACCCCGAGTAGGATCAGTATTAGCTGACCCCACTCCTGAAGGCTTGGACATGATGTTCAAGGCCTACCAGGCTCGACTTCAAGAAGGGCCAACAGCTGCAAACCTAGACAAGAGTTACCCTAGAGCAGATTTAGAGATTGAACGGATGAAAATGTGCATGAAAATGGTAGAACAAGCTCAAGCTATACTTGAGACTAGTCAAAAGTTCAATCAGACAAACTCTGTCAAGCCGGATTTGCATTTCCAAGGCTTACTAGAAAGATTAGAGCAGTTGGTAAACAAATCACAAATTTCTTTACCTCCACAGGCTCAACCAGTTGTTGAAAGAGGAAGCTCACCACCTAAGGGAGCTTATGTTCCTAATTCCACGGATGCTGGAATACCTCCTTCAATTCAACAGTACTCTCAAGAGTTCTTGCGGGAAATACAAGAAGAGAAATGGGCCAAGGAGAAGGGTGATTCCCCTCCTATTCCTGAGATTGATGATCTTCGTGATCAATTTCCCCAAGACATTCCCTCTATCTATGGGGATCAAACAGAGCAACAAGAGGATGAGAGATTAGATTTTGAATCTAATTCTTTACAAGAGTTGCCTCAGTTCACAGGCCCATGGGAATCTGAATCTCTCCAGATCAGAGCTCCCACCATATTGGTGAGAAAGGAAGACTCAATGATTCCCAGGAACACGGATGTTGTGAAGAACACTAAGGTTCAATGTCACCTCACTGTAGAGGAACTCCTCAAGGCAAAACCGGAGCTCTGGAATCATGTGAAGGATCAGGTTCCAGAACTTGAATCCAATACACCAAAAGTAGGCTCTAAACAAAAAGTACCAGAGATACCTCTCGACAAGATAGGGGACATGAGCGAAGGTGAAGAAGGTAACACTTATCTTCCGATCTCCTATCAAGGTTACACAACCAAAGCAATTGTGGATTCGGGTGCTGGTGTTGCTATTGCGACCACCTCCTTGTGGAAGCGATGGGGCAAACCCACCTTAAGACCAACGAGAATGAAACTTCAAATGGCAGATGGTCATTTTGAAAGACCTCTCGGATTGCTTGAAGGGATAACTCTAACCACTTGTGGCGTAGAGTTTGAACATACATTTGCTATATGTGACTTTGAGAAAAATAATGTTTACGAGATGATCCTAGGAAGACCCTTCCTACGACAATTGCAAATAGTACAGGATTGGGGAACCAACTCCTTGTACTTACAGCACTTAGGGGTCACCACCAAGGTCAATCTGAAGGATTACACCTTCAGAGATGTACCACCCCTACAGTGGAATCCTATCCACAAAGCGAAAGAAGATTCTATCTCCGTGCATTCTGGAAGTTCACCTGAACCATCCTGGCTGCATGAAGATACTCACTTGTGGATGTGCAAGGTCGCTGAGGAAGAGGAAAAGCGCCTAAAAGCGAGAGAAGAAGGAACTCCCCCAGGAGATAGACCAATAAAAGACCCAGCCTATACACCAATGATATTTCCAGATGAGGAATTTGAGCCTCATGGTTGGGCAGAAATCTTAGCTACCATGGACATTGCAGTCAATGAGGAACAGTGGACACCCCATTGTGATGAGGAGGGTTATGATATTTCAGTGTTCATGTGTCAGCCCTTGTTGGAAGAGTGTGATCCTAGTGAGTTCATAGAAGAAGAAGAGAATGACGATGATCTAGAATCCATTGTGATGGATACATACTTTGACTCAGAGGAACACTACTTAGAAGACCTAGGGGTGTTAACCCAAAAGGAAGAAGAACCCCTTGCGAGTATTAAAACGATAAGTTCAAAGAAAGGAAGTGAAGGAGGTCAAAAGAAAAAGAAAAGAAAAGCAGTGAGACAAGAAGAGGAAGAATCATTGTTTGAAGTACCAAAAAATTTCAAGAAATATGAAGTGGAAGACCGAAAAATTTTGGTACGAATGCCTAAGAGAGAGGCCATTATAGGAGAAGCATATGACAATAAAGAAAAGACCAAAAAAATTGTAGTGACCATTGAAGGGAACGAAGAGCGATGTACGTACATAGGAGACGACCTAAGTGCAGAAGAAGAAGCAGAGCTTGTAGCTCTATTAAGGGAATATAGGGATGTGTTTGCATGGCACTATAGAGACTTGAAAGGAGTAGATCCAGAGATTTGCTCTCATACGATTCCGATGACCGCTGATGCCAAGCCCACCAAACAAAAGCCCTACACATATAATGACAATTATGCAGCCAAAATAAAAGAGGAAATTGACAGGCTGATTGAAGCTGGATTCATCTATGAGATTGAGCACACTGAATGGGTGTCCCCCATTGTAGTGGTACCCAAGAAGAATGGGAAATTGCGAGTGTGCATTAACCTTAAAAAAGTTAATGCCGCTACGATCAGAGATAGTTATCCACTCCCAATCACCGAACATCTTTTGGAGCGTGTGGCAGGCAAGGAAGTTTATAGCTTCCTTGATGGATTTTCAGGTTACAACCAAGTAGCCATTGCCCCCGAAGATCAACACAAAACGGCCTTTGCCACAGAATGGGGAATCTTTGCATTTCGTGTGATGCCATTTGGGCTCACCAATGCACCTGCAACATTCCAAAGACTCATGTGTCATGTCTTCAAAGAGTTCTTGCGAAAGAGCTTAGAAGTATATGTGGATGATTTATGCGCTCATTCCCAAGAAAGAAGTTACCACATCCCTGAGCTCAGGCAAATCTTCAACAAGTGTAGAGATTATCGAGTGTGTCTGAATCCAGAGAAGTGTGTGTTCATGGTACGACAAGGTAAGATCTTAGGTCACATTGTTTCTAAGAATGGAATTTCAACAGATGAAGACAAAGTAAGAGCAATAGCAGAGTTGCCCAGACCAAGGAATGTTAAAGAGGTACAAGCCTTTATGGGCCATTGTGGATATTACCGTAGGTTTATCCACATGTATGCCATCATAGCTAAACCTCTTTATGGGTTGTTAACAAGTTTTGAGTGGAACGAGGAATGCGAGACTTCCTTCAACGAGCTGAAAAGACGTTTGTGCACAGCACCAATATTGACTACTCCGGATTGGAGCAAACCCTTCCATGTCCATGTAGATGCCTCCAATCATGCAATAGGATGTGTGCTAGCACAACCCACAGGTGAAGGAAACCTAGATTTGCCAATAGCATATGCTAGTAGGCAATTAAATGTAGCTGAACGAAATTATACCACAACGGAGAGGGAAGGCCTAGGTATGGTGTATGCTGTGAAGAAGTTTAGACACTATCTATTGGCCAATAAATTCAAGTTTTTCACTGATCATCAAGCTTTACTATATTTGGTCAATAAACCTTGCAATACAGGCCGCTTAGTAAGATGGTTCCTCTTACTAATGGAATACGACTTTGAAGTTGTTGTCAGGAAAGGTAGAACCCATCTTAGGGCAGACCATCTTTCTCGCATCACTTCAGGAGAGCCACCGCAAGGAGTGTCTGATGAATTGCCCGATGCTTATCTGTTCAATTTAGAAGTTGTTCCTAAATGGGCAAGTAAGTTGGTACCGGTCCTAACCTTCGGGCCTGCAAATAAGAATGTGAAAACAAGCAAAGAGGAAATTGTAAAATCACTAAAGTATCAAATATTGGCCGGAAGTATGTACAAGCAAGATACCGAGGGCGTATTAGCTTGTTGTGTCGAGGAGGATGAACATACTAGTTGGTTGCAACAAGCCCATGAGGGATTGCTAGGGAATCACTACTCTAAACAACGAACATTGCAGAATCTAAAACGTTTAGGAGTGTATTGGCCTAGCATGGACAAAGAAATACAAGAGTGGATTCACAATTGTTCAGTGTGCCAGAAGAGAACCCCAGTGGAACATGCCACTCTTTATCACGTGTCTTTAATCCCAGATTGGAGTGCTCCATTGGTCGAGTTCATGAGATCTGGAACATTGCCCAATCAGGCTAGTCTTGCAAGAAAACGGAGCATGGAGCAAGAGGCTCAAGACTATGCCTTAGTAGGAGACAACCTATATCGAAGAGGCAAGGATGGTTACCTAAGACTGTGCGTTCATGAATCAGACTACTTGAAAGTCTTAGAAACGGCACACAGCGGTGCTGCAGGTGGACACTTTGGGCCTAACAGAGTAATTAAGACCATTCTATTCTCGGGACTTTGGTGGCCCACTCTTCATATGGATGCACATACTTATGTGAAGAGTTGCGACACATGCCAACGTGCCCAATATCCGATAAGAAAAGATGAAATGCCCTTAAGGCCAATGATGGGAGGACGTGCATTTTCAAAGTGGGGTATAGACTTTGTAGGTCCCATCAACCCCCCAGCTAGAAACTCCCATGCAGAATACATTATTGTAGCCACAGATTACCTTACAAAGTGGGTGGAAGTAAAAGCCACGACGAAGAATGATGCTCAAACGATGGCTAAGTTCTTATTCGAAAATGTGTTCACTAGATATGGGTTACCAATAGAGTTGGTGAGTGATAGAGGTACGCACTTCTTGAATGAGGTCATTGAAAATCTCCTTCAAGAATTCATGGTGATACATAAGAAGTCTGCACCCTATCACCCACAAGCTAACGGACAAGCCGAGAGCACGAATAAGATCCTATGTAACGTATTGACGAAACTTGTAAATAATAAACGCTCGGATTGGGACAAACAACTTCATCATGCTGTTTGGGCATACCGAGTTGCTTACAAAACGGTACTCAATGCCACCCCATTTCAGATGGTCTTCGGACAAAATGCGGTGCTACCATTAGATTTCCTAATTCGAGCTTTAAGAGTAGCACAAGAGCATGAGTGGAATGGACACGAGTTGTCCTCTAGGATCTTTGATCTAGAACGTTTAGGTGAGACGAGGCTACGAGCAGCAGCAGGCATCTATGCTGCAAAGAAACGGCAAAAGGCATACTTTGATGCCCATGTAAAGGATAAGGGCTTGAAAGCAAGAGATCTAGTTTTAATCTACACATTGAAACAACACGCAAGAAAGCTAGAAAAGAGAGGCTACGGACCTATGATCATTAATAGGATCTCCACGAGTGGAGCAGTACAACTAGCCACTTTAGAGGGGGATGTCCTCCCAAACTATATTAGCGGGTGCAGAGTCAAGCTGTATCAGGAACCCCTCACGGAGGAAATGCTAAGTCGACTCAATACTGCTAAACAACGTAAAGAGGAGGAAAAACGAATTCGAGAAGAAGCACAGGCAGAGGCCTTAGAGCGTATCAGACGAATGAATTTGAGGAGACAAGGGAGGGATCTGCCTGTGACTGACACTCAAGAGTCTCCAGGCTATCACATGGCCATGTGTGAGGCTTCAGGTGAACGTACCCATAAGATAGTGGACCGACGACCTTTTGTGACCCTAGAAATAGGACAAAGAGACAGCACAACAAACGTGAGGGCTTTAATTGATTCAGGAGCAGCCACAAGTGCAGTTCGGCTTTCTTATTGCCAGCAGCTGCAATTGGAGGTAAATCCCCTAGAAGCATATCTGATAGGATTAGGAGGTGTTGAAACCCCTTGTATGGGAGAGGTGGATCTTCCCCTCTACATACAAGAGGTCCTCATGCCAGCAAAAGTGCTAGTGTGTGAAGACGAGGATCTGACCGAACCTCTTGTCTTAGGCCAAGACTGGATCTATGATCACGCAGCCAACCTCAACCTAAGAAGTGGACTTCTTCAGGCTCGGGTAGGCCAAAGACGTCTCACGATTGAATTAGAAAATCAAGCACTCAAACCAATAGAACATGCACCAACTCCTGGTCCCTCCAGGAATCCACATGAAGATAACAATGTTGTGCTTGTCCAAACTTCTATGGTGCAGAGGAATGTCAATCTTACTGAAGGTTCAGGAGCCAAGAAGGAGTTCCTAACTGATCCAAAGAAGATTCTAAACGAGCAGACCGAACATCACTCTACACGAAGGAGGCCGCTGATCAAGAGGCAGGAGCTCCAACCCGTGCAACATAGAGCACCTCGGGGCGCAGAGCTGATCTGGATACGCAAGGATGGGAAACCCACAACTCTAATAGCAGACTCTCAAGAAGACAAGAAACGAGCCTCACCGTCAAGGAACGAAGTTAAGAAGCCCCCTAGGATAACCCCTAGGCATACCATTTCTATTTGGGTCCCTAAGCGGTCAATGAAGGCTACCCCTAATGCCAGACAGATATGGGTGCCCAAGGCCTGCTTACAAGCCCAAATTACTTCACCTTCAGGCACTAGGATGGAGCAACTTTCACAAGCACTCTTGGCCAACAACTCAGAAAATGACAAGATACCTACACCTCTCACTGTCCCCACTCCCATCAACCCTAGGAATGTCTGGAAATGGGTACCCAAAAGGTCCCAAATACATCACACTCTCGTACAGAAATCTTCACCTGTCCTTAGCTCTAAGAGCTACGACTCCTCTATCAAAGTGTGGAGAATTAAATTGTGTACTAAACCCCCTGACCCTATTTTGTAAATCCGTCCACACTAACACAGGAGCATTCCGAACCCATTGCATAACCAAAGTATGCATCTAGGATGACACTGACCTTTAATCACCACTCACACCTATCACAAACACTTCACCACTAACCACTGACTTCCGGGATTGTCATGTTAGTATTGTGAAGGGAACACCATTACATCTTGTTTCCTATGCAACACTAATGTGCCTTTCGTCTTCCAGCAGATAAGCAACCTACTCTCATGGCAACCGCGGCAGGCACAAGCTCTCAGGCAGGATCTGGTGCTCCAATCAATTGGGATGCCATGCCAGTGGAGGCCCCACCAACAGCCCGGCCTGAGGAGTTCGTGAATGTGCGGAGGATTCCTATTCTAGACCCACCAAATGGCCTAACCGAAAGAGTAAAGGGGCATTCTCACTGGTTCAATGAGATGCCAGGAGATTTGGGAGACGCGGATCACATCTGGGAATCCAAGATGGAGTGTGGAGGGGTTTGGTGGACCTTCCAATTCTTTTCAAGAGAATTTGAGACCTTACAAAATGCAGCTCCACTTCAAGATATCTGGCAAAAGGCAGGACTACAAGCTTACTTCAGTGCAACTCTACCTAAACCCGACTTCCTCAGGTGCTACTACTTGATTGCTACGATGAAACCTACCGGGGATAAAGATCACTCAGGCACATTCTGGGTGCCCTCCTTATCCAATCTGGAGGAGATGAGGAAGTTTGAATTAAATGTAACGTTAATAAGGTAAGCCCTTCAGATGTATGGCACGCATGTACCTTCTGATCGCGACCCCTTGATACCAGAGTCTATGAAAAGCAATAGAATCAAGAAACTAAAAGAAATGTGCGCCCTCACCCCCAACATTGCCATACCTCTGCGGATGTGCCTCCAGCACTTCGCATTTCCTGCTCAGGACCGTTTCACGCAGCCTCACAAGAAGATATGGTACGGGCTATATTTAGCAGAGACCGGAAGCTTGCCCATTAAGATGCCGGTATGGATCTTAGATCAAGTGTATGAGGCAGGCAAGCGGGGAGTGAGGAAGCCCACCTTACATGGTTGTTGTGCGCTGACAAGAATCATCTACAGATGTCTGGCATATGACGTGCCAATTGCCCGAGCCCTAAAGTATGCACACCTGGAGCTGTTCAAAGGGCAGAAGTCAGGGAGTCAGCCTGCAAAAAAGAATGCGTGGATCCCTTTCACAGGTCCTGATCCCTCCCGAAGCCACCGCCGAAGTCTCCACTAGAGAGGAAGCCCAAGTGGCACCTTTCACAATCCATCTCCAAGAGTCTCAACCAAGAGAGGTGGTACAGCCCACTCCTTCTGCCCCTCCACTACCTACCGATGCAGAATTTGCAGCGATGGCCACCTTCACCAAGGACCCAAACTTTGATTTTGAAACATTCCTGCAGACGGCCCATCTATCAGACAGTGAAGGTTGCCCTGACAATGTCGATCCGGGGACATCAGCCCAAAGAGAACATGCACGAGGCGAGACAAGCAGTGTACAGGAGATAGGAGTGGCACAACTTCCTCAGAGACTAAGCACACAAGCTCAGGAGAAGGCACCAAGAGATGACCCAGAAGAGAGTGAAGACGAAGCCCCTGCATATACGGCGTAGCTCAAACGACTATACCGAACAATCAAGCAGGTGCAACGACGCCATAAAATGTCGGAAGAAGCAAATAGGGCCCTAGTAAACCAGATGCTGCAGTCGGAGAATATCGACCCCCATTTTGTAGAATCGCTAAATCTTTTGGCGGACACCTGTGGCATCAGTGAAGCAATGAGAACCTTGGTCTATCGAGAGAACCCTACTTATGATCAAAGAAGAATTGATACACGGCCTCGACAAGGAAAGATGATTCAGATGGAAGTATCTACCGCGTTAGCTACGTCCACGTCAGAAGATGTCCACATGATTAGCCCTAGGCCCAATGATGAACCGGAGGAAATTACGCATGCACCATCCCCCCCATCATCTCCTATCCCACCCTCAGAACCTCTCTCCACGTGTCTTTCTACACAACCAATATCCTCCTATAGTGAGACCATTGTACACACCCCCGTTTCCACTTTCCTTCCTTCACCCTCATCCATCTCTGTCACCCAAATATTTGAACCCCAACTAGGTCACCCTTCCTTCCTCCCTGCCTTTGGACAACCATCTATCACTAGTCAGACTTTTTCCCTTCCTTTACCCTCCACCCCTCCATTTCCTCCCTCCCAAACTCTACCTACCCCGTCCCTTGTAACTGCCTCGGGCACCACACTAATCACCCAACCCTCCTTCTGGACCCAACTTGTAAACATTCTTCAACAGGTTGATAAACATAATAAAATGTCCCTTTCCCAACCCCACTCCCCCACATTCACTGCCACCACTATCACACCACCCACCATTCCTGTATTCACAGTGCACGAATCACACACTCTCACGTCCGATCCCATGGACATCTCACCATCCACAGGATCACCCACCACCACTGTTATCCCAACATTACCACATATCATTTCACTCACGTCGCCATTTCCAAGCACTGTAGGCACAACATCCACTTTTCCCATTCCCACTTCCCACTTCCCAACCCCCTGCATCTTCCATCCTTACCCCTACATCCACCTCATTTAGTCTTGCACTCGACACCATGCTCGAAGCTGCCACTCAGCTTAAGCAGGAATATAAATTATTGGAAGAAAATAACAAAGAGCTTTGCACCCTCTCGGCAACACTCCAAGAGCGTGTCAATGCTTTGGAGTCCAGTCATACGGAGTCACAAAGCGAAATATCCACCCTCGAACATGCAAATGCGCAACTGGAAGCGAGGCATATGGAAGCGAGCAAAGCCATGGAGGAACAGCTGCGAGATCAAATGGGCCGCAATGCAAGGCTTCAACGAAACATGGCCCTGCTACGACGACATCTTGCAGCAGCTCAAGAAGAGAACAGACGGCTTCAACAACAAAACCAAGAGAACCTCGAGGCTGCCATGGAGAACACCCCGGGAGCACCCATAGACCCGGCTAAATTTCAAGCTATCCCCTCGGAGAATATACAACAAATATTAGAAACCTATGCCACTCTCCTGGAGGCTCATGATCAGCTTGCTGACCAAGTCAAAGACCTACAGAAAGCCCAAGTGGCTGCACCACACCAACAAGAACACAAGGAGATGGCCAACGCTGCAACCTCACCAGAGCCGGAATTATCAGTAGCCAGTGAAGTACTAGAGCTACGGCAGCAGGTGGCCGAGTTAAAAATCAAGTTGTTACAATATGAACGACCTCCTTCCCCACCTGAGCAACCCATGGAAGAAGAGGAAGTTATTATTCCAGTGGAGGAAGCATATGACGAGAACTATGAGCCTCAACCTTTTCCAGGAGGCACAATCACTGAGGAGGGACAGGACACTTATGAGGAACCCCCATCGGCATGGATGAAACAGGTAGAAGAAATGGGGCAGACTCATGAAGAACGTATCTCCTACCAGATGTTGGCCATGAAGACCATTGAAGAAACCATACTTCAATCAGAATACTTCAGACAGCTGGCACCTAGAAGACTAATCACCAGCTCAGAATTACAATATAAGCCATACTTTGTACTGTTGGCAGACTACAACGCCGAGATCAAACGTAAGACCAACAAGTACCCAACTTTCGCAACGCAATTTGAACCTGAGGACATTCCAGAGGAGGCGCGCAAAGGGAGAATACATCAACCCATCTGGAGGCAAAAGCTATTGGAGACCTATCCCGAGATGCTACGAACATGGGACCACGCACCCATGCATTTAAAGTATAACAATTGCTATGGACCAGTACAACGGAGAAGGACATGGAAGTCATTTGCAATCAAAGTCAAGAACAATGCCAATTGCAAAGAATGGCTCAATTACCCTGCCATTGCACCCCCCAACGGCACACCTACGGTAGCCTACATGATGGCTACCATCAGACATTGGCTTCCCCGCCTCCACCCTATGCCAGATGTGGCTGCCCAGATGATGCTCAAGATCTTCGATATGATGCAGGTTGTGCTCAAAACTTTCCGAGATGTCTGTCATATTCAACCTACGATTCCCGGGTTTATGAATGGTAATTATGACTTGTTATATGATATGAGCACCACTCCGAGCATACGAGTTGCTTATGCATGGCACGCACGCATCAGATATCTCCCTGCCTGCTACAAGCAAACGTTCGATGAAATGTTCACCACGGGGTTCTGGGAAGCACACTCAGAGGTGTTCGCGCCACGGCCCACCCATTTGTTACACCTCTTTGCATGCGAACAAACGATGCACTCAGAACTCTACACAACGCCACAGACGGACATACCGGGCCCAATCAATTGGGATACCCTGCAGAGAGACCTGATCCGAGGGCTGCGAATCAAAGAACATGAGGTGGGAGCTGACATTCTCCAGAACTATATTGATCAACCCGCAGAGCAAAGGTCTGTCAGAGGTGACAGACGCTAGGGGGGGGAGAGTGTTGACAGCATACGGGAAGAAGCAAGTACGAACACACATGCAGATCTAGCACTAAGGCAACCCTTCATTTTTTTCAAAACCCCTACATCATTTTCAAGTGATTCTCATCACTAAAAAAACCTTGTAAATATCATTTCACCTTTTTGTAGCTCCATTTTGTACAATCCGAGGAGTCCTCGAGCTTGGGGAGCCTTAGAAGTAGTTGCCTGCCAATTTTCATAATTTTTAGATCTTGTTTGAGCCCTCAAATAAGCCCTGGAACCTAATTTTTAACTAGGCCGGACACTAGGTCTGGACAGGGCCAAAGCTAGTCAAAAACTATAAATAGAGCTAGAGAGCTCATTTTTGGGTTAGCTTGTTGTAGTTTGAGCTTGTATGAGAACTTTCTTGCAATAGAAGAGATTCCATTGTCTTACTCTCTTTGTTCTTACCGTGTGTGCGCGTGTGTGTGTATGTGTGTGCATGCTTGTGTGCTTCTCACTCACGCACTTGTGCTTCCACTTGCTCGTGGTCTTCATACCATCCTCATGTCTTCCCGGATTGACATTAAAGGAGGTGCTACTCATCACTGAGCTACATAGGCTCAAAAAATGGATATGGATAACGAAATGAAAGCAGCATTGTTGTTATGCACCTTGCCATCATCATGGGATATGTTTTGCACAACTATTAGCAATAGTGTGCACCTGGTGGTAAAATGGTCTATGATGACATATGTAAAGCACTCTTGAGTGAGGAGATTCATAGAAAATCTATGGTGGCACTCAAAGTGGAGATGCATATAATGTTCGTGATTCTTACCAAGGAAAGAACTAGCAACATGGCAGGAGCAAGAACAAGTAAAATAATGGTCAACAGAATAAGAGTAGAAGTAAATCAAGGAAGAGGGATATCGGATGCCATTATTTTCATAAGAAAGGACACATGAAGAAATATTGTTATGCATTAAAAAATGCTAAAGGTAAAGGACAGGATGTTGATGGGTATGTTAAACAGTTACATGCACCATCTACTTCGACTGTGAAGATTGAAGAAATTAATGCTATTTTTGATGATGCTGATGTGTTGACACTTGATTGTATTGTCTCAACTGAGGCTCTTATGGTTGATTCTTTTTCCCACACATGGCTACTAGATTTTGTTGCTTCTTTCCATGTGACACCACACAAAGAATGGTTCTCTAATTATGCAGCAAAGTCTCTTGGTACCATGAGACTTGGTGACTCTTACTAGTGTGACATTGTGGGGATTGGAGATGTGGTTGTGTAGTTCATTGCTAGATCAAAATCTACTATGCATAATGTATGCCATGTACCTCAGTTATCATGCAGTTTGATGTCAGTTGGGCAACTTGATGACCTTGGTTACAAGGTGGTCTTCTATGCTCCGTCCTTTTGCATATCAAAGGGCAATGCAAAGATCAACTCACCTCTTTGACAATAGTAAAAGGAAAATCAACAATGGTTTGGATTTGGAATCCAAAAGCACCAAGCTCCCATAGAACCAAAGAGCCAACAACAAGGGATAAAAAAATTAAGACACCATCCAAAGATGATGAGGCCAAAGGAGGTCTATACACAAACAAACATTGTTTTGAAATGGATCCCTATAAGGAGGAATGATCAGTTGTCATTGTTCCATCATTTCAAGATCCAATGGATACCTTCAAAAAAAGATTGTATCAATGTCTACAAGAAACCTCGAAAGCCTCGACATGAAAAAACCATGTGCCCTTGGCATTACCCCATCTTTTGCACCATTCAGGCCATGCATTTCCACAGTATGCATTAATATAGGGCCTCATTACAAGGCCATGCACAGACAATTGAGAATCTCAAACACATGAGACACATTTGACATATGTAAGCTATTCTATTGATACTAACCTCTTTCTTATTGTTTTGTGATACTATTCCAAAAAGAAAAAAAGAGGAGAGGAAAAAAAGGCAAAAAAGAAAAAAAAGAGAATGGATAGGACCATGCACTCAAAGAATCTCATTAGTGAATCATCAAGACATCCATCAACAATGGAAAGACAAGCCAATGGTCAACCACTGTGATGGGAGTACAACATGAAGAGATAAACATCGACCGGCCATTCGCCATAGTAAGAATCCCCTACTTTGACAACACTATAACAATGATAGATTAGGAAACCTCTTCTATAGCATACCCATGAGCACTTATCTCAAGACCCAACTTTTTGCACCATAATTCTTACAATGTAATCCCGAAGTAAGCATGCATAGGGTCACATTACAAGGTCATGCACAAGTCATATGTTTTCTTCAACCCATGCACTAACACACTTACCCATCATCCATTATGGGTTATGAGTACTTGACATGATCAATGTGAAAACCGTGTTTGAAAGATCGAGAGCACATCAAGCTTACAACATCAATAGCTATGAAGCAATTCACAACTGACAATTGCTCAAAATCAACATTGACAACCTCTTTTGAGCAACTAGAAATTTTTGAAAGCTCACAAATCCACCATCTTGCTAGAATCCAAGGAAGTACATACCAAGGGACTAAAACTTGTGAAGGCTAGCAGTGA
Organism: Ceratopteris richardii; assembly: GCA_020310875.1. Classification (NCBI taxonomy): domain Eukaryota; kingdom Viridiplantae; phylum Streptophyta; class Polypodiopsida; order Polypodiales; family Pteridaceae; genus Ceratopteris; species Ceratopteris richardii. The sequence goes on along the minus strand of CM035423.1, from coordinate 127,392,667 downwards.
GAAAATGAATAACAGGACAACCGACCCTGCTACATGTGGAAGATAAACCACTCTTGTTGATACATGATGGACACTACCCCTCAATATATTACATGGAACACTCACTCCAACAAGGGTCTCTCAGAGACGATAGACTTGAGAGGGGGGGAGTGTTGGCACTCAAGTTCAAGCACAAGGTGTAGGAATGCATCAAGGAGGTGGACACACAAGAAGAAGGAGTTGGTAGGGAGCTCCAAGAAGTGTATGTCAAATTTTCAGAAGAGACCCCCATAAAAACAATGATTTTGATCACTAAAAACCATTGTAAATATCATTTCACATGTTTGCAACTCCATTTTGTTCAAGCGGAGGAGTCTTCAAGCTTGAGGAGTTGTAGAAGTACATACGTATCAACTTCATAATTTTATGATTCCGTTTGTGCCCCCAAATAAACGTTGGAACCTAATTTTTAACTAGGCTAGACATTAGGTTTGGAGAGGGCCAAAACTAGTCCAAAAACTATAAAAAGGGCTAGAGAGCTCATTTTTGAAGTTAGCTTTTTAGTACTGATTTGAGGTTAGCTTGTGAGAGATTGAAGCTTTCGTAAGAGAGTTCTTTTGTAATTGAGAGCTCATCTTGCCTTGTGTGTGTGCATGCATGTATGTGCTTGTCATTCACATTTTCTCACCACAATTGCTCACGATCTTCATATCCTTCTCACATCTCCACGGATTGACAAGCAAAGGCCAAAAATTTGTGATTTTGTTCACACTAAGAAAACCAGAGAATCGTGATTTGTTCACACTTAGCAAGCCATAGAATCATGATTTTCTCAAAAAAGCCTTACCCAAAACTCATGATTTTTTTCAAAGACTTGATGGGAGAGATCCCAAAAGTTGCAATTTTCTCAAAATTTTGATGGCAGAAAGTTGTGATTTTCTTGAAAGCCCAAAAGCCAAAAATTCATGATTTTTTTCTCTTACTAAACTAGAGAGTCGCAATTTCCTCACACTTAGAGAGCCAGCGAATCAAGATTTTGTCACACTTAAAGAATCAGAGAATCGCAATTTTCTTGAGTAATTTTAGGCGAGAACTAGAGAATTGTGAAATTCAAAACAAAATTGAAATTTCCAAAAAGTCTCGATTTTCAAGGCTGCTAAAGAGCAACGACTAGTAATAGACATAGACAAGAAAATCTGTGACTATCGATCTAGGCTACCTTTGCAAGGAAATTATGGTAAGGGAGGAATGAAAAAACACTATGAAAATATAACCATAACAGACGTAGGAACTAGAGGAGTGAAACTAGAAGCTCTTGATGAACAACAAGTAGAATCAAGTAAACCCACAAAGGAAGTTGACTTTTCCATAGAGGCTTTAGTAAGAGCACGAGATGAGATTAGGAGAATAACGGCTTGGGAGTCACCGATAGAAGATCAATCTCTTATTTCTCACATATCCAATGTAGAAGAAAAACGAAAAAGAGATGAAGCTGAGCCTAGTGAAAGAAGAGTGACTCGAAAACAAACCTCAGAGGGAATAGAAACAATCATAGAGCAAGGAGAAACATCACAATCTAAAGATAAAAAACAAGAATCAGAACCCAATGAACAAAAACAAGAGGAGAAACAAAAAGGGAAGAAGACAAAGCAAAGAAAAATAGAACCAAAGCCTTTAGATAAACAAGAACAAACAAAACAAACTGAAGACCAAACACGAGAACATGAACAAAAACAAGATCCTGAGCAAAAACAAAAGAAACCAAAGAGAAAACCTAAAGCCATCTTGATTTCAAAAATTGAGAGAAAAATAGATCCTATGGAGATTTTAGATGACATTTTGCTTAAGAGTCAAGTGACTATGTCTTTAGAACAAGTTTTCTCTATTGCAAAAATGGTTGTACCTTGTATCGGGGTTTAATTTTTCCCCGTCATAAAAAAAAAAAAAGTTGCTTCATGTTACCAAGAAGTTTACACTTTCTTCCACCCCAAAAAAGTGATCGTAACCATAAAGTTGCCGAATCATCATCATAAAAAAAAAAAAAAGAGCAAGCCAAAGGAGGATAAAGAGGCATAGTAGAATAAATCACGGGCTATAAAGGCTTATGCATTAGTGGAGTTTATTTAGATTTCCTTGCATGTTATTAGAGAAAGAGCATATTCATATTTATGTAGGAAAGGATTTGATTTAAAATAAGCTAAAGATGAAAGATGTCTCTTGAAAATCCTAAATCTTTGTTTATAATCATATTTAAGGTAGATTGCTTTATGAAAAAGGTACAAAATTTTCTTCAAGATGAGAGGAACTGATGCTTAAAACGACTCAATACATCCACTTCCACTTCATATTGATGCTTGTTTTTTTCTTTCTTGTTGCCAATGTTGCTTGTTCATTTGCATATATGTTGCCTATTTGTTCATGCATATTCATGTTGCCTGTTTCAATTCTTTCTTTCATGCAAATTTTGCTTCATGTCATGTTACCTACTTATTCATGCATAGGTGGGGATATTACGTTGACTAGTTTGTCCCGACATGGTATTCTCCATTCCTTGATGGGATCCAAAAGGTTTTTGCAAGGTAGTTGCATGCTCTCGAGGAGGGAATACAGGTAACCCCATGTACTTTAGTCGAGACCTATCGACTTTGTCTATTGACCAATATCTCCTTCAATTTTGGTATAGGTATGTGACTCTAGACGCATCCTCTGGGTCATTCAGCTCATATATAGTTACTAGGTTTAACCCTTCTCCTTGTGTGGGTGAGTCAATTTGTAAAATTAGCTCTGACCCATGGATCAAATACACATCCGCCAGGTAATCATCTTGAGGTATTAGATCTCCTTTCAAGACTTAAGTCACTATGGAATTGCTCCTTGGGGTAGTCACAATGTCTCCATTATTAGGTCTCTCTGAAGCTCCTTGCCCTTCTAGTTCCCCTCTGTTGTTGATATGATCTAGGTTTTCAGTCACTACATAGATCTGACCTAACCTGTCCATGTAAACCCCTCCTTCATACTTGACAGTGGGTCTCAAAACTATTTCTAAATCAGTAGAGTTTACCATTCGTGCTACTAACCTATTTATGCCATCAAGGTAAATAGGTACTCCTTGTAGGTTGGTGGACACATAATATAAAGAGGTCCGATATTCTCCCTCTATGGTGGACATAAAGTTCTCCCTCGGGACAGAATCGTGCATGTCCTCTAAGGCCATGGGTAGTTTTTCCTCTAAGTCACTTGATGTGTTTGTGTAGACCGAGTGATGGCTTGCTTGGGGCACACTCCCTACCGATGAAATGATGCTTCTTTGACTACCTAGCACCCATCCTGACCTTAAGTTCATTCACCTCTTAAGTTTATTTCTTCCCTCTTCTTTTCCCCGAGTTTTATCGTATCACTCTCAATGTTCACTTCCAAGTTTTCTAGATTCCACAATAGAGGATATTGATGTGGATGATACCAATATGGGCGATATGATACCTCTATTTTCCATGATACGATACCGGTATGGGCGATATCAACCCAGGGTGATACATGATACGACCAAGGGTGATACTAGATACCCCGATGATATGATACTGATCTTAGATGATACAATACTAGAAGTGGGTACAATACAATACTATTGTTGGTTCATGATACGATATTGAGCCGACTTTTACGATACGATACTGCTATCAATATGATACAATACCATGAGATCTAAGGCATGATACGATACCTGATTCTACACGATACGATACCTGTGGTCTAACAATACCTCACTTCTCATGATACGATATCTTTTTGTGTATTGCGATATGATACCACACGGAGCACGATACGATACCACTTCATTACGATCACGATATCTCTACTTGGTGATACATGATACCTTGATGGTATCACGATACCTCAAGGGGCTATGCACAATACGATACTTTGACGAGTATCATGATACTATGGAATTTCGGTATCACGATACCAAAACTCAACCGATCGCAATACTTTAGCCAAATGAAACCATAACTTAAAAATTTCTTCCATAATGTGTTTATCCTTCTCTCCTCTCCCCTTTTAGCTCACTGTGTGCTAAGCCCATAAAAGTCATAATGGTCAAATTCAACCACAATCAAAGTCAAAGGGTCAAAGTCAAAGCGATCAAAGTCAACATGTTCAAGGTCAAACTCAACATGGGCAAAGTCAAAGCGCTCAAAGTTCAGTTATCAATGTGCATAGGTAGTGCACAATCAATTGTTCACAAAGGTTATATTTTGCAGAAAGTTGGATGTAGGTTGGAGTGTCTTTCTATAATTTCTCTAAGGTTCAAAGTGTTTTAAAGTGTTTGGAAGGCTTAGGTGAACCCTCTCTTAGGTGCACATTTGAAGAATTAAAAAGGCAAAAAGTGAAGGTATGTGAAGCGAAAGCATACACGAAAGTGAAAGTCTGGCCCCCCAACTAAAATTTTTGTTTTAGTCTAAAGTCACTAGAGGACAAAACATGGATTTTTTGGCTACCCACAATTGGAGACAATCTTGGGACATCAAAGTGAGCACCAAGATACTCTAGCAGTTAGGAGCATATGGGAATTGACACTCAATTCAAGGCAAGGCATTATTCTTGGGTAGACTAGCAAGGTGAGCAGAGCCTACACTAGGAGAGAGAAGAGGAAGAGACATACAGTGAGTGTCCAACGCAGAGAAGTGAAGTGCAAGTGTGCAAGAAGTGTGCCTTAGGTGTGTGCAGGGGAGTGCTAAGCAAGTCAAACAAAGGTCACAAGGTCCAAGAAATGAGTGCATGTTGACAGAATGTATCCATACCTCCCCCTATTGGAAGCTTGAGTGCAAGGTGTGCACAAGTGCAAGCTCTTGGAGAAGGTGGAGGTCTGGTGCAAAGAAGGTCAGCGATAGCAATAACCTTGGGTATTTTGTACTTTGTTGATTGTGAACTCTTTGGGATTTTGCATAGAAAGTATTTGGATTGTGTTGTACATCATTATTTTAATTTTCTCTTTATAAGCAATCTACAGAAGCTTCCGATGTCTGTATCTTTCTTCGTTCTCCTACAAACACTCAAGTCCCTTTTTGTAGAAGAATCCCCCAACAATATTTGGCACGCACGGTGAGACCACAAGGAGATTTGAGCATAGGAGAAGCAAATTACAAAGTGTAGAAGAGTCCAAGGGTACCAACACAGTATTGTACTGACTTAAGAGGTAATCTTTCTTCCATTGGAATTTTCTTAAACTAAGAGGGGTATGAATAGCTCATGATCGCAACCTGGTCTCAAAGCTTGAGGGTCCCTTGCAAAGCAACAAGAAGGAAGGTTATTTGAAGATCAACTAGTCCATTGTCATCGACATCATTAGTAAAGAATATGGCAGCCTTGGTAGATTTGGAATCTTTACTTTCTAGATTGAATATGAAATTTCCATCCTTCAGAGGGCTAGCACAAGAAGACCCAGATGAGCACATTAGGAGACTCTTAGCCTTATGTAAAATAAGGGGTCTTATGGGAAGAGAAGCTGCATTTTTTATTCTTTTCCCTACAACATTAGAAGGACTAGCAAACAAATGGTTTAGTCAGTTCACCGACAACCATTTCACCACATGGGACTTGATGAAGGAAGCATTTAGAACACAATTTCAACAAGGGAACACAACTAAAAACATCATTGAAGAATTAGAAAAATTAAGACTAGGTCTTGGAAAGACCTTCCCAAAATTTGTTACTACAGCTAAGGCATTAATGGCCAAACTACCAGACCCTTCCCATGATTTTTTAATCAAGAAGTGGCTGGCTACACCACTTCCCATATCAATACAATGTAAAATAAAGGAGTTAGTTTTAACGACGACAACAATAGAAGAATTTATCAATACAGCTACAAGATTGAAACAAATTAGATAGCAGTATGGGCAAGCTCTTCCAATTTATCATATCCTGTAGAGCATGAAGACCCAGTAATTCAGCTAAGGAAAGAGCTTGAGAGCTTAAAAAGGAATAAGCCCCACAAAGAGGAGGAGAGTGCTCTAACTCAGTTGAGGTGCGAAATTAAAGCATTGAAGCTACAAAAGGAACAGGAAGCACAAGCAGAAGAGCTAGCTCAACTTCGACAGAAGTTGCAGGAACTCAAGGGAGGTGGCATCAAAAGTGGACTATGGTGTACCATGGGCAGCAAGCAAGGTCATATGGTAAGTGAATGTCCACTTTTAAGTGTAACTTGCTAGCTATGTAGGAAAGCTGGTCTTGAGGCCCATGAATGTCATTCAAGAGGGATGCCTACACAACCTTATTGAGCACAAGGAGGTGCTCAATTCTCAACTAATGTAATGGTGGTAGCCCCCAGCCAAGGTAACAATTATAAGCAAAGATCTAGAGGTAATTATGGAAATGGGCCTAGAAGGCCAATATTTGTTTCACGTGTGGAGAGTGTGGACATTATCATAGTAAATGCACCCTGCCAAAAAATGCCCCCCCCCTGCAAGAATTGCCCAGATGCCAGGGATCATTATACAAATTGTTGCCTACAAAACAAAGCATCTGCATATGCGCCACATCTCCAAATGATCTCGATAGATAATCATGGAGTAGCAGAAGGAGCCAATGTTGTACAATCACCATCCACAAGAGTGGTATAGTTAGAAGAAATCGACTCTATGGTCATGCAGACAAGAGATAAAGGGAAAATTCCAGAAGAACCAAGCCAGGGATCAAGTACTTTTGGAACTTACAAGGGCCAGAGGGTACATCAGAGCAAATCAGATATATGTGAAGACACAAAACAAGAGAAAGGAATTTCAACAAAATGTGAAGAGGTAACACAAAAAAGAAGATTTTTCAGAGACTAATGATTTCATTGGGAATGCATATAGCCGGGCCCACAAGGAACTTGAGAAATAAAATAGAAAAATTGATCTTAGGGAATCTAGAGCTTAAGATTATTCAATTCAATCAAAATATGGGTTAGTATTCTTGAGTTGATAAAAATGGATGAGAAATTCAGGTCTAAAGTACTGCAGATTATTGATGAGGCTTCCTCATCCACCTTAGTGTCCAAGACTACTACATTAGGCCAAGGGAAGGGTGTAGAAGAAGCACCTCTAGCAGACTATAAGATTCCAAGAGTGACAGCAACAATTAAAGGATTAAAGCTACAAGAAGTCATTGTGGATGGTGGGTCTGGCATAAATTTGATGCATGAGCATATGATGGAGAAGCTTGGCCTATGCCCATCCAGACAAGCCCACTTCATCGTCACTCTGGCAAACCAAAGCAAAGTAAGGCCGATGGGGGTGATCCCAAAAGTTCCACTGGAAGTACAAGGTAATCTCTTCATTAAGACTGCCCCAGGTAGAAGGTGGATTTTTTGGTATTAAGACTGCCCCATGTAGAAGGTGGATTTCCCCTTTTGATTGGAAGACCATGGATGAGGCATGCGAGTGTCATCCATGACTGGGGAAAAGACACTATGTGGGTATAGCAGAGGGGACAATAACTTAAACATATATATTTAAAAGAGGATCCAGATCATCAAGGGAACACCAACATGATGCAATCATTTGGCATTTGCATGGAACAAGAAATGGAGGACCAACCACAATTAGAGTTTGAGGAGGAAGAAGACATTCTGACTTGGCTGTAAGCAAGCAAATCTTCCTTTTGTTTTGGAGTTTTTCTAAATAATTCTTGCACAGATGAATGTTATGAGGAAAAGGAGGATAAAGTTAAGGTTGATGGATTGAGAGAACCCATCACAGACCATAGAAGGGGGAGGAAGACACCCCTCAAGCACAACTTGGAGGAGGATGCGACAACAACAGGGAAGGAAGTTACTGAAGTTAAAGATAAGGTAAAACATACTAGTGAGGAATATTCTTTGCCAATTCAAGAGATCCCTATAGGATGGATGTAGGACAAAGAGAAATACATTGAGATTCAGAACACTCTTGCTTATGCAACAATGCAGGAAAAGCTATTAGAGGAAAGTAGGGTTGGAGATGAGCATGTAGATACCATGGTAGATAGAAACCCAGTCAAAGAAGTACAATTAGGCACTCAGGAAAATAATCATCCAATTTTGGTGGCCACTTGGTTGTGGAGCCAGCTTGTGCTGCTTGAAAAGGTAAAATCTTTCTTGACACACTATGGAGATGTTTTTGTGTGGCATTATAAAGACTTAGAAGTAGTGCCAGCCACTTATGGAGAGCACAAAATTCCTCTTGTTGATGGAGCTAAACCAGTAAGAGGAAGGAGTTATAGACTTACCCCAAAATATGCTGAAGCTGTTTACTTGGAAATATAGAAGATGGAGCATGCAGGAATCATCATTCTTGTGGAACACTCAAAATGGCTTTCACCAATGGTTATGGTACCAAAGAAGAATACCAACAAAATCAAGATTTGTGTTGACTTTAGAGCACTCCACAAGGTAACCATTCCAGATGGATTCCCCATGCCTTTTGCAGAGCAGGTCATTGAAGAAGTGGTTGGACATGTATTATATAGCTTTATGGATGGCTTTAGTGGATATAACCAAATATCCATCCACCCAAAGGATCGTGGAAAGACTGCTTTTATCACACCCTAGGGCACATATGTGTATGTAAAAATTCCATTTGGACTCAGAAATGCTCCACCCACCTTTAACAGGACGGTCAACCTCATTTTTGGACCCTTATTGCTGGAAACATTGAGAATTTTCATGGATGAGGTTTCTTCATTTTTAGGATCTCACAAGGAGAACCCTTTGGATTGCTTGGATAATCACTTAAGATAGCTGCAGAATGTTTTTAAAAGATGTAGGGAGACTAAACTAAAGTTGAACTCAACTAAATGTCACTTCCTCATGGCAGAAGGAACCCTCTTGGGACATGTGGTATCTACTAAAGGTATGGCTCCGAACCCTGATAAAATTATTTCTATACTAAAGTTACCTAAACCCAAATCTCGTAAAGAGATTCAAAGCTTCTTGGGGTGTATTGGGTACCACAGAAGATTTATCAAAATGTATGCAAAGATAGCAAGGCCACTGGATAGACTTACAGGTAAAGAAGTACCCTTTAAATGGGAAGAATAAGAAGAGAATGCTTATCAGACATTAAGGTCCAAATTGGTGGCTGCACCAATTCTTATCACACTAGGTTGGTCAAAACTTTCTCATGTACATGTAGATGCCAGTGCATATGCAGTGGGTACAGTTTTGGCTCAACACAGTGAAGAATACAAACTTGACAGAACTATTCAATATGCTAGTCGAATTTCGACTAAGGCTGAAAAAAATTATAGCACCACAAAAAGGGAGGCCCTAGCAATGGTTTTTGTTGTACAAAAGTTTCATCATTATTTACTAGGTGTGAAATTTGTTATCATCACTGATCATCAACCACTCAAGTATTTATTGAACAAGCCACAAGCGACTAGGAGGATATGGAGGTGGCTACTTTTGTTCTAGGAATTTGATTTTTCTGTAGTCCATAGACCAGGTAAAGAAAATGTCATGGCAAACCACCTATCTAAGACCAACATGATGGATCAAGAAATTGGAGTAAATGATGATTTTCCAAATGCTAATTTGTTTGGTGTATAAGCACAAGGTCAGTATGATAACATCAAGAATTTTCTTAATACTAGATTGTATCTAGAGAAGGCTAGCACTATGCAAAGAAAGAGGCTGCTAATCAAAAGCAGACCGTTTACCTTCATTGAAGGAAAAATTATATAGACAGGGAAGGGATAACATGTTTAGAAAGTGCATGGAAGAATAAGTGAGGGAAATCCTTAAATCTGCACATGAAGGAGCAGGTGGTGGGAACCTTCAAGGGCACATTATGAGCCAAAGAATTCTTGATGCTAGCTAATGGTGGCCTACATTATAGGAATGGGGAAGAGCATGTGATGTCTGTCAGAGGTGTGGACCCAAGCCAACAAAGCAGAGGCGCATCCTCTTCCACTTCCAAAGCCTCTACCTCTTCCACTTCCAAAGCCTCTACCTCTTCCTCTCCTAGAGTAGAATACCTGCTCAGAACTAGATTTTCCTTGTGAGTTTTAGTCCTCACCAAGATTCTTTTCTTCAATAATCATCATGGCCATCAGATCAGCAAGATTCATAATATTTTACCTGGTCTATATAGAAGTTCTGAACTGCTTATGTGCAACTCCTAAACCATGAAGGCACACTTCCACCTTATCATCATCATCTACATTCACTGCAATAAATGCAAGTGACTCACATATGCTTTTGATTTTCATGGCGTAGTCACTTACCTACATGTCCTTTTTCTCCAATGTATGCAACTCGTTCTTGAGTTGCAATTTTTGTGCCTTTGTATTGGTCTCATACAAAGTGACCAAACTATTGCAAGCCTCTTTCAAATTCTTGGCATCATGTATGTGTCCAATCATGTTGTCTTGTATGCTAACAAATAGCCAATACATTACCTTTTGTGCTCCTTGATTCCATTCCTCATATGCTCTTACTTGGTCCACAGTTCGATTCCTCTTTGTTAGTTGCGGAGAATTTTCATTATCTCCTTCAATGTACTTCCAGTAGCCTTTTTCCATCAGGAAATTCATCATTCTAAATCTCCAAGCATGGAAGTTCTTCTTGTCTAGCTTATCGCTCATAAGTTGACTCATTCCATCCGCATTTGCCATTTTTGTTGCAGTTCACAACATTGCAAAAACACTACAAGGATCACTTCTGCTTGAACATTGTTGCACCTTGACGTGACAGTTCAATCTCATAAAAACACAATTTTCATGTACCAACAATACACGCAATCACTTGAAATTCTAGATCTAGAACATATGAGTGTTGCTAAATAGGATGCTAGTTATAGTTTTGCAAACAGAACTGGTTTTTCTATGGGCCCCACCTTATAGGCTTGAAATAGAGGTAGCAATCTTAGGTCGTTTGTGAATTGTGCTTTGTCCATGCCTTCTGCTGTACTCTTCACCATTGGCTCCATGATCTCTCTACAGTCATACTGGCTCTAATACCATGTCATAAGGAAGGAGATAAGGAAGAGAGCTCAGACACACACTCTCACACTCAAAGAGGAGCACACACACAAATTGAGGCAAGGAAGAATGATCTTCTTCTTCTTCTTTTATTACATAAAAGGAATGCACAAGAATGACCTAAAAAACAATGATACAACAAGTGCAATATATAAAGAACAATACATAAGGAAATCCTAATGTTGGCGAATGAGAGCTTGTAAGAAACAAATGTGCCATTACTCTCGGTAGATAAATCTAGTAAAGCTCAAGTATCCTTGGCATATATCGATGTGACCACTATACATGTCAGAGAAATGGAAAAGTGATACATGTCATCCTAGGTCATCACATGTTGAGCTTTTTATCTCAACATATATATGTGTATGTGTATATATATTATGTGTGTATATGTGTGTATACAACTGTAAAGACCCTAAAACCCTAATCCTAAAGACCTAGACCTAAAACATGTATATGTGTGTGAGTATGCATATGTGTATGTATGTAAAGCCCTAAAACCCTAATGCTAAAGACTTAGAACTAAAACATGTAATGTGGGTATGCTTGTGTATATATATGTGTATGTGTATATGTATTATGTGTGTGTATATCTATATATGTGTATGCATGTGTAAAAAGCCTAAAACCCTAATCGTAAAGACCTAGACCTAAAACATGTATATGTGTGTATGCATATGTATGTGTGTATGTATATGCGTGTGTATGTATGTATGCATATGCATGTGTGTATGTATATATGTGTGTGTACATGTGTGTATATATATGTGTGTATGCATATGTGTGTGTATGTATGTATGCATATGCATGTGTGTATGTATATGTGTGTGTGTACATGTATGTATGTATATGTGTGTGTGCATATGTGTGTGTATGTATGTATGCATATGCATGTGTGTACGCGTATGTGTGTGTGTACATGTATGTACGTATATATGTGTGTATGTATGTATGCATATGCATGTGTGTATGCATATGTGTGTCTATGTCTATGCATGTATGTATGTAATATGCATGTGAGTGTGTGTGTAGGGGTGAGTGTGTATGTATGTGAGTGTGTGTGTGTATATGTATGTGAGTGTGTATGTGTATGTGTGTATGCATGCATGAATATGCATGTGTGTATGTAAAATGTATGTGAGTATGTGTATGCATATGTGCATGTATGTGTGTGTACACATGTGTGTGTATGTGTATGCATGCGAGAGTGTATGTAATATATGCATATGTGTACTAATGTGTGTGTACGTATGTGTGTGAATGTATGTATGCATATGTATGTGTATTCATATGTGTATTCATATGTGTATATGTGTGTATGTATGTATGCATATGCATGTGTGTATATGTGTGTGTATGTATGCATGCACATACATGAGTATGTGTGTGTGTATGTATCTCTATCTCTCTCTCTTTATCTCTCTTTATCTCTCTCTCTTTCTCTCTCTCTTTCATCTCTCTCTCTTTCTTTCTCTATCTCTATTTCTAGTAAAGAACAAAACAATCATTTATAGCTATGTGTGTGTATGTATCTCTATCTTTGTTTCTCTCTCTCTCTCTCTCTCATCTCTTTCTCTCTTTCATCTCTATCTCTTTATCTCTCTCTCATCTCTCTCTATCAATAGAGAACAAAACAATCACTTACATCAATGTAATTCTTTAGATTGCTATCGTCAAAGCCCAATCAATGTTGTCTCTAATCAAATTCCAAAACTTGATGCCAAAATGCTCTTGTAAAACCAAGGAGAAGAGATTAGAAAAGAGAAAACATAGAGAAATAGAAAGAGTGAAAGCGTACACACATCACTTACCAAGATGCGAGATCTAGAGAAAGAGAGATGTGTGTGTAGAGAGAGAGAGAGATTTGTGTGTGTATGTGTGCACAATACGATCACAATGTAGGTCATGCATGCAAACTTTGTTGGTGCAAATGTCCAAGCCATCACATTTGGCTAGGCATGGAAGCAAATATGTACAACTACTTGATGAAGCATGTGAACCATTGCTTGTAACATTGGATCATTTACAAATTTTACCATTTGTAAAAGGTTAAATCATTGAGAATCTTTCAAGAGCCTTGTATCTCATGGACGTAGGAAGCATATTAGCTATGATTTTTTCAATGAGAGAATATCTCCTAGATCAAGGGAATAACTTTTAGTTGGATCCAAAACTTGAATTCAAATTCAAACTTCAAAGAGGACTCCTATAAAAGGCTTGTACAAATCTCGCAGCCAAGGTGCCTCATTCTGAGCCTTCTCCTTGATAAGCTGTAGGAACTAAGTGGCTTACATCATAGCTCACTTAGATCACTATCATTGAGCATCATTTCTATGCCAATGATCTTGTACAACAATGTTTCATGATACATATAGATGATTGGTCATCTCTGTCTACTTCTCTACTATGACTACTCAGAAGAGTGAAATTTGCTTGATCATATCTCAGTGAGTTCTCAACCATTTTGCATGATCTATAGCTTCTTAGAACCAGCTCAAAGTCTAATTTATTTTATCAAAGTTTCAAAGCTTTTGGTTCAGCCGTTTGATAGAAATCACCATCAAACTGCTCATTGGTCATCTATTGTTCAGTCCTTAAAAAGTCGGGGGTAAGCTTCGGATTGCTAAATTAATTTCTCAGAGTATAGTTCATCATTTTAGATTATTCCACTTGTAATAATTAGCTATCTAAGCTAATTTGATTCCCTCAAAAGGAATTCTATCAATTTCTATTGTACTATGAGCATTGATCAAAAGAATCAGCATGTGTGTAGACCAACATAGCAAGTTTTGTGAGACTAGTTATTTGTGAAGTAGTTTGTTTTGATTCAATTGATTCAAGCATCTGCTCCAAAGTACATAGGTACTTTCTTTGTTTCATTTACACGCTAAAAGGGCCTACTATCAAACTCTGAAGTGATTTAGGCCAGATACAAAGCAGGTTTTACCAGTACCACCTCACTTCCTTGAGGTATCCATCCATCTCTTCGAACAAATTTGACAGTAGCGCTACTCAGTTCAAAACACATGCAAATGTCAGCTTTTTACTCTCGGATCCAGTTATGTTAAGCACGCAGTCAGTATAGGCATCGATATAGGAACTAGTATGCACATTGTTAATTCTAGGAATGTGTCGATGCTCAAACAGGCACCTATACTGACACCTATACTCACACTCATACTAGTGCATATATTGGTGTCTATACTGGTGCCCTCAATTTTTGACATGTATACTGACCAATACTTTTTAATGGTTATAACGATGGTCAAATGACAGTCGGTATGACTAACGTGGTTTTCCTAGGCATTTCCAATGGACATACTGACACGGAAGCATGACAGTCGCTATGGATAGCATCGGTATGCCCCTCACTTCTTGTAGTGGATTGGCTACCCAAAAAGATTGGAAAGTACATAAATTGGACATAAAATTAGCTTTTTTGAATGACAATTTGCAATAAGAGGTCTATGTGAAGCAACCTTGTGGATTTTCTATGAAAGGGAAAAAGCATATGGTTTATCACTTGCATAAACCCTTGTATGGCCTCAAGCAAGCTCCATGTGCATGGTATGACAAAATCCATAAGCACTGATTGGTCTTAGTTTCACATGTAGTCCAATTAAAAGCACGCTCTATGTATGTAAATATGGGGCTGATCTTACTATGCTTTTTCTTTATGTTAATGAAATACTATTGGCTTGATCATGTGATGCAAAACTTGACATTCTTATGGTTGATTTGCAACATACTTTTAATGTCACTTATCTTGGTCTTTTGGGCTGATATCTTGGCATCTTGTTTGTATCCATTGAGGGGGGAATTGTTATGCATCAAGCAAAGTATGTTGAAAAACTACTTCAGCAGTTTGACTTTGAGGATCACAAGCTGGTTTCTACACTAGTGCAGACAGGATTTAGGTTCTTACTTGAGGATTTCAGTGATGCATTTGACACTTCTTTATCAGCAAGTTGTGGGATGTCTTATATATGCATGCAACATAAGGCCGGATATACATTATGGAGTTTTTCTAGTTGAGTCAGTTCATGCATAGCCCTGACACTAAGCATTCGAAAGTGGTGAAATGTGTGTTTAGATATCTCAAAGGCACTTTGAGTTTTGGTCTCTTTTATGTCAGAGATATTCACCCATGCTTGCATGATTTTATAGATAGTGATTGGGTTGGTTGTCATGATACTCGCATGTCCACTAGTGGTAATTGATTTTTCCTTGAAGACTCATGCATATCTTCGTTGAGTAAGAAGTAACCTACAATGGTGATGTTGAGTTGTGAAGTTGAGTATAGGGCAATGTTCACAGCTACAGTGAAGTGTATATGGTTGAGATGCCTATTGATGGATCCTTGCATGTAGATTGATGCTACTATGCATATTCTCACTGATAGTCAGAGTGCATTGGTTGTTGCATGAGACTCAATGTTTCATGCACAGACCAAACATATTGTGCATTATCACTACATGAGAGGGCGCCTTCATGTAGAAGATATTGGTTTGTTATATGTGCATACACAATGTAATGTGGAACAAATTCAAAGGGAGATTAGGGGCTGATCATTGAGGCCAATGGTCTTTAGAAGAGGAAGAGACTATTAGACTTACAAAATAACGTGTAGGAGATGTTTGAACCACACCTTAAAGAGGATTAGGAAGTAATCATCAACCATGGCTGTCAGGGCAAGTGGTTAGCCTATCATACTCCTAGCCGGAAGGTCATGAGTTCAACTTCCCTTGGATACAAAAATAAAAATGACTTGTAAATCTATCATCTCTATCAAAAACTATATATACTAGAAGTCCATAGAATTGATAAAGTTTATTTACAAATATTTTGATGAGTTCAGGAGTCTTATAAGTAGTCTTGACTAGTATAGCAAAGAATATTGTTCACTTTGATCCATATAGGTAATGATGCCATTTCTTAAGAGCATCTATGATAGCGAACATTTCTCGTTCATAGTTAGAGTAGTTTTGTTGAGTAGGACTTAGCTTTGTGCTTTCAAAAGCTATTGGTTGACCATCTTGGATTAGTACCACTCCTACTATATATGAACTTGCATCTTTTTCTAATTGGAAATACTACAAGAGTTTGATTATGAAATAAGGTACAAAAAAGGAAAGTACAATATAGTGGCAGACACCTTAAGCGAGATGCCTATGTTGAACAATCTGAGTTTTATCCAAATTCAAAGAAAATATAGTTCTACTTTGAAAGGCACTTGCAAAGAAGATCCAAGCCATAGTCAAGCATGGAAAGAATCTGAGAAAGGCCAAAAATTTAAGCAAGTACTTCCAAAGGAAATTTTAGAAATTATTCCCTCCAAGATCAATATTTTCTTTATAAAGGTAAGGTTTTTGTCCTAAGTAAATTTGACATACAATCAAATCCTTTTCGAATTCCATACTGCTCCAAGTGTTGGACATCTTGGTGTTAGTTGAACATATGAATTAGTTAAATGCCATTTCTATTGGCCACACATAAAGATGTGCAAGAATAGGTATCTAAATGCCATAAATTTAAAATAAATAAATTTGAAAGATTAGAAGTTGGAGGATTGTTGGAGGGAGGGAGCTAGAGCTCATGCATTGTTGTTTGGGCATTGGGCTCTTGGGGATTCTGGGTATCTCAACACTTGGGGGTGATTTTGAATGTATACTATGGAGAGACCGACTTCTAGCAATAGAGCAACCTATCTAGATGTTCCATAAGGACCCTACAAAACACAATTGGAGTACATCCAACCCAACCCACTAGGTGATCACATCTATGAGGATGTTTTGAGAAGATATGTGGTACAAATGAGAAACCTAGAGCACCCTTATGGCTTAGATCATCGAGTGGTTATTATTAGTTTTTATGAGATTACTCTTGAAAGTTAGCTCTTTACGTTAAATAGACTTACCCAAGAGGAATTAAGCTAATTGCTGCTATGCTCAGAGAATTATGCAAAACACTCGACAGGTGTATGAACCAAAATAACAAGTTCTTCACCTCTGAGCTAACTCCAACTTATCTGTTTTGATCTATCTTTTTTAGAGTGATCTTCCAAGGTACATAGGGTGTCTAATACATCCATTGGCAAGCTAAAAGGGCCCCCCATATACTCCTGGAGTTCATTTGGCTGGTGTAGATCAAGGATTTTGCAACACCTCTTCATCTTCAAGCACATACCTATCCATCTCTTCACAGTGGTATCAGAGCAAGGTTGGACAACATGGCAGATGGATTTCCTTCATCAATTGACAAATTGGACAGAGGTAACTACTCAGCTTGGTCATTAGGAATGGAAGCTTATCTCCAAGGTAGAAGTTTATATGGTTATGTGGCTGGAGATGAAGTTATGCCAAGTTTCAAGAACAAAAGTCAACCAACACAAGAAGAGCAAGAAAGATTGAGCACATGGTGCTCCAAGGATGCACTTGCAAGGTCTTATCTCCTCAACTCTATCTCAAATTTTTTGTTGTCTCACATTAGAAGTTGTAAGACATCTCAGGAAGTGTGGGATGCACTTGAAGCTTTCTTCTCTTCAAGTACCAAAGCTAGGAAGCATCAACTATGGCTGGATTTCACAACTCTCAAGAAGGCTCCCAAACAAAATGTGACTGATTTTGTCACAAAGCTCAAGGACATAGAAGATCAGTTGGGAAGCATTGGAGAGGTAATAGATGAAGAGCAAATTGTAAGGCATGTCATCAATGGCTTGAAGGTAGATGATAAGTGGGAAGCATTCACCATAGCTATGGATTTGTACATGGACATGCATGTACCTGATTTCAATACACTCATTTGACAACTACTTACTCAAGAGGCAAAACTTATCAAAAATGGAGAAAGCTCTAAAGGTAATCAATCTTCAGCTTTATACACTGATAAAAGCAAGTCCAAAGATAACAAAGGAAAGGCAAAGAAAGTGGATGATGAAGTAGGTACATATCAATCTAACTATGCAGGTAGAGGATGACATGGCATAGGTAGAGGAAGAGGAGGTAGACAAGGCAGAGGGAGATCCCAAGACTCCAGCTCATGTTCTATTTGTGGACTAACTAATCATACAATTGAAAATTGCTTTAGGAATTCCAGGAATCAAAGAGGCAGAGGATACAATAGAGGAAGTTATGGCTACTCAAGAGGAAGGTTCAACAATTATCATGGAAACTACAACAACTACAATCATTCAAACTATCAAGGAGGCTACAGGAAGGAGAGACTTCAATAACTACACAGAAGACTCAAACAAAGAGGATTCATTATTGATCATGAACATGGCTATGCCACAAGGTAAATCTGATGAGCATATTTTCTACATAGATTCAGGTTTGTTCAAAACATGTGGCAGGAAATGTGGCACTCCTATCAGATTTAGAAGATCCAAGGAATAAGCATGAGGTATAAACAGGAGATGACACAAAACATCCTGTGGAGAAAATAGGCAATGTCAAAGCACCTGATGGAAACATCAACCTACTCAGTAAGGTACTCTATGTCCCTACCATTACAAAGAATTTGATAAGTGTTGGGCAAATAGTAGAGAAAGGGTTGCAAGTCAAGTTCACAAAAGCAGGAGCATTTGTTGAAGATCCAAGTCAAGGATTCAGAAGAATTGCAAAAGGTGAAAAGGTAGGTAGATTGTTCACATTTGAATTACAAGACACTAGAAATATTGCTCTCTTTAATTATGCTAGTCAGACACTCACAGAATTGGAAGTATGGCACAAAAGGTTAGCACATATTGGTGAAAGGTCATTAAAGCAAATTTGCAGGGACCAAAGTGTACTTGGACTTCCTAACTTGTCAAAACAACATATGATTTATAAGTGTAGTGCATGTCAATTTGGAAAGTCTCACAGGTTACCATTCATGAAGAAAGGTTATATGCATGGAGATCTCTTGGAGTTGGTTCATACAGATGTATGGGGAACTAGCAAGGAAGCTTCAATATCTGGATCAAGGTATTATGTCTCCTTTATTGAGGATTGCAGCAGATGGACTATCCTATTCTTTATGAAACACAAAGATGAAGTTTTTTCATGTTTCAAAAGATATTTGGCTCTTGTGGAGAATCAAACAGGTAAATCTCTAAAAAGGCTAAGGTCAGATGGAGGGGAAGAATACTTCTCCCATGAGTTTGATTCTTTTCTTCAAGAAAGAGGAATCAAAAGAGAGGTAACTACAAGGTACACTCGTGAGCAAAATGGAGTGGCAGAAAGGAGGAATAGGACAATTGTTGAAGCTACAAGGGCCATGTTAAATGAAAAGCATTTGCCTAATTATCTATGGGCTGAGGTTGTATCTACAGCCACTTACTTGATTAACAGGTTGCCTTCAAAATCCCTTGATGGGATGACTCCATATGAGGCTTGGAATGGAAGAAGACCAAGCTTAGATCATTGTAAAATTTTTGGATGTATTGCTTTTGCTCATGTTAAGATGGATCCAAAGGCAGAAAGGTGTGTATTTATTGGATATGACAACAATCAAAAGGGTTACAGGTTATACAACCCTACCAACAAGGGATTCTTGGTAAGCAGAGATGTAGTTTTTGATGAAAAAAATTCATGGTATGAAGATTCATGCAGGAAGATCAATTTACCATATGATCTTGAAGAAGATATTCCAAAGCTTGGTAGAGAACAACCAAAGATTGAAGAACAAGACACCTCGGAGGATGATGAAGAATCTCATATGGAAAAGATCAAAGCATGGAAGTCTAAAGGTAAAGCAAAATTGCAAGAACTTGGACATGAGGCAGAATCATCACATCATGGCCTAAGAAGATCTATGAGGGAAAAGAAAAAACCAGAAAGGTATGGGTTTGACACCTCATTAGTAAGTAAACATTCTATCTACATAGCATAGGACATAAACCAAGAGGAGCCATCATCCTTTGAAGAGGCCAAAGCAAAATCAGAATGGAAGCATGCAATGAAGGAAGAGATTGAAGCACTTGAGGAAAACAACACTTGGGATTTGGTGCCCAAGACTTCATCCATGAAGGTAATAGTCTCAAGATGGTTCTATAAACTCAAGAAGAATTTTGATGGTTCCATTAACAAGTATAAGGCAAGGCTTGTAGCAAAAGGCTTTGCACAAACTCAGGGAATTGATTATGAGGAGACCTTCTCTCCTGTGGCAAAGATGCCTACTATTAGGGTTTTGCTTAGTATTGCCTCTTCCAAGAATTGGAAGATACTTCAACTAGATGTAAAGAATGCATTCTTGAATGGTTGGATAATAGAAGAGGTATATATGGCACAACCACCTGGTTTTGAGAATCAAGTTTATCCTGATTATGTGTGTAAACTTAACAAAGCATTGTATGGTCTCAAGCAGGCCCCAAGAGCTTGGAATTTCAGACTTGTTTCATTCTTGCAGGACAAAGGCTTTCAACCAAGCAAGGCAGATCCTTCACTCTTTATTAAAAAGAGTAATTCTGAGATCATCTACCTATGTGTATATGTAGATGATATTATATTGACAGGAAATGATGCAGATGGTATGAAGAAGATCAAAGATCAGATGAGAGAAGAGTTCAAGATAAGTGATTTGGGTTCATTTACCTACTTCCTAGGTTTGGAAGTTGTCTACAAAGATCATGGTTTGTTTCTCACTCAAAGAAAGTACATTAAGGACATGTTGGCAAAATTCAAGATGCAAGATTGTAAGATTGCAAGTACTCCAATGGAGGTGAATCACAAATTGAGCTCACATGAAGGTGAACTTGTAGAGGACATCACATCATATCAAATTCTAGTGGGTAGTCTCAACTATGCCACATTGACAAGAGTAGATATATGTTATAGTGTGAGTGTGCTAAGTCAATTTATGCACACACCGAGGAAACCACACATGGATGCTGCTAAAAGGATTCTCAAGTATCTCAAAGGAACCATAAATGAAGGACTTTATTATCCTTATGTATCTGATTTAGGTTTCAAGCTATTTTCTGATGCAGATTGGGTTGGCTCCAAATAAGATAGAAGGAGCACTTCAGGTTATCTTACCTTTGCAGGTTCAAAGCTTATTTCATGGTCATCCAAGCAGCAACCTGCAGTTGCTCTCTCTTCTACTGAAGCTGAATATAGAGGTCTTGCCATAGCTACACAAGAAGCTATGTGGATGAAGACATTATTCAAAGATCTTGGATTGGAGTTTGGAACTCCAACTATTTATGGTGACAATATGAGTTCTATTCATTTGGCTGCTAATCCTATTTTTCATGCAAGCACTAAAAAAATATTGAAGTTTATTATCACTATGTAAGAGAGAAGGTTCTAAGCAAAGAGATTCAAATATCATACGTGTCCACTTATCAACAATGTGCAGATATTCTAACCAAAGCATTGGATGGTACAAAGCTCTACAAGTTCAAAGCCATGATTGGTTTGCACGTAATCTTGGAAGATTGAAGAACTCAAGCATACTTGGCTTGAGGGGGAGATGTTGGAGCAAGTCTATGACAAGCCTAAGTATTGGCTTGAGTCCCAGAAAGTCATAGAAGAAGCCTTAAAATGAAGACTATGTAAAGTTCACTTGTGAACCACCTCTTGTAACTTTTGAAGAGTTTAGTTAATGTAAAAGTGAGAGAATCTTAAGTGGTTGAGTCCACTTGATCAAAAAGGGAAAGAGGAACCACGAATTCGTGATTTATGGTAGATAGAGAATCAAATCAATCACTAATTAATTGGAGAGTGATTGAGGGAAGTTAGCCTCCCAAGTTCAACTATAAATAGATGACAGTTTTAGTCGTGGCTAGAGAGACCTATGTGAAGACCTCCAAGAGCTGAGCTTTATGCCATATCAAGGTGTGATTCCAAGTCAAACATATGTATCAGTAAGTCCATTGTATTGTACAATCAATATACTTTCATTTTCATGATCATTTGAGTTCATATTTCCATGTTCTTGTGAAGTGTACTACTCACTGCCATATCTCTCAGTTTTCTCAGTCAGATTGCAGAGATGGTTTCTCTGAGCTTGGTGCATCATTTCCAGTGATTTAACTTGCTAAATTTATCTCTATAAGTATACTATATGCTCATCATTTTTCATTTCATTTTGGTGTTTGAATCTTCAGTTATGTTCAGTTGAAGTCAACAGTGTCTGTTCATTTTCACTTCTCTGTCAGGTACCCGACTTTTTTACTCATCTTGTCAGAGTTGTTTCTCAGTGTGTACTTACCCCAAATTCAAAAATTTAAAATTTGTTGGATTCAACATACTGTCTAGTATAAGCATGCAAATTTTCATAATCATTGGATTCTTAAATCTGGAGTTATGTTCATTTTTCTGCTCATTGGTCTCATTTCTATAGCAGCCCGTGAA
The DNA here is from genome assembly GCA_020310875.1 of Ceratopteris richardii. Classification (NCBI taxonomy): domain Eukaryota; kingdom Viridiplantae; phylum Streptophyta; class Polypodiopsida; order Polypodiales; family Pteridaceae; genus Ceratopteris; species Ceratopteris richardii. The sequence goes on along the minus strand of CM035423.1, from coordinate 127,370,351 downwards.
AATCGGGATGATGTCATCACTTATTAAACATCTTTCTCAGTGTGTGGTTCATTATTTTTTATGAGATTACTCTTGAAAGTTAGCTCTTTAAGTTAACTAGACTTACCCAAGAGGAATTAAGCTAATTGCTACTGTGCTCAGAGAATTATGCAAAACACTGGACAGGTGTATGAACCAAAATAGAAAGTTCTTCACCTTTGAGCTAACTCCAACTTATCTGTTTTGATCTATCTTTTTGAGAGTGATCTTCCAAGGTACATAGGGTGTCTAATGCATCCATTGGCAAGCTAAAAGGGCCCACCATATACTCCTAGTTCATTTGGCTGGTGTAGATCAAGGATTTTGCAACACCTCTTCATCTTCAAGCACATACCTATCCATCTCTTCACAACTTACATAATAGATGGAACCAAAAGGTCATTGCTATCAAACGGTGTTGTATTTGTGATGGTGATCACATGACCAATGCTTGATCGACGGAAACCAAGAATGCGTTAGCTCTAGGCTCATATAACTATATGATAGAGAGGAAATACACAAACCATATGGTACAAGACTATCCTTACAATAAAGAGGCATTCAAACAAAACTATCAGCAGGCATATCAACAACCATTCAAGTATCAAAACCACAACCAAGAACAACCTTACTATAGGCCACAACAAAGTTACCAACTATAGTACCAAGCACAACCTAGGCATCAAGGAGTGCTAAGAAAGTGGCCGCCAACCCCTACCAATTTACTACCAGTCAAGTACATGATGACAAAGGAGGTTGGAGATAGCGATGTGGTCCTTACTTCCCCTTTGATCATAGAAAATGAACCAACCCAATGGAAATAGTTTTGACTCTTCTCATAGAGAGAATGTCTCTACCTACTACAAGAATCCCCAAAACATAGAGAGGTTTATCAGTATGATATCACATCATAGGATTGTAGTTGGGAACCTAATTATGCCAATTTCATGCACACTAATCCAAACCCTAGACCCCAAATGAGATAGATGAGACCATAATGCCACAGACCACAGAGATCACTTCATATGTGAATTCTCACATCCCCCACCAATAGGTTAGCCACACCTATCTTACCATCCAAGAATATTGTTCAAAGTATGGCATACAGCACATCATATGTGAGTGTCCTAAGAATCCCGTTAATGCCTCAAAGATTACAACAATCATTATGATAGGGATAGTGTAAGGCTCAAGTGGGACCCCTGCACCCCCTACTTTAGTTCCCATCGAGGGAGTCACTCGAGCACATGCTTGATAGCAATCCCAAAAAGGAAAATAAGAGAAAGAAATAGAGCCTAGTGAAATAAGAGAATCTAGAAAAAGAAAAACCAAATCATGGAAAGATTCTAGAGAAAGTGGTCTAAGAATTTAGCAGAACTATAAGGTAGCCTAAAGGAGGCCAAGGTGAAGATCGTAGAATTGACATCCGAGATTCCTTTAGAGTCTCCACACATCCCTAAGTGAGGCACAATATTAGTAGATCCTATCCTATAAGACTTAGAAATGATGTTCAAGGCTTATAAAGCATGATGTTTGGCTTCAACAACACATACAAGCTCAAGTGATATAGAACAAACTAAAAAAAATAAATGAATACTGAGAATCACTATACAAAATTGGAAAACACCATACATTCTTGATAGATTATGGAGAGAGAGTCATCATACAATTATATTGTGTTGCTCTTCCTTCAATATTCTCATACACATAATCTCTCTCTCCCTTTGCAAAAGTGCAACATCTTCTTTTAATAGCCGCTTACAATCCATTACGCACGACACACAACTACTAAGTCACATGAGTTTCATGTACATCCAACTGTAACTACTTATAACATAATATGATGCACCAACTATCCAAATAAGAAAAATTACATAACATCCGACCAAGCAATATTTAAACTTTTCAAATAACTTATTCCACTCCTATCTCAATTTTCATCACCAGGCACAACCCAATGGAAGATTTTTGCCAAAAAATAAGACCTGAATCCACAGGTCCCTTGATAAAAAATCCTATTATTTGAGAAAAATGTATCAACTGCATTAAGTTTATGTCAGTTCTTCCTCCAATTGCTCCTTACCTATATCTTCAATAACTTGTACTTTATTAAAGATTTCTTCTTCCTCTACTGCCTTCCTTTCCACTGCATTGGTAACCATCTGTTCCTAATCTCCATCTGTTTCTTTTATTTCTATTACTTCCTACCTAGTAAATTCTTCATAATTTTGCTTTACCTCTTCCTGCTTAATTTGTTATTTTTGCAACTCTTGGATTTGCTCATACATATACTCCTTATCTTTCTGCAATTGCTTAATTTTCCCCAATAACTAAACTTCATATTCTAAAACAAATCCTTTCCTTATTATTTCATAATGACATTGAACCATAGCAGATAATCTTTCTTTGATCAAACTCCACATTTTTTGTACCTCATTTTGCATTCGCTTCTTCAACACTCTAAGATCACCTTTTGCCATTAAAAGTGCATCTAAATCCAAATTATTTTGTTGTAGCATTTTCTTTTCTAACTCTTGTAATGGTGTTATTCTATGCATCATAATCTCAATGTCTATGTGCAACATTGTTTAACTTTCTTCTAAAAAATTTAAATCATTTGCTACCTTTTCTTCCAACTTTTATGTCGAGTTCGTAAATGTCTGTAATGATTTTTTGACTTCACTATATCTTGTGCAGGATCTTTCAACCTATCCTCCATATATTTCTTATGTTGTTCCTTACAAACTCTTAACTCCTCGTGCAATTCCTTCAGCTATACATTTTTATGTTGATAATCATTTGAACTCAAAATATCATTCAATAAACTTTGTTCTTGTAATCTCTCTTGCTACTGATTTACAAAGTGCTGAACTACATACAAATACTATTGAATCCACTCAACATCTTTTACCACATTTTCAGATTGCTCACTTGCAATATGCAAAATCAACTGCCCCTCTTATTTTTCAACCTCCCCTTATATCTTCCTCTTCTTAGATAAATTCAATCTTTTCCCTAGCCTCACTCGTTTCATTGATCCTACGATTTGTAACTCTGACTGCTTCTATATAATATCCAACTCTTGTGCTTGTTGAGAAAATAAATTGTTGAACATGCTTCTTGTAATGTGTAACCTGCCTTACATATGGTACTATATACTTCTTGCTTATCAGTATCAAACTTAGATATCTTCTAGTGCTCATCATATTGTTCCACCTGCCTTCCCTCTTGTGTAACAAACTCTAGGAGATTTGAACTCACAACCTCTTGGTTAGGAGTGTGCTAGGATAACCACTTGCCCCAAAAGCATGGTTGAGGATTAGTTCCTAATCCTCCCTCTTAGGGTGTGGTTCAACCATCTCCTCTCTCTCATTTCTTCATTTTAACACTCTCTTCCCCTTCTACAGATCATTCTCCCCACTTGCCAACTGAATTGTCGAGCCATGCTCACCTCTAAGTTTGGTCACCCATGTGTATGACCAAAGATCTCAAGATTAGACATACATAGCAGGTCATCTGCTCTTGTAAACAAGTGATCCATTTAGCTTAGGGGTTAAGTCTCAATCGTGTGAAGGAAGAGGTATTGGGTTCAAACCCGACGGGGTATATAGGGAGAATATTTTACCCAAAGAGGTCTAGAGCCTTCTAGAAGCATCCAATTGAGTTAACTTGAGTTAACTGGGACACTTTGTGCACATGCAATTACATGGTGGACACATGGAAATTGAACTTTTTTTTATATAATTCCTTTTTTTTTCTTAATTATATCAACTTGTGACTTAGCATAATAATTATTTCTCCACTTATACGATGGTAATAATGCAAAATCATATAGGCCTACCTTCTACAACCAAGTAATGTTTATCGGAGCTTGAGTGTCGAGTTCCACTTTAAAATTTGCATAAGGCTCCATTAATAATTGCACCAAATTTCTTGCGGACACTAGTGTCTACACTTCCATAACCTCATCATCAGTACTATCCTCCTCTTCCATAGTAGTGTCTTCTTCCCTTATTACCCCTACTTTTCTGCATAATCTACTCTTGATCCTCATAACCTCCTTTGAACTATATACCATTACCCAATATCCTACTTGAAATACCTTAAATTTAACATTCATAGCCATCCTTTCCTGGTAACAATTGGACAAAATCATTTTGGTAATATCTAATTGACTAAGATAACTAATGTTCACAAGTTATTTCACTTGAAATGGTCAACTCTGCTCAGAGAATGATGCTTAGCAAATGAGATGACTATCCTGCCATTTTAGGGAGTTAATAGTATGCAGACTGCAGAGCATTATTTTTCATATTACTCAATAATGAATAAAGAAATTAAGCTAAAAATTTGTAGCATGCAAATAGATAGTCTACTAAATCTATAGCAAGTTAAATCATTGAAAAGGATCAAGTATCCACTGAGAAATGGATCAGAGAAGCTCACTATTTTGAGTGATACATGATAGAGAAGAGAAAATGAAACATAATCAAAATGTATCTATTAATGCACATAAAGTACAATGATATTGGCAACGAATGATTGCACAATATGAGGGCAATGGTAAAACTATAGTGTGAGCTCAATATCCACTTGAATTCCCTCTAAACATCTCTCCAAATGGGGCTCATGTTACATGACTTTTAAAGTCAACTTTTATAGCTAAAATTGGAGCCATTTTGAAATCAAACTCCTACCAAAAAGTATCCCTAGAGTTTAGGATTTCAATCTTCATCTAACTCACCAACCAACTTGTAAAGAGATCTCCTAAAAACTTTTGACTGCAAGTGCTCTTTTTACATATGCACTTTTACAAAGATAAAAGTCATGCTTTTACAAGTGGATAGTCATATGTGACTTCATGTGAGTACATAGAAGTGAATGCCCAATTGTCCAAGTATGTAGGCTTGGATCCAATTGTACCAACAACTAGAACATGATGATGATGGATATCCACGAGGAAATTGGAAAGGGTTTGTAGTATATCTAGGTATAAAATCAATGCTATGATTCTCATGATGGGCAATACTCCTCTTCTGATTCTGATGATGATCCTTCTAATGTGGTATGGTGATTGTAGAAGTCCTAATTCCAACTTGCTTCTTCTTCTTAGGACATTTGAATACTATATGATCATGATCTCCACAATAAAAGCATAATCCATTGCCTTTTTTATGTTTTCTTTCCTTTGGTGTAAGTCATTTGACCCTGATGTTATCCAATTGCATGGGTTTTGGTTGAGATTCTTCCAACATATGTTGTTGAGGAACTAAGGTAAAGTTGTATTATTGATCATGAAAAAAATTCTTCTTCTCTTGCTTTCTCTCAAACAATCTATTGTCACACTCAATTGCTTGATTCATGAATTCATTCAAAGTATTTACCTTGGGCATGGTTAACATGAGGTCCTTGACATCATCACGTAAGCCCCATCGAAATTGGTTGATAAAATAATTCTCATGCCATGTGAGATCACAAATGATTTGTCTGAATTCTCATGCATAGGTAGACATAGGCCTATTTCCTTGATGTAGCTTTCTTAGCTTTGTTTTGGAAAAACGTGAACAATTGGTATCTCCAAATGAAGGTGTGAACTCTCGAATAAAGGCCTTGAAATCATGCAAAATATCCATATCCTTCTCAAGGGTAAGTTGGTGGACTATCTATATATGTTGAATTGAAGCTATGAGCATTTGGATTGCTTTTAGACATCAACGGAGGTATTGGTACTAAGGCTCTACTCAAGTTTTCTTTTGTTGATGCATACTTGACTAGAATCACATTGGCAGGGGGAGGAGGTTGTTAACCCAACACTCGTTGAGGTCTCTATTGAGCTTGGTATTGTGGCTGGTAAGGTTGCTACGGTCTAAAGTATTGCTGAGGTTGGTACTAATTTTGATATCTTCTAGGTTGTTGATATGGCTATGGATATATTTGCCTAACCACCTGCTTGTTATAAGGATAGTCTTGCATGGTGTGGTTAGTTTATCTCCTCTCAATGGTACAATATTGGCTATTAGGGTTTCCTTGAGGTTGAGCCATAATTGTACAAACATTAACCATGTGATCTCCTCTGCAAATGTAACATCATTTCACTGAGACCATCCTAAGCACCTGTTTAAATGATAATCCTAATTTTGGCACTACCTTCTCTGCTCACTTCTCTATTGAAGTGGATGGTTTAGAAGTGAAGCTAGTAGCACTATCTAAATCTTTATAAATTTTTGAGAGCTCTAACTCTTCCCCTAGATTTTCGTCAATGTCAATGCACATACACACAGATTGCTCTATGGTTCTTGGCTCTTTTAGGTACACATATGATCTCCATTTGGCACTTACCAAACCATCCAAGAACAACACCACTTGTTTGGCTAGGGTGGGTAGTTCTAAAATCCGACATCTCTCTATGTACTATCCAAATCTTGTACCTACTAGTCTAGCTATCTCTTAGAGTAATGGCTAACTGATGTCTCCTTGGTACATGAAAGTAATGGCTGAATTGCATCTTCCATAAAAACAACATTACCACTAACCAACATTAACATCCTTGGTATATATCCATGGAGCTAATTGATGTCTCCTTGGTACATGCAAGTAATGGTTGAATTGCATCTTCCATAAGAAAAGCATTACCACTAACCAAAATGTGTTTATTCTATGGATGATACAGATGATAGCCTTTGCTTTCATAATTGTACCCAACAAAAATACATTTTAATGCTTTATCATCCAATTTCTTGCATTGTTGTTTAGGCACTAATGCATATGCTAGACAACCAAAGACACTCAGATGAGCAACAAATGGCTTGCCACCATACCAAGCCTCATATGGAGTGATTGATTTTAGTGATTTGGTGGGATACTTGTTAAGTATATATGTTTCACACATAACATTCCCAAGTCAGAAGCTATGTGTTAAAACCTAACTATTGACCATACACCTCGCCATCTCCATAAGAGACCTCTTATTTCTTTTAGCGAATCCATTTTTTTGAGGTGTATATGTAACTTTACACGAATGTTTTATCCCATACTTAGACAAAAATGCATTAAAATCAAAATATATGTATCCCCCACCCTCGATCGAAATGGACAATGACCAATTTACATGTTAGAAGATTTTCAACCAAACCCTGAAATTGTTTGAAGCACATAAACACTTTAGACTTTGTTTTCAATGGATATACCCATGCATGCATGGAGAAATTATCAATAAAATTCACAAAGTAAAGGTATTTCCTAAAAGAAGGTGTCTATATAGGACCACAGACATCACTATAGACAAGCTGGAATTTATGAGCAGCTCGAACTCAACCATCTTTTGGGAAGGAGGAATGCTGCATTTTGCCCAAAATACATAATTCATATATGTGTTTACAATGTGCCTCAAGTTTGGGTAGAGACGACACCATTGCATAAGAATCTTGAAATGCATGTGCTAAATCATTCATAGATTTGCATAGTTTGTGAGATTGTATAGCTCACGACATAAAATGCCAAAAGCAATAATAACATTGCCATTTGAGAGGTCATGAACTTTATACTTGTCATCAATGAGTTTGACAACCAAGCCAATCTTGGCTAATGTTAAATTTGACAATAGATTTTTCTTGATCTTTGACACATATAAAGCATCTATCAATGTGAAAGAACTGACATCAGCAGTAGTCAAAGTGATCTTACCAACTCCCATTACAAGATAAGAGGATTTTCTAGCTCATGTAATAGTATTCCTTGTAGGGGCAAGCTCAAGCAAATGGAAAAAACTACAGTGTGAGGTAACATGTTTGGTTGCCCCACTATCAAAGTACCAAACATTGGGTCTATTGTAGACATACATTGCTCATGAGAAGATGGGTCATATCTACAAACAAAAGTAAATGTCTATTCTTCATCTTGAACAAGTTTAGTGGACTTCGTTTTAGGTGTAGAGGCCTCTGCAACTACCATTCGAGCCTTTGTCTTCTTTGCCTCTTTTGTAGCCATTTTAGGAAAACCCTTTAGGACATGATCAATCCCCTTATGGTACTTGCAAACTATTTCTCCTTTTTTTTACTTCTCATCTTTGACTTCCTTCTTTTATTGTAGAGCATTAGCATATTTTTGCTTACTAGTAGATGAGCTCCATTTTAATTTGCCCTTCTACCTAGCTAAGAAAGCTTGATCTGCAACACGCAGAATTGACATGTTCTGCCTGTATTGATCTTCTAGCAACAAAACATAGACCAAGTCCTCAAATGTTAAGGCATTTGTATTATCTTTCATCATCTATCGAAGAGTAGAAGCAAAACTCTTATATGAATCTAGAAGATTGTTAATAATAGTATGCATAAGTGAACTATCTAGAAAGAATTCATCAGCAAAAATCAAATGTTCCTTTAAATCTTTAATCTTTATCAAGAAACTATCCATAGAATATTCTTCATTCATATGCTCACTCTCCAACTGTTTTTGGAGGTAAACAACACAAGCCTCATTTCTTGCTTGGTATAAAGTGGTAAGCATATCCCAAGCATCCTTTGCTATTTTGTAGCAGTGACCATGAGGGATAATGGCATGTTTGAAAGACAAAGCTATCAATGCATGTGCCTGAGCATCTCTGCCATTCCCGAACAAGTTGATCTACAGTAGGTGGAGCAAGAACCATAGCACGAACAGGAATTTGAAGATCATCATCATCAACGCCATCTACATCACCATCAATAATTGTATTTACACATGTAATAGGACGTATTTCAACATGCTACACAATATTCCAGAACCCTTTTGCTACCAATACATGATGCATCATATATGCCTAGAACAGGTAATTATTATCATCCAACTTATCCTCAATAGCCAACATACAGAATACATCATTGCTTTTTGCCGGGGATAGTGACTAAATACCCTAATGCACAAAATGATTGTATTTGAAAAAGTTGAATAGAAAAACCTTGTCGAGCTTTGTTGAACTTGTAGTAGACTTTGAAGCACTTGTATTGACAAACAGAAACCTAGGTATATGTTTGGCACAAAATGAAAAAATTTTTTGCATACTTGTTGTGATAGTGCATTTGTAGGCCAAAACGAGCTCAAAATATGATCACCGATTTTCATGCGATTCTGAGACTATGACCGGAGGGGTGTTGAAGATGCCCTAGATGAAGCAACAACTTGCTCTGATACCAATTGTTGGAGTTTGAGGTCTATACACACAAGGAAGAAGAAGAATCTTGGAGCATAACCGAATATAATATATTACCAAGTAAATGTACAAAGATAAGTCACCTGTTAGGGCTACAGGCGTATATACAAGTGGGGGAAGAGGAAAAAAAAGGTGCCTCTGTGGTCCTAATAGTGTTCACACACATCATTAGAAAAATTGTATCAACAACCCTCTCATGGATGAGGTAAAACAAAATTCAAAATTTTGAAGTCTTTCTTGCAAGTTTGCAATCATTAAATGAGATATTGTTGGGATAGTCTGGGGAGAATGAGCATGAATCTATGTACTATGGGATGTGGATTTTTAGAGGGAATCAATAGATCATCTGAACAAGCTTGATAGAGTGGGTTTTTGAGCTTGCAAAGTGACCCTCCCATCATCTTTCTCACTCTACATATCTACTCCTACACCCAACTTCCCTGAGTCATAGTTTTCCTATCAGAGGTTGGATTCAAGCAATTTTGGTTTTAATTTGAAGCTTACCTCTTAAGCTTTGATGAAACAATTGTGTGTCACTTGGATGAGATTTGAGAGCCTAAAAAAGCTCTACAATGCTTCAATAGCTACTAGTTGACTACTCGTAAGCCTCATTTTGAGCTTTTGGTGTCCAAATTCACTTTCATCCCTTGGATTGGCATCATAGACTTGACGTACAAGTGCAGGAGTACTTTTTTGTGACTAATGAGAAATGGAGAGAACCTTTGTTCCGCTTTGGCCTTGGGGATTGCAAGTTTCTTTTGGAGTCATTTTGATTGGTTTTTGGTGCCAAGGCCCTCCTTGAACTAGTGGAACATTTTGAATTTTCTTTTGGACCCAGTGAGTGACAAATCAGAGCTTCATCACATCAAGGATCACTTCAATACTACTTTAGATAGCTTGCATAACATCAAGGAAGTGTTTTTGTGATATTTCTCTCTTTCTTGTCATGTTAATTTTCCTTCCATCATAATTTAAGCTCTCTAGTTATATACTTGGGGTGAGATAAACATAGAAACTAAGGTCCAAGGACAAATAGAACATACTTCCCTATCAATCACTAAAGAGGGACATGATCAAAAGATGGAGCAGTCAAACAAGAAGAAAAGTATTCCTACAATGAGCTCTATGATGAGTTTGTGACTTACAAACAATTCAATGAGCTCAAAGAACAAACCCTTAGGATAAAGACAGTTATTAGTCGCATGACGTCTCTTATAGAGCAATTAAAAACTCAAATGGTCTCTTTAGAAATAGAGGTCACCTCTTTCCTAGCTAGGAAGGAAAGAGAAATCAGTACTCTCATACATCTAAGATGGTTAGGAAGGAGATTCTCCAACTTGGCAAATAGATAAGGGAGATAGCTCTAGGGAGACTCCCCTCCTAAAACACCTCAAACCACCAACATTTACAAGGGATGACGAAGAGAGAAACAAGGATGAAGTCTACAGTTTTTTGCAAAAGTGGAATGACTTGCATCAACTAAAGGGCACCCCGCATGAGTATCCTGTGCTTGGATCAAGTCTCTCACTTGGTACATGAGATTATAATTGTTGGATAAGTCTCAAGGGGTGAACTATATCCCTGCTGATTGGACTCAATTTGAAACTCTTTTCTTGAAAGATTTTCTTCATGAGAAACAGGAAGAGAGGAATTGGGATGAGTGGGATAGAATCACACAGAGGGGTAGCCCATTGTCAGTCTACATATCCCACCATAGAGAGATCATTTTGAAGCTTAAGGGACTTGATAATTTTCAAAAGACTAAGGGGTTTTTGAAAGGCTTAGACAAGGCCATAAAGAGAGAAGTAAGGAGGAATACACCAAAAACTTTTGAGGGGAGGCAATCAAATATGAGCAGATATATGAGGACCATAATCATCCTCAATATACTTCTATGGAGATGGATCAACCCCTCAAACCCATTAGTACTAAAAAACTCCAAGAAAAAGATAATTATGGGGGAAAACAAACTTTTCCTAAATAAACAAAGATCACAAGCGCCCAAGTTACCTATTGAACAATATTAAAGGGCCAAGAGAGAGAGTTTTTGCTTTAGTTGTTTATCTCCTAATCATACACAATGGAATTGTCCACTTTGTAAGGGGAAAGGAAAGAAAAGAGGTCCAGGGACTAGTACGGCTTTTGACAAGGGCAAAAAGGTGGTCCTCCTTGTGCACAAACTTCCAATATATGGAAGCTCTAGTTGTAAGGACTTGGAAGTGATGCATGAGGACATAGAGCATACTTGTTGTTTGACTCGGTCTTTGTGGCCACCACAATTCGGACTAGATGATTGAGTTAAGCCTCATGGTAGTGTTTATGTGACCATGATGAGAGACAGGATAGATGACTCCACCATGCATAATAAACTATGGTCTAGTCAAAAAATTGAAAATTCCCCAACAATGTAGTGCACATAAATACATTGTATCTATGATGTAGGATGAGGATAAGAGGATATGGGATACTATGATAGCCAATTGGAAGTCCAGATACAGGGATGCACATATGATGTGGACTTCCAAATAATGAATATGGAGAGTGTAGCTCAAGCGTAAGCACACAAGCATGCACACACATACACACACACGCACACAAGGCAAGATCAAAGGGAGGAACAATGAAAAGCTTCGATTCCAAAAGAGTTCTCTTAAAAAAGCTCCATTCTCTAACAAGCTAACCTCAAAAATGAGCTTTCTAGCTCTTTTTATAGTTTTTTGACTAGTTTTGGCCCTATCCAGACCTAGTGTCCGGCCTAGTTAAAAATTAGGTTCCAGGGCTTATTTGAGGGCTCAAACGAAGTCTAAAAATTATGAAAATTGGTAGGATGATACTTCTAATACTCCTCAAGCTCAAGGACTCCTTGGCTTGAACAAAATGGAGTTACTAAAAATAGAAAATGGTATTTACAATGGTTTTTAGTGATGAAAATCACTATTGTTGTAGGGGATTCTTCTGAAAATTTGACATACACTTCTTGGAGCTCCCTACTTGCTCCCTTTCCTTGTGTGCCCACCTTTTGATGTGCTTCCATGCTTTGTCCTTGACGTTGAGCTTCAACACTCCCCCCCCTCTCGAGTCTGTCGTCCCTGACAGACCCTTGTTGTAGTGGTTGTTCCAAGTAGTGCCTTGAGAGGGAGTGTCCCTTCTGTATGAACAAAAGTCGTCTGACTTCTAGATGTGTCTGGTTCTCCATCTATCACTGCGAGTCTTTGCAAGTTGTAGTCTCTTGGTATGTGTGTCTTCCTTGGATTCTAGCATGACTGTGTCGTTCTGAGTCTCCGTTGATGTTTTCTAGATCTTCCACAGTTGATGTTCATAGTAGTCATGCCAAGTACTCATAACCCATATTGAGTGATGGGTAAGTGTGTTTGTGCATGGGTTGAGGAAAATATGTGCCTTGTGCATGGCCTTGTAATGTAGCCCTATGAATGCTTACTTGGGAAATGCATTGGAAGAAGTATGGTGCAAAAATTGGGGGTCTTGAGCTAAGTGCTCAAGGGTATGCAGACGAAGAGGTTTCCTAAGCTATCATGGTTATGATGTTTCCAAGGTAAAGATACTTACCATGGAGAAGGTCGATGGATGTTCATCTCTTCGTGTTGTACACTCGGCCTTTGGGATGGATCATTGTTGATGAATGTCCGTGTTGATGGTCCACTGATGAGATCTTTTGAGTGGCAGATCATGTCTCCTCCTTTCAACGCATCATTTTCCAAATACTGAGAATTGAATTTCTTTATACTCCTTGACAAACAACGTTCGATAACTACACCAAGCTTAGTTTCACATATTCTCTTTTAGCTCACCATAAGCAGGAGTCTTCTCATCTAGTATACATACAAAGATTTGCAGGGTACCAGAACTACCCCTTGCACATATTTCCGTGGATGTTCTCGGACATGCAGTAGTTAAGCATCACTCAAGTTGCGGACCTTCAGGATCTTCACTCCTACCATAGTAAGAGGGAACCATAGTTGTGGATGCCATGTTCAGGTGAAGTTTTTGACATCTACCAGATAAGGCATCAATTATATCATCTGCTAGCCGAGACACACTTCTATCCAAACTGATAAATGTCCGATAATCAACACTTCAATCTTCAACTAAGCATGGCTCATTCATGTTTCATGAGCCAAACCTGGGAACAAGTTCTTCCTCTCTTTCTTTTTTTCTTTTTCTCTTTTTTTTTTTTTTTTTGAGGAACAATATCACAAAACAAGAAGACAGAGTTTAGTATCAATCAATAAAAATCTTTGACAGATGTCAATGTGCTCTTGTGCCTAGGATTCTCAAGTGTGTCTATGCACGGCCATGTAATGTGGCCCTATATTAATGCATACTTTGGAAATGCATGACCTGAATGGTGCAAAAGACAGGGTTGTGCAAGGAGCACATGGTTGTCGCTCGTCGAGGCCTGATGTCACCTGTAGATGTTGATGTCATCTTTGTTGGAGGTATCCATTGGATCTCGAGATGACCACTGATCCTTCCTCTTGATAGGGACCCATTTTAGAACAGCATTTGGCACTGTAGAGATTACTTCAGGCGTCTTCATCATTGGATGCTTTCTGAACTGTGGTATCCAGTGTGGTTGGCGCTTTGGTTCGATGGAGGCTACTTGTACTTTTGGCTTCCAAACCCATATCCTTTTTGCGGGTCTTCCTACTATTGTTGAAGAGCTGATTTGATCTCCTTTCGGTCTCTGTACGTGGTTCTTACCCTCTTCTCCTTTTGGCTTCTTTGTTGAGACCCTTCGCATGTGGGAGAACATAGGTTGTTGTAGATGTAAGAGCTTCTTAGGTACCCACATCTGTAATCGCCCTTGTTGAGTTGCAGCTAATTTCTTAGGCACCCAAACTTGTTGGATACCTTGTGATTGAGCTTGTCTGAGCTACTTTCTTCGTCTTCTGACCTGGTTGGCTTGCCTAGATGGGATTTTTGGGGCCAAGGCTGGTGGTTTCTCTCCTTTGTGTACCCAGATCTACTTCATGCTCGGCACTACCTTCCTTTGGACATCTCGTTGTCTATTTGATATAGCAGTTGTTCTATTCGGTTGTGCTTGCTTTGTTGGTTGAGTTGTTGTGGTGGCATTAGTCCGTGCCCCAGAGGAGGAGTCCGCTTGTCGTTGAGCCTGTTCTTCCACGATTGACTTGCATCATAGAGCTTTTGACACATACATCTTCTTCCATATGATTAGTCTTAGAAGAACTAAGAGAGTGTGTGGTGCCATGATCTGGGAGCATGGAGTTCTCTAATTCTATTGTAATGCATTGTTCATGTACCCAAACTTGAAGAATTTGACTTCTTAGGTTTAAGTTTACTGCATGGTCATAAATCCAATCTTGACCCAAAACAAGTGGTTATGTAAGGTTCTCATCTTGACACACTAGCGCTTTGACTTTCATTCGAACATCTTGAAGGTAGATGGGAAGTTCCACCTCGCCCAAACAAGGGGTTTCCACACCTCCCAATCCTATGAGATAAGCTTCTATGGGATTGATGTTCAACTGCAAGTCTTGGCAGTAGGAAAGTCTAATTGCACTACTTGCTGCACCTGAGTCAATTAATGCTTTCACAGTCCTTGCATCCTTCCCTTGTCCTATCTCTATGGTCACAGAGGGTCGTCGGTCAATGACTTGAGAAGTCGCTATGCCTGATTTTTGGCACATATCCATGTGATATTTTGGGGCTTTTGAGTTGACATCTAGGCCTAGTCGTCGTAACTTATTTCGCCTTATGCGCTCTCTAGCCTCTGCTTGTGCTTCTTCTCTCACCCTTGACTCCTCTTCTTTTCTCTTCTTAGCAGTGTTGAGTCTTGTAAGCATGTCCTCTGTAAGAGGTTCTTGGTATAACTTGACTCTACATCCACTAATATAGTTGGGCAAGATATCACCTTCTAAAGTAGCCAATTGAACAGCACCGCTAGTGGAAATTCTATTAATGATCATGGGTCCATATCCTCTTTTTTCCAACTTGCGGGCATGTTGTTTTAGTGTATAAACCAACACTAGATCTCCCTCTTTCAGTCCCTTATCCTTGATGTGTGCATCGAAGTATGCCTTTTGCCTTTTCTTTGCAGCGTAGATGCCTGCAGCCGCTCGTAGCCTTGTCTCACCTAAGCGTTCTAGATCAAAGATCCTAGATGACAATTCATGTCCATTCCATTCATGCTCTTGTGCTACTTTTAAAGCAGGGATTAAGAAATCCAGTGGTAGCACCACATTCTGTCCAAAGACCATCTGAAATGGGGTGGCATTGAGTACCGTTTTGTAGGCAACTCGGTAAGCCCAAACAGCATGATGAAGTTGTTTGTCCCAATCAGAGCGTTTATTATTTACCAATTTTGTCAATACGTTACAAAGGATCTTATTGGTACTCTCGGCTTGTCCATTAGCTTGTGGGTGATAGGGGGCAGACTTCTTATGTATCACCAAGAATTCTTGGAGAAGATTTTCAATGACTTCATTCAAGAAGTGTGTGCCTCTATAGCTCACCAACTCTATTGGTAGTCCATATCTCGTGAACACATTCTCAAATAAGAACTTAGTTGTAGTCTGAGCATCATTCTTTGTTGTGGCTTTCACTTCTACCCACTTTGTAAGGTAATTGTGCATGTTGGCATGTGTCACATTTCTTCACATAGGTATGTGCATCCATATGAAGAGTGGGCCACCAAAGTCCTGAGAATAGAATGGTCTTGATCACTCGATCAGGACCAAAATGTCCACCTGCAACACCACTGTGTGCAGTCTCTAAGACCTTTAAATAGTCTGATTCATGAACGCACAGTCTTAAGTAACCATCTTTGCCTCTTTGGTATAGGTTCTCTCCTACTAAGGCATAGCCTTGAGCCTCTTGCTCCATGCTTTGTCTTCTTGCTAGACTGGCCTCTTTGGGTAATCTTCCCGATCTCATAAACTCTACCAATGGAGCACTCCAATCTGGAATTAATGATACTTGATAAAGGGTTGCATGCTCCACTGGTGGTCTCTCTCTGCACATTGGACAATTCTTGATCCACTCATGTACTTCTCTGTCCATGCTAGGCCAATACACTCCTAAACGTTTCAAATTCTGCAATGTTCGTTGTTTAGAATAGTGATTTCCTATCATTCCTTCATGGGCTTGTTGCAACCAACTACTATGTTCATCGTCCTCAACACAACAAGCTAATACACCCTCAGTATCTTGTTTGTACATGCTTCCTGCTAATATGTGATACTTTTGTGATTTTACAATTTCCTCTTGTGATGTTTTCACATTCTTATTTGCAGGGCCGAAGGTTAGGACTGGTACCAACTTATTAGCCCATTTAGGAACAACTTCTAAATTGAACAAATAAGCATCGGGTAGTTCGTCAGACACTCCTTGCGGTGACTCTCCTGAAGTGATGCGAGAAAGGTGATCTGCCCGAAGGTGGGCTCTACCTTTCCTGACAACAACTTCAAAGTCATACTCCATTAGTAAGAGGAACCATCTTACTAAGCGTCCAGTATTGCAAGGTTTATTGACCAAATATAACAAAGCTTGATGATCAGTGAAAAACTTGAACTTGTTGGCCAATAAATAGTGTCTAAACTTCTTCACAGCATATACCATGCCTAAGCCCTCTCGCTCAGTTGTGGTATAGTTTCGTTCAGCTGCGGTGAGTTGTCTACTAGCATATGCTATGGGCAAGTCTAAGTTACCTTCACCTGTGGGTTGTGCTAGCACACATCCTATGGCATGATTGGATGCATCCACATGTACATGGAATGATTTATTCCAATCAGGAGTGGTCAGTATTAGTGCCGTGCACAAACGTTTCTTCAGTTCATTGAAAGAATTCTCGCATTCATCGTTCCACTCAAAATTAGACAACAAGGCATAAAGGGGTCTAGCTATGATCGCGTACATGTGGATAAACCTACGGTAATATCCACAATGGCCCATAAAGGCTTGTACCTCTTTAACATTCCTTGGCCGTGGCAGCTCTGCTATGGCTCGTACCTTATCTTCATCTGTTGAGATTCCATTCTTAGAAACAATATGACCTAAGATTTTACCTTGACGCACCATGAACACACACTTTTCTGGGTTCAGACACACTCGATATTCTCTACATTTGTTGAAGATTTGTCTGAGCTCCAACGAGGTTGTACTCTGGGCAAAAATTGGGCTACTTAAATAGGCTTATGAACCTTAGATCAGGACGACATCTAGTAAGGGATAGACAAATCCTTAGGTCTTCAGAGGCTAGTGTCAACCACACTGCTAGGTCGTGGGCCCAGCAGTTGAGCCACCACTCATACTACCCAAGTTTTGAGACTAGTGAATCCGAGATGTCTCAAGGTATGGAGAGACCTACAGGAAGTTCAGGAGTGCCATACCTGCACAGGGTAGAAGGCCCTTACAAAACGCAGTTGGAATACCTTAGGACCAACCGATTAGGTGCCAGCATCTATGAGGACGGCCTAGGAAGATCTGTGGTACAGATTAAGAATCCTGATCAATCCATTGGATTAGAGCACCCAGCTGTCAAGTTTGAAAATGGAGCATACTTGGACAAAGAAGGAACTATATACGTAGTCATCAGTCACCCAGATAGGACGGACGAATTTGGAAATGTGATCCCCGAAGCAGACTTAGGTGACCTGAAGGGTGAATTCATTTTTTCCCCCAACCAAGATCGAATGTATCCTATGGTCACCCTGGAGCCGGAACATCCCAAGCTCATGGAATGCAAAGAGACAGAAGTAGAGATAGACCAGAAGTAAGCTTTGCCAACCCACTGGGCAGAGAAAGAACGAGGACGGAAACAAATAGAGTAGAACCTGAGATACTTAGAGCTCACAGGAATCAAAGAAATGCGGATGAGTTCCCTCTACCACGACCTAGAGAGCACACAAGGACTTTGAGACCGACTCAGCTAGTTAAGTCCATGAAGAACTACTTCGATGGCACTGGAGATCCATACGATCATGTGGCTGAGTTTAGGCAAGTCGTGAGAGCTGAACAAGTGGAGGATCTATTCACGCAGTACAATGCCTTTGGTCTGACCCTTAGGAACACTGCCCTGACATGGTTTCAGCCACTAAACGAGACGCAGTTCAGGAGCATAGACCAACTCCTAGAGGCTTTCATTATTGAATTCTCTAAGAGTGGCATAAGGCATAATACCTCCTCGCTGATTCACAGCTTCAAGCAAACCCCTCAAGAAACCGTGAGACTTGCAGGAAGAAGATTTAGGCAATACTTAGAAAGATGCCCCGTTTCGGAGCTACCCACACCAGCTAAGCAAGTGGCTTTATTCCTGGATGGATTGCTAAGTACTAAATTGAGATCTTATGTGTACTTGAAGGACCCTAGGACCATAGAAGAGTGTGTGCGCATGTGCATTGACATCGAGGATAACCTAGGGGAGGAGTTAGAGCTTTCCAAGATATATAAAGATTCAGATAGTGCCTCTAACCTCTCTTCCACGCAATCCACATCAATTGAGGAACTTGCAGAGAAAGTAGCTCAGAAATTAGGTGTCACTAACAAACAAATCCCAAGGTTTGCCCCTGTGAAAAGGTGCTATACTTGTGGCGGCGACCACATGGCGAATGTATGTCCCATTATGGCTCAACCCCAAGTTAATCCTAGTAGCCAGTACTGCACCATAGAATGAAGGTACACCAATCACACCGTGCAAGATTGCCCCTACAATAAGCAAACTGTTAGGCAGACGTACCCACAACCATACCCTCAACAAGGAAGATACCAGAACCAGTACCCACCTCAGCAGTATGCGAGGCCTCAACAAACCTACTAGACCTACCAAAACCAACAAAGGCCTCAGCCTGTGCTAGCACAACAACCCCCAGCTCCAGCTAATGTGATTCTGGTAAAATACGCTGCTGCAGAAGAAAACCTGAATAGAGCTATAGTCCCTGTAACACCAGTGCTTTCAGAAAGTGATCCCAGTGACCATAGCTTTGATTCTACACATGTCGATAGTCCCCATGCTTACTACATGCAATCTCCTGAACATGGTGAGTCCTACTATAGTGAAGAACCGAGTGAACCTAGTTGGGAGTCAAATTACACAAACGTCATGTATGCAAACCCCAACCCTAGACCTCAACCTAGGCAGGTAAGACCCCCATTCCCTAGAGGACCATGCTACAGATGTCAGGGGGATCACCTCATTCGTGATTGTCCCTTACCTCCACCTACACAACCCCAATCAGTGACGATTCAGGGCTTTTGCCAAGAGTGTGGAAAGGATCATCTCTTACGAGACTGCCCCAAGAATCCTAATAATATGCCAAAAATTACTCCTATTAACGTTATTGGGTTAGTGGTAGATTCCACAGGAAGTGTCACTTCCACTACACCCGTGCAATTGATCACTAGAGCTCAAGCATTGCAGCAAAACCCAGGGGTAAACCAGGAGAAGAGCCCAGATGTTAGTGAAACAGAGAGCATGACAAAGAAGAGGACTAGAGCCTGGAGAGATAGCCGTGAAAGAATGAAACGGCAATGGGCAAAAAAGATAAGTGAACTTGAGGAAAGCCTCAGAGAAACAAAGGCCAGGATAACTGAACTCACATCTCAAACTCCCTCTCACATTACCCCACTTCCACCATTCCCAACTCCATCCGACCCGCCACCTTCCAACCCACCTCAATTAATTCCACCACCCCCTAGAGTAGGATCAGTCCTAGCAGATCCCACTCCCGAAGACCTTAATATGATGCTTAAAGCATATCAGGCCAGAATCCAAGAAGAGCACCCACGGTCATGGTACGAAATGAGGACTCAGTCTTACCTAGGAACACAGAGGTAGTGAAAAACACTAAAGTGCAGTGCAATCTCAAGTTAGAAGAGCTACTCAAGGTTAGACCTGAATTATGGAAACATGTAGCCAATCAAGTGCCCGAGATAGCAAAACCTTGTTCCCAGGTAGGATCACATAGAACAGTGCCAGAGATACCCTTGGATAAGATAGGAGATATGTGTGAAGGTGAAGAAGGGAACACCTATCTTCCAATTACCTACCAGGAGTACACCACCAAGGCAATTTTGGACTCAGGTGCAGGAGTTGCAATCGCCACCACTTCCCTATGGAAGCGTTGGGGCAAGCCAGCACTCAGGCCAACGAGAATGAAATTGCAGATGGCCGATGGTCATATTGAGAGACCCTTAGGATTGCTAGAAGGAATAACTCTCACCACCTGTGGTGTCGAGTTTGAGCATACATTTGCTATATGTGACTTCAGCAAAAATCATGCCTATGAGATGATTTTGGGGAGACCATTTATGCGACAGTTGCAAGTGGTACAGGACTGGGGAACCAACTCCTTGTATTTGCAACACTTAGGTGTTACAACCAAAGTAAATCTCAAAGATTACTCTCATAGAGATGTACCTCCCATCCAATGGAATCCCATCCATAGAGCCAAAGATGATACGGAATCGGTGCATTCCATAGGATCAGGATCCTCATGGATGCATGAAGACACTCACTTATGGATGTGCAAAGTAGCAGTAGAAGAAGAGAAGAGAGAGAAAGCTAGAGAGGTAGGTGCAAAAGAAACCCATAGATCAATTCAAGACCCAGCCTATGCACCTGTAGTCTTTCCTGATGAGGAATTTGAACCCCATGGCTGGGCAGAAATCCTAGCAACAATGGATGTAGCCATCAATGAGGAACAATGGACACCTCACTGTGATGAGGATGGCTATGACATTTCAGTCTTCTCCATAGAGCCAATCATGGGAGAGGCAGTTCTAGAGGAATGCGAACCTAGCCCTGATGCATTTGAGGATGCAAGTGACTCCGATCTAGAGTCAATCATTATGGACCCACCTTTTGCATCAGATGAAGAATACTTCCATGAAGTAGAATTTCAACCCCAGAGGCATGGAGAGCTTACAAATGATGTAAGATTAGCAACACATGTGACCCTGAAGGTAGAAGGAAAGAAACGAAAGAAGAAAGAAGTCTCACTAGAGGAGGAAGAATCTTTGTTTGAGGTCCCAGAAAATTTTAAGAAGTACGAGATAGACGACAGGAGAGTCATGATAAGAATGCTTAAACGAGAGGCACAATCAGGAGAGGCCTATGATAACAAAGAAACCACCAAGAAAATAGTAGTGGCCCTAGAAGAAGGAGAGGAGAGATGCACGTACATTGGCCATGACCTAACAAAGGAAGAAGAGCATGCGTTAATAGCCTTGCTAAGAGAATACAGAGATGTATTCGCTTGGAGTTACAAGGATTTGAAGGGTGTTGACCCAGACATATGCTCACACACCATCCCCATGACTTCAGATGCTAAACCTTCTAAGCAAAAGCCCTATACATATAACGATAATTATGCTGCCAAGATTAAAGAGGAGATAGATAGACTGGTTGAAGCTGGATTTATCTATGAAATTGAGCACACTGAGTGGGTATCCCCCATCGTAGTGGTGCCCAAGAAGAATGGCAAGCTGCGTGTATGCATTAACTTGAAGAAGGTCAATGCAGCCACAATTCGAGATAACTATCCGCTTCCCATCACAGAACATCTCTTGGAAAGAGTAGCAGGCAAGGAAGTGTACAGCTTCCTCGATGGATTTTCGGGCTACAATCAAGTAGCCATAGCTCCAGAAGATCAGCATAAGACAGCTTTTGCCACAGAGTGGGGTATATTTGCCTTTCGTGTAATGCCATTTGGGCTTACCAATGCACCAGCAACCTTCCAGAGGCTGATGTGCCATGTATTTAAGGAGTTCCTGAGAAAGAATTTAGAAGTCTATGTTGATGATCTTTGTGCTCATTCCAACATTAGACAAACTCATATTCCTGAACTCAGACAAATCTTTGACAAATGTAGAGAATATCAAGTCTGCCTGAACCCAGAAAAGTGCGTTTTTATGGTCAGGCAAGGCAAGATTCTAGGACACATAGTGTGAAAGTATGGCATATCCACTGATGAAGAGAAAGTGAGAGCCATAGCCGAGCTTCCAAGGCCAAGGAATGTCAAGGAAGTACAAGCTTTCATGGGACATTGTGGTTACTACCGCCGGTTCATTCACATGTATGCTGTCATTGCAAAGCCCATGTACGGACTTCTGACAAACTTTGAATGGACTGAGGAATGTGAGAATTCCTTCAATGAGCTTAAACGAAGATTATGTTCAGCACCAATCTTGACCACACCAGATTGGAATAAGCCATTCCATGTTCACGTGGATGCATCCAATTATGCTATTGGATGTGTACTCGCACAACCTACGGGTGAAGGTAATATGGATCTTCCAATTGCCTACGCTAGTAGACAATTGAATGCAGCTGAACAAAATTACACCACTACTGAGAGAGAAGGCTTAGGCATGGTGTATGCGGTTAAAAAGTTTAGACATTATTTGCTTGCAAATAAGTTTAAATTTTTTACTGACCACCAAGCATTGTTATATCTCGTGAACAAGCCATGCAATACAAGAAGATTAGTAAGATGGTTTCTCTTGCTAATGGAATATGATTTTGAGGTTGTGGTAAGGAAAGGGAGGACTCATTTGAGAGCGGATCACCTCTCTAGGCTCACATCTGGAGAAGCCCCACAAGGAGTGTCAGATGACCTTCCTGATGCTTACTTGTTTAACTTGGAAGTGGTACCGCAGTGGGCTAAGCCATTAGTGCCAGTATTGGCATACGGACCTAACCATCCAGTAATAAACACGCAGAATAGAGAGGTAGTAAAAGCCCAAAAGTATCACATCATGGCTGGAAGTATGTACAAGCACACAGATCAAGGAATCTTGGCTTGTTGTGTAGAAGAGGACGAGTATGCGAAGTGGTTGCAATTAGCACATGTAGGTGCATTAGAGCAACACTACTCAAAACAACGAACCCTACAGACACTAAGGAGACTCGGAGTACATTGGCCAACTATGGAAGCTGATGTCCAAAAGTTATGCAAGGAATGCCCAGTCTGTTGCACTAAACCACCTGTGGAACATGCCACTCTTTATCAAGTTTCTATAGTGCCAGATTGGAGTGAACCACTAGTATCCTTTCTGAGGACGAAAACATTCCCTCAAGACATGATGCTTGCTAGGAAAAGGAGTTTAGAACAAGAAGCCCAGGATTACTCACTCATTGGTGATAATCTCTACAAGCGTGGTAAGGATGGTTACCTGAGACTGTGTGTCCATGAGAGTGAATATCTCAAGATCTTGGAAACTGCTCACCAAGGTGTAGCAGGAGGACACTTTGGACCAGATCGGGTGATCAAGGCAATACTATTTGCAGGCTTCTGGTGGCCGACCCTTCATATGGATGCACATACCTATGTGAAACGGTGTGACGTTTGCCAGAGAACTCAGTATCCTATACGTAAAGATGAGATGCCACTAAAACCCATGATGGGTGGACGTGCATTCTCTAAGTGGGGAATAGACTTTGTAGGTCCTATTAATCCCCCAGCTAAGGGTTCCCATGCAGAATATATCATTGTTGCAACAGACTATCTAACAAAGTGGGTAGAGGTAAAAGCCACAACGAAGAACGATGCTCAAACAACAACTAAGTTTTTATTTGAGAATGTGTTCACTAGATACGGGCTACCTATAGAGCTAGTTAGTGATAGAGGCACTCACTTCTTGAATGAAGTTATTGAAAATCTGCTCCAAGAATTCTTGGTAGTACATAAGAAGTCTGCCCCCTATCACCCTCAAGCAAATGGCCAGGCTGAGAGCACCAACAAGATCTTATGCAATGTATTGACGAAATTAGTGAACAATAAACGCTCTGATTGGGACAAACAGCTACACCATGCTGTTTGGGCATACCGAGTCGCCTATAAAACGGTACTCCAAGCCACCCCCTTTCAGATGGTATTTGGCCAAAACGTCGTGCTACCTTTGGACTTCTTAATACCTACATTGAAAGTAGCACAAGAGCATGAATGGACGGGTCATGAACTCTCCTCTAGACTTTTTGACCTTGAACGATTAGGAGAAACAAGACTGAGAGCAGCTGCAGGGATATATGCAGCTAAGAAACGACAGAAGGCATACTTTGATGCCCACGTTAAGGATAAAGGTTTAAAGGCAGGCGACTTAGTTCTAGTCTACACATTGAAGCAACATGCGAGGAAACTGGAGAAGAGAGGCTATGGACCCATGATCATTAACAGAATCTCAACAAGTGGAGCAGTGCAACTAGCTACATTAGAAGGCGATGTTCTCCCAAGTTATATTAGCGGATGCAGAGTTAAGTTGTATCAGGAACCTCTCACAGAGGAAATGCTAAGTCGACTCAATACTGCTAAGAAACGCAAAGAGGAAGAAAAACGAATTCGAGAAGAAGCTCAAGCAGAAGCCCTAGAGCGCATACGAAGAATGAAATTAAGAAGACAAGGTAGAGAGCACTTGTTGAGAAAGGGGGAACAACAGACCCTAATCGCCTCACATGGAAGTGAGAAGTTTCTCCAAGTTGGGGCAAAGAATGAGAGGAGAGGTTCACCCACGCTCATGGAGCAATGGCAACAATGGCCAACGTCACAAGGAGCCAAGGGGAACATCCTCCCAACCATGCACACACACATGCAAATCCATACACCAAGACCAATGCCATTGCACACAAGGAGGCAAGAGAGTAACAAATGACACCTTCTTCCATTACCAAAATGGAGGCCAAGGCCATGGCCAAGGGACCTCCCCTTTTACAAATGAGGCTCTTCTTTATATAGAGAAGAGAGGCATATGTGAATAAAAACATGTGGTCAAAAGACCACATGTGCTAAATCAAGAAAATCTTTATATGGTAGTGGGATTTCAAAAAGGTAACAAACTAGTGAGGGAGGGAAGTTTGTGCACACGTATACAAAATATGCTCCCATACTATAAATACCCAAAAGGAAGGCTTTTATAAAAAGAAGTGCACTAAAGTCTAAGAAGAGGTTTTTATGCATTTTTGTGGAAAGATGGATAAGAAGGGGTTCCTATGAAGAAATTTATACAATGACTCTACAACACTCTCCCCCCCCTAGACTTTGTCGTCCTCGACAAAGCTAAGAGGAAAGGATCATACACAACTGAATTGTTCCAAGTTGGAGTCAAGTCTGGAAACTCTTCAGATCTTGAAAATTCTGCAATTCTTTAGTCTGCAAGGCTTGAGGTAGCAATCTTCAGTCTTTACTTCAATCTGCAAATCTTCAATCTTCAAAGCTGAGCGACACAATCCCCTTGGGGGCAGTGAGCCCAGCATTCCTTCCACTGTGTCGTCTTTTGTAAGGCTAGAAATGCCTTTTCCAGAAGCTCCCAAACCTGAAAATGACATACAAAAGAGCAAGTAGACTGCATCTCGTAATAAGACAAACATTCATTTCAGTTTCCACTTCAGGCAAGACTTCTACAAGACTTTAGTTTCCCTAAACCAGTCTTCTGCAAGACTTTTCTTCTACAGAGAAATCCTGAAAATCTTGTTGTTCCTGCAATTCAAGAAATACAGCTAAAGAGCAAGGAACCTGACAAGAACCCATGTTTCCAATAGCCTACTGAGGCCTCAATCATATTGACATTTCCTAAATCTGTTATCCCAAGTGAGTGTGAGACACATTGTAATGTAACACATTTGGTTTCATGATTAACTGATAAACGTGGCTTCATTGAAACAGAGTTGGACATACTCAGAGTGGTGATCCAAATTCTTAATCATCATGCCCAAATGGGACAATCACCCAAGTTGATATCAATGCATCTTAAAAAAAAACACATAGGCGACTCCAAACACATTCATCATAAGACATCCTAGCAGTAGGCACATCTGAAAGCACAATATAGCATCTCTATTGGAGTCAAAGAGCAATGGTGGAGTTATGTGAGTAATCATGTCATGCATTATGAGAATAGAGTATTGTAAAACCAAGGAGTTACTTCCCTAGCAAAAAACAATTACTCGGATCTTTTTACTTATGGAGTAGGTCTGCCTCCACACAGCGATTCCCCAAAAAAACTGATCTACAAATACATATGGTGCTCCTCCCTCAATGTGTTATCACATAAGTGCAACTCTGATAAGTTGTTTTGTAACGCTTGTGAGTCTTTCTCAAAAATGGCCATTATTCTTGGAGCTAATGAGCACATCAGAAGGGAAAAGTCATGTGCACACAAAAAGAGTTATTAGCAAATGTGAGATGAATAGCAGTATAATTGCTTGCAAGAAATGGCAGCCACATGACGCTAACATAGACATCACAGAAATGATTATTTAGATATTAAGGCACATAAGATACTCGTTCTTACTTTGGAAGTAAAAATTCCCAAAAGATCATGCAACACAACAGATTACTAGTAATCAGATCATCAAAGTTCTTTGATATTCCCTTTAAGTGAGAGCAGGGAGTGTACTAATCAGTGATGATCCTTATTAGTAAATCATTCATGTCAAATCTAGCAGTATAGCAACAATATATCATGTTCCTAGGAACCACCTTCGGCCTTCATGCAAGTCAAGTAACAATCTAGTTCCTAAAAATCTGAATGCATAGAACTAGCTTCAGTTTATAAGATGCAACTCAATCTGTGGATATGTGGACACAAAGGAGGTCCCACCCCCCAGTCATGTGGTATATGCAGTTTGGTTGTTGTCAAGCATGGAGACTTACTGCTAAATGCCTCTAAAAAAGGAGATAGTGAATTCAGACGTCACAAATGCACAAGGATCTGACCTGATTCTAGAATACGCACAAGGATTTCCAGGGAAACTTATTCACAATTCCTATCTAGAGCAATCACTCATTTCAAACATATAATGCAACTGTCTTCTTCCCTATCAAATATCAAAACACAGAGAACCAGTAGAGACCATTTTGAAGCCAGCTCAATCATAGTATCAATCTCCAAAAACATGGATGTAACTTGCAATATTCAAATTGTTAAGACCAATAAGTGATCCTAAAGTCACCATGTCCTTCCTTCAAGCCTGTCACACTCAGAGACAAGTAATCACCCTAGTTTCTAATTGAATTACATAAAAGTTATGAGATAGGAAATGCAAAGATGGATCAGATCCATTGAGGAACAAGCTATATCATAATTTTCGAAACATCATTTCACTTGTAAAGAGCATTTTAGAACTTCACACCTGTATTGATCATAAAAAGATTATCTTTTGAGACTTCTAAATCCTTACATAAATGCAAACTTTGAGAAACTCCCAGGGCGATAATGGCATGTTGCCACAGAATCCCTAGAGTTATGGAGGGTGTGACACAAACTCAGTCACCCACAATAAAAAAGAAGTCATTTATAGTCTTGAATCCTAGGCACAGACACTGGGAACTATCTTGAGGAAGTCAGACTTACACGACTCGTATTATTCATGAAACATATGACTATCTGGAACAGTAGATATTTACTTAAACCGCACTAGTTTACCTCCTATAGCAATGGTTTGAAACTATATCTTGATACATTGCTCTATGTATATGGAGAGTCCGAGATACCTAGGCTGTGCAGGCATCCTGAAAGCATAAAAAACAAAGAATGCAAAGCCCCTCCTTGAAGAGCATTGGAGCTATTGGCATGTCACAATATTATCATTCTGAGAGAGCAAAACACCTGGCTGCACTCTGAACAAGAAAACACCTTTAATCTTAACAGATTACAAAGAGGTGCTTTCTGTATACTAACATCATGAACTTTATTAAATACACAAATATTTTTATGGGACATGCTCAATCTTTCTGTTGTACCCAAAAAGTCCTGCATGATTCTTTAGGTGACATGATCAGTAGAGAGACTCCCTTTTGCATGGTACCAACACAATAGAATTTTCTTCTTGCTTTCTTTGCAAAGAGGAGCACCGAGTGTTCTCAACCCCCACAGTAGCATCTACAGAGAAGTGAATTTTAGGCATCTATCACAAGGGTCAGCGTGCATCGAGTTTCAAGCCTACAACTCTTCGATCCTTGGGAGAAAACTTCCTTCAATTCATAGTAATAAAATCATTGGCCCTATAACACATATACATGAGTACGGAGAGCAGGCAAACACATAAGACTGTGTGGTATCCTACCAAACTCATCATTCAACAGACATAGATTTGGAACTTTGGATACAAGATTGAGGAAATTGAGGACGCTGCCTCTTCAGAGTGAAGGTATCAAGGGTTGTTGTGCAGTCCCCTCATGCCTTCGAAGCTATCCTGCAAACAAGTTTTATGTAGTGAAAGAGTCCGCCTCGCATCTGCATTAGCAAGGAAGTTGGGTTGCAGTCAAGATGTCCCTGGGATCTTTCTACAGAGAATCACCATTAGAAAAAGATGCATGCAAGGGCTGAAGCATCAGGAGTGGTCATAGAGGTATCACCAAAGATCCTAGAGGTTGTCCAGGCAGCTTTTTTCTTGGGGAAGCATGAGGCCTCAATTCTCGGATTGAAATGAACAATAATGTAATAATAACAGCATCTACACCGATGCAGAGACAACAGGTGAGACGTCCATAAAGAGAGTCCTCATGAGGATATTTGGTCGGGAATCACCAAGAAGCAGCCATTCCAAACAAAAGATTTTGCAAGTGATAATGCCACATAGTACAGGGCCGGTAAGCAAGACAACCCCGGACACCGATAGCAAGAATAATAGGGAGCCCTATTGCTCCTACCCAACATATGTCAAGGACATTGTGATATCAATCTTAAAAGATATCAATCCCGATATACCACAGATGGTCCACATAAAAGCTTTGGATGCAAATCGGTTGTAGCCAGTCGACTAAGAGAGTGCCCTTAAATCATCACAGTTTTGCCCCACCCGAATCATCTTCCACTTTTAGGCTGCGTGCAGCTTGGGTCTGCGTCAGATGGTACTCCATCATCTTGAAGTGCAACATCAATGGAGGCACAATGTGGAAGACATGAGCAAGACAGTCAGCGTAGGTGGGTTAGCAAACACAAAGAGGTAGAAATCCTACAGTACATGCTGGGAGCAGAATGGTATGAGTACACTCTCCGGAGCAGCAAGACTTTGAGCATGAAGGTATCTCCAAAGCTTTGAATCATCACGTAGCTTCTTCAGTAGTGCCAACGTCATCAGAGAATTGCGTTCAACAGTATGTCAAGACTACGAGACTTCCAAGTTGGAATAATATGAGCAGCAAACTCGTACGACAGAGTGGGAAGGTGGAGCTGAATCGAGGCAGCAATGGAGAAGGGAAGTTTCTCCCTTATTGGAGCTCTACCCCAATAGGGAGTGAGGAGGGGGAGCTCGACACACTACGTTGTAGAATGAAAGGCTTTGAGGGCATCGTAGTTAGATCCTCCAAAGCCATAGCACAGATCTGCCCGCGCAAGGATATAGACATCAAAGCAAGCCTACGTCCTCCCCATCCATAGTGCTCAAAGGGGGAGCTCCTGAATGAGCTCACCCCTAACTAAGGGAGAATGGCAAGGAAGCCAGCGTCCTGTCAACCCACCCTGCTATGAAGAAAGAGGAATGTAAGGATCATTACTCACCCCACCTACCGTGCACGGCTTGAAAATGGCATTGATGGCCGAAGTGAGTGAAGGGAGGGACTTTCCCCAGCGTGTCTTTATCAACATCGAAGCCCACGTACCCCCTCACCAAAGAAAGGCACATTGATCTGAGCGTTATAAATTTTTTCAATTTTGCAACAGTAAAAGAAAACATCTGTTTATGATTTTTTTTTTTGTTGTTTTCTTTTTATGGACAAGAGGGAGGGATAACAGAGGGTAACCACCCACCCCCTTTTCCAAAGCAAGCATCAACTTTCAAGAAAGGACAGAGATGGGGTTGATGCCCAAATGTGTGTGTGGAGATGTGTGTGTATGTGAGAGGGAGGATGAGAGAAGGGAGGGAAAGAAGAGGGGGTTAGGGGGTGTTTTTGTGCTTTCAACAAAAAATTGAACTAAAAACTACTAAAAAATTAAAAGAAGAGAGGTACCCTAGGCCAACCAAAGGCCATACGTATTCATCCTCCTCCAAGTGTCAAGGTGCATCTCATGAAGCATGGACACGCAAACTTGGAAAAACCAACGGCTAAAGGCCGACGTCCCCGGCAACGGCGCCAAATTGTTGAGAAAGGGGGAACAACAGACCCTAACCGCCTCACATGGAAGTGAGAAGTTTCTCCAAGTTGGGGCAAAGAATGAGAGGAGAGGTTCACCCATGCTCATGGAGCAATGGCAACAATGGCCAACGTCACAAGGAGCCAAGGGGAACATCCTCCCAACCATGCACACACACATGCAAATCCATACACCAAGACCAACGCCATTGCACACAAGGAGGCAAGAGAGTAACAAATGACACCTTCTTCCATTACCAAAATGGAGGCCAAGGCCATGGCCAAGGGACCTCCCCTTTTACAAATGAGGCTCTTCTTTATATAGAGAAGAGAGGCATATGTGAATAAAAACATGTGGTCAAAAGACCACATGTGCTAAATCAAGAAAATCTTTATATGGTAGTGGAATTTCAAAAAGGTAACAAACTAGTGAGGGAGGGAAGTTTGTGCGCACGTATACAAAATATGCTCCCATATTATAAATACCCAAAAGGAAGGCTTTTATAAAAAGAAGTGCACTAAAGTCTAAGAAGAGGTTTTTATGCATTTTTGTGGGAAGATGGATAAGAAGGGGTTCCTATGAAGAAATTTATACAATGACTCTACAACAGCACCCTAGGCAAGATGCATATGCAGATCAAGGATATAATGTGGCTATGTGTGAAGTTTCAGGTGTTAGCTCTCATAGGATAACTGATCGATGTCCTTTCATAACCTTAGATATAGGACAAGGAAAGAGTGCAAGGACTGTAAGAGCCTTGATTGACTCAGGTGCAGCCACTAGTGGTGTTAAATTGTCTTACTGTCAAGAGTTGCAATTAACTGTCAATCTTGTGGAAGCATATCTCATAGGATTGGGAGGCGTGGAAACCCCTTGCATGGGCGAGGTGGAACTTCCCCTCTATATTCATGATGAGGCAATGACAGTTAAAGTACTAGTGTGTCAAGATGAGGACCTCACTGAACCCCTTGTCTTGGGTCAAGACTGGATCTATGACCAAGCAGTTAACTTAAACCTAAGAAGTGGACTTCTTCAGGTATGGGTGAATCAGACTAGAATTACAATTGAGTTAAATAATGGAGCACTCAAGGAACTAGAAAAGACACGGACTCCTGGTCCCTCCAGGGGTGCACATGAAGTTGACCATGCTATTCTTGTCCAAGGCTATGTGATGCAGAAGAATGAAGATCTCAAAGAAGGAGTCAGAACCACAATGGAACTCCCTTCTTTTCCAAAGGCCAGAAGGAGGCAGCAACTAAGGGCAGATCAATCACTGAAGACTCTCCAGGCGAGAGACCAAAAGAACGCGCGAAGCAGAACAACTCAGCCGACGAAACAAATGTGGGTGCGGAAAGACGAGCTGCCGACCGTAACTAAGTCGCAACAACGGTCTCAACTTCCTATTAGTAATCAACGACTTGATGCTAATAAGAGGACTCCTAAAACCTCTGTGGAGAAAGTGAAATCCATTTGGGTACCCAAGAAGTCGATGAAGGCTGACCCACAATCAAGACAAATTTGGGTGCCTAAGGCTTGCTTGCGGGCTCAAATAACCCCACACAATTCACATCATACACAACAGGGTTCACTCGCTCAAGCAGCCGCCACCCACCCGTGTCTGATATACTCAAACACACTGCCACCTAGAAACACGCACAGACTCACTCGTAGATGGGTCCTTAAACAGCCCCCTTTTTCAAGTAAATACCCTATCACACTTTCCAGAGCCTCCACAAAGTCAAACTCAAAACCTATCCGTTGCATTTGGCAACCTAAAACTTGTAATAAACCCCCGGACCCCAATTGTAAATCCATTTCAACCTACTAACTACTTCACTCTCACATCACATCATTCCGCTTAGCTCGTAGGTCTACCCAATTTCTAACTACACACACTAGCACTGAGCACTTATTAACCCCTAACCTCTCCCGAACTTTAGGTTAATGTTGTAATAGGGGACACCGTGTCATTTTTGTGTCCATTGCAATGTTAACATTTATTCATATATTCTCACAGAACCAGCTGCGAAGTTTTCAACATGGCTGAGGCAGCAGGAACTAGCTCTCACACAGAAACAAGCCCGCAAGTGGTGGACTTAGACAGTTTACCCGTTTTGCCTGAGACAAATGAAAGACCAGAAGAATTGCGGGCAATCAAAATCATACCTATTGCGGACCCTCCGCGTGGCCACACCATGGCCGTAGGAAAGACTTCCCACTGGTTTACTGAAGTGGCAGGACCCTTGGGTGAGGGAACGTACCTATGTGTTAGCAGCGGACAAGGGACTGAAGGACTAACGAGGCATGGCAGTCAGAGAAGAGATTCAGAAGGGAAAGAAGGCACAAGCGGACAAGGGAGTCAACGAAGATCTGGAAAATAGGCCAACAATTTTCTTCAGGAAGAAGCACGTATGAGCATTCACGCAGATTTAGCACTTAGGCAACCTTAATTTTTCAAAACCTCTACACCAATTAAAAGTGATTCTCATCACTAAACACCATTGTAAATACCATTTCATCTTTTTGTAGCTCCATTTTGTGCAAGCCAAGGAGTCCTTGAGCTTGAGGAGCTTTAGAAGTATCTACCTGCCAATTTTCGTATTTTTTAGATCTCGTTTGAGCCCTCAAATAAGCCCTGGAACCTAATTTTTAACTAGGCCAGACACTAGGTCTGAACAGGGCCAAAGCTAGTCAAAAACTATAAAAGGAGCTAGAGAGCTCATTTTTGAGGTTAGATTGTAATAGAAACAAACTTGTAAGAGCTTCTTGAAAAGTAATCTAAGAACTCCATTGATTCTCACTCTTTGTCTTACCGTGTGTGCACGTGTGTGTGTATGTGTGTGCATGTTTGTGTGCTTCTCACTCACGCACTTGTGCCGCCACTTGCTCGAGGTCTTCATACCATCCTCACGTCTTCCCGGATTGACATTAAAGGAGGTGCTACTCATCACTGAGCTACACCAAATTTTGGCGCCGTTGCCGGGGATCGAATTTTGAGGACGAGCGTGTGATGGTAAGACGTAGAGTTGACGCGTTGGAGTTGTAGGTATTTTCTTCACTTCCATCTATTTTCTTGTTTTTCCTTCACCATCTTCATCACCATCATCATCATCACCATCTCCCACCTCCATCTCCATCATCGCGAAAATTTCTATTTTTTTTATTATATCACCTTCCCCACCTCATTTCCCTCACTTCACTTGTGAGAGAGAGCAAGAGAGCTGTTTGTGTGTGCGGATTTTGCATGTTTCTTGAGTTTCATTGCAGGTTCTTGCTGTATCATCATCCTCAGCACTCGGTGCAGGTACGAAAAACTCAGAAACTGTCTCGCGGTCGCAGGCTTCTGTCGATCGCGACTGACAGAAATTTTTGGTTTTTTACAAAATTGAGTGCACCACTAGAACAAGCACAAGGAGCACATCCTAAAACATTAAAAACAGTAGAAAAATTCCGAGGTCCTCTGTCAATCGCGACCGACAGCCTCTGTCAATCGCGACCGATAGACCCTGTCAATCGCGACCGACAGACCCTGTCAATCGCGATCGACAGACCTCACGACCGACAGATTGCCACGTAGGACCCTGTCAATCGCGATTGATACCGTCGATCGCGATCGACAGCCACGACCGACACCTCTGTCAGTCGCGATTGACACCGTCGATCGCGACCGACTGAAATTCAACGATTGATTGACTTTTACGCGTAGCCACGTGTCCATCGCGACTGATAGGCCCCCGATTGACTGAAATTTCGGCGAAAAATCCGGGAAACGTGTCAATCGCGATTGATACCGTCGATCGTGATTGACAGCCACGATCGACTCTGTCGATCGCGATTGACACTGTCGATCGCGACTGATAGGCCCGACGGACACCTCTGTCAATCGCGATTGACAGACCTGTCGATCGCGATTGACAGGCTTTTCGGCCAAAAATTAGGGTTTGCTTTTGTTCAAAATTTGGGATAATTTTGGGGCAAAATAGTCAATCTATTAGCATTTTGGGGGGGTTCCTACACTTGTGATTTGGAGAAAATCCTAGGATCTGTCGGCCAGATTGAATCTTGTTTTAACCCCCTAAACCCTGAACAGTCATAACTTTTTCATACGAAATCAATTTTTTGAGCTCTAGGGCTTGTTGGAAAGCTTGTGGCATATACTACACGCCCTCAACTGTTTTTTATAAAGATAATGCATTGATTTTCAGATAGGGTATTTTGAAGTTGACCATACCCAGGGGGATAAAAGTCAGGGGTCTTTAGAATTGTGTTCTTAAAAATCACCATGCAAGTTTGTGTTTGTGCTACAGGACTGAAAATCATTGGTTCTGTCTTTGGAATCTAAATCTTTAAGCTAACTTTGGAACTCTTACAGATCTATTGAGAGCTTCGAAAGGCATTCTAAGCAAGTGTAAGTGCAAGCTTGGGAACACACTTCCTGGGCACTCAAGGGCTACCAAGCAGGAAACAAAAGGTTGGAAACTTTAAACCCCCTCTGTCAATTCATAGTTTAGGCTAAGAACGACTAGAGGTAGGAGTAAGTCAGGGCGACGACAGGCAGGTATCAAGTTGAAGACTACCTAAAAACTCTAGTTCAAGCTAAAAACCTAATCTCTGTACTATCGATAACATAAAGAAAAGAACCTAACGTGGAACGATCAACCTGAAAGCACGAAGAACATTCAAGTATTCCTGACGACGTAATATCAGACAAGACCTTAAACACGAGAAATAACTAAAAAGAATCAAGTGACTGATACCAATTAACCAGCAACGAGGTTGTACCCTGGGCAAAGAATTGGGCTACTTAGATAGGCATATGAACCTTAGATCAGGGCCACATCTAGTAAGGGAGAGACAAAGCCTTAGGTCTTCAGAGGCTAGTGTTAACCACACTACTAGGTCTTGGGCCCAGCAGTTGAGCCACCACTCGTACTACCCTAGCTCTGAGACCAGTGAGTCAGAGATGTCTCAAGGCATGGACAGACCTACGGGAAGTTCAGGTGCGCCATACTTGCACAGGGTGGAAGGCCCTTACAAAACACAGCTGGAATACCTTCTGACCAACCGATTAGGTGCTAGCATCTATGAGGACGGTCTAGGAAGATCTGTAGTACAGATCAAGAATCCTGAACAATCCATTGGATTAGAACACCCAGCTGTCAAGTTTGAAAACGGTGCATACCTGGACAAAGAAGGAACCATATACGTAGTCACCAGCCACCCAAATAAGACAGATGAATTTGGGAATGTAATCTCAGAGGCGGACTTAGGTGATTTGGAACAAGGAAACATGGGTGCAGAACCTAGAACCCCCTGAGGCAAATCTGTTCTCACTAGGATTATCACGCCTGAGTGGGTTCCCCAAGACAACAAGAGCATAGAGTTGCTCCTCAATCGAGAAACTGACGAAGCCTTTTGGAGGTATAAAGCTAATCAGCCAACTGATATAGGAACTATCATGGTCTATGAGTTTAAGGATCCGGATAGCCCAGGTAGAGTGACCTACTTAGATCACACTTCGGAAAGGATCTTTGTGGTGACAAAAAATGATAGGCATGCTTACACGTGGAAGGGTGAATTCATTTTCCCCCAACCAAGATCGAATGTATCCTATGGTCACCCTGGAGCTGGAACATCCCAAGCTCATGGAACTCAAAGAGACAGAAGTAGAGATAGACCAGAAGTAAGCTTTGCCAACCCAGTGGGCAGAGAAAGAACGAGGACGGAGACGAATAGAGTAGAACCTGAGATACTTAGAGCCCACAGGAATCAAAGAAATGTGGATGGATTCCCCCTGCCGAGACCTAGAGAACATACAAGGACTTTGAGACCTACCCAGCTAGTTAAGTCCATGAAGAATTACTTTGATGGCACAGGAGATCCCTATGATCATGTGGCGGAGTTCAAGCAAGTCTTGAGAGCTGAACAAGTGGAGGATCTATTCACGCAGTACAATGCCTTCGGTCTAACCCTTAGGAACACAGCACTTACATGGTTTCAGCCATTGGATGAGCGACAATTCAAGTGTATAGACCAACTCCTAGAGGCTTTCATTGTAGAGTTCTCTAAGAGTGGCATAAGACACAATACCTCCTCATTGATTCACAGCTTCAAACAGACTCCCCAAGAGACTGTAAGATTGGCAGGAAGAAGATTTAGACAATACCTTGAAAGGTGCCCTGTTTCGGAGCTACCCACATCTGCCAAACAAGTAGCCTTATTCCTTGATGGATTGTTGAGTACGAAGTTGAGATCCTATGTGTATCTGAAGGACCCTAGGACTATAGAAGAGTGTGTACGCATGTGCATTGACATTGAAGATAACCTAGGGGAAGAACTAGAGCTTTCCAAAATCTACAAAGATTCAGACAGTGCATCTAGTCACTCTACCACGCAATCCACATCAATCGAGGAACTTGCAGAGAAAGTAGCTCAGAAATTAGGTGTAACTAGCAAACAAATCCCAAGGTTTGCTCCTGTGAAAAGGTGCTATACATGCGGTGGTGACCATATGGCGAATGTCTGCCCTATTATGGCTCAGCCCCAAGTAAATCCTAGTAGCCAGTACTGCACCATAGAACGGAGATACACCAATCACACCGCACAAGATTGCCCATACAACAAGCAGGCAGTTAGGCAACCCTACCCTCAGCCATACCCACAGCAAGGAAGATACCAGAACCCGTACCCTCCACAACCATATGGCAAGCCACAACAACCGTATCAGCAACCCTATCAAAGTCAACAAAGGCCTCAGCCAGTGTTAGCTCAACAGCCACCTGCCCCAGCCAATGTGATTCCGGTAAAGTATACTGCTGCAGAAGAGAACCTGAATAGAGCTATAGTCCCTGTGATACCCTTGATTTCTGAAAATGACCCCAGTGACCATAGCTTTGATTCTACACATGTTGATAGT
The DNA here is from genome assembly GCA_020310875.1 of Ceratopteris richardii. NCBI lineage: Eukaryota > Viridiplantae > Streptophyta > Polypodiopsida > Polypodiales > Pteridaceae > Ceratopteris > Ceratopteris richardii. The sequence goes on along the minus strand of CM035423.1, from coordinate 127,333,182 downwards.
CCCCAGGCGTACTACATGCAGTCTCCGGAACATGGTGAGTCCTATTACAGCGAAGAGTCAAATGAACCTAGTTGGGAGTCAGATTACACAAACGTCATGTATGCAAACCCCAACCCTAGGCCTCAACCTAGGCAGGTAAGACCTCCTTTCCCAAGAGGACCGTGCTACAGATGCCAAGGAGATCACTTCATTCGTGATTGTCCCTTACATCTGCCTACACAAACTCAGTCCGTGACGATTCAAGGCTTTTGCCAAGACTGTGGAAAAGAGCATCTCTTACGAGATTGCCCAAAGAACCCCAATAATATGCCAAAAATCATGCCTATCAACGTTATTGGGCTAGTAGTGGATTCCACAGGAAGTGTCACATCCACTGCTCCCGTACAGGTAGTCACTAGAGCTCAAGCATTGCAGCAAAACCAAGGGGTAGACCAGGAAAAGAGCCCAACAGCTAGTGAAACTGAGAGCATAACCAAGAAAAGGACTAGAGCTTGGAAAGATAGTCGGGAAAGAATGAAAAGGCAATGGGCAAAAAAGATGAGTGAACTCGAGGAAAGCGTAAGAGACACAAGAGCCAGAATAACCGAACTCACAACTCAAACTCCCTCTCACACGACTCCACCACCACCATTCCCATCTCCATCCGACCCACCACCTTCCAACCCGCCTCATACGACTCCACCACCCCCCAAAGTAGGATCAGTCCTAGCAGATCCCACTCCCGAGGACCTAAACATGATGCTTAAAGTGTATCAGGCCAGAATCCAAGAAGGGCCAACCATAACCGATCATGAAAAATGCTACCCTAGAGCCGAGCTAGAGCTTGAACGAACCAAAATTTGTGCTAAGATGGTGGAATTGGCGCAAGCCATGTTCGAAGCTAGCCGCCTCTTTAACATCTCTAGCTCAGCTAAGACGCAGTTACACTTTGATGGACTGCTAGAAAGAATAGAGAGGCTAATTGCACAATCAGAAAAGGAACCTGCCCCTCAAGGAAAGGAAAGGGCAAGAGAACGGATAAGCCAGCCTCTTCAGGAAGCCCATGGGCCTCCTCAAGAAGCTTATCTTTTCCCCCAAAAGGCAGATGAGCCTCCCTCGAAAGCTTACGTACCTCCACAGGTTGCCTACATTCCTTCTCAGGGAGCGTATGAGCCTGTTCGGAAAAGTAATAGAATAAGTAATCCTCCCCAAGAAGCTTGTACTCCAGCCATCTATGAGAACGAGGAGAGAGTCAACGATAGAATAAGCCCTCCTTCCCAGGTTGCTTATGTGCCTAATTCTACGGAGCCAGACACTTCTTCTTCTATGAATCGGTTCGCACCAAACTTCCTACGAGAGATTCAAGAAGACAAATGGGATAACGAAAGTGAAGTCGCCCCTCCTTTTGAACTTGTGGATGATGCACACGACCAATTCCCACAAGACATCCCATCTATATACGGGGAACATGAGAGTACTCAGTCTCACGAGAGATTGGACTTTGAGTCTAATTCCATACAGGAGCTACCCCACTTCACACGCCCATGGGAAGCGAAGTCCACGTGTATGAGAGCACCCACAGTCATGGTAAGGAACGACGACTCAGCCAGACCTAGGAACACGGAGGTAGTAAAGAACGCCAAGGTGCAGTGCGATCTCACTTTGGAAGAACTGCCTAAGGATAGACCAAAAGCGTGGAAATATGTAGCCAGTCAAGTAACTGAAGTTGCAAAACCACGTTCCCGGGTAGGATCCCATAGGACAGTGCCAGAAATTCCCTTGGACAAGATAGGAGATATGTGTGAAGGTGAAGAAGGGAACACCTATCTTCCCATCACCTACCAGGAGTACACCACCAAGGCAATTTTGGACTCAGGTGCAGGAGTTGCAATTGCCACTACTTCTCTATGGAAGCGTTGGGGCAAGCCGGCACTCAGGCCCACGAGGATGAAATTGCAAATGGCCGATGGTCACATAGAGAGACCCTTAGGATTGCTAGAAGGAATAACTCTCACCACTTGTGGTGTCGAGTTTGAGCATACATTTGCCATATGTGACTTCAGCAAAAATCATGCCTATGAGATGATTTTGGGAAGACCATTTATGCGACAGCTGCAAGTGGTACAGGATTGGGGAACCAATTCTTTGTACCTGCAGCACTTAGGTGTTACGACCAAAGTAAATCTCAAAGATTACTCTCATAGAGATGTACCTCCTATCCAGTGGAACCCCATCCATAGAGCCAAAGAGGATACGGAATCTGTGCATTCCATAAGGTCAGGATCCTCATGGATGCATGAAGACACTCACTTATGGATGTGCAAGGTAGCAGTAGAAGAAGAGAAGAGAGAGAAAGCCAGAGAGGTAGGTGCAAAAGAAACACATAGATCAATTCAAGACCCAGCCTATGCACCTGTAGTTTTTCCTGATGAGGAATTTGAACCCCATGGCTGGGCAGAAATTTTAGCAACCATGGACGTAGCCATCAATGAAGAACAATGGACACCTCACTGTGATGAGGATGGCTATGACATTTCAGTCTTCTCCATAGAACCAATCATGGGAGAGGCACTTCTAGAAGAATGCGAACCTAGTCCTGATGCATTTGAGGATGCAAGTGACTCTGATCTGGAGTCAATCATTATGGACCCACCTTTTGCATCAGATGAGGAATACTTCTATGAGGTAGAATTTCAACCCCAGAGGCATGGAGAGCTTACAAACAATGTAAGATTAGCAACACAGGTGACCCCGAAGGAAGAAGGAAAGAAACGAAAGAAGAGAGAAGCCTCACCAGAAGAGGAAGAATCTTTGTTTGAGGTCCCGGAAAATTTTAAGAAGTATGAGATAGATGACAAGAGAGTCATGATCAGAATGCCGAAACGAGAGGCACAATCAGGAGAGGCCTATGATAACAAAGAAACTACCAAGAAAATAGTAGTGGCCCTAGAAGAAGGAGAGGAGAGATGCACATACATAGGCCATGACCTAACAGAGGAAGAAGAGCATGCGCTAATTGCCTTGCTAAGAGAATACAGAGATGTATTCGCTTGGAGTTACAAGGATTTGAAAGGTGTTGACCCTGATATATGCTCTCACACCATCCCCATGACTTTAGATGCTAAACCTCTAAGCAAAAGCCCTACACATATAACGACAATTACGCTGCTAAGATCAAAGAAGAGATAGATAGACTGGTCGAAGCGGGATTTATCTATGAAATTGAGCACACTGAGTGGGTATCCCCCATCGTAGTTGTGCCCAAGAAAAATGGAAAGCTGCGTGTGTGCATTAACTTGAAAAAGGTTAATGCGGCCACAATTCGGGATAACTATCCGCTTCCTATCACAGAGCATCTCTTAGAAAGAGTAGCAGGCAAGGAAGTGTACAGCTTCCTTGATGGATTTTCGGGCTACAATCAAGTGGCCATTGCTCCAGAGGATCAGCATAAGATAGCTTTTGCCACAGAATGGGGCATTTTTGCCTTTAGAGTAATGCCATTCGGGCTTACCAATGCACTAGCTACCTTCCAGAGACTAATGTGCCATGTGTTTAAGGAGTTCCTGAGGAAGAGTTTAGAGGTCTATGTGGATGATCTTTGTGCTCATTCCAACATTAGACAAACCCATATCCCGGAACTCAGACAAATCTTTGACAAATGTAGAGAATATCAAGTCTGCCTGAACCCAGAAAAGTGCGTTTTTATGGTAAGGCAAGGCAAGATTCTAGGACACATAGTGTCAAAGAATGGCATATCCACTGATGAAGAGAAAGTGAGAGCCATAGCAGAGCTACCTAGGCCAAAGAATATCAAGGAAGTACAAGCTTTCATGGGGCATTGTGGTTATTACCGACGATTTATACACATGTATGCTGTCATTGCAAAGCCCATGTACGGACTTCTGACTAACTTTGAGTGGACGGATGAATGTGAGAATTCCTTCCAGGAGCTTAAACGAAGATTGTGTTCAGCACCAATCTTGACCACACCAGATTGGAATAAGCCATTCCATGTTCATGTGGATGCATCCAATTATGCTATTGGATGTGTGCTTGCACAACCCACTGGTGAAGGTAATATGGATCTTCCAATTGCCTATGCCAGTAGACAATTGAATGCAGCTGAACGGAACTACACCACTACAGAGCGAGAAGGATTAGGCATGGTATATGCAGTTAAGAAATTTAGACACTATTTGCTTGCAAATAAGTTTAAATTTTTTACTGATCATCAGGCATTGCTATACCTCGTAAACAAGCCATGCAATACAGGAAGATTAGTGAGATTGTTTCTCTTGCTAATGGAATATGATTTTGAGGTTGTGGTAAGAAAAGGTAGGACTCATTTAAGAGCAGATCATCTCTCTAGGCTCACATCGGGAGAAGCCCCACAAGGAGTATCAGATGATCTTCCTGATGCTTACTTGTTTAATTTGGAAGTGGTGCCGCAATGGGCTAAGCCATTGGTACCAGTATTGACATACGGGCCTAATCATCCAGTGGTAAACACACGGAATAGGGAGGTTGTAAAAGCCCAAAAGTACCACATCTTGGCTGGAAGCATGTACAAGCACACAGATCAGGGGATCCTGGCTTGCTGCGTAGAAGAGGATGAGTACGCTAAATGGTTGCAATTAGCACATGTAGGTGCGTTAGAGCAACACTACTCAAAGCAACGAACTTTACAGACGCTAAGGAGACTCGGAGTGCATTGGCCGACTATGGAAGCGAATGTCCAAAAGTTGTGCAAGGAATGCCCAATCTGTTGCACTAAACCACCTGTGGAACACGCCACTCTTTATCAAGTGTCCATTGTGCCAGATTGGAGTGAACCTCTAGTATCCTTCCTAAGGACAAACACATTCCCTCCAGACATGACTCTGGCAAGGAAAAGGAGTTTAGAACAAGAAGCCCTGGATTACTCACTCATTGGTGATAATCTATATAAGCGTGGTAAAGATGGTTACCTAAGGCTGTGTGTCCATGAAAGTGAATATCTTAAGATCTTGGAAACTGCTCACCAAGGTGTAGCAGGAGGACACTTTGGACCAGATCGGGTGATCAAGGCGATACTATTTGCAGGCTTCTGGTGGCCTACCCTTCACATGGACGCTCATACCTATGTGAAGCGATGTGATGTCTGTCAGAGAACTCAGTATCCTATACGAAAAGATGAGATGCCATTGAAACCTATGATGGGTGGACGTGCATTCTCTAAGTGGGGAATAGACTTCGTAGGTCCTATTAATCCCCCAGCTAAGGGTTCTCATGCGGAATACATTATTGTTGCAACAGACTATCTCACTAAGTGGGTAGAGGTAAAAGCCACGACGAAGAATGACGCTCAGACAACTGCTAAATTCTTGTTTGAGAATGTATTCACAAGATATGGGCTACCTATAGAGCTTGTAAGTGATCGAGGCACTCATTTCTTGAACGAAGTGATTGAAAATCTACTCCAAGAATTCTTGGTAATACACAAGAAGTCTGCCCCCTATCACCCTCAAGCTAATGGACAAGCTGAGAGCACTAATAAGATCTTATGCAATGTACTGACAAAATTAGTGAACACTAAACGCTCTGATTGGGACAAACAGCTGCACCATGCTGTTTGGGCATACCGAGTCGCCTACAAAACGGTACTCCAAGCCACCCCCTTTCAGATGGTATTTGGCCAAAACGCAGTGCTACCCTTGGACTTCTTAATACCCACGTTGAAAGTAGCACAAGAGCACGAATGGACAGGTCATGAGCTCTCCTCTAGGATCTTTGATCTTGAACGATTAGGAGAAACAAGACTGAGGGCAGCTGCAGGGATATATGCAGCTAAGAAGAGACAGAAGGCATACTTCGATGCCCATGTGAAGGATAAGGGTTTGAAAGCAGGAGATCTAGTTTTAGTCTACACACTGAAACAACACGCAAGGAAACTAGAAAAGAGAGGCTACGGACCTATGATCATCAATAGGATTTCCACGAGTGGAGCAGTACAACTAGCCACATTAGAAGGTGATGTTCTCCCAAACTATATTAGCGGTTGCAGAGTCAAGTTGTATCAGGAACCCCTCACGGAGGAAATGCTTAGCCGACTCAACATTGCTAAGGAACGCAAAGAGGAAGAAAAGCGAGTTCGAGAAGAAGCTCAAGCAGAAGCTTTAGAACGCATTAGAAGGATGAAGTTACGAAGGCAAGGTAGAGATCAACCTAGAACGAATGACTATGCAGATCAAGGATATCCTATGGCCATGTGTGAAGTCGCAGGAACAAGCTCGCATAGGATAATTGATCGACGTCCTTTCATAACCCTAGATATAGGACAAGGAAAGAGTGCAAGGACCGTGAGAGCCTTAATTGACTCAGGTGCAGCCACTAGTGTTGTTAGCGTGTCTTACTGTCAAGAGTTGCAGTTAACTGTCGATCCTGTGGAAGCATATCTCATAGGATTGGGAGGCGTGGAAACCCCTTGCATGGGCGAGGCGGAACTTCCCCTCTATATTCATGGTGAGGCAATGACAGTTAAAGTGCTAGTATGTCAAGATGAGGACCTCACTGAACCTCTTGTCTTGGGTCAAGACTGGATTTATGACCAAGCAGTCAACTTAAACCTAAGAAGTGGACTTCTTCAGGTATGGGTGAAGCAGACTAGAATTACTATGGAGTTAAATAATGGAGCACTCAAGGAACTAGGAAAGGCACCGACTCCTGGTCCCTCCAGGGGTGCACATGAAGTTGACCATGCTGTTCTTGTCCAAGGCTATGTGATGCAGAAGAATGAAGATCTCAAAAAAGGAGTCAGAACCACAACGGAACTCCCTTCTTTTCCAAAGGCCAGAAGGAGGCAGCAACCAAAGATGGATCAAAGGCAGAAGAAGCAGAGTACTACCTATGCCGGAAATCAAAAGTACCTGCGCAGCAAAATGTCTCAACAAGTAGACCAAGTGTGGGTGAGGAAAGGCGAACACCCGGTTGCACTCAAGCCAACCACACGAGCAAAGCCTCTTATCAGCAACCAACAACACGACACTAATAAGAAGTCTGTCAAAAATTCTTCTGCTAACGTGAAATATATTTGGGTGCCCAAGAAGTCGATGAAGGCTAGCCCACAATCAAGAAAAATTTGGGTGCCTAAGGCTTGCTTGCGGGCGCAAGTAGCTACGCCAAGGCCACAATCTATACCGCGTGACCCATTCACTCGCACAGCCGGCATCCAGTCATTTTCAACACTCAGGAACACACCAAGGCCCATGAGCACGCACATAATCACTTGTAAATGGGTTCCTAAAAGGCCTCATTTTCAAACCGAGACACCGATAAAGCTCTCTAGAGTCTCTACGAACCCAAGAGCAAAACCCATCCACTGCATTTGGCAGCCTAAGACGTGTAACAAACCCCTGGACCCCATTTGTAAATCATTAATAACTTACTAACCACATCACTATCACACTACATCATTCCACTTAACTCTTAGGTCTACCGAACGACTAACCAGCGCACACACTCGCACCGAGCACTTACTAACCCATTATTCGCTCCCGACCCTCATGTTAATATTGTGATGGGAACAACAACGGTCCTCCCTTGTCCTGTACAATGTTAACACATGTTTGTATATTCTCACAGAGACAGGCAGCAAGAAGTAAAATGGCAGATACGGTAGGAACTAGCTCCCAGGCAGGCACCAACCCCCAAGTGGTGGACATCGAAAGCCTTCCGGTCGAGGAGGAATTAAAGGAAAGACCAGTGGCATTACGGGCATTACATGCCATACCAATTCAAAATCCTCCACAGGGTCACACAATGCCGGTGGGCAAAACCTCACACTGGTTCAGTGACGTTGCTGGACCTCTGGGTGAAGGCACATATATGTGGGAGTCCGAGGTAGAATTCAATGGACGTTAGGGCAGATACCATTTCTTTACCAGGGAGTTTGAAAGGCTACAGAATAATGAAGGACTGAAGTCGATATGGAAGAAGGCTGGGCTTTATGATTACTTCAAGTTCCAACTACCAAAGCCAGATTTTCTAAGGTGCTCATACTTAATTAGTACCCTCACTCCCAGCAAAGACAAGAAAGGATACAGCTCCTTTGTGCTCCCATCACTCACAAGGGGCAACGAGGTGAAGCGTTTCCGCTTGACTATCAACTTGGTAAGAGAAGCACTCGACATGAAAGGTATGCACATTCCAACAGAGAAAGAGACTATGGTTCCAGACAATATGAAGAACAGGAATCTAACGAAGCTCAAGGACATGGTTGTGATGACACCTACGATTGCCATTCACTTACGCATGGTCATGCAACATTTCGCATTCCCCGCGCAGGAGAGGTTCACAATGCCTCCCAAAAAGATCTGGTTTAGCCTCTACCTGGCGGATGCTTTTGATTTGACAATCAATATGCCCCACTAGATTATCGACCAGATTCATATGGCTCATCAGAGATGGTATAAGAAGCAAAAGTCTGTACTGTATGGTTGTTGTGCACTTACAAGAATTGTGTACAGATGTCTCGCATATGATGTACGGGTGTAGAGGGCTCTCATTTGGACCAGAGCACAGGAGTTTCAACGTAGATTGTCAGCTGTAGGGCCTCCCTCAAAGAAGATGAGAGGCGCTGTCCAGATGCCTTGTGCTCAAGCTCGCGGTGCAACCCTAACGCCTGAAACAACCCCAAGACTTCCCCGACGAGTGCAACCATTTACTATCAGGTTACCCAGGCACAGCACAGATGGCCCTAACCTTGTGTTTCCACCAGTACCGACTGATCTGGAGTTCCCACATGGATTCACTTTGGAGGATTTAACGGATGAAGAAGTTGCTAGAATCATCGAAGCTGTAAATGCGGAAGTTGAAGCAGAGCAAGCTGGTGGACAGCAAACTGCCCTAGACCAAGCCAGCCCAGTCAACCGGACGTAGTCAATGTGGACGATGAAGAAGAAGCACATGAGGAGGCACAGGGTGGACAATCAGAAGCAGAAGAACAAGAGTATGATCAGGAGGCCCTACAAGTACTGGAAGGTGCCCCCGCCTATACTAATGCATTAAAGAAGCTCTACGATACGATGAACCGAGTCCAAGAGCAACACAGGCTATCATTAGCTGCAGGTAAAGCCCTCATGAACCAGATTCTGGAGGAGGAAGGCGTGGACGAGCAATACCGTGCCACCCTGGAAATGATATCAGATGCTTTGGGAGTACCTGAAACGGTGCATACTGCACTAGCGCAATCACGAAGGACAGAGAAAAGATATGGAAGACGCCCCCCACGAACGGGAAAACGAATGAATGTATTAGGATCAGGACCACAAGGCACCCCCACAACCACTGGCACAGCACACAGTGTTCACGACACCGAGGAAGCCCACACATCGAGTGCACCCCCATCACCTCCCTTGCCACCTTCTCCCCCACATCCGCCCCACTCACCTCCCTCTACCACTGTAACCTCTACTGTCACCACCTCCGAACCCACTACACACACCGACGCACAAACCATCAGTCAACCCACATACTCTATTTCCACTGAAAACATAAGTCTAACCACAGCCACGGTAAACACCACTACTCCGATCACACTTCCTGGGAGTTCACAATTGCACACACCTCTATACACGTTCACAACTCTCACTGCAACCACAATCCCCATGTTCACAGTCACTCCCATCACGGCCTCCACTTTTGAATCCATGGAGGTGTCACCCACCTCTGCACCTCTCCCACCCCCCATTTACCCACAATCTCCCATTCCCCCACCCCCCCTCTCACCCTTCCCCAGTACTGCATCCACAATTCCCTTTCCCTTCCCCTTCCCCTCTGCATTCAACACCATTCCTCCCACCATTCCTCTTAATAATGTATTTAATAATATGTATCAATGCATGTCCCAACTCCAGCAACACTACCAACACCTTGACAACCAACATACAAGGCTTTTCCGAAGCCACGAAGATCTCCAAGCACGATGTAGGGATCTTGAAGAGCAGAAGCAGCTACTACAACAGTAGCACGTGACCTTACAGGAACAATATGCACAATTAGTAGCCAACCCACCCCAAGCAGATGATGAAGAACGACGACACATGGACGAGATGTTACATTCTCAGATCACGGAAACCCTTAAGCTTCGACGGAACTTGGGCCTCCTACGTAAGCATATGTCTACAGCGCTAGAGGAGAATAAACGATTACAGAAACAGAACGAAGAAAATCTAGAGGCGGCCATGGAGGGTTACCCATAGGAGATTGACCCAGAGCGATTCAAGGCAATTCCCTCTGAGAATATGAAAGTGGTGCTAGAAACTCATGCAGATTTAATGGAGGCCCATGCCACTTTAGAAAAAGAGAGAGATGATTTACTAAGGCAGTTGGCCACCCAACAGACATCACCAAGCAAGATCACAACCGCAGAAAATACATCTGAAGAGGTCACTAAACTCCGGGCAGAACTTGAGGAATTACGTAGCAAGGTCATGCAATACGAGCGTCAGCCCTCCCCTCTGGTAGAGCCCGAGCCTGACGATCTTGTGCCAATTGAAGTAGAAGAAACATTCGAGGATCCCTATGTCCCGATGCCAACACCCGGAGGTAAGCGAACAGAACAGGGCATGGACACAATTGAAATTGAGGCACCTGAATGGATGCAAAAGTTAGAGAAAGTAGCCACGACGCATGATGACAGTGTAGCAGTCCAAATCGCATTGATGTCAAAATTGGAAGAGGTTGTAATAAAATCCGATTATTTTAAGAATCTCTCACACCATAGGTGGATCGGCCCATCGGACGACCTGTATGTTCCTTTTTGCGTTCTAATGGCGGATTATAATGCGGAGATCAAGCACCACACCTCAAGGGAACCAACCTCTGCCACCCAGTTTGCACCTGACGACATCCCAGAAAGTGCCAAGCAGGGACATATTCGCCAACCGACGTGGAGAATTTGGCTGCTTGAAACCTACCCGGAAATGGTAAGAACATGGAACAACATGCCATTGTACATCAAATATAACCCATGTTATTGCCCTGTATTTCGAAGGAGATCATGGCCGGAGTACATACAAACAGTGCTGACGATTAAAGGATGTGAGAAGTGGCTCAATTATGTGTACTTCGCACCCCCTAAGGGCCCACCTACTATTGGATATATGATTTCGACGATTCGACATTGGGGGGTCCGTTTCAAGAATGTACTTGATATCATGACTCAGATGTGCCTGAAGATTTTCGAACTTATGTTGGTCACCTTCAAGACCTTCAAAAATGTCAAGGAACCGCATCTCTCAGCACTAGGATTTAATGAAGGTAATCAAGACCTTGTATACGACATGAGCACAACCCCATCGATTAATGTTGTGTATGCATGGCACGCTCGCATCAAATATCTACCGGCCTGCTTCAAACAAACATTTGAAGAGATGTTTGTCACGGGATTCTGGGAATATCACTCTGAGATATTCATTCCCAGACCATCCCATCTCTTGCAGTTGTTTGCAGTGGAACAAGCTCTCCATTCTGAAAAGCTACGTATTCCACATCCAGAGGTTCCCGGGCCGGTAGACTGGGATGCTCTACTCACAGATCTGGCCAAAGGATTGAGAATCGCCGAACACCACTTAGTGTAGGATGTCGTCGAATACTACATTCAGAAACCCACACAACAAGGGTCTGTCAGGGACGACAGACGCGAGAGAGGGGGGGGTGTTAGCAGCGGACAAGGGATTGAAGGACTAACGAGGCATGGCAGTCAGAGAAGAGAGTCAGAAGGGAGAGAAGGCACAAGCGGACAAGGGAGTCAACGAAGATCTGGCAAATAGGCCAACAATTTTCTTCAGGAAGAAGCACGTATGAGCATTCACGCAGATTTAGCACTTAGGCAACCTTAATTTTTCAAAACCTCTACACCAATTAAAAGTGATTCTCATCACTAAACACCATTGTAAATACCATTTCATCTTTTTGTAGCTCCATTTTGTGCAAGCCAAGGAGTCCTTGAGCTTGAGGAGCTTTAGAAGTATCTACCTGCCAATTTTCGTATTTTTTAGATCTCGTTTGAGCCCTCAAATAAGCCCTGGAACCTAATTTTTAACTAGGCCGGACACTAGGTCTGAACAGGGCCAAAGCTAGTCAAAAACTATAAAAGGAGCTAGAGAGCTCATTTTTGAGGTTAGATTGTAATAGAAACAAACTTGTAAGAGCTTCTTGAAAAGTAATCTAAGAACTCCATTGATTCTCACTCTTTGTCTTGCCGTGTGTGCGCGTGTGTGTGTATGTGTGTGCATGTTTGTGTGCTTCTCACTCACGCACTTGTGCCGCCACTTGCTCGAGGTCTTCATACCATCCTCACGTCTTCCCAGATTGACATTAAAGGAGGTGCTACTCATCACTGAGCTACACTATGGGAATCAGAGTTGGACTTCAATGGGAAGCAAGGCAGATATCATTTCTTTACAAGAGAATTCGAGAAGTTGCAAAATGAAGAAGGTCTACGTTCGATATGGGCAAAGGCAAGATTGGATGCATATTTCAGTGCACGGCTCCCAAAGCCTGACTTCATGCGATGCTACTATCTCATCAACACCTTGACTCCAAACCAGAACCCAAAAGGTGCAAGCTCATTTTTGATTCCATCTCTGACAAAGGGGAATGAGCTCAAGAGATTCAGGCTATCAAACAACTTGGTGAGAGAGGCTCTAGATATGCGCGGAATGCATATTCCTACAGAAAAGGAAACCCTAGTACCGGATTACATGAAGAATCGAAGCCTCACCAAACTCAAGGACATGGTGTCCATGACGCCTAATATTGCAATACACCTTCGCATGTGCATGCAACACTTTGCTTTTCCTGCACAAGATAGATTCACCATGCCGCCCAAAAAGATTTGGTTTAGTTTGTATCTGGCAGAGACACAGAGCCTCACCATCAACTTACCCCACTGGATAATTGATCAGATACACCTAGCTCACAAACGATGGCCGCGGAAACAGGTTTTATATGGTTGCTGTGCTCTGACGAGAATCATTTATAGGTGTTTGGCTTATGACATCCCTATTCAACGGGCCTTAATGTGGAATCGTGTAGAGCAGTTTAGAGGCAGGACATCCACAGGACCCCCTTCTAAGAAAATGAGAGGCACTGTCCAAGTCCCATGTGCTCAACCATGTGGAGCCACCCTAACACCAGACGTCACCCCTCCACCCCGAAGAGTCCGACCATTCACACTCCGACTTCCAAGACGCAGCACCGATGGTTCCACCTTGATATTCCCTCCTATCCCAACCGATCTTAAATTTCCCAGTGGTGCAGCTTTGGAAGAACTCACTAATGAAGATTTCGAACAATTATTACAAGATGTAGAGCTGGAGGCAGAAGAGGCACAACATGTAGAGAACGTACAAACGCAGGCCACAACCTCCCAAGCACCTGTCACCACAGTTGAAGTGGATGAAGAGGATGATGGAGATGAAGAACAAGAGGAAGATGAGGAGGATTATGATCAAGAGCATCAAGAGGAGCAACAAGAAGTGCCAGAACTTGTAGGTGCACCAGCATATACAGCTCAACTACAAAGGTTATACGACACAATCAAAGCAGTACAAGAAAGGCATCAACTCTCTCTTGTATCAGGTCAAGCTTTGATGCAAGAAATGCTATCAGATGAGGGGGTGGACCAACATTTCATTGACACCCTCAAATTAGTGTCAGAATCTTTAGGAGTTCCGGAGGCTGTCCACACTGCAGTCCGCCAGTCCGTGAGGTATGACAAACGCAGAGTTGACACATTACCACGAGCAGGTAAGACTATCAGGATACCCGTCATAGAACAAGAAGTACCCATTGAAACCACAGCCACCCCCACAACCACCACTGACCTCTCTGCTGAAACCTTCATTCAGACGTCACCCATCTCACCCCAGCATCCTCCATCACCACCTTCTCCACCCCCACCACCACCTCCCACCATGGAAGAAACGACAGTCATCACCTCTACCTCCACTTACAACCCATCCTCATTCACATCATTCTCATTTCGAGAACCCACCTCACAAGAAACCCTCTTCTCATTCGTCACCAATCCCTTGTATACTTCACCCCTTCTATCCTCCGAACCCATAACTGGCCATCCCATAATTCCAAGTGTGGTTGGAAACCCGGCACCCACCGAAGGCACCCTGTGTTTCCCATCCTATCCCCCAATACGGGTACCTCCATTCCATGACCCTCACTTCCCATCTGGCCCCTACACCTCTTTCAACCTGACCGCACCACCCCAATACCCATCCTTTGTGGAGCAGTTCATCCGCTCTCCAATGTTTCAGAGGCACATTTCTCCGATGTTCGCAACGACATCAATTTACACGAACACCACACTCACTTCACCTACCATACCCACCTACATGGTAGCCCCTGTACACACCACCTTGTCTGACCCAATGGACATTTCACCAACCACAGCACCTCTCCCCACGATTCCACCATCTTCCCCTCCCTTACCCCCCACCTCACCACTCACATCATTGGCACACACAGCATTCACTACCCCCCTACCCAATCCCACCTCCCCTGCAATTCAAACTTTTCCCCTTGCATCTCATAATGTAAATAGCACGTTCAACACATTACTTCAGTGTACACATCAACTACAACAAGAATACCATCAATTGGAAGAACGCACTGCTGCCCTCCAGGCAGAATCTCAACGTCTGCAAGCTAGAGTCACCACTCTTGAAGCTGATTACCAAACGCTCCTAACCGAGCATACCACCTTACAGCAGGCTCACTCCGAATTGGAATCAAAGACACCAACAGTAGATGATCAAGCAGCCAAGGAACTAGAAACAGTGCTCCAAGCGCAAATGATATCTAATGCTACACTCAGACGCAACATTGGGCTATTAAGGAAGCATATGGCAGCAGCACTAGAAGAGAACAAGAGACTTCAACAACAAAACCAAGACAACTTTGAAGCGGCTATGGAAGGAACTGTAGGAGCAACCATTAGCCCTACCAGATATAGAGCAGTCCCATCGGAAGACATTCGCATCTTACTTGAGGAGCATGCAAATTTCTTGGAGTCGTATGAAAAGTTAGAGACTGAATGTGCAGACCTAAAGAAACAGATAGCCAGTGCCCCCACAGCTCAACAGGAGCCGGTAATCTTGCAACACTCTACAGAGGAAGTAGAGACCCTCCGGAAACAGGTGGCAGAACTCCAAGCACGCCTCTTACCATATGAAAGGCCACCCTCGCCCATTGAAGAACCAGAACCTGAAACAGTAGTGGAAATCCCCGTCGATGACAGCTATGAAGAGCCATATGAGCCGATGCCGACACCCGGTGGTCGAACTACAGAGGAGGGGCAAGACACTTTAGAAATTCAAGTTCTAGATTGGGTCAAAAGGGTCGAGAAAGTGGGTAAGACACATGATGATCGTGTGGCAGTGCAAATGCAATCTCTCACAAATCTGGAAGAAACTGTCCTTCGATCTTCTTACTTTCAAAACCTATCCCATCAACGGTTAATCACAACATCAGAGTCGCAATACATGCCTTATTTTGTCTTGCTACATGATTATAATGCAGAAGTCAAAAGACATACAGGGAAGGAGACCACATTCGCCACTCAATTTGAGCTAGGGGATTTACCGACAGATGCACGTGCTGGCTCGATCTTCCAACCTAATTGGCGTGCACGTCTACTAACCGATTACCCAGAGATGATGAGCACCTGGGCAACCATGCCACTATATATCAAGTATAATCCATGCTATTGCCCAGTGGTACGTCGCAGATCCTGGCAAGCATTTGCTATCAAGGTACGCAACAATAAAGAATGCTCCGCTTGGGTTAACTATCCATATTTTGCTCCACCTCGAGGGACCCCAACCGTAGCCTACATGATATCAACAATTCGGCACTGGTCTACACGTCTAAATAATGTACCCGACATAGCAGCGAAAATGTGTATGAAGATATTCGAGCTCATGACCATTGTCTTCAAAACCTTTCGGAATGTACAAGCTCCATACATCTCTGCCCCTGGATTCTCTCAAGGTAACAAGGATTTAGTCTACGACATGAGCCAGACTCCCTCGGTCACTATAATCTTTGCCTGGCATGCACGAATAAAGTACTTACCCGCATGCTTCAAGCAGACATTTGAGGAAATGTTCTCTACGGGATTCTGGGAATATCATTCCGAAATCTTCATTCCTAGACCCACACATTTGCTACATCTATTCGCAGTAGAACAAGCGATCCATGCAGATCAGTTACGTCTGCCACATCCGGACATTCCAGGACCAATTGATTGGGATCGTATGATGACAGACTTGGCCAGAGGACTACGCCTACAAGAACATCAGCTTGCCACTCAGGTTTGGAATATTACATCCAACACTCCCAGCAACAAGGGTCTGTCAGGGACGACAGACGCGAGAGAGGGGGGGGTGTTGAGAGCAGTATGGGCACCCAAGGGCTGACTAGACAAGGAAGCCAGCGGAGAGAGTCAGAGCAAGGTGAAGGAGTAAGTAGACAAAGCAGTCGACGCAAATCTAGCAGATAGGCCCTACAAATTTTTCCAAATCAACATCTTTATAACAGTGATTCTTATCACTAACAATCATTGTAAATACCATTTCATATTTTTGTAGCTCCATTTTGTGCAAGCCAAGGAGTCCTTGAGCTTGAGGAGCCTTAGAAGTACCTACATATCAATTTTCGTATTTTTTAGACTCCGTTTAAGCCCTCAAATTGGCCCTAGAACCTAATTTTTAACTAGGCCGGACACTAGGTCTGGACAGGGCCAAAACATAGTCAAAAACTATAAAAAGAGCTAGAGAGCTCATTTTTGAGGTTGGATTGTAATTGAAATGAACTTGTAAGAGCTTTTTGAAAGTAATCTAAGAACTCCATTGCTTCTCACTCTTTGTCTTGCCGTGTGTGCGCGTGTGTGTGTATGTGTGTGTATACTTGTGTGCTTCTCACTCATGCACTTGTGCCTCCACTTGCTCGAGGTCTTCATACCATCCTCACGTCTTCCCGGATTGACATTAAAGGAGGTGCTACTCATCACTGAGCTACACCATCTAAGAACAAAGCCACTTGTTTGGCTGGTGTGGGTAGCTCTGAAGCAGGGCATCTTTCTAGGTACTGTCTAAACCTTCTACCTGCTAGTCGCACTGTTTCTTGGGGTGTCTGCTTGAAGCTGTGGATCAAAGATGAAGTGTTATGCCTGATACCACTCTTGGAAAATTCTACAATGAATTCGTCTAGCAGTTGCGATAGTTGCGACTACTCAGTGGTTGAAACCAAGCTAAGGCAGTGCCCTTAAGAGTCAGACCAAATGCCTCGTACTGGGTGAACAAATCCTCAACCTGTTCAGCTCTTAACACTTGTTTGAACTCGGCCACATGATCATAAGGATCTCCTGACCCGTCAAAATAATTCTTCATTGCCTTGATCACTTGAGTGGGTCTAAGGGTTCTTGGGTGCTCTCGGGGTCTAGGCAATGGAAAATCCTGTTCATCTCTTTGTTGCCTATGTGCTTGATGTCTCTCTCTTTTAGGTCTTTCATTTTCAAATCCTGACCTATTCCTGCCCATGGTGTGTGCAAAACTTACCTCAGGTCTCTCTCTAGTTCTTTCTCTCTGGGCTTCATGAGCGTGGGATGATCCTACTCCTTGGAGGCCATGGGAAACATTGGATCTTGGTGGAGGGAAAATCAATTCACTCTTCCAAGTATATGCATGTCTATCATGTTCTGTTACCAAGAAAATTTTCTCTGATGTGTTATCCAGGTAGACCACTTTGCCTGGTGTCTCTGGGTCCTTGAACTCATAGATGATGACTATGCCCAATTGGCTAGGTTGATCTGGCTTGAATCTCCAAAAGGCTTCCTCTGTTTCTCTATTCAAGAATAGTTCTATGCTTTTGTTGTCTTGAGGGATCCAGTCTGGAGTGATCACTCTAGTCAAAACTGACTTACCTCTAGGAGTCTGGGGTCCTCGTCCTACATTTCCTTGTTCTAAGTCTCCTATCTCATTCTCATGAATGACATTTCCAAACTCATCGGTCCTATCTGGTAGGTTGGTGACCACATACATGGTTCCTTCCTTATCAATGTATGAACCCTCTTCGAACTTGACCACCGGTTGTTCAAGTCCAAAGGATTGATCTGGATTTTTGAGTTGGACCACTGATCGCCTCAGGCCATCCTCATAGATGCAAGCACCTAATTGGTTGGTCCGAATATATTCCAACTGTGTCTTATAGGGACCTTCTGGTGTTTGTAGATGGGCAGTCCCTGAGCCACCTGCAAGTTTCCCCATGCTAAAAGACATTTCTGAGTCACTTGTGTCTGAACTTAGTCCGTAAGGATGACCACTTAGTTGTTGTGCCCAAGATTTAGCTGTATGGTTGACACTGGACTGAAAAGATCTAATGCTTTGTCTATCCTTGCCTAGGTGTCTACCAAATCTCAAGTTCATAAGCTTTGGCTATGAGTCCAAAATTTCCCCTTGGTATGGTTCAAAAATCCTTTGGAGTCCCCTTGGGTTCCCGGTCCCACTTGAAGGTCAACTTCAAATTATCCTATCTGAAAATCAACGCGTTATTCTTATAAAAAATAGTTGAGGCCGTGTAGGATTCGAAACGAGCTTTCCAACGAGCTATAGAGCTCAAAAAATAGACTTTGGATGAAAAAGTTATGTCAAATCAGGCTTCTAGGGGTCAAAACAAGCAAACAGGACCTTTTGGAAAAAATCGCGATTTTGTGAAATCAAGAGAATCGCGATTTTGAGCACAGAATCGTGTTTTTTTGAAAATCGCGATTTTGACCACAGAATCGTGTTTTTTTGAAAATCGCGATGTTGAGCACAGAATCATGTTTTTGAAAATCGCGATTTTGAGCACAGAATCGTGTTTTTGAAAATCGCGATTTTAAGCCTTGAGAATCGTGTTTTCACAAAATCGTGTTTTTGGCTGAAAATCGTGATTTATGAAAATCGCAATTTTGAGCAGAGAATCGTGTTTTTGAAAATCGCGATTTTGAGCAAAAAATCATGTTTTCATAGAATCGCCTTTTTCACAAAATTGTGTTTTTACTGAAAATCGTGATTGGTGAGAATCGCGATTTTGAGCAGAAAATCGTGTTTTCACAGAATCGTGTTCTAGAGAATCGCGATTTTGTCTCAGAGAATCGTGATTCATAAAATCGTGTTTTTCTCAAAATCGTGGTTCTCAGAATCGTGTTTTTACAGAATCGTGTTTTTGCTGAAAATCGTGATTTGTGAGAATCACGATTTTGAGCACAGAATTGTGTTTTCACAAAATCGTGGTTCTCAGAATCATGTTTTTGCTGAAAATCGTGATTTTTGAAAATCGCAATTTTGAGCACAGAATCGTGGTTCTCAAAATCGTGGTTCTCAGAATCGTGTTCTCACAGAATCGTGTTTTTGGCTGAAAATCGTGATTTGTGAGAATCGTGATTTTGAGCACTACCATAGAATCGTGTTTTCTCAGAATCGTGTTTTGGCTGAAAATCGTGATTTGTGATAATCGCGATTTTGAGCAGAGAATCGTGTTTTCAGAGAATCGTGTTTTTGGCTGAAAATCGTGATTGATGAGAATCGCGATTTTGAGCACAATCACAGAATCGCGATTCTGAGAACGACCACAGAATCGTGTTCTTTTAGCAATTTTTTAGGCGGGAAACAGAAAATCGTGATTTTTCAAAAAAATTTGAATTTTCACAGAATCACGATTTTCATCACAGAATCGCATTTTTTGGCGGGAAATTCAAATTTCTGAGCGCCGGCAATGGCGAGCTCCGTATGAGCAGAAAATCATAAAAAAAACATAGCGCTTGCTCTCCCTTGCACCTCCTAACTCCTTCCCACACAATAATGCATGAAAAATGGTATGAAAATGGTGAAAATGCCCTAAAAAACAAGAAATTTCTATGCAGAAGAAGATGGAAGAAGGTGGAGATGATGATGATGATGAAGATGAAGAGGAAAAAACAGAAAATGAACTGAAATGACAGTTTTTTACCTTCCAACGTCGCAAGTCTACGATCTTACCATCACAACGCTCGTCCTCGAAGCTCTCTCCCCAGCAACGGCGCCAAAATTTGGTGTAGCTCAAGCGTAAGCACCACCTCCTTTACTTTTCAATCCGCGGAGACGTGAGGACCGGTATGAAGACCACGAGCAAGTGAAGGCACAAGTGTGTGAGTGAAAGCACACAAGCATGTACACACATACACACACACGCACACAAGGCAAGATCAAAGGGAGGAACAATGAAAAGCTTCGATTCCAAAAGAGTTCTCTTACAGAAGCTCCATTCTCTAACAAGCTAACCTCAAAAATGAGCTTTCTAGCTCTTTTTATAGTTTTTTTACTAGTTTTGGCCCTGTCCAAACCTAGTGTCTGGCCTAGTTAAAAATTAGGTTCCAGGGCTTATTTGAGGGCTCAAACGAAGTCTAAAAATTATGAAAATTGGTAGGATGATAATTCTAATACTCCTCAAGCTCAAGGACTCCTTAGCTTGAACAAAATGGAGTTACTAAAAATAGAAAATGGTATTTACAATGGTTTTTAGTGATGAAAATCACTATTGTTGTAGGGGATTCTTCTGAAAATTTGACATACACTTCTTGGAGCTCCCTACTTGCTCCCTTTCCTTGTGTGTCCACCTTTTGATGTGCTTCCATGCTTTGTCCTTGACGTTGAGCTTCAACAGAGAGGACAAACCTTGTCTTAGGAAGAGAGTGCCTTTGGGTCAACAGATATAGTTAAATGTAGTTATCAAAACAACACTTGAATTTGTGACAATCTTAAGTAAAGTTTGTATTCAAGGAGAGAGAGAGAGAGAGAGAGAGAGATGTGTCACGAGGAAGGAGATAAGGAAGAGAGCTCACACACACACACACACTCACAATCAAAGAGAGAAGCACACACTCAGATTGAGGCAAGGAAGAATGATCTTCTTCTTCTTCTTCTTCTTCTTCTTCTTCTTCTTCTTCTTCTTCTTCTTCTTCTTCTTCTTCTTCTTCTTCTTCTTCTATTACATAAAAAGGAATGTACAAGAATGACCTAAAAACAAGAGTACAACTACTGCAATATATAAAGATCAGTACATAAGGAAAAACCTAATGTTCGTGAATGAGTGAGTTGGCAAGAAACAAATGTGCCATCACTCTTGGTAGATAAATCTAATAAAGCTCAATGAAGTGTCCCTGAGATATACCGGCATGACCACTATACATGTGAGAGAAATGAAAAAGTGATGCGTGTCATCCGGGATCAGCACATGTTGAGCTTGATATCTCAACACTCCCCCTCAAGCTCAATGCCATGTCCTCTAATCCAAGCATCTTTCGACACTTCTTCATCTTCTCTGGTCCAAGTGCTTTAGCGAAAATATCAACAAACTGCTCATCTATTCTCACATAAACAAGATCAATATCACCTGCTAATACCTTCTCTCTGATGAAGTGATAATGTACCTTGATATACTTTGTTCTAGCATGAAAAATAGGTTTTTGTGCTAACTATATGCTGCTAAGATTATCACAATAGATGGTGATACGCTTTTGCACTTCCATACCTAAATCTACAAGTAGCATCTCCAGCCATGATGCCTCACATGCTTCAATTGCAACACCTCTATACTTAGCGTCTGTTCTCGACAAAGCAACAGTGGGTTGCTTCTTACTGCTCCATGTAATAACTGCACTCCCAAGAGAGAATAGAAAACCACTACTAGATCTTCTATCTGGAATGCTACCAGCCCAATCTGCATCGGTGTATCCATGAACTTGCAAATCTACATCAGCTTCATAAAACAATGCATAATCTAAAGTAGCACTCACATAACATAGAGTGTGCCTAAGAGCATCCAAATGTGGCTTCCTAGGAACTTACATAAATTGACTTTCAAGTCCAACAGTGTAGCTTAGATCAGGCCTTGTAATTGTGAGATATATCAAACTTCCCACAATTTTCCTTTACATAGTAGCATTTTCCAATGCTTCACCTGATGTAGTATCTAACTTAAAATTCTAATCTAATGGCATAGAAATCGGCTTACAATCAGCCACACCATACTTTTGCAGCATATTCAAGGCATATTGCATTTGCAACATCCATATACCTATTTTTGTATGTATGAACTCAATACCCAAGAAATAGCCTAGCACACCAAGATCTTTCATGTCAAATTCCTGCATAAGAAGTTGCTTTAGCTCTTTGATGCTTTCTTCATTATCACCACCTAGAATCAATTCATCAACATAGATAGCCACAATTGTGATGCCATCATCAGCTTTCCTTGCATATAGTGAATGATCTACATCACACATAGAAAATTCAATGGTGCTCAAGTAATCACCAATCCTTGCATGCCATGCACGAGGTGCTTGCTTCAGCCCATACAAAGCCTTTTGCAACGTGCAAACATATTCTGGATGCTTTGAATCTTCATATCCTTTGGCTGGTCCATGTATACTTCTTCCTGTAACTCACCATGTAGAAAAGCATTCTTCACATCCATCTGATGCAATGTCCATCCTTTTGTTGTACCTAATGCAACAAGTGTTCTGACAATAGGCATTTTATCTATAGGGCTAAATGTTTCCTCATAATCAATGCCATAAGTTTGTGCATATGTTTTTGCTAACAAACCTGCTTTCTACCTGCTTATGCCACCATCAGCATTGTGCTTTACCTTGTAAACCCACTTGCAGCCTATGGTTTTCTTTCCTTGTGGCAATGGAACCAGCTTCCATGTATCGTTCCCATAAAGTGTAGCCATCTCCTCATCCATAGCTTTTTCCCAATCTGCATTTCCAATTGCATCTTCAAAACAAGAAGGTTCAGCATCTTGTATTACCTTTGTCATGTAGGCACAATGATGAGCCATGTAACTATCATATGTCAATCGTTGCACTGAATTTCGTATCCTCCTAGATCTTCTTGGTCTTGGGTCACTTCTCCTTGTACCATCTGCATGTGCCTTTCTTACTCCTAGAGTCTTCACAGAGTCAATCCAAGTTCCTCATCAAGACTCTTTTCTGAACCGCTTGAATCTCCATCAACGTCTTCAAAACATGCACATGTTTTATGACTAGCAGAAAGCTTTTATTTACCTTTCTTGGATGTATTTGATGAATTTGCTGGACTGAAATTTCTACACAATCTTCCACTGCATGATTTTTCTGCACATGATTTTTTAGCATTTTTGGTTCAAGATTCAGTCCTTCTTTGGCATCTGCATAGAATCTTGACATTTCATCAAATGCCACATCTCTGCTCACCTTCACCTGTCGTGTGAGTGGGTTATAACATTTATATCCCTTCTGCTCAAGGGAGTATCCAATGAACACACACTTTTCTGCTTTTGGATCAAGCTTCACCCTCAATTCATCTGGAACATGTACATATGCAATATTGCCAAAAACTTTCAAATGTGATAAGTTTGGCTTTTTACCTATAAACTTCTCTTCAGGTGTAACTTGATGTACAGCAACAGTCGGAGTTCTGTTCATGATGTATATAGCAGTATGAACAGCTTCTACCCAATAACAATGAGGCATATTCTTCTCAACCATCAAGGCTCTTGGTATTTTTACAATATGTCTATTTTTGCATTCAGCAATGCCATTCTATTGTGGTGTGTACCTACATGAAAGTTGACGCTAAATTCCATGATTTTTTAGAAAATTGAACTCATTTGACATGTATTCACCTCCTCCATTAGATCTTCATGTTTGAATATACTTCCTTTTCTTCTTTTCCACCATAACTTTAAAAATTTGGACGTGAGTGAACACCTCACTCTTCTCTTTCATGAAGTATACCCACACTTTTCATGTATGGTCATCAATGAAAGTAACATAAAACCTACAACCGCCCATAGATGTGGTCTTTGTAGGACCCCAAACATCTGTACATACTATTTCTAGTATGTTCTCACTAACATGCTTATCATGTGGAAATGATGCTCTTCACTGTTTACCAAATTGACATGTTGCACATACCTTTTGCATCTCTCCAACCTTGAAATTTGGTAGTCCATGGACAATTTCCTTTGACTACATCAATTTCAGCCTTTGCAAGTTTGCATGCCCAATCCGTTTGTGCCATATCTCTATATCAACAATAATTCATGCACCTTTTGCAAACATGGCTGCATTATTCATTTTAGGAATTTTCACATTTAAGGTGAACATCCTACCCACTTTGTTTCCTTTGGCAATCAATCTTCCATCTTGTTTGTACTCTTCTACATATAACACATCACCATTGAACTTGACTTATAATCCCTATTTAACCATTTTTCCAACAAAAAGTAGATTCTTTGTTATATTTGGAACATGCAGCATATTAGTAAGATGTTTTACATTCCCGTACTCCATAGACAATGCTATGTTTCTTGTATGCTCGATAGGCTGTGATGTGTTATCACCTGTTTCAACATATCCAGGAACTGGTAATTTGTGCAAAGTACTAACCATTCTGCATGACTGGTCATGTGATTTGAAGCACCTGAATCAACATACCATACATTATCATCTGATTTTGAAACACTAGTAGACATCGTATTCATCATGTGATGTTGAACCATGAACAGCTTCTCATAATCATGCATAGTTTTTTTGTTACCTTATGTTATTTTGACCCATCAACCTGCAATCACATTCAAAGTGTCCAGGTTTACCACGATTCTAGAATCCTTTACTATCATTACTTGAATCATTTCTTTGGAAATTTTTGCGACCTCTTTGGCTCCCCCTGCCTTGAAACTATCCTCTTCCTCATGCATGATTTTGTTGTTGACCTTGGCCTTGGTTACTATTTCCTCTTCCACTTCCGAAACCCCTACCTCTGCCTCTTCCTCTGCCAAAGTAGAATACTTGCTCAGAATTGGGCTTTCCTTGGGAGTTTGAATCCTCACCAAGATTCGTTTCTTCAATAGTGAGCATGGATACCAAATCAACAAAATACGATTTCTCTGGTTTGTATAGAAGTTCTGAACTGCTCATATGCAGCTCCTAAACCATGAAGGCACACTTCCACCTTATCATCATCATCTACATTCATGCCAATAGATGCAAGTGGCTGACATATGCTTTTTATTTTCAAGGTGTAGTCACGTACTGACATGCCTTCTTCTCCAATGTATGCAGCTTGTTCTTGAGCTCCAATTTTCGTGCCTTTGTATTGGTCTCATACAATGTGACCAAACTGTTCCAAGCCTCTTTTAGAGTTTTGGCATCCTGTATGTGTCCAATCATGCTATCTTGTATGCTAAGAGATAGCCAATACATTACCCTTCGTGCTCCTTGATTCCATTCTTCATACACTCTTAACTGGTCCACAGTCCGATTCCCCTCTGGTAACTACAGAGCATTTTCAATCACTCCTTTGATGTACTTCCAGTAGCCTTTGTCCATCAGGAAATTTATCATTCTGAATCTCTAAGCATGGAATTTGTTCTTGTCCAGCTTATCGCTCATAATCCATCTACGTTTGCCATTTCTACAACAATTCACAACACTACAAAACACTACAAGCAGCACTTTTGCTTGAACACTATCGCATTATGACGTGACAGTTCGATCTCAGAAAAACACAGTTTTTGTGTATCAACAATAGACGGAATCGCTTGAAATTCTGGATCTGGAATATATGAGTGTTGGCAAATAAGGTGCAAGTTATAGTTTTTCAAACCGGCCTAGCTTTTTTGTGGGCCCCAGCTTGTGGGCTCGAAACGGGTCGAGATGGCTCCAAAACTCTGATCTGACAAAAATAAGTGACCCTAAAGGGTTAACGCACGAAAATATTTTGAGGCCTTCTACCTTCACGCCAATTTTCATAGCAATCTGAGGTCGTTTGTGAATCGCACTTTCTCCATGCCTTCCCGTGTACTCTTTACAGTCGACCTTCTCCATGAGCTCACTACAGCCACACTCGCTCTCATACCATGTCACGAGGAAGGAGATAAGGAAGAGAGCTCACACATACACACTCTCACAATCAAAGAGAAGCACACACTCAGATTGAGGCAAGGAAGAATGATCTTCTTCTTCTTCTTCTATTACATAAAAAGGAATGTACAAGAATGACCTAAAAACAAGAGTACAACTACTACAATATATAAAGACCAGTACATAAGGAAAAACCTAATGTATGCGAATGAGTGAGTTGGCAAGAAACAAATGTGCCATCACTCTCGGTAGATAAATCTAATAAAGCTCAATGAAGTGTCCCTAACATATACCGGCGTGACCACTATACATGTCAGAGAAATGAAAAAGTGATATGTGTCATCCTGGATCATCACATGTTGAGCTTGATATCTAAACAAGATGTACATATTGCACCTCTCATCTGATCTTTACAATTGCATATGCTATTTCATTCTAAGCATGTACAGTAGACCTTCTTATTGTATAGTCATGATTTTGAGCATTGTATAAATACCCGATCTGATGTTTATTTTCATGGCAGCAATGTAAATAAGGACAAGACTTTCAACTTTTTATTTTTGCAAGTGTAGTTAAATTTTTTGAGTATTTAATGTTTGAGTTTAAAGATGTTTTTCCCACTAACTTATGTAGAGGACTAGCATCCAAAAAGAGTGGACATTGACCATGCCATTGAGGTAGTTACTAACATTAACGCTATTGGTAAGCCACCTTATAGACTTAGTGCATCTCAGCATGAGGAGGTAGAGAAGCACCTTTGGGATTATCTAGAAAAAGGCTTCATTAGACCTACTAAGTCACCTTGGGCATTGTCAATGCTCCTAATCAAAAAGAAAGATGGCTCTATAAGGCTTTGCATAGATCATAGGTCATTAAATAAGGTAATGATCAAAAACAAGTTTCCAATGCCTAGGTTGGAAGACTTATTTGATCAGTTACATCATGCTAGGTACTTCACCAAGCTTGATCTTATATCAGGATATCATCATATTAGAATTAGGGTCAATGATGTCCCTAAAACTACTTTTTGGACTATATATAGGCACTATGAGTTTTTGGTGATGCCTTTTAGTCTCGTCAATGCTCTCGCCATTTTCATGAAGGTCATGATTAGTATTCTACCAACATATCTAAGGCATTTTGTAGTAGATTTCTTGGATGATATTCTGATCTATAGTAGATGAGAACAAGAACACTTGGAACACTTGAGGACAGTATTTCTATTATTACTCTTTGCTAAGGAATCAAAGTGTCAATTTCTCAAAACAAAGGTTAGATACCTTGGGCATATAGTCTCCCAAGACAGAATCCAAATAGATCTTGATAAAGTACAAGTTGTGGCCACATCCCAAAAACCTAGGAGAGCTTCATATCTTCCTAGTTTTATAAGGTTTCTATCCAAGATTCATTAAGAAGTATGCCAAAAAGATGGAATAGCTTAAAGAGAAAGGAAAATCCTTTCACTGGGAAGATGAGCAGTAGCAAAGTATGCAAAAGTTGAAGGTAGCAATTGCTACAGCTCCACTTTTACATATAACGGATCCCAATAAACCCTTTGTGGTTGAGATTGACACGTGATTTCGCTATAAGAGCGGTTTTATTTCAGGATGGTAGACTAGTGACTTTTGAGAGTAAAAATCTAAAACCTACTTATAAGAATTACTCCATCTATGAAAAGCAATTGTATGCAATTATCCATGCTTTGAATAAGTGGTGTCATTATTTATATGGTGTCAAAGTTATGATAGTGTTTGATCAAGAGAGCATTAAGTGGTTTTCTAATCAAACAGGCCTTAGAGCTCATAAAACTTGCTAGGTAGAGAGCCTTCAAGATTTTGATTATGAGCTTAGTTATAAGAAAGGAAAGTTTAATGTGGTGGTTGATTCATTTAGTTGCATGTCTATGTTCAATGGATTGAGTTTACTTAGATGACTAGTTGTCATGAGGAAGGAGATAAGGAAGAGAGCTCACTCACACACTCTTTTCTTCTTCTTCTTCTTCTCCTTCTTCTTCTTCTTCTTCTTCTTCTTCTTCTCCTTCTTCTTCTTCTTCTTCTTCTTCTACATAAAAGAAATATAAAAGAATGAAATACAACTAGTGAAATATATAAAGAACAATACATAAGAAAAATCCTAATATCTGCAAATGAGTGAGCTGGTAAGAAACAAATGTTTCATCACTCTCGATAGATAAATCTAGTAAAGCTCAATGAAAGTGATCACTATACATGTTAGAGAAATGAAAAAGTGATTCGTGTCATCCTAGATCATCACATGTTGAGCTTGATATCTCAACACTCCCCCTCATGCTCAACATCATGTCTTGTAATCCAAGCATCTTCCAAAAATTCTTCAACTTCTCAACTCCAAGTGCTCTAGTGAAAATATCAGCAACCTGCTCATTTGTCCTCACATAAACAAGGTCAATATCACCTGCTAACACCTTTCCACATATGAAATGATAATGCACCTTGATATGCTTTGTTATAGCATGAAAAACAAGCTTTCGTGCGAATTGTATGCTGCTAAGATTATCACCATAGATGGTGATAAGCTTTTTCACTTCCACACCTAAATCTACAAGTATCATCTCTAGCCATGATGCTTCACATGCTTCCATTTCAACACCTCTATACTCAACCTCTGTACTCGACAAAGAAGTAGTGGGTTGCTTCTTATTGCTCCATGTAATAGTTGCACTTCCAAGTAAGAATAGAAATAGATCTTCTATTTGGAATACTAGCAGCCTAATCTACATCAGTGTATCCATGAACATGCAATTATGCACCAGCTTCATAAAACAATGCATAGTCCGAAGTAGCACTCACGTAGTGTAGAGTGCGCCTCTGAGCATCTAAATGCGGCTTCTTGGGAACCTACATAAATTGCAAGTGCAACAGTGTATCTTAGATCAGGCCTTGTAATTGTGAGATATATCAAACTTCCCATAATTTTCATGTACATAGTAGCATTGAAAAAATGCTTCACCTCATGTAGTAGCATTTGAAAAAATGCTTCAAATTCTAATCTAATGGCATATAAATTGTCTTATAATCAGCCATACCATACTTTTGTAGCATACTCAAGGCATATTGCCTTTGCGACATCCATATACCTGTTTCTATCTCTATAAACTCAATGCCCAAGAAATAGTGTAGTACACCAAGATCTTTCATGTCAAATTCTTGCATAAGGAGTTGATTTACCTCTTTAATGTTTTCTTCATTGTCACCACCTAAAATCAAGTCATCAACATAGATATCCACAATCATGATGTCATCCTCACCCGTCCTTGCATATAATGAATGATTTTCATCACACATAGATGGTGGCTAAGTAATCAACAATCCTTGCATGCCAAGTCCATATAAACCTTCAACAACTTGCAAACATATGCTAGGTGCTTCGAATTCTCATATCCTTGTGGTTGATCCATGTATACTTCTTCCTGCAACTCACCGTATTAGAAATCATTCTTCACATCCATCTAATGCAATGTCCATCCTTTTGTTGTAGCTAATGCAACAAGTGCTTTTACAGTAAACATTTTGGCTACAAGGCTAAACGTTTCCTCATAATCAATGCCATATATCTGTGCATATCCTTTTGCTATTAATCGTGCTTTATACTTGCTTATGCTACCATCAGCATTGTGCTTTACCATGTAAACCCACTTGCAGCCTATGGGTCAAAACAAGAAGCTTCAATATCTTGTATTACCTTGTTCATGTAGGCACAATGATGAGCCATGTAACTGTCATACATCAATCATTGCACTAAATTCCACATCCTCCCATATCTTCTTGGTCTTGGGTCACTTTTCCTTGTATCATTTGCATGTGCCTTTCTTACTCATGGAGTCTTCATAGAGGGCAATCTAAGTTCCTCATCAAAGCTCTTTTTTGAACCGCTTGAATCTTCATCAATGTCCTCAAAACTTGAAGATGTTTTACTACCAGAAGAAAGCTTTTTCTTTACCTTTGTTTGATGTAATTGATGAATATGTTGGACTAAAATTCCTTCCAATCTTCCACTCCATGGATTTGAGTTGGAATTATTGCTTGATGATGCATGAGGTCCACTCAAAACTTGAGATTCTGCACTTGATTTTTCAACATTTTCTTCATCATTTGAGTCAAGATTAACTCCTTTGGCATCTACATAGAACCTTAACATTTCATCAAAACACTACATCTTTGCTTACCTTCACCTGTCATGTGAGTGGGTTATAACATTTATATTCCTTTTTCTCAAGGGAATATCCAATGAAGATACATTTTTGTGCTTTTGGATCAAGCTTCATCCTCAACTCATATGCAAAGTGTAAGAAATACAACCAAATGCTTTCATATGTGATAAATTTGGCTTTTTACATGTAAACTTCTCTTCAGGTGTAACTTGGTATATAGCAATAATCAGAGTTCTGTTCATAATGTATACAACAGTGTGCACAACTTCTACCCAATAACAATGAGGCATATTCTTCTCAACCATCAAGGCTCTTGCTATTTCTGCAATATGTCTATTTTTGCATTCAGCAATGCCATTTTGTTGTAATGTGTACCTGCATGAAGACTATCGTCAAATTCCATGACTTTTTAGAAAGCTACTGAAATCATTTGACATGTATTCACCTCCTCCATGGTATCTTAATGTCTGAACATACTTCCTTGATTGCTTTTCTACAATAGCCTTAAAATTCTGAAAGTGAGTGAACACCTCACTCTTCTCTTTCATAAAATATACATACTTTCCATGTATGGTCATCAATGAAAGAAGTAACATAAAACTTACAACCACCCATAGATGTGGTCTCTGCAGCACCCCAAATATCTATATGTACTATTTCTAGCACATTCTCACTAACATGCTTATCATGGGAAAATTATGTTGTTGACTTTTTACCAAATTGACATGATGCACATACATTTCACATCTTTGCAACCTTGAAATTTGGTAGTCCATTGACAATCTCCTTTGACTGCATCAATTTGAGCCTCTATAAATTTGTGTGTCCAATTTGTTTGTGTCAGATCTCTATATCAACAATAACTTCTGCACCTTTTGCAAACATGGTTGCATTCATTTTAGGAATTTTCACATTTAAGGTGAACATCCTACCCACTTTGTTTCCTTTGGCAATCAATCTTCCATCTTGTTTGTACTCTTCTACATATAACGCATCACCATTGAACTTGACTTATAATCCCTGCTTAACCATTTTTCCAACAAAAACTAGATTCTTTGTTATATTTGGAACATGCAACATATCAGCAAGGATGTTTTACCTTCCCATCCTCCATATACAATGCTATGTTTCATGTATGGTGCTCAATAGGATGTGATATGCCATCGTCTATTTCAGCATATCAGGAACTCGTAATTTTTGCAAACTACTAAACCATTCCACATGACTAATCATGTGATTTGAAGCACCTAAATGAACATACCAGACATTACCATTTGATTTTGAAACATCAGCAGACATCATATTCATCATGTGATGTTGGATCATGAACAGCTTCTCAAAATCATCTACACTTGTAGATGCATATTTGTTTTGCTCCCTTCTATTATTTTGATTCTTCAACCTACAATTATGTTCAAAGTGTGCAAGTTTATCAGAACTCCAACATCCTTTACTATCATTACCTAAATCATTTCTTTGGAAATTTGTGTGGCTTCTTTGGCTCCCCCTGCCTCAGAATTGCCCTCTATCTCCTACATGATTTTGATGTTGACCTTGGTCTTGGTTACTGTTTCCACTTCCACTTTAGAAACCTTCGCCTCTTCCTCTACAAGAGTAGGATACTTGCTCAGAACTAGGTTTTCCTTGGGAGTTTGAATCCTCACCAAAATTATTTTCTTCAATTATCAACATGAAGACAAGATCAACAAAATTTTAGAATATTTTCCCTGGTTTGAATAGAATTTTTGAACTGCTCATATATAGCTCCTATTTTGATTTTCAAGGTGTAGTCACTTATCGACATGCCCTTTTTCTCTAGTGTATGCAACTTGTTCTTGGGTTGCAATTTTTGTGTCTTTCTTTCGAAGTCTTGGCATCCTGTATTTGCTCAATGATGCTATCATGTATGCTAACAAATATCCAATACATTACCTTTTGTGCTCCTTAATTCGATTCTTCATATGCTCTTAACTGATATGCAATCCGATTCCTCTCTAGTAACTGTGGAGCATTTTTTCTCTCCTTAGATGTACTTCAAGTAGCCTTTTCCCATCATGAAATTTGTCATTCTAAATCTCCAAGTATGGAAGTTCTTCTTGTCCAGCTTATCGCTCATAAGCTAACTCATTCCATCCACGTTTGCCATTTCTTCAACAATTCACAACACTACAAAAACACTACAAGCAATACTTCTACTTGAACATTGTTGCACTATGTGACATCCGACCTTAGAAAAACACAATTTTCATGTAACAACAGTACACAAAATCGCTTGAAATTTTGGATTTGGAACATGGAAGAGAGCTCATTCACCACTCTCACACTCAAAGAGGAGCACACACACAGATTGAGGCAAGTAAAAATGATCTTCTTCTTCTTCTATTACATAAAAGGAATAGAAATGAATGACCTAAAACAACAATACAACCAGTGCAATATATAAAGAACAGTACATAAGGAAAATGTTAATGTCCACGAATAAGTGAGCTGGCAAGAAACAAATGTGCATCACTCTCACTAGATAAATCTAGTAAAGCTCAATGAAGTATCCCTGACATATACGGGTGTGACCACTATACATGTCAAAGAAATGAAAAAGTGATGTGTCATCTTGGATCATCACATGTTGAGCTTGATATCTCAGCACTAGTGAGCTATTCGTTGTATAAAGTTAACGTGTGTGTCCCTATAGATGTTGAGATGAGACAGCACATATTGCATGAGTTCATGACACATCTAGTGCAAGAAACCTAAGAGTTAACAATATTTGTGATCTTTTTAAGAGGGATTTTTACTTGTATGGACTTCATAAGGACATCCTAGAGTATGTGCTTAAATGCATTAAATGTCAAGTCAATAAAGCTGAGAGATTGAGGATTGGAGGACTACTCCACCCATTGGATATTCCCAATGGGAAGTGGGAGAGTATCTCCTTGGATTTTATAGTAGGATTACCTAAGAGACAAAGAAGGCATGACTCATTCTGACTAATTGTGGATAGATTAACCAAAACGACTATGTTTATTCAAACATGTAGTACATTCAAGACATTTGAGTTGGCTAGGTTATTTGTTGAAAACCTATACTGATTATATGGTCTTCCTTTAGACATTTCTTCATATCAACATAGGAAGTTTTACTAGCCACAATTTGGAGAGCAGTCTTCAAGAGATTGGATACTAAACTTAGCATGAGTACGGTCCAGCATCCATAGATGGATGGGCAAATAGAGAGGTTAAACAAATCCTAGAAGATATGCTTTGAGCATATGTAAATGAAAGGTAAACTAATTGCGAAGGGTACTTGCTTATAGTAGAGTTTGCATATAATAGTGCCAAGCACTCTCCCACTAGGCATAGTCTATTTATGCTTACATACGGTTTTCAGCCAAGAGCTCCTTATGCAATAAGATTGGAGCATGAGAAAGATCAAGCTGCAAAGGACTTCTTGGAAGATATGAATGATCTTTAGCTTGCTAAAGACAATAGATATGAATGATCTTTAGCTTGATCTTTAGCTGCAAAGGACTTCTTGGAAGATATGAATGATCTTTAGCCCGAGAGAAACATATGAGGAGTCACCTATATAAAGAGTGCCTAGTAAATTAGAAAGATAGTTCAGGAGACAATGCTACATGGGAGCAGGTTAGCACCCTTCAAAGACAGTTTCCCAATTTCATGTTGCCTTCCCAAGAGTCTTCTTAAGGGGAAGATACGAGAAAACACCATGGAGATATGACCATGTACATCGGATACATGGGTTTGAGCGGGAGCATCTATTCATGGTATGTCTCTCTTTTTCACTAGGAGCTTCCAACACTTTTCAAGACAAAAGTGGAATTAAGGGGAAGGAAATGTTATATGGTTATATATATTGGAGGCACATGAGAGTGGGTATATGAACCCACTCTTTGAATAAGATATGTGTGCTCTCGCATGAGTGCCATGTGGCACCCATATGAGAGGCCATATGGGTGTCTCTTATATATATATATATATATATATATATATATATATATATATATATATATATATATATATAATACATGTGTGTGTGTATGTGTGTGTGTATGTGTGTGTGTGTGTGTGTATATATATATATATATATATATATATATATACATACATACATACACACACACACACATATATATATATATATGTATGTATATGTATATGTGTGTGTGTGTATGTGTGTGTGTATGTGTGTGTGTGTATGTATATGAAGAGGATACATGGCTAGGATGTTAAATTGATGCATATATCTCCATTCACCTTCATCTGTGTATATAGGTATTATCATCATCCTCAAAAAATGTGCTCCCTCCTGTGAAAAACTAGGGATATTCATTGGGAACCTGACACATAAGCTCAGAGTTCAAGTAGGAGTTACTATTTTCATAAAAAAAGTAAGGCATCATGTATATTCAATAATATTTCCTTACTTGAAGAAGATTGATGGAGATATTATTATAGCCTTTAAAGATTTAGGAAGTGCATGGACAACTTGTATCACACTGGCTTATTTTTAAGATATGCTTTGTAGCTTTAAATATTCTACTGTAATGAAATACGTGGAGCTTTGCTTCTTACATCTCTCGTGTATGCACCCTATTCTTCATCATGTCTCTATTCTCTTTCTATCTTTAACTTGATTGTGGGTCATTTGCTAACAATTTGGTACCATCATGAAAAAAGATAGAACACATTCAGAATATAACCACATGTAGTCCAAAAGCAACAATGATGGAGAGGACCAAGATAATTTTTAGCTATTACAGAAACAACAACATTGTGAACATCTTGTATATGAAAAGAAATGTAGAGAAATCAAGTTTAAAGCTAAAATTTTCTACATACTATACTTTGCATTGGAGTTAGAAATCAAAATTCTAATGCTATTTGAAATTTTTCAACAATGTGCATACGTTGGTAACAACTTCTAATGATACACAAGGGGTTTAATACCTTCTTGTGATGTATGTATGTGTGTGTGTGTGTGTGCACGTGCTATAGTTGTAGATTAAGTATAGAATCATGATTTGAGAGGCTTGGCGAACCTTGAGGATATATTTTAGTCTATATTATATCTTTAAAAATAGCATCCTTTTGTTGTCTCTATGCTTCAAAGTACCTAGTTCAAAAGTGTAAAAGATGTGTGAATAATCTTTGTTATGTGTATGCTAGTACTCTTCATAGAAAGGTGGTGAGTGTCTTTATGGATACTTTGCATGATCTGTGAAAATCTAATTGGTACCAAAATCTTCTACAAGTAGTGTGTTTTCTTAGACATGAGCTTGGAGATCAAGGTACTATTTTCATGAAAAAACTTAAGGTGTGATATGTTTTCAATTAACTTTCCTCACTTAAGGAGATTGGTGGATATTTTACTTGAGCGTTTGAAGATTCATGACGTAGATGGTTAGCTTGTATAACAATGGCTTAGTTTTAAGATATCTTTTGTAACTTCAAATATTATAATGTAATGTAATATGTGTAACTTTGCTCCTTGTATCTCTCGTGTGTACAATTTATTTCGCATGTGTCTCTAGTGTCTTCCTATCTCTATATCAATTGTGGCTTATTTGCTAATGATTCAATATTAGAGTAGGAAAAGATAGAACACATTCAAAGTATAGTAAATTCTACATATTTGCTTGATAGTTAGCATTGGAGTTAAAAATCAAAACTCTAATACTATTTGAAATTCATCAACAATGTGCATATGTTGGCAAACAACATTTAATGGTATAAAGCACAAAAAGGTTTGCCTTCTACATGAAGATATTCAGCATGAAGATCAACATGTATAGGACATTGTATTTAATACCTTCTTGTGATGTGTGTGTGTGTGTGTGTGTGTGTGTGTATCTGATAGGTGTAGATTAGAGTATAGAATCTTAATTCGAGAGGCCTAGCCAACCTTCATAATCTTAAGGATATATTTTGGCATATATTCTATCTTTGAACTAGCATCCTTTTGGTGTATCTATCCTTACAAGTAGTACTTGGTTGAGAAGAGGATGGAATGTGTGAATAGTCTTTTTTTTTTTGTGTGTGTGTTGGAGAATGCTCTAAATGTCAAAAATCATTTTGTGTTTGTGGATGCTTTGCATAATCTATGAAAATCTAATAAGTATAAATCTTCAAGTACTCCCATGAGGCATATGCCCTTATTATCCAATTAAGAGGATTGTTAACAAAAGTATCATAATCATAAAAAATGGGTCCATCTTCCACTAAGGGAAGCCAAAGGTCAAGGTCAACATTTTGGTAAAATGATATTCAAAGACTAGTCAAATTGCTTAAAGATGGTCAAAATTTTAGGAAAAAAACTTACATATGTTTGTAGAGCTTGAAAAGAGCTATTAGTTGACATCATTTTTCATGTCAAAAGTCAAATCTAATTTTTTGGTCAAAAGCCAAAAGCTTATTATAACTTGTGAAACGCTAGCAGTACATATTATCATTCGATGTAACTTTAATGCACTAACCCAATGGCTTATAACAACTTCATGTGGCACCATAAAAATCCATGGAAATGCTAGTTAAAGCAATGTCAAAAATTTTGGAAACCCCAAGATTTTCTGCTTTTGGAATAGGTCAAGAAGCCTATAAATAGAAGGCTCTAACACACTAATTAGCATCACCATGAGGGCTCTCCCTTCACCTTCATGTGCATGGGAGCTTTGGAGGACTTCATCAACATTTGAGGTTGAATAAATACTGTAATATAATGAAAGATGTGGAGCTTTGCTCCTTGCGTCTCTCATTGTGCACTATCTCTATATCAATAGTGACTTATTTGCAAACAATTCGATATGAGACAAGGAAAAGATAGAACACATTGAAAATTTAACCACATTTAGGAAGGTTAAATCTTCATAACCAGTGCAAATTTCATTCAGCAATATATTCAACAGTCAGCATCAAGTGACCAATCTACATCAAGCAACTGACTATTATATTGAAGAGTTGGACTCCAAAAGGGGTGATGATGAATGTTGAGGGAGAATCGAGTAAGAAGAAGAAAAGAAGAAGACAACGAAAGAAGCAGCTTCACTAAAAAGCAAGATTTGAAGATACATCTCTACAGGAAGCCCCGCAGGGGCGCATTACCCATCTCTGCACAGAGCCCCGCAGGGGCACGCATCAAGCAAAAAGAGAAAACAGCCAAGTCATGCACGGTGGAAAGAAGTAATAGCCTCAAAGCAATACAACAAGGTCCGATGTGTGCAACCAGGACAAATCAGAGGACCAAAAGTTATAAAGGGGTAGAGGCTGAAAAGTTTAAGAGGGTGACTAAGAACAGCACATTCCTAGTCACTGGTGGCGTGCGTGGCAACCCAAGTCAACAGGCAAGACAAGTGCAACAGGCTCTCGAGTAGTAGAGCTTGAATCAAGAAGGCCATCGAATCTGCATGTCTGTTTAACTGCAGACAATACTGACCAAGGGGAGCGTGCGGAGAAAGGCAGAGCGCCTCTAAAACGTAATGCAAGATCAAGAATCAGGCAACACGGACCACTGGACGCGTGCGCGAAGCAAAGTCTGTCAAGGGACGACAGAGACGAAGAGGGGGAGAGTGTTGCAGAGCTAAAGAGCGCACAAGGCAGAGAAAAAGACGGGCCCCAAAATTTTTCCGATTTGGACATCATATTTTTGTACCATAATCATTCTTGTAATATATTTTCCGTTGTAAAGGCACTAGAGGAGTCCTCTAGATGCATCCCCACAGAAGATTAGAAACTTATCCATGTAAAATAGTAGAAAATTAGTCTTTTAGTGAATAAAGTGCCGGTCTCTTGTGTGAAAGTACCATTTTTAGGGCACTAGTATATAAGTCAAATGTGACTCCTTGTAAAGAACTTTTTGCCATTGTGAGAAGAGAGAGCACAGAAATTCGAATTTGTGTCTTCTTCCCTCCTGATCTTCTTCTTCGTGAGCTTGTATGCATGTGTATTGCTTGGAAAGAGTGCTTGTGAGTGTTGTCTATCCATGAAAGTGTTTCCTTGCTGTAGGAAAGGTGTGTGCGAAGTGTAGGAAGTGCTGGAGTGTAGGAAAGTATTCCCGCGACTCAGTATTTCGCTCATAACTTGAAGTAGGAGCGTCGGAATTGAGTGAAACCACTGCCATTGGATGCGTCTTCTCGAGAGCTTCGAAACGCATATGCTATTCGCTACATTCGGAGTTCGGAGCTGGGAGAAAAGTCCAAAATACTGACGGCTGCTGCACCAAGTATCGTTTCGCCTTGACCAACAGTTGGAGCTTGTTTGGATAAGTCTTAGCCTCATTTACATTCTTTGAGTAGTTCATTTGCATTGATCATTACATGATTGCATGTCCTCATACACTCGGCTAGGTTTGTATACTCTTTGGATTGATAATTAAAGGTGTGTATCCCCACTATATGCACTTGTGAGGGGATTGAGGTATGGTCTCTTTCTCCGCAAGTCCGTAAGTTGATACTTAGGTCAACACACTTTTTGGCGCCATTGCTGGGGAGTGACGAATCAAACCGAGGCATTCGTGTGATGGTAAGTAGCTTTTTGCATTGAA
This sequence comes from Ceratopteris richardii, assembly GCA_020310875.1. Lineage (NCBI taxonomy): Eukaryota > Viridiplantae > Streptophyta > Polypodiopsida > Polypodiales > Pteridaceae > Ceratopteris > Ceratopteris richardii. The sequence goes on along the minus strand of CM035423.1, from coordinate 127,294,468 downwards.
GTAAGTGGAGGAGTGGAAATCTTCTCTTCTTTGGTAAGTCATTTTCAGCCGCACTTGCTACTTCTCATTCTTGGAGTGTGTGTAGTGAGTTGTTAGTTTAGGGAAGTGAGTAGAAGGAGTAGAGTAGGAGTGATTAGAGAGTGGACCAAGTCATTAGGGTAGAGTTTAGTCTTGTTCAGAAAAGTTTCTTTTTTTGTAAGCAAGAAAATCCCAACTATAAAAGTCAAAAAAATTTCATTTTGCAAGTTACTTGTGTTTCTGAGCAAGTATCGTAGGAGCAACTGTCGAGTATCGCGTGAGCTGTGGCAGAGATCGTGGGCGAGGAAACAAGCAATTTGGGAGTGCACAGAGCAAGGGAAATTGACAAAGAGATCCTAGGTGCCACCAAGGTGAGCTAGCCCATCATTTTAATCAACATTTCTCAAACAAATCAAGTTAGGAAAGAAAAACGATCTGCGCCAGGTATCGTTAGAGCTTTCAGGGGGCAAAAAGTTGTGTGTTGATTAATACAGATAGTGAAGAGAGGAGAAAGGAGCTAGGAGATCAAGGGGAAGAAATCAAAAATTCAAAAACAATTGTTAAAATTTGTCTAAGGGTCAAGTATCGTTTTACTCCCGCGGTCGAGTATCGCGATATTTCACAAGTATCGTTTTGCTCCTGTGGTTGAGTATCGCGATATTTCCCATCGATCGTGTATCGTTTCATACCGATCGCGATACTTGGTCAGAGATCGTTTACCAGCGATCGTCTAGTGAGTATCGTTGGTCGTGTATCGTTTCGTGCCGATCGCGATACTTGAGAAGTATCGTTTGGTCAAAGATCGCGATACCTGACAAGTATCATGTATCGTTTTGCCAGCGATCGTTTGCGAGAGATCAAGTATCGTTGTGCTCAAGTATCGTGTATCGCTTCTCAGAGATCGCGATACTTGCTGCCTATCGTGTATCGTCTGATCTTCAGAGATCGCGATATTTACCAAATATCAAGTATCGTCGATCGTTTCAGTTCAGAGATCGTGTATCGTGGGATTCGAAGTATCGTCTATCGTTTCCAGCCAAGTATCGTTTGGCCCAGAGATCGTTTAGAGCAAAGATCGCAATATTTACCACATATCGAGTATCGTCTATTCCGAGTATCGTTTCCCTTCGAATATCGTGTATCGTTTGCCTCTAGGTATCGGTATCGTTTCTTTCAAGTATCGGTATCGTCTAGCCGGTATCGCGATATTTGTCAGAGATCGTGTATCGTCTGAACATAGATCAGGTATCGTCTAAATCTGGAGATCGTGTATCGTGAGTTTGGGAGGCAAGTATCGTGTTCTGGCAAAATTCCTTTTAACTCATTTCTTTCCAACCCAAGTTTTCTAGACATTTTTGACCTATAGAGAAGAGTGCCAAAGGTCCAAGGGTATCAAAGACTTATCAGAGCTCTTAAGTGGATGAACCTGAGATCCGGAAGAACCCTAGGAAGCCGACGAAGCGTAATTTCTTCTGTAGGTAGCGTAGCCGAGCCAAGTAACCGTTCACATTACTCGGAGACCTCCAATGAGTCAGAAGGAGAAATTCCCATGGCTTCAGAGGATATGCAAAACACTGTACCCATGATTGGCATGATGTCAATCATCGAGGGAGAATACAGAACCTCATTGGAGTATGTGAACACCAACCACAATGAGATCCCTATCTATTTGGATGGTCTAAACAGATCAGTGGCCAGACTGAAGAAGGCTTCAGAGGCTTACATAGTGCCTAGACCAGCAATCAAATACGTATGAGGTTTTTACATGGACAAACAAGATATTCAATACGTGGTCACAGAACACCCGGAAAACATTAATGAGCATGGTGAAGAAAATAATGCTTCAAGCTTAAATGGAGGTGGAAACGAAGAGCAAGTAACTACTCCTAGAGGGAGATCTACGATTACTAAAATTTGGAGAGGAGACCTGATTCCCCAGGATGACACTCTAATAGATGTATATCTGATCAATGGGATGGAGCATCTGCTTAGAGCCCATTCCTCTATATGGGAAGCTGCTCCTAATCCAGTTACCATCTATGAGTTACAAGATCCTGAGTTCCCCACCATCATCACATATTTGGATAAAAATCAGAGAAGATATTGGCCATTAACAGAATTAGAAAGAGCTGAGTTGAAATATCAGAATATCCCAGTGTTTCCCCCTAGGGACCAAGCCACTACTTCACGAAATCCACTTGGAACATCTCAGAATGATTCATATCAACAGTCGGGGCAAACACAACAAACACAACAAACCCAGATCCCAGTCAGACCACATGTGCAATTTGCAATGCCTGCAATTAACCCTAATTATCGGCCCCAACCAGCTATCGACCCAAGACATGGAGTTCATGCTCCAGTCAGACCATAGGTAGTAAGAGGACCAGGCACACCAATAGGAAGACCAATTTTCCCAGTGATGCCTAGGCAACCTGAAGCAGGAAGACGACTAAGGCCGATCCAAGTTGCCAAGTGCATGAGAAATCACTATGATGGCTCTAGTGAACCCTACAATCACATAGCGGAATTTAAACAAGTAGTTAGAGCCGAGCAGGTAGATGACTTTCTGATTCAATATGAGTCCTTTGGTCTTACCTTGTCAGACACAGCATTGGCATGGTTTCAGCCATTGGACCCAAATACCTTTCAGAACATGGAGCAAGTATATCAAGAAATGATTGAAGAATTTACCAAATCAGGAATTAAAAACAATTCTTCGTCATTAATCCACAGCTTCAAACAAGTCCCTACCGAGTCAGTAAGATTGGCGGCAAGGTGATTCAAGCAATATGTGGATAGATGCCCAGTAGGGGAGAGGCCTACCCAAAATAAAATGGTGTCATTATTCTTGGAAGGATTGTTGAACGGAACTTTGAGGTCATTAGTGTATGTAAAGAGGGTTCAAACTTTGCAAGAGTGTATGAAGGAATGTATAGACCTAGAAGACAACCTTGCAGAAGACTTAAAAATACCTCAAAGTAGTTTGAAAAGCGAAGAGTCAGTCGGTAGCACATCAAACCCTAAAAACAATGTGGAGGAAATAGCAGATTTAGTAGCAAAAAAACTGAACGTTCAAGGACAGAGGAATTATCCCACTAATCCTATGAGGCTGCCTATGCTTAGAAGATGTATGCAGTGCGGAGGAGATCATCCTTCTCATTTGTGTACTAGGGGAGTAGTCTCACCACCTGCCTATGCTCATCATAGACCCTCTGTCCCGGACCTCTACAATATTGCAGTCTAGAGCAAAGGTATACAAACCATAGCACGGAGAATCGCCCTTACAATAGGCAAACCAGACCCACCCAGCCTTATGTGAGACCGTATGGGTATCCCCAAAGAGATCAAGGAGGTGAAGCTTTTAGGTATCCTTCTTATCAGCCGCAGGCACCAGCACCACGACCATACGCATATCAGGGGTACACGCAACCACAACCAGTACTAGGACAACAACCGCCCCACCCTCAGAACGTTGTCCCAGTCAAGATTGCACAACCAGAAGAAAACCTAGAGAGAGCGGTGCCAGCCACACCTTTGACTAGTGGAGAATCATATGACTCATTTTACAACTCTAGTCAAGGAACATACTCTAATTGTGAAAGCTCAATGACGGAACATGGACAGTTGTATGAACCATATGCCTATGGCATGGAAACACCAGATAGTTCATACGGTTATGAGCAGGACTATGTGTCCTTAATGTACACAGCTCCTAGAGCAACCATGCCACCTCGACCAATGAATAGACCGCCTGTACCCAGAGGACCATGCTACAGATGTGGAGGTGACCACTATATCAGAGAATGTACATTACCAAACCCACCACCACCACAACGAATTTGGGAAGGTTACTGTAATGATTGTGGTAGGGAACATCTTTTCAGAGATTGTCCTAAGAACCCCAACAAAGTCACATCCAACGTGCAGATTAATGTGATAGAAGTGATTGAATCATCAGGGAGCGATAAAGAGTACACAGTACCTTTAAAAGCAATAACGAGAGCTAAAGCCAGGGAGACCCCTGATAAGACAGATGAGAACAATCAAAGTGACAAAGAGAGGGACGCACCCATCCCTCACAGAGTAGAAGACTCCGAAGAACTAGAGAAAAGTATTGCCAGTAAAAGGTCACAAAAATGGAAGCACCGAAGAGAGAGATTAAAAGAAAAGAAACTATTACAGAGGAAGGAAAAAGAGGGAAACGAACAACAACCAAAAGAAGAACCGAAGAAGGAAGAAGGAAACAAAAATGAGAAGCGTAAGAAAGAGGAGGTAGGATCAGTATTACCAGACCCAATGCCTGAAGAATTAGCCATGTGGATTCAGGCATACAAGGCGAGAATAAAAGCAGGACCTACCATAGAGCAACATGAGAGAGAATATCCGAGAGGCGACTTAGAGAAAGAAAGGTTAGAAATCTGCAAGAAATTGATAGAAGTTGCACAACAAACCTTAGAAAAACCCGCAACACCTTTACCAAATACCCGAATTTCCGAAGGAGAATTCCAAGAGTGCCTAAACACTCAGGAGAAGCCTAAAGTATATAGGCCACAAAATGAAGAACATGGTGTTGAGAGAAAGGAAGGATCCATAGTCCCCGAAGTAGAAGGAGACTGGACTAAGGATCTATGGGCACGAGTTCAAGAGGACAAATGGAAAAAGGTAGAAGGAATGGAACCGCCCTTTGAAGAATTAGAAGCAGAAAACGAAATAGAGGGTTCAATACCTGAACTAAATTCAGAAGAAATTTTTCCAATGGATGCAAGTGACAAAGAAGAGGGAGATGTAAAGGAACTGCCCAACTACACCGGGGAGTACGAGCACAATTCAGAATTGTATCGCATTCCATCAATAAGGAGACGGGAAACGAACCCATCAGTCCAAACATCTGAGATCATACAACGCCTTAGAGAGGTAAAAATTCCATGTACCCTAACATTTGAAGAACTGTTAAAGGTAAAACCACACTTAAAAGAGAAATTGATCAATCAATGGGAAGTCAGTGAGGAAAAGAAAGAGATAGCTGACGAAGTAAAAACAGTGAGAATTCCAGTGGATAAGGTAGGAGACTTTAGCGAAGGAGATGAAGGAAATACCTGTCTTCCAATCACCTATAGGGGTTACACTACCAAAGCCATACTAGACTCAGGAGCTGGTGTTGGCATTGCTACCAAAGAAATTTGGGAGAAATGGGGACAACCAGCATTAAGACCAACACGCATGAAAATACAAATGGCAGATGGACATACGGAAAGACCCTTAGGATTGTTGGAACGCGTAATCTTCACTATGTGTGGAGTGGAATTTGAACATACTTTAGCAATATGTCACTTTGAAAGGCCAAGCAATTATGAAATGATCTTGGGAAGGCCTTTCATGAGACAGCTAAAGGTCGTACAAGATTGGGGAAAAGACGCGGTATACCTACAACACTCAGGAACCACCACTAGGATAAACCTACATACGTACACTTATCAAGATGTGCCACCTCTACAATGGAATCAAATCCATAAAGAGGAAGACGATCAATCTGTTCATAGTGCAGGTTCTAGTGATCAATCCTGGATGAACGAGGACACTCATCTGTGGATATGTCAAGCTGCAAAGAAAGAGGAGGAGAGAAGAAAAGGGTGGCAGCAGAAACAAGGAATAGTGAGATCTGTACAAGATCCAGCCTATATGCCACAAGTTTTTCCGGATGAAGAATTTGAACCTCACGGTTGGATGGAAATCTTAGCTACCCTCGATGTCTGTGTAAACGAAGAAGTAGTGACCATGAACGAATGTATCGATGAGGAGGGTTATGATGTTAGCCTGTATATGGTAGTCCTCCAGGAGGCAGAAGAAGGAGAAGTGATCGAGAAAGACTGGAAGGAGGACTACGAGAGCATTGAAATGGAACCTGAACCCAGGGATCTAGGAAATAGTACTACCAACATAAATATCACTGCCAATGAGAGACACCAGGAACTTACACAGAAAGGGGAACTTGAAGTCGAAAGAGAATCAGAAGACGAAGAAAACAAACCCCAAGACCAATTTGAGGTACCAGCTCATTTTAAAAAATATGAAGTAAAGGAGAGGAAAATTGCTATTCAAATGCCTAAAAGGGAAGCACAACCTGGAATAGCATATGATAATAAGGAACAAACCAAGAAAATAGTTGTAACTATGGAAGGAGGAGAGGAACGATGTACCTTCATAGGACAGGATGTCTCATTAGAAGAAGAACAGGAGTTAATTCGTCTCATAAGAGAATACCGGGATGTCTTTGCTTGGACTTATAAGGACTTAAAGGGAGTAGATCCATCTATATGTGCACATAGAATCCCCATGATATCCGAAGCCAACCCTTCAAAACAGAGACCATATACCTATAATGATGTGTATTCAGCCAAGATAAAAGAGGAAATAGATAAGTTATTAGATGTTGGATTCATCTATGAAATTGAGCACACGGAATGGGTGTCACCCTTGGTGGTTGTACCAAAAAAGAATGGAAAGTTAAGAGTGTGCATCAATTTGAAAAAAGTGAACGCCCCAACCATAAGGGATAGCTATCCCTTACCAATCACTGACCATCTCTGGGAAAGGGTAGCAGGGAAGGAAGTTTATAGTTTTCTGGATGGCTTTTCAGGGTATAATCAGGTAGCCATTGCTCCTGAGGACCAACATAAGACAACATTTGCAACTGAATGGGGAGTATACGCCTTTAGAGTCATGCCTTTTGGTTTAACGAATGCCCCAGCTACTTTCCAAAGATTGATGTGTCATGTGTTCAAAGAATTTCTGAGAAAAAGTATGGAGGTAACGTGGATGATCTTTGTACATATTCAGCTATACGATCAGAGCACATCCCTGAACTAGAAAAGATTTTTTCTAAATGTCGACAATATAGAGTATGCCTCAATCCTGAAAAATGTGTCTTCATGGTGCGACAAGGGAAAATCTTAGGACATATTGTCTCTAAGAATGGAATTTCAACAGATGAAGACAAAATTAAAGTAATTTTGGATTTACCAAGACCTAAAACTGCTAAAGAAGTTCAAGCATTTATGGGACATTGTGGTTACTATCGAAGATTCATACATATGTACGCCATAATTGCTAGACCTCTTTATGCGTTATTGACTCTATTTAATTGGACCGAAGAATGTGAAAAAGCTTTTAATGAGTTAAAGGATCGATTGAGTTCAGCACCCATCCTTCGAGTCCCCAACTGGAATAAACCGTTTCACATTCATATGGATGCTTCCAAGTTTGCCATTGGTTGCATCTTAGCTCAACCAGCTGACACAGGAAAATTAGACCACCCGATAGCCTATGCCAGTAGACAGTTAAATCAAGCAGAACGCAATTATACTACTACGGAGAGAGAAGGCCTAGGGATGGTATACGCAGTCAAGAAATTCAGACATTACTTACTGGTAAACAAATTCAAATTCTTCATTGATCATCAAGCCCTATTGTACTTAGTCAACAAGCCTTGCAATACCGGACGACTAGTGCGATGGTTTTTATTGCTAATGGAATTTGATTTTGAGGTAATAGTCAAGAAGGGAAACACCCACATAAGAGCGGACCACTTATCTCGAATGACCCATGGAGAACCACCCATAGGAGTACCTGATGACCTACCAGATACTTATCTTTTTAACCTCGAAGTATGTCCTCAGTGGGCAGAAAAATTGATCCCTATACTTACACATGGACCTAAAGATGGGATCACACCAAACCAAACGCAAGATCTCTGGAGGACTAAGAACCTTCACATCATTGCGGGAAGTTTGTACCACCAGGATTCAAGCGGATTACTGATGAGATGCGTGGAAGAAGAGGAGCAAGAAATGTGGCTTTAGAAAGCACACATAAACCAATGGAACACTCATTTGAATGCAAATGGAACGTGGCAAACTCTCAAGAGATTTGGCATATATTGGCCAACCATGCAAAGAGATGCATATAACTATGTATCAACCTGTCAAACCTGTCAAGAACAAATCCCAGACGAGAACTCTACATTATGCTATTCTACAATAGCACCAAGGTGGAGCATGTCTCTAGTAAAGTTCTTGAAAACTCAAGAATACCCTGACGGAGCTACTTTAGCAAGGAAGCGTGCTCTTGAAGAACAGAGTAAAGACTATGCCATCATAGGAAAACAACTCTTTAAACGCGGGAAAGATAACCAATTAAGAATGTGCATTCATGAAAATGAATATCTCTCTGTCTTAGAGATGGCCCATACAGGAGCTGCAGGAGGACACTTCTCTGCAGACAAAACAGCAAAAATGATCCTCTTTGCTGGAATGTGGTGGCCAACTCTACATCAAGACGCCATAACATATGTGCAACGGTGTGATACTTGTCAACGAACGAAATATCCTATTAGAAGAGATGAGATGCCACTTAGACCCATGATGAGTGCTAGAGCTTTCACAAAGTGGGGAATAGACTTTATAGGACCTATTAGCCCACCAGCAAAAGGGTCACACGCCGAATACATAATTGTAGCTACAGATTACCTGACCAAATGGGTTGAAGCAAAAGCAACAACGAAAAATGACGCAAGAACTACAGCCAAATTTCTCTTCGAGAACATCTTCACTAGATTTGGACTACCTATAGAGATTGTAAGTGATAGAGGTACGCACTTTGTTAATGAAGTGATAGAAGCCTTATTGAATGAATTCTTAGTAATTCATAAGAAATCTGCCTCTTATCACCCACAAGCAAACGGACAAGCAGAAAGTTCAAATAAAATCTTGTGTACTGTTCTCACCAAAATCGTTAACAACGGTAGATCAGATTGGGATAAGCAGTTACACCATGCTTTATGGGCATTTCGGGTAGCCTATAAAACCGCAATAGGCACCACTCCTTTTAACTTAGTGTACGGACAAAATGCTATTTTGCCAATTGATTTCTTGATTCCCACTCTTAGAGTAGCAACTACTTACGAGTGGACAGGACATGAATTATCAGCCCAATTGGACCAAATAGAAAAGCTTCATGAAACTAGGTTACAAGCAGTAGCAGGTATTTATGCTGCGAAAAGACGACAAAAAGCCTACTTTGATGCTCATATCAAGGATATACACTTTGAAACAACATGCTAAGAAATTGCAAAAGAGAGGATATGGTCCATTAATCATTAATCGCATATCTACAAGTGGAGCCATCAGCTTAGCAACCCTAGATGGAGACGTGTTACCAAACTACATCAGTGGGTGTAGAGTGAAAAAATACCTAGAACCATTAACTGAAGAAACTATGTCACGACTAATCAAAGGTAAAAACAGACGCTTAGAAGAGGAAAGAATACGGGAAGAAGCGAGACAAGAAGCATTGGAAAGGATAAAGAAACGAAAAGAGTGGATGAGAGAGCGAGATGAAAGATATCGTCAAGGAGAAGAACTCATCCCGATGGCTAATTTTAGAGCCACTCAAAACCTAGGATCGCAAAGAACACAACCATATCTAAATTTGGGAGCCGGAAAAACGGAGTATCACTTGGTAAATGCTCTTATTGACACAGGAGCAGCCGTAAGCTGCATTAAGCTTTCTTTGACCCAAAAACTCAAAGAGACAATACGCCCATCGATGGCCCAGTTGATAGGAATAGGAGGAACAATCACTCAATGCATAGGTGAGATCACCTTACCGTTGCATCTTGGCAACAACACCATGGAACAAAAGCTGTTAGTATGTCATGACCAAGATTTACTTGAAGAGGTAGTGTTAGGTCAAGACTGGATTTACGAATACGAGGTGACCATTCAATTGGCGTTAGGATATATCTCAGCCAGGATAGGACATCGTGAAGTATTCAGTCTGCTAGATGAGCGACCATTAAAATCTATGAGCATAGAGCAAACAGTTCATTCTAATGAACAAAGTCCTGAATGTATGACCACTAGCACTATAGAGACACCTTCATCGAGCACTATATGGGCGGACACATTGAATTCTGCTTGCACACCTTGTTCTAGGCTAGCAAGTCTTGAGAGTATCAGTCAAACTGAAATCAACCTCACTGAAACACCGTGCATTAGAGAGACTAGTTCTCTGAGTGATTCAAAATCTGTAACCATTAAAATATACCCTATTCCATCTTCTAATCAAGCGTGGATAAAGAAAGATCAAGTGGAGGAGTATATTCGACGACAAAAGCACAACCGACATCAGAACAAACGAGCAAAGCAAAAACCAACTCCGGCTGAACAGCGAAATCATCGACAAATTACTACAATATGGATTCCAAAGAAAGTCGTAGCTGCTCAACGAGATCGATCGCAAATATGGGTTCCGAAGTCTTGCATTCCAAGGAAAATAAACCGAAAGGATGATCCCCAAAACAAGAAGAACCAATGCAATCCACAGGCAAAACAACCACAAATAAAGAGTTACTGGAGAAAAAAGGAGTCTGCAAGGGCAACCCGACCCTCCCCGAAATTCACGAAGCAGACTAAGCAGATCTACAACAAGAGGAAAAGAGCCACATTCAGTGGAAGTGGGCAACATACAACGAAGCCCAGCACAATGAAGCAAATCTGGGTTCCGAAAGACAAATTGGACGGCATGCATACGCCAACTACTTCCAATTGCACACATATGGAGTTGTCAAGATCCCAAGTATGCATGATAGGGCCACATTACAAGGCCAAGCATTCGGCACATCCTTCTTCTATTTCAGGATAGTCAAGCACATTTTCCTAATGAAAAATAGGAGAGCTCTTGTACATATATTAAGAAAATACCCCAAAAAATTTAATAACCGCTTCGGCTACAGACTAACTTTTCTGTTTTCAATTTCAGATGAAAATACAAAAATACATAAAAATGTGAAAGATCCAGGTATTACCTTTCTCACACACACGGGAAAGGGACGACACCATTCACTCAGAGCAACATCAAACTTATAACCAACATATAGAGGAGGATTTCTGAGAACATATGGATACTAATTCATACTCTATATTGAGTGCAGATGGCTTCCACCGATTCTGAATCTACACAGCAAGAAGAGGTGCAACTTCTTCCATTAGAATCAGTAACAAAAGCAAGAGGTCACTGGTTCAGAGATGATCAACCAGTGGCAGAGCTAATCTTCATGGCTACAATCAAAATCATGGACACAGATCATTACTTTCCAATCATGTCCCAGGATTTCAAGACAATAATACAAGGACTACCTCATATTGAGGATGTATGGACACAAGCGGGAATAGAGGCATTTCTTAAACTGCCTATATTTGTACCAGACTTTCAGAGGTGTGCACAGGTGATGAATACCATGCAGCCTGCTGCAACAAAAATATCAGTTCCAGAAGCGCGAGTATTGGATAAAGTCGGGGCATGGAAGACCATCCAATTCACACATGAGTTGATTAACAGAGCGTTTGGATGGAATCAAGCAGGCATTACTAATGTGAAAGAAGAATGCCATGATCCCAAGAAGAGATCATTCCTGGAAATTAACAGAATTGACATAGAGGATGCTGTACGATTGGTACATCAACATTTTTGTTTTCCCAGCATGCACAGGTATACAGCTCCACAAAAAATTGTAGTTCAACTACTATCGCATGCCATGAGGCAAATTGGAAACAAAATCAATCTAACAGGGTATGTCCAAGAAAGACTGTTTGAAGCACAAAAGAAGTGGGGGCAAAAGAAGTTCTTGAATGGCAGTTCAGCTCTTACATTGTTGATTTATGAAGCTTTAGAAATGAAGAACTGTTTGAGAGAGATGCCAACTTCGGAAGGACTAGCAAGGTACGTAAAATCAGCGACGGTCCCTAAGAAGAAGAAAGCAGTAGCTATGGTGGAAGAGGCTGGAACCAGCACACAGAAACCCATGAGGGGTACGAAGCGCCTACGAGAAGAGGAAGCCCAAGCTACACCACAATCCAAGAGAATGCACCTCTTACCGAAGATCACGACAACACAAGTACCTATCACCAAGAGAGATCTATCCGCTGCCCTTGAGGAAACACATCAGTATATGCAAGGGCAGGTCAATTTAAATGTTCAAGGACATCATTATAGACAAGCTAGTCAAGAGCAGACACAACGAATTCCAGAGCAAACACCGAAACAAGCGGGAAGATACAAGGAGCTGGGCATTGATGATTCCAGCACAAATACGGATTCCAGTCCCGAAAAAGATACATTAGATACTGATATACGGACAGAATCGCACGAAGGTGAATGGAACGAGATCAATCAAGTGGAAGTCACGCCACAAAATCAGGAAGAAAAGGAAAAGAAAGTCGAGGAATCTATGGAACCGGAGCACGTCATTCAATTGAATGACACTACAAAAATAAGCATCAAAGAAGATACAACCACTGGTATTACACATGTAAAACAACCTATTAAAGAGGAAGAACAAACTCCAGTGAGTAAGGAAACGGAAGGGCGACACCAATAACAAATTATGATCGAGGTGCCTGATGACACACCTCAAGGAAATAAAGAAGACATGGGGGCTGAGCCAAGGATCCAGCTTCAGATTAGGCAGCCCCATGACACTACATTACACGTGTCTCAAGGCAAAGACGTAAATACCGGAGAAGAGCCGGCAATACCAAAAACATGGCTTAACGTGGACGTTGCTCAGTTGAAACCTGTAGTAAAACAGATGATTCAAACGGCCATGGACACTCAACAACAGATGATGGATATAGATGCCGAGTATGATCAAGCAAGGAGAGAAAAGAATCAGTTTCAACTCATGAGTGAACCACTATCGGCACAATTGATTGCAGCACAAAAGGATCTAGCAACCAAAAATACTGAAGTGCTGGCAATCCAGACACAACATGCAGCATCCATTGCTCAGAATCAACAGCTGCATACACAACTAACGGAGTTGCAAAGATTACACGAAGCAAGCGAGGCTGAGAAAAAAAAAATGAAGATGCGAAGCATGATTTTAGAGCAACAACTCAAGTTGTATATGGAAGAGAACGACAGCCGACGCAACAGAAATAAAGAATTGATGACATCTTTATTATATGATCAACCACTCATACAACAGGAATCCACAGCAACCAAAGATCAGGAATTACGGGATCAGATCTCGAAATATGAAGAGCTGCTAAAGCAAGGACAAGTCCAGATAGAGGATTGGAAAAGCAGGTATGCCCATGAAACCAGTGAACTGAAGCGTCAATTACAAAAGGTGAATGCCAAACTGGTTCAAAGCTACAGTGAAAACATGGATCATGTAGCTGACATAGGTAAAGAACTATTGGCAACTAAAGAAGCACTCGGAGAGGCCATGCAAAAGATAAAAGAAAAAGATGAATGCATCGAACAGCTAAAGAATCAGAAGAAAGACAAAGCACCGATCGGGACATCAGTAGTGCCAGAAAAGGGAAATCCTACTGACGAGGTAGAGGTAAGACCTTTATCTCACCCGATCTATCATTCTCCAATACGTGAGCAGGTGGCGGATCTACATGATGATCATCCTATGCCATATACTGCAGAAATAAGTCAGAAGGAAAGGGCACTAGTGGTGTCCCGATTGACGGAAAATTTTGAAAATGAAGTTATTAAAGTCATGAAAGAAGCAAAGATCAAAGGAAAAAACTTAGAGACGCTTATGAAGCCTTTCAATATTCCATACGGACTACTGAAAGAGAAGACACGTCAATATATCAAGAAAATAACAAAAACGAGCCCTGATGAGCAGCTCAACTTCGAGAATGACACATTCAATTTCACTCAAGCAGAATTTGAAGCTGCACAGCCAGTTTGGAGAAGAAAGTTTTTGGAGAAACATCCGACACTAAGGATACACTGGCAAGCTGCTCCATATTCCCTGCAGGTAAACCCTGCATTTTGTCCCGTACCTCGTAGAAGAGAAGCTAGAGCATTTTTGGATATGCAAAGGAATGGTACAATAAATAATCGATGGTTGAATTATCCGCTACTTCCAAGCCCTCCACATAACTATTTGCCAACGGAGGATTATATGGTCGAGACCATAGAATTTTGGCTACAAAATTATGCGACAGTACCAGATTTAGCTGTCAACATGACAAATAAAATACTTAGTATGCTACTCACTGTATTGAAAGTTTTCAACCATGCGACATACACCTTTTTGAATTTTATTGGAATTAATCAGGGCACAGACATACTTATTTTTGATCTATCAGTGATGCCAAGCAGACCAACGATAATGGCTTATTACTCCAGGCTAATGTTCTTGCCAAGTCCATATATGCAGACATTTGAAGAAGCGTTTTTTACGGGATTCTTTGAAATAGATTCAGAGATCTTTTTGAAGATGTCAGCCAATTTAAATGCCAGATTAGTGGCATACGAACTCAGCTTCTTCGCAGATCATAGACAGCCACCCAATGACGGTGTGAAGGCAGAACAATGGAAGCAACTCATGATACGTGAAGCCAATCAGCTGAATGATACAGAGCAAAGAGTTTATCAAACATATGCCCGTCGCTTATCAAAGCCTGTCGGGGACGACAGAGTCCAGGAGGGCGGCAGTGTTGAGGGAGAATCGAGTAAGAAGAAGAAAAGAAGAAGACAACGAAAGAAGCAGCTTCACTAAAAAGCAAGATTTGAAGATACATCTCTGCAGGAAGCCCCGCAGGGGCGCATTACCCATCTCTGCACAGAGCCCCGTAGGGGCACGCATCAGGCAAAAAGAGAAAACAGCCAGGTCATGCACGGTGGAAAGAAGTAATAGCCTCAAAGCAATACAACAAGGTCCGATGTGTGCAACCAAGACAAATCAGAGGACCAAAAGTTATAAAGGGGTAGAGGCTGAAAAGTTTAAGAGGGTGACTAAGAACAGCACATTCCTAGTCACTGGTGGCGTGCGTGGCAACCCAAGTCAACAGGCAAAACAAGTGCAACAGGCTCTCGAGTAGTAGAGCTTGAATCAAGAAGGCCATCGAATCTGCATGTCTGTTTAACTGCAGACAATACTGACCAAGGGGAGCGTGCGGAGAAAGGCAGAGCGCCTCTAAAACATAATGCAAGATCAAGAATCAGGCAACACGGACCACTGGACGCGTGCGCGAAGCAAAGTCTGTCAAGGGACGACAGAGACGAAGAGGGGGAGAGTGTTGCAGAGCTAAAGAGCGCACAAGGCAGAGAAAAAGACGGGCCCCAAAATTTTTCCGATTTGGACATCATATTTTTGTACCATAATCATTCTTGTAATATATTTTCCGTTGTAAAGGCACTAGAGGAGTCCTCTAGATGCATCCCCACAGAAGATTAGAAACTTATCCATGTAAAATAGTAGAAAATTAGTCTTTTAGTGAATAAAGTGCCGGTCTCTTGTGTGAAAGTACCATTTTTAGGGCACTAGTATATAAGTCAAATGTGACTCCTTGTAAAGAACTTTTTGCCATTGTGAGAAGAGAGAGCACAGAAATTCGAATTTGTGTCTTCTTCCCTCCTGATCTTCTTCTTCGTGAGCTTGTATGCATGTGTATTGCTTGGAAAGAGTGCTTGTGAGTGTTGTCTATCCATGAAAGTGTTTCCTTGCTGTAGGAAAGGTGTGTGCGAAGTGTAGGAAGTGCTGGAGTGTAGGAAAGTATTCCCGCGACTCAGTATTTCGCTCATAACTTGAAGTAGGAGCGTCGGAATTGAGTGAAACCACTACCATTGGATGCGTCTTCTGGAGAGCTTCGAAATGCATATGCTATTCGCTACATTTGGAGTTTAGAGCTGGGAGAAAAGTCCAAAATACTGACGTCTGCTGCACCAAGTATCGTTTCGCCTTGACCAACAGTTGGAGCTTGTTTGGATAAGTCTTAGCCTCATTTACATTCTTTGAGTAGTTCATTTGCATTGATCATTACATGATTGCATGTCCTCATACACTCGGCTAGGTTTGTATACTCTTTGGATTGATAATTAAAGGTGTGTATCCCCACTATATGCACTTGTGAGGGGATTGAGGTATAGTCTCTTTCTCCGCAAGTCCCTAAGTTGATACTTAGGTCAACACAATGAAGAAAAAGATAGGTTTAATCTATTACAACAACAACAACAACATTGCGGCCATCTTATACATGAAAAGAAGCACAGAAAATTCAGCTTTAAGCTGGAATTTTCTACATATTTGTTGGACAGTGAGCATTGGAGTTGAAAATCAAAAATCTAATGTTCTTTAAGTTCGTCAAAAATGTGCATATGTTGGCAAACAACTTTTAGTGGTACACAAGAAGGGGTTGGCCTTCTACATGAAGATCTACATGTGGTGGATATTGTATTTAAAATTTTCATGTGTGTGTGTGTGTGTGAGAGAGAGAGAGAGAGAGTAAGATAGGTGTAGATTAGAGTATAGAATCTTGATTTGAGAGTCTAAGCCAGCCTCAAAAATCTTAAGGATATATTTTTAGTCTTTATTCTATCTTTAAAATAGCATCCATTTGTTGTTTTTATCCTTCGAAGTAGCACTTGATCCAGAAGAGTATGGGATGTGTGAGTACTCTTTGTGATGTGCACATTGAAGAGTGCTCTCCATGTCGAAGGTCCTTGTGTGTGTTTGTGGATACTTTGCATGATCTCTGTCCAAAGAAATGTGCAAACTTTCCAATAAAAAAATGCAAAGACTTCTCCCCTCAAAGTTTGAAAGAGATGACACTAAATGTTTTTCAAAACAAGAGAAAATAGAATATCATTGATAACTTTAAATCCTTTCTTTTCATATTATGATATGGCCTTGAGACAAGGAAAAGAGAGCATGATCCATATTCTCTAATCAAGCAAAAAAAAATCACTCCTAGACATGGCTACGCTACTTGATAAGCCCATCACTCTGACCAAAATTTAGTAGACGATTGATACTCTAGCAAATGGCAAAAGCCCATGTTTTGATGGACTATCTACACAACTTTTAAAGTCCTTCCCGCAAGCTAAGTGCATAAGTGGATCAAAAAAGACCAAAAAGCATTCATCAACGGCAAATCCATTATTGGAGCAATAAAGGATCGTTGGCAAGATATAAATATGCAACCAATCTTAGAAAGACTTCATGTTCCATGGACCATAAGATAGAGCTAGGTAAGTTGTATGTAGGAATTTCCTTAGGGCTGGCAACTATCACCTCTTAGAAGCCAAGGGATGATTCCGAATTTGTAACATGATGAGAATGGAAGCTAAAACGGCTGGCCAAATGGAACATTAAGATTCGAAACGAGCTTTCCAACGAGCTATAGAGATCAAAAAATGGACTTTGGATGAAAAAGTTATGTCAAATCAGGCTTCTGGGGGTCAAAACAGGCAAACAGGACCTTTTGGAAAAAATCACGATTTTGTGACATCAAGAGAATCGCGATTTTGAGCACAGAATCGTGTTTTTTTGAAAATCGCAATTTTGAGCACAGAATCGTGTTTTTTTGAAAATCGCGATGTTGAGCATAGAATCGTGTTTTTGAAAATCACGATTTTGAGCACAGAATCGTGTTTTTGAAAATCGCGATTTTAAGCCTTGAGAATCGTGTTTTCACAAAATCGTGTATTTGGCTGAAAATCGTGATTTATGAAAATCGCAATTTTAAGCAGAGAATCGTGTTTTTGAAAATCACGATTTTGAGCAAAAAATCGTGTTTTCACAGAATCGCCTTTTTCACAAAGTCGTGTTTTTACTGAAAATCGTGATTGGTGAGAATCGCAATTTTGAGCAGAAAATCGTGTTTTCACAGAATCGTGTTCTATAGAATCGCGATTCATAAAATCGTGTTTTTCTCAAAATCGTGGTTCTCAGAATCGTGTTTTTACAGAATCGTGTTTTTGTTGAAAATCGTGATTTGTGAAAATCGCGATTTTGAGCATAGAATCGTGTTTTCACAAAATCGTGTTTTTGCTGAAAATCGTGATTTTTGAAAATCGCGATTTTGAGCACAGAATCGTGGTTCTCAGAATCGTGTTCTCACAGAATCGTGTTTTTGGCTGAAAATCGTGATTTGTGAGAATCGCGATTTTGAGCACTACCATAGAATCGTGTTTTCTCAGAATCGTGTTTTGGTTGAAAGTCGTGATTTGTGATAATACTATTTGAAATTCATCAACAATGTGCATATGTTGGCAAACAACATTTAATATATAAAGCACAAAAAGGTTTGCCTTCTACATGAAGATATTCAACATGAGGATCAACATGTATAGGACATTGTATTTAATACCTTCTTGTGATGTGTGTGTGTGTGTGTGTGTGTGTGTATCTGATAGGTGTAGATTAGAGTATAGAATCTTAATTCGAGAGGCCTAGCCAACCTTCATAATCTTAAGGATATATTTTAGTATATATTCTATCTTTGAATTAGCATCCTTTTGGTGTATCTATCCTTACAAGTACTTGGTTGAGAAGAGGATGGAATGTGTGAATAGTCTTTTTGTGTGTGTGTGTGTGTTGGAGAATGCTCTAAATGTCAAAAATCATTTTGTGTTTGTGGATGCTTTGCATAATCTATGAAAATCTAATAAGTATAAATCTTCAAGTACTCCCATGAGGCATACGCCCTTATTATCCAATTAAGAGGATTGTTAACAAAAGTATCATAATCATAAAAAATGGGTCCATCTTCCACTAAGGGAAGCCAAACATCAAGGTCAACATTTTGGTAAAATGATATTCAAAGACTAGTCAAATTGCTTAAAGATGGTCAAAATTTTAGGAAAAAAACTTACATATGTTTGTAGAGCTTGAAAAGAGCTATTAGTTGACATCATTTTTCATGTCAAAAGTCAAATCTAATTTTTTGGTCAAAAGCCAAAAGCTTATTATAACTTGTGAAACACTAGCAGTACATATTATCATTCGATGTAACTTTAATGCACTAACCCAATGGCTTATAACAGCTTCATGTGGCACCATAAAAATCCCATGGAAATGCTAGTTAAAGCAATGTCAAAAATTTTGGAAACCCCAAGATTTTCTGCTTTTGGAATAGGTCAAGAAGCCTATAAATAGAAGGCTCTAACACACTCATTAGCATCACTTTGAGGGATCTCCCTTCACCTTCATGTGCATGGGAGCTTTGGAGGACTTCATCAACATTTGAGGTTGAATAAATACTGTAATATAATGAAAGATGTGGAGCTTTGCTCCTTGCGTCTCTCATTGTGCACTATCTCTATATCAATAGTGACTTATTTGCAAACAATTCGATATGAGACAAGGAAAAGATAGAACACATTGAAAATTTAACCACATTTAGGAAGGTTAAATCTTCATAACCAGTGCAAATTTCGTTCAGCAATATATTCAACAGTCAGCATCAAGTGACCAATCTACATCAAGCAACTGACTATTATATTGAAGAGTTGGACTCCAAGAGGGGTGATGATGAAGAAAAAGATAGGTTTAATCTATTACAACAACAACAACAACATTGTGGCCATCTTATACATGAAAAGAAGCACAGAAAATTCAGCTTTAAGCTGGAATTTTCTACATATTTGTTGGACAGTGAGCATTGGAGTTGAAAATCAGAAATCTAATGTTCTTTAAGTTCGTCAAAAATGTGCATATGTTGGCAAACAACTTTTAGTGGTACACAAGAAGGGGTTGGCCTTCTACATGAAGATCCACATGTGGTGGATATTGTATTTAAAATTTTCATGTGTGTGTGTGTGTGAGAGAGAGAGAGAGAGAGAGTAAGATAGGTGTAGATTAGAGTATAGAATCTTGATTTGAGAGTCTAAGCCAGCCTCAAAAATCTTAAGGATATATTTTTAGTCTTTATTCTATCTTTAAAATAGCATCCATTTGTTGTTTTTATCCTTCGAAGTAGCACTTGATCCAGAAGAGTATGGGATGTGTGAGTACTCTTTGTGATGTGCACATTGAAGAGTGCTCTCCATGTCGAAGGTCCTTGTGTGTGTTTGTGGATACTTTGCATGATCTCTGTCCAAAGAAATGTGCAAACTTTCCAATAAAAAAATGCAAAGACTTCTCCCCTCAAAGTTTGAAAGAGATGACACTAAATGTTTTTCAAAACAAGAGAAAATAGAATATCATTGATAACCTTAAATCCTTTCTTTTCATATTATGATATGGCCTTGAGACAAGGAAAAGAGAGCATGATCCATATTCTCTAATCAAGCAAAAAAAAATCACTCCTAGACATGGCTACGCTACTTGATAAGCCCATCACTCTGACCAAAATTTAGTAGACGATTGATACTCTAGCAAATGGCAAAAGCCCATGTTTTGATGGACTTACACAACTTTTAAAGTCCTTCCCGCAAGCTAAGTGCATAAGTGGATCAAAAAAGACCAAAAAGCATTCATCAACGGCAAATCCATTATTGGAGCAATAAAGGATCGTTGGCAAGATATAAATATGCAACCAATCTTAGAAAGACTTCATGTTCCATGGACCATAAGATAGAGCTAGGTAAGTTGTATGTAGGAATTTCCTTAGGGCTGGCAACTATCACCTCTTAGAAGCCAAGGGATGATTCAAAATTTGTAACATGATGAGAATGGAAGCTAAAACGGCTGGCCAAATGGAACATTAAGATTCGAAACGAGCTTTCCAACGAGCTATAGAGCTCAAAAAATGGACTTTGGATGAAAAAGTTATGTCAAATCAGGCTTCTGGGGGTCAAAACAGGCAAACAGGACCTTTTGGAAAAAATCGCGATTTTGTGACATCAAGAGAATCGCGATTTTGAGCACAGAATCGTGTTTTTTTGAAAATCGCAATTTTGAGCACAGAATCGTGTTTTTTTGAAAATCGCGATGTTGAGCATAGAATTGTGTTTTTGAAAATCACGATTTTGAGCACAGAATCGTGTTTTTGAAAATCGCGATTTTAAGCTTTGAGAATCGCGTTTTCACAAAATCATGTATTTGGCTGAAAATCGTGATTTATGAAAATCGCAATTTTAAGCAGAGAATCGTGTTTTTGAAAATCACGATTTTGAGCAAAAAATCTTGTTTTCACAGAATCGCCTTTTTCACAAAATCGTGTTTTTACTGAAAATCGTGATTGGTGAGAATCGCAATTTTGAGCAGAAAATCGTGTTTTCACAGAATCGTGTTCTATAGAATCGCGATTCATAAAATCGTGTTTTTCTCAGAATCGTGGTTCTCAGAATCGTGTTTTTACAGAATCGTGTTTTTGTTGAAAATCGTGATTTGTGAAAATCGCGATTTTGAGCACAGAATCGTGTTTTCACAAAATCGTGGTTCTCAGAATCGTGTTTTTGCTGAAAATCGTGATTTTTGAAAATCGCGATTTTAAGCACAGAATCGTGGTTCTCAGAATCGTGTTCTCACAGAATTGTGTTTTTGGCTGAAAATCGTGATTTGTGAGAATCGCGATTTTGAGCACTACCATAGAATCGTGTTTTCTCAGAATCGTGTTTTGGTTGAAAATCGTGATTTGTGATAATACTATTTGAAATTCATCAACAATGTGCATATGTTGGCAAACAACATTTAATATATAAAGCACAAAAAGGTTTGCCTTCTACATGAAGATATTCAACATGAGGATCAACATGTATAGGACATTGTATTTAATACCTTCTTGTGATGTGTGTGTGTGTGTGTGTGTGTATCTGATAGGTGTAGATTAGAGTATAGAATCTTAATTCGAGAGGCCTAGCCAACCTTCATAATCTTAAGGATATATTTTAGTATATATTCTATCTTTGAATTAGCATCCTTTTGGTGTATCTATCCTTACAAGTACTTGGTTGAGAAGAGGATGGAATGTGTGAATAGTCTTTTTTTGTGTGTGTGTGTGTTGGAGAATGCTCTAAATGTCAAAAATCATTTTGTGTTTGTGGATGCTTTGCATAATCTATGAAAATCTAATAAGTATAAATCTTCAAGTACTCCCATGAGGCATACGCCCTTATTATCCAATTAAGAGGATTGTTAACAAAAGTATCATAATCATAAAAAATGGGTCCATCTTCCACTAAGGGAAGCCAAACATCAAGGTCAACATTTTGGTAAAATGATATTCAAAGACTAGTCAAATTGCTTAAAGATGGTCAAAATTTTAGGAAAAAAACTTACATATGTTTATAGAGCTTGAAAAGAGCTATTAGTTGACATCATTTTTCATGTCAAAAGTCAAATCTAATTTTTTGGTCAAAAGCCAAAAGCTTATTATAACTTGTGAAACACTAGCAGTACATATTATCATTCGATGTAACTTTAATGCACTAACCCAATGGCTTATAACAGCTTCATGTGGCACCATAAAAATCCCATGGAAATGCTAGTTAAAGCAATGTCAAAAATTTTGGAAACCCCAAGATTTTCTGCTTTTGGAATAGGTCAAGAAGCCTATAAATAGAAGGCTCTAACACACTCATTAGCATCACTTTGAGGGATCTCCCTTCACCTTCATGTGCATGGGAGCTTTGGAGGACTTCATCAACATTTGAGGTTGAATAAATACTGTAATATAATGAAAGATGTGGAGCTTTGCTCCTTGCGTCTCTCATTGTGCACTATCTCTATATCAATAGTGACTTATTTGCAAACAATTCGATATGAGACAAGGAAAAGATAGAACACATTGAAAATTTAACCACATTTAGGAAGGTTAAATCTTCATAACCAGTGCAAATTTCGTTCAGCAATATATTCAACAGTCAGCATCAAGTGACCAATCTACATCAAGCAACTGACTATTATATTGAAGAGTTGGACTCCAAGAGGGGTGATGATGAAGAAAAAGATAGGTTTAATCTATTACAACAACAACAACAACATTGTGGCCATCTTATACATGAAAAGAAGCACAGAAAATTCAGCTTTAAGCTGGAATTTTCTACATATTTGTTGGAGAGTGAGCATTGGAGTTGAAAATCAAAAATCTAATGTTCTTTAAGTTCGTCAAAAATGTGCATATGTTGGCAAACAACTTTTAGTGGTACACAAGAAGGGGTTGGCCTTCTACATGAAGATCCACATGTGGTGGATATTGTATTTAAAATTTTCATGTGTGTGTGTGTGTGAGAGAGAGAGAGAGTAAGATAGGTGTAGATTAGAGTATAGAATCTTGATTTGAGAGTCTAAGCCAGCCTCAAAAATCTTAAGGATATATTTTTAGTCTTTATTCTATCTTTAAAATAGCATCCATTTGTTGTTTTTATCCTTCGAAGTAGCACTTGATCCAGAAGAGTATGGGATGTGTGAGTACTCTTTGTGATGTGCACATTGAAGAGTGCTCTCCATGTCGACGGTCCTTGTGTGTGTTTGTGGATACTTTGCATGATCTCTGTCCAAAGAAATGTGCAAACTTTCCAATAAAAAAATGCAAAGACTTCTCCCCTCAAAGTTTGAAAGAGATGACACTAAATGTTTTTCAAAACAAGAGAAAATAGAATATCATTGATAACTTTAAATCCTTTCTTTTCATATTATGATATGGCCTTGAGACAAGGAAAAGAGAGCATGATCCATATTCTCTAATCAAGCAAAAAAAAATCACTCCTAGACATGGCTACGCTACTTGATAAGCCCATCACTCTGACCAAAATTTAGTAGACGATTGATACTCTAGCAAATGGCAAAAGCCCATGTTTTGATGGACTATCTACACAACTTTTAAAGTCCTTCCCGCAAGCTAAGTGCATAAGTGGATCAAAAAAGACCAAAAAGCATTCATCAACGGCAAATCCATTATTGGAGCAATAAAGGATCGTTGGCAAGATATAAATATGCAAGCAATCTTAGAAAGACTTCATGTTCCATGGACCATAAGATAGAGCTAGGTAAGTTGTATGTAGGAATTTCCTTAGGGCTGGCAACTATCACCTCTTAGAAGCCAAGGGATGATTCCGAATTTGTAACATGATGAGAATGGAAGCTAAAACTGCTGGCCAAATGGAACATTAAGATTCGAAACGAGCTTTCCAACGAGCTATAGAGCTCAAAAAATGGACTTTGGATGAAAAAGTTATGTCAAATCAGGCTTCTGGGGGTCAAAACAGGCAAACAGGACCTTTTGGAAAAAATCGCGATTTTATGAAATCAAGAGAATCGTGATTTTGAGCACGGAATCGTGTTTTTTTGAAAATCGCGATTTTGAGCACAGAATCGTGTTTTTTTGAAAATCGCGATGTTGAGCACAGAATCGTGTTTTTGAAAATCGCGGTTTTGAGCACAGAATCGTGTTTTTGAAAATCGCGATTTTAATCCTTGAGAATCGCGTTTTCACAAAATCGTGTTTTTGGCTGAAAATCGTGATTTATGAAAATCGCAATTTTGAGCAGAGAATCGTGTTTTTGAAAATCGCGATTTTGAGCAATAAATCGTGTTTTCACAGAATCGCCTTTTTCACAAAATTGTGTTTTTACTAAAAATCGTGATTGGTGAGAATCACGATTTTGAGCGGAAAATTGTGTTTTCACAGAATCATGTTCTAGAGAATCGCGATTTTATCTCAGAGAATCGTGATTCATAAAATCGTGTTTTTCTCAAAATCGTGGTTCTCAGAATCGTGTTTTTACAGAATCGTGTTTTTGCTGAAAATCATGATTTGTGAGAATCACGATTTTGAGCACAAAATCGTGTTTTCACAAAATCGTGGTTCTCAGAATCGTGTTTTTGCTGAAAATCGTGATTTTTGAAAATCGCGATTTTGAGCAATAATCGTGGTTCTCAGAATCGTGTTCTCACAGAATCGTGTTTTTGACTGAAAATCGTGATTTGTGAGAATCGCGATTTTGAGCACTACCATAGAATCGTGTTTTCTCAGAATCGTGTTTTGGCTGAAAATCGTGATTTGTGATAATACTATTTGAAATTCATCAACAATGTGCATGTGTCGGCAAACAACATTTAATGGTATAAAGCACAAAAAGGTTTGCCTTCTACATGAAGATCAACATGTATAGGACATTGTATTTAATACCTTCTTGTGATGTGTGTGTGTGTGTATCTCATAGGTGTAGATTAGAGTATAGAATCTTAATTCGAGAGGCCTAGCCAACCTTCATAATCTTAAGGATATATTTTAGTATATATTCTATCTTTGAACTAGCATCCTTTTGGTGTATCTATCCTTACAAGTAGTACTTGGTTGAGAAGAGGATGGAATGTGTGAATAGTCTTTTTTTTTTTTTGTGTGTTGGAGAATGCTCTAAATGTCAAAAATCATTTTGTGTTTGTGGATGCTTTGCATAATCTATGAAAATCTAATAAGTATAAATCTTCAAGTACTCCCATGAGGCATACGCCCTTATTATCCAATTAAGAGGAT
The DNA here is from genome assembly GCA_020310875.1 of Ceratopteris richardii. Classification (NCBI taxonomy): domain Eukaryota; kingdom Viridiplantae; phylum Streptophyta; class Polypodiopsida; order Polypodiales; family Pteridaceae; genus Ceratopteris; species Ceratopteris richardii. The sequence continues at coordinate 127,269,215 of CM035423.1, read as the reverse complement.
TGTTAACAAAAGTATCATAATCATAAAAAATGGGTCCATCTTCCACTAAGGGAAGCCAAACATCAAGGTCAACATTTTGGTAAAATGATATTCAAAGACTAGTCAAATTGCTTAAAGATGGTCAAAATTTTAGGAAAAAAACTTACATATGTTTGTAGAGCTTGAAAAGAGCTATTAGTTGACATCATTTTTCATGTCAAAAGTCAAATCTAATTTTTTGGTCAAAAGCCAAAAGCTTATTATAACTTGTGAAACGCTAGCAGTACATATTATCATTCGATGTAACTTTAATGCACTAACCCAATGGCTTATAACAGCTTCATGTGGCACCATAAAAATCCCATGGAAATGCTAGTTAAAGCAATGTCAAAAATTTTGGAAACTCCAAGATTTTCTGCTTTTGGAATAGGTCAAGAAGCCTATAAATAGAAGGCTCTAACACACTCATTAGCATCACTTTGAGGGATCTCCCTTCACCTTCATGTGCATGGGAGCTTTGGAGGACTTCATCAACATTTGAGGTTGAATAAATACTGTAATATAATGAAAGATGTGGAGCTTTGCTCCTTGCGTCTCTCATTGTGCACTATCTCTATATCAATAGTGACTTATTTGCAAACAATTTGATAGGAGACAACGAAAAGATAGAACACATTGAAAATTTAACCACATTTAGGAAGGTTAAATCTTCATAACGAGTGCAAATTTCGTTCAGCAATATATTCAACAGTTAGCATCAAGTGACCAATCTACATCAAGCAACTGACTATTATATTGAAGAGTTGGACTCCAAGAGGGGTGATGATGAAGAAAAAGATAGGTTTAATCTATTACAACAACAACAACAACATTGTGGCCATCTTATACATGAAAAGAAGCATAGAAAATTCAGCTTTAAGCTGGAATTTTCTACATATTTGTTGGACAGTGAGCATTGGAGTTGAAAATCAGAAATCTAATGTTCTTTAAGTTCGTCAAAAATGTGCATATGTTGGCAAACAACTTTTAGTGGTACACAAGAAGGGGTTGGCCTTCTACATGAAGATCCACATGTGGTGGATATTGTATTTAAAATTTTCATGTGTGTGTGTGTGTGTGTGAGAGAGAGAGAGAGAGAGAGAGTAAGATAGGTGTAGATTAGAGTATAGAATCTTGATTTGAGAGTCTAAGCCAGCCTCAAAAATCTTAAGGATATATTTTTAGTCTTTATTCTATCTTTAAAATAGCATCCATTTGTTGTTTGTATCCTTCGAAGTAGCACTTGATCCAGAAGAGTATGGGATGTGTGAGTACTCTTTGTGATGTGCACATTGAAGAGTGCTCTCCATGTCGAAGGTCCTTGTGTGTGTTTGTGGATACTTTGCATGATCTCTGTCCAAAGAAATGTGCAAACTTTCCAATAGAAAATTGCAAAGACTTCTCCCCTCAAAAGTTTGAAAGAGATGACACTAAATGTTTTTCAAAACAAGAGAAAATAGAATATCATTGATAACCTTAAATCCTTTCTTTTCATATTATGATATGGCCTTGAGACAAGGAAAAGAGAGCATGATCCATATTCTCTAATCAAGCAAAAAAAAATCACTCCTAGACATGGCTACGCTACTTGATAAGCCCATCACTCTGACCAAAATTTAGTAGACGATTGATACTCTAGCAAATGGCAAAAGCCCATGTTTTGATGGACTATCTACACAACTTTTAAAGTCCTTCCCGCAAGCTAAGTGCATAAGTGGATCAAAAAAGACCAAAAAGCATTCATCAACGGCAAATCCATTATTGGAGCAATAAAGGATCGTTGGCAAGATATAAATATGCAAGCAATCTTAGAAAGACTTCATGTTCCATGGACCATAAGATAGAGCTAGGTAAGTTGTATGTAGGAATTTCCTTAGGGCTGGCAACTATCACCTCTTAGAAGCCAAGGGATGATTCCGAATTTGTAACATGATGAGAATGGAAGCTAAAACGGCTGGCCAAATGGAACATTAAGATTCGAAACGAGCTTTCCAACAAGCTATAGAGCTCAAAAAATGGACTTTGGATGAAAAAGTTATGTCAAATCAGGCTTCTGGGGGTCAAAACAGGCAAACAGGACCTTTTGGAAAAAATCGCGATTTCATGAAATCAAGAGAATCGTGATTTTGAGCACGGAATCGTGTTTTTTTGAAAATCGCGATTTTGAGCACAGAATCGTGTTTTTTTTTAAATCGCGATGTTGAGCACAGAATCGTGTTTTTGAAAATCGCGGTTTTGAGCACAAAATCGTGTTTTTGAAAATCGCGATTTTAATCCTTGAGAATCGCGTTTTCACAAAATCGTGTTTTTGGCTGAAAATCGTGATTTATGAAAATCGCAATTTTGAGCAGAGAATCGTGTTTTTGAAAATCGCGATTTTGAGCAATAAATCGTGTTTTCACAGAATCTCCTTTTTCACAAAATTGTGTTTTTACTGAAAATCGTGATTGGTGAGAATCGCGATTTTGAGCAGAAAATTGTGTTTTCACAGAATCATGTTCTAGAGAATCGCGATTTTATCTCAGAGAATCGTGATTCATAAAATCGTGTTTTTCTCAAACTCGTGGTTCTCAGAATCGTGTTTTTACAGAATCGTGTTTTTGCTGAAAATCATGATTTGTGAGAATCACGATTTTGAGCACAAAATCGTGTTTTCACAAAATCGTGGTTCTCAGAATCGTGTTTTTGCTGAAAATCGTGATTTTTGAAAATCGCGATTTTGAGCACAGAATCGTGGTTCTCAGAATCGTGTTCTCACAGAATCGTGTTTTTGACTGAAAATCGTGATTTGTGAGAATCGCGATTTTGAGCACTACCATAGAATCGTGTTTTCTCAGAATCGTGTTTTGGCTGAAAATCGTGATTTGTGATAATACTATTTGAAATTCATCAACAATGTGCATGTGTTGGCAAACAACATTTAATGGTATAAAGCACAAAAAGGTTTGCCTTCTACATGAAGATCAACATGTATAGGACATTGTATTTAATACCTTCTTGTGATGTGTGTGTGTGTGTGTATCTCATAGGTGTAGATTAGAGTATAGAATCTTAATTCGAGAGGCCTAGCCAACCTTCATAATCTTAAGGATATATTTTAGTATATATTCTATCTTTGAACTAGCACCCTTTTGGTGTATCTATCCTTACAAGTAGTACTTGGTTGAGAAGAGGATGAAATGTGTGAATAGTCTTTTTTTTTTTTGTGTGTTGGAGAATGCTCTAAATGTCAAAAATCATTTTGTGTTTGTGGATGCTTTGCATAATCTATGAAAATCTAATAAGTATAAATCTTCAAGTACTCCCATGAGGCATACGCCCAAAAGTATCATAATCATAAAAAATGGGTCCATCTTCCACTAAGGGAAGCCAAACATCAAGGTCAACATTTTGGTAAAATGATATTCAAAGACTAGTCAAATTGCTTAAAGATGGTCAAAATTTTAGGAAAAAAACTTACATATGTTTGTAGAGCTTGAAAAGAGCTATTAGTTGACATCATTTTTCATGTCAAAAGTCAAATCTAATTTTTTGGTCAAAAGCCAAAAGCTTATTATAACTTGTGAAACGCTAGCAGTACATATTATCATTCGATGTAACTTTAATGCACTAACCCAATGGCTTATAACAGCTTCATGTGGCACCATAAAAATCCCATGGAAATGCTAGTTAAAGCAATGTCAAAAATTTTGGAAACCCCAAGATTTTCTGCTTTTGGAATAGGTCAAGAAGCCTATAAATAGAAGGCTCTAACACACTCATTAGCATCACTTTGAGGGATCTCCCTTCACCTTCATGTGCATGGGAGCTTTGGAGGACTTCATCAACATTTGAGGTTGAATAAATACTGTAATATAATGAAAGATGTGGAGCTTTGCTCCTTGCGTCTCTCATTGTGCACTATCTCTATATCAATAGTGACTTATTTGCAAACAATTCGATAGGAGACAAGGAAAAGATAGAACACATTGAAAATTTAACCACATTTAGGAAGGTTAAATCTTCATAACCAGTGCAAATTTCGTTCAGCAATATATTCAACAGTCAGCATCAAGTGACCAATCTACATCAAGCAACTGACTATTATATTGAAGAGTTGGACTCCAAGAGGGGTGATGATGAAGAAAAAGATAGGTTTAATCTATTACAACAACAACAACAACATTGTGGCCATCTTATACATGAAAAGAAGCACAGAAAATTCAGCTTTAAGCTGGAATTTTCTACATATTTGTTGGACAGTGAGCATTGGAGTTGAAAATCAGAAATCTAATGTTCTTTAAGTTCGTCAAAAATGTGCATATGTTGGCAAACAACTTTTAGTGGTACACAAGAAGGGGTTGGCCTTCTACATGAAGATCCACATGTGGTGGATATTGTATTTAAAATTTTCATGTGTGTGTGTGTGTGTGTGTGAGAGAGAGAGAGAGAGAGAGTAAGATAGGTGTAGATTAGAGTATAGAATCTTGATTTGAGAGTCTAAGCCAGCCTCAAAAATCTTAAGGATATATTTTTAGTCTTTATTCTATCTTTAAAATAGCATCCATTTGTTGTTTGTATCCTTCGAAGTAGCACTTGATCCAGAAGAGTATGGGATGTGTGAGTACTCTTTGTGATGTGCACATTGAAGAGTGCTCTCCATGTCGAAGGTCCTTGTGTGTGTTTGTGGATACTTTGCATGATCTCTGTCCAAAGAAATGTGCAAACTTTCCAATAAAAAATTGCAAAGACTTCTCCCCTCAAAAGTTTGAAAGAGATGACACTAAATGTTTTTCAAAACAAGAGAAAATAGAATATCATTGGTAACCTTAAATCCTTTCTTTTCATATTATGATATGGCCTTGAGACAAGGAAAAGAGAGCATGATCCATATTCTCTAATCAAGCAAAAAAAAATCACTCCTAGACATGGCTACGCTACTTGATAAGCCCATCACTCTGACCAAAATTTAGTAGACGATTGATACTCTAGCAAATGGCAAAAGCCCATGTTTTGATGGACTATCTACACAACTTTTAAAGTCCTTCCCGCAAGCTAAGTGCATAAGTGGATCAAAAAAGACCAAAAAGCATTCATCAACGGCAAATCCATTATTGGAGCAATAAAGGATCGTTGGCAAGATATAAATATGCAAGCAATCTTAGAAAGACTTCATGTTCCATGGACCATAAGATAGAGCTAGGTAAGTTATATGTAGGAATTTCCTTAGGGCTGGCAACTATCACCTCTTAGAAGCCAAGGGATGATTCCGAATTTGTAACATGATGAGAATGGAAGCTAAAACGGCTGGCCAAATGGAACATTAAGACTTAGTTAAATCAACATGAATCCTAGACCCAGTTTATCATCAAGGAAATAGATCACGCCTTCCTTCTAGATTTCTACATGGGAAAATGCCTTCCCAAGCTCATGAAAAGAGTTCCGTGCTTCCTTACCTGTTCTGATGTTAATCTTGACAACAAAAACACTTTTCAACGAAAAAAGTTATGCAATGAGGACTTGGGATGATTCCACTTCCAAGAAGAGCAGATCAATGTAAGTTTATATATTGGCCAGTGAGATCAAGTCCATGCATGGTGATGTGAGAAAGCATACCAGCATGAAATGGCCAGATGAAAAACAGATGGTTCTCATTGTCGCTTCAGGTTCATTATCATCATCTTTATATTCTGCAGCCAAATGTGCTATCACAACAGTATGTAAAGAAAACAATAAAACACAAACTGACAAAGACATGAATTTTTTTCTTGAACCAGTGTCTGTATATCTATTTGTGCATGCAGCACCACTTCACTCCCTGATCCACTCTCTTAAGCATGGGAAACAGTTAAGCTTGCCTCAAGAGGAAGCTGTATTACAACCATGCCATACAGAAATACCATCTTTAAAAATGTGAATACACACAGCATCTCTCAAATAAAAATTTAGCTTTGGAATCACATTACTAGAGTGCTCAGATCAATGGGCAGAACTGAAATCTTCCACACGCAACACCTCACTGAACAACTCCCATGTTTACAGGCAATATGCTATTTACACTTTTACATTCATACCCCAGTTGTATCCTCCAATAAGAAATCTACAAGAAACCATACCAGCTGGTTGATGAAGACAATTACAAGTTTGGTCTTCAGGCAAAGAACAAAATCTTGAATGCCAGCGCGAAACTTGCTTGCAATATGATGAGTCCTATTATAACCACAAAAGACCATTCACTCGATCCAAGATGCATTTTCAGACTCGTAATCACAAATGTTGTTGAAATGAGTCCCGCTCCAGCTACAACAACCCATTTGAGCACACTCACAGGCACAAGTGCAATGAACTGCGATTTTAAAACACAGGCTTAGAAGAGTATTTCACACTCTGAAAATTTGTATTAACTGCATGCTTGCATGCATTATGCATGTGTAGCCAGGCATGAAAGCATGAGGTCAGGTAGTGCCTGCATGCACACTGCATGCAGTGAATTGCTTGCTGTTGTATGCCAGCACAAATGATGTAGGAATGCATGTGAAATTTGCCATGCATGAGGGTAGGTGGTGTTGCATGCCTGTGGCAGTGGTTTGTTTGTTTGTTGTGGTTGTGTATGTGTGGTGCATGCATGCAAGCGCATCCATGTCCTCCATGCATGTGCATGTGGGTGTGAGCGGGTTGTGATGGTGGGTGGTATTTGTGTGGTGGGTGGGTGGGAAGGGGGGGGGTGTGTGTGTGTATGTATGTGTGTGTGTGTGTGACAGAGAGAAAAAGGGCCCGGGGAGGGGGGGGGCGAGAGAGAGAGAGAGAGAGAGAGAGAGAGAGAGAGAGCAAACTTACAGATACAGGAATAAAGACGAAAAGAGAATAACCATATAGACACCACAATTGAACAAGGCCCAATGCTACATTGATGTACTTCAAAAAGAAATACAATAGCAATGGTAGCAAAAAGGTGTATGCATAGAACAACCCTGCTGCCCAGTTGACCTTGCCAATGTCAAACTGCCAGGATGAACTGTTTGAAAGATAGGTAGAAAAATTTCCAAATGCAGAAGCAACAAATATCAGGGTCGTACAGATCCAAAAGGGCCCATACCTGCATAAAACTCATGCTTGTCACCATTATGATCAACAGAAGATGAACAAAAGCCCTCCAGAAGTGCAAGACCAGCATTCAGTAGCACTTACAAATGGGAGAGATTGATAAACAGCAATAATTTAGTTGAACTGAAGGCAATGCTAAAGTTGGATGGTCTAAAGGTTCTAAATTCATGTCTTTTGGCATTTCTTAGAGTATGCACACAGTTTCAGATGCTAGGGACGCTCCAAGTTCAGCTTTTTTTCTGAATAGATGAACTGCTGAACAAGAATTTCATTGAGATACCCTGTTTAAAACCTCTTTTCACTGAGCATGCAACTTCATTATGTCATAAGCAGCATTGATGTACAGCCCACCTGGAGTCATGTGATTAATGACACGGTAATGCGCAGCTATCTCCAGAGATAAATCAGGGGACAAGAATCTCAGTAGAAATTCCATTAAAATCCCTTGGTTTTCCAACATGCCACTTCATGGTATAATAGCTTACATTGATTTGTGGCTCTTGTGAGGATCACGGCTCAATCAGTCTACATACTCAACTCTCAAACATCAAATCCAAATATGCCGTGCTCTAATGCATAAAGCAAAAACTTACAGGTCAGGATTGTGATTTGTGACTGTCATAAACTCGCCCCAGTTTAATAAGAGAGAATGAAGGATCCTTTGAGACACATCTTCAGTGTTCACATCAAAGTAAGGCTGGTAAGTTGATACTCTGAGAAATCGAGGAAGACCACCCTGAGATTCATCACCATTTTGTGGCCTGCTGCCTGTAGACTCTGAAACATCGTAAGCAGGCAAATGCGTCAGTCAATATGCAACCCACTACCTGCAGTCTAACTTTCAAGTTTCTTAGATCATGGCCAATTCACCCATCTACCAAAAGGATATCCAACTTATTTTTGCAGCATTATTGATGAGACTAAATGCCTTCACCATTCATCTAAAGGCCATTCAAATAACAAGATGCCCAGGATATAATCTGCTTCGGATACTCAATGAATCAAGGCATGCCTTGATCATACTATTCATACTACAAGGCCAATGTAACCCCTAAGTATAGTATGGCTAATTACAGAAATTACATTGTTGGGGAACAAACCAAAACTGACTAATTACAAAAAATTTCATTGTTGGGCAAACTTCTCAGAATGACTACCTTCTCCTGCATGGCTTGGATATGATCCGAGAAGTTTGCTGTGAGCATTACTTGGAGGAAAAGTTTGCAAGTTAGCTTCTGCATGTACCATCAAATTTAATCAAACAACAAAGAAGCTATAAGTAATAGAATACAAATGTCACTACATATTTTAATACTGTGTGTTTGTATGAAATTTCAAGATAACTACAAACCAATGTGTGGAGAGGTATTTAAAATATAATTGATCACCGTTAAAAAGATTACAAACAACCTGCAGCAATGCAACTACTTTGAAAGGATTCAGGGAGAAATGAAAGAAAAACAATCAAACAACAATGAAGTCTGTCCTGCAACATCCTGTACTCACTCTTTAAGCACTGACTATGTTTTAAAGACAAGTTCCAAAGAGAAATGCATAACAGCAAGAACAATGGAATTTTCATTGATTGGTGTAATATAGTAGTGTGTTCCAAGATTTTAGATATCATGCCCTAAGCAATGAGTGCTACAGGTCCCCACATGCAACAACTTCCAAGATCCCAAAACAGACTATGCCACCAAACCAAAGTCACCACCCATCCCTTTGTACCCAGAACCAACTTCAGGACATTCAAATGAACTATATACACTCATGAGTTCAGATATATCTGAACTTGTCAACAAACATTTAGAAGCACAAACACATACACATAGACTCGAGCTACAAAGCATAAGAATACAAACAAGGAATAAAAAGTAAAAGTGAAATCGAGTATAATCTAGCAAGGAGACTAAATGAAAGACATCGATGGACGTATGAAAAAAATGAAAGAAATGGAAACAAGCACAATTAAATATAGATAATGGTAATCATAAAACAAAATAAAATAAAAACAAAAGACAACATTTTGATAAAGCTTACGACAGAATAGAGTGGAACTTCATTTTACAATCTCTCCAAGAATCTAGATTTGGCCCTTACTTCATTCACTTGGTGCAATGCCTTCTGGCCAAATCGTCCAGTAAAGTTGCGGTTAATGGCTGCTTGATTACGTTGCGGCTAATGGCTGTTTGACTGCATCCATTTCTCTCAAGAGATCTATCAGAGAGGGTTGTCCTCTTGCACCCCTTCTATTTGCAGTCGTGGCTGACTGACTTGGATGGCTCTTACAGTATAAGAGAGGTAATCTTAAGGGTATTCTCTCTTCCCCGGTGCCGGGAAGATATGTTATTACAGACCTATGAGGATGATACTAAGGCGATCATTCACAATGACCCTAACAGCCTGATCCATTTCTGGGAAGCTTTGAATACTTTCTGTGAGGGCCAGTAGCTTCATCATCAATCACAACAAAACCCTGATTAAACACTTCAGTAAACCCTTGCTGGATTTTATTGTCAAAGCAGGCTGCCAATATGTCACTGACAATGAAATTTTCAGACTTCTTGGGATGCCATTGGAGTTTAGCGTCTCTGTTAAAAGCAGGTGGGACTGGATTCTGGATAAGATAAAATCCAAAGTCTCAAAATGGAGTAAGCTCCATTTCAATCTTGTGTGCAGAATCTTCTTGCATAATCATTACGTTGCCCCTATCATTATCTTCCACCTCTCAAGATATACCCCTACTAAGTCTCAATATTGATGGGGGATGATTCTAACACCCCAATGCAACAATGGAAGATGGCGGCCCTCCACTAAGCCCACAAGTAGTGATATATGCTCACTATTCTGAACTTTTCTCTACACTTGTACAGAGACTTAAAATGAAACTTTGCAAATTTAACGTAGACTCTAAGAGCTACCCAACAAGCTTTAAATCATCCCAAATGGATATTCCAACTGGGAGAACCATCCACTGCAACGCAGGCTACCTGTTTGCAACACTCTCTGCCTATGTGCAAAGATATAGCTTCACAAACTTAGCAATTTCTCAAAACTAACTCAAGCAAAGAACTCGAAACTTTGGCACACTTTGGGGCACTATATGAGAGACCAAATGAAGCTTGAAATCAATGAAAATGAGTACAATGAGAGAGAAAATGCTCTGCAACATGATACAATCAGATTTGGAAAAACCTAACTATACCTCTATATAGAGAGGAGCAAAATCATGAGAAAATGAGCTAAGCAAGCAAGGGGGCTCCTTGTTGGAGCTTATGATTTCACTACACTAAGTGGAAAACTCGTGGAATGCATACCACTAAAGAAACAAAGGCAGGATGGTGCTTATATAGAGTTTTACTTTTCCTATAATCTAACTAATCACCCACCAATCAGTGTAAGTTAACTTTTTGGTGGATGATTGATGAGATTTGAATTTGATTGAGTTTAGTGGAGCTTCTAACTTGATTCCACGACTTTGGGTCCTCCTTTTTTATTGATTCACTCGCGAAACTCGTGGATGAGTCCTTTTGCATGGTTGAGACTTCATTTTCAACACTCCCCCTCAAGTCTCAATGCCTTGCTCCTTCATTCCAATGCATGCCTTGAAGTTTTGTAGCTTTACTCCATCCATGTCAAAAGATGTCAAGGTGCATGCTCCACCTTGACATCCTTTGACATGATCTTCTCTCTAATAAAGTGGTAATGCACTTCTATATGCTTCGACCTTGCATGGAACACCGGATTTTGAGCCAAGCATATGCTATTTATAGTCATAAAAAATAAGTACTTGCTTAACCTACAAATCAAGATCAACAAACAACTTCTTGAGGCACATAAGCTCACATGAGACTTGTGCTAAGCCTATATACTCAGCTTCGAGGAGAGAGGCATTGTTGGTTGTTTCTTTGACATCCATGAGATGGTCTTCTTCCCTAGCATGATAACATATCCACTAGTGCTCCTCCTGTCATCTTTGAAACCTACCCAATCAGCATCACAATAAGCTTGTACATTTAATCCATCATCAAACGGATAATATAGCCCTTCATTCACTAATTCTTTGAGGTACCCAAGTACCCTTTTGGCTGCAACAAGATGAGGTACTCTTGGTGCCTGCAAAAATTGAAATAACACTCAAACTACATCTGCAATATCTGGTCATGTCATAGTAGCATACAAGAGAGAACCAATTATTGACCTATACATGGTCACATCCTTCACTTCTTCACCTTTATGAGCACTTAGTTTACCATTTACTTCTAATGGATTTGAAATGGGCTTGCAATCACACAAGCCAAACTTCTTCAAAAGATCCAAAATGTATTTCCTTTGCATCAAGCATATACCTTCCTTTTTACAATAGTACTTCAATCCCAAGGAAGTACCTCAAAATCCTTAAATCAAAGATTTTAAACTCACATCCAAGCTTCCTCTTTATTTCCTTTATGTTAGTTTCATCATCCCATGTAATGATCAAATCATCAACATATATACAAATGAAAACAGTTTTGCTACCTTCCTTCTTCACAAAGCGTGATGGGCTTGCATGACTTTGATTGTATCCACATTTTACCAAGTAGTCCACAAGTCTTTGATTCCAAGCCCTTGGGGCTTGCTTGAGTCCATTAAGAACCTTCTTAAGCCTGCATACATGATGCGAAATCCTCTCATCTTCAAAGCCTTGGGGTTGCTCCATGAAGACTACCTCTTCATTCTCTCTATTTAGGAAAGCATTCTTCACATCCAACTAGTACATCTTCCAACCTTTTGAGGCTGAAATTGCAATCAAACTTCTTATGGTGGAGATCTTAGCTACTGGACTGAATGTTTCCTCAAAGTCTATGCCATAGGTTTGAGCAAAACCTTTGGCAACCAACCTCCCTTTGTACCTATATTCCTCTTTACCTTGTACACCCATTTGTTGCCAATGACTTTCATGTCCTTTGTTCTTGGCACCAATGACCAAGTATCATTTTTTTTAAGGTGCCTTGACTTCCTCCTCCATGGCTTCAATCCATTCTCTATGCTTATTTGCATCTTCAAAAAAGTTAGGTTCTTCACAAGCTATAACTTGACTCATGTAGGCATAGTGTCTTGCAAGGAATGAATCATAAGTTAACCTTTGAATAGGGTATTTAACCCTATTGGATGATCTTACCTCAACACTAAGTTTAGATGCTTTAAATCCTCGAGTTTCTAATTTCTCCACATCTTCATCACTTGTAGAGTCCATGTCTACCCATCTATGGTCTTCGTCATTTGCCTTTTCCTTTCCTTTGCTACTTCTTTCACTTGAATGAGCTCCATTCATTATTCTTCCATTCCAAGCTGATATAGTACTCTCCTTTGATGGTGTGCTTGAAGTGGTTGGACCACTCACCTCCATGCTTTGTTGCTCTTTGAACTTCTTCTCGACTTCATATGCATCGTCAACCTGTAACAAATCTTTGCTACCATACCAAGGAAGCAACTCATCAAATATTACATCCCTAGATACCTTAAGCTCTTTCGTGCAAGGGTTATAGCATCTAAAACCCTTTTGCTCTGAAGAATATCCAAGAAATATATATCTATCTGCCTTCGGGTCTACCTTGTGTCTCAATTCTTCATGTATGTGAACATAACACACACAACCAAATACTTTGAGATGTGAAAAGTTGGGTTTCTTACCACACCAAGCTTCATAAGGTATAACTCCATGTACTCTTGAGGTTGGACACCTATTCATGATGTATATGGCTGTCATGATGTATATGGCTGTATTTGCTGCATAAGCCCAATAAGAATTAGGAACATTCATTTCATTTAACAAAGCTCTAACCACTTCTGCTATAAATTTGTTCTTCCTCTCTTCCACCCCATTTTTTTGAGGTGTATACCTGCAAGTGAATTGCCTTTTGATGCCATGGTCATGTAGAAAATCTGAAAATTCATTTGAAAAATACTCTCCCCCTCCATCAGATCTAAGAGTCTTTATATACTTCCCTGTTTCCTTCTCCACTAGGTTTTTGAACCTCTTGAAGTGGTAAAACACCTTTGACTTTGACTTCATGCAATACATCCAAACAAACCTTGAATGATCATCTATAAATGTGACAAAATATCTATTACGTCCAATGGATGGCTCCCTTGTAGGTCCCCATACATCTGTGTATGAGATTCAACACTTCATTACTCACATGTGCTCCCTTCTTGAATTGAAATCTGATTTGTTTCCCTAATCGACAAGCATGGCACAAATGTTGCATATTCTAAGATGTAAGATAAGGTAGACCACTCACCAAGCCCTTCGCTTGCATGTCCTTCATCCTTTGTAAGTTTATGTGCCCAATTCTTTTATGCCATAAGTCGATTTTTGCAACCTGTTTATTTCCAATTGACAAGTACACAGTGTGAGGGATTGACGGCTTTACCTCCATGGTGAAGAGACTTCCTTGCTTCTTTCCTTTTGCTATGAGCTTGTAATCCTGCATGGGGTCTTCAACAAAACATCCTTGATCATTAAACCTCACCACATAACCTCTTTTAACCATTTGACCTATCGAAACCAAGTTCTTTGTGACGATTGGCACATGAAACACATCTTTTAACACCTTAGAGCTTTGCCATCCATTCAATGCAACATCTCCCACATGTGTAATCTTGTGCTGAATGTCATCCCCCGTCTCCACATGTCCTTGAGTGATGGATGAGTGTAAATTAAAGAAAACATCTTTATTGCAACTCATATGGTTGCTACAACCACTGTCAATGTACCATGTAAAATCTGAATTGACTCTTTCACTTGAACCATACATCATAAGTAAGTTCTTAGTTTTTGAATTTGTTGAAGTACTAGCATAATTACCTTGGTTGCTTTTGTAGCCTTGGTTGCCTCCTCCTTTGGACCAACAATCTCTTGTATAATAGCCCAATTTTTCACAATTGTAGCATTTCTCCATTAGATTCTTCTCTTCCTCTTCCATGTGATCTTCCTCCTCTTCCTCTACTCCTTCCGCTTCCTCATGATCCATAGCTTTGGTTTGAGCCTTCTTGGTTGCTTGAGCTTGAGTTTGACCTTCCTCTTCCATGTGATCTTCCTCCTCTTCCTCTACTCCCTCCATGTGATCTTCCTCCTCTTTCTCTACTCCTTCCATGTGATCTTCCTCCTCTTCCTCTACTCCTTCCTCTTCCTCATGCTTCTCTTCCATGTGATCTTCCTCCTCTTCCTCTACTCCTTCCTCTTCCTCATGATCCATAGCTTTGGTTTGAGCCTTCTTGGTTGCTTGAGCTTGAGTTTGACCTTCCTCTTCCTCTGCCTTGGGAGTCTTGTCCACTTCTTTTGCCTTTGCCTCAATTTGCATAGAAAACTTGGGCTTGACTGCCCTTTGATTGTGAACCTCCTTGATTCATCTGCTCGGTCACCATCAATGTGACTAATTGATCAAATTATGGTAAGGAATCCCTCACATAAACTTATGTGGTGAATGCTTTCCACCTTTCATCCTCTCTCAAGCCATTGAGAGTGTGCGCGACGAGATCGTCATCTTCGATTGGGCTCCAAACTGAGCCTAAGGCATCTGCAAGCTCCTTAACCTTCAAATGTACTTATTTATGTTAGTACTTGGTGCTTTCCGAAGATTATTTAACTCATTCTTGAGCCCATCGTCCTTGCCTTGGTTGATGAAGAGTACAACCTCTTAGAGGTCTCCTAAACCTTCTTGGATGTGTCCAAGTCTTGTATATGCTCTATCATGCTATTGCTTATGTGTTGAGATAGAATGAATATGACTCTCCTATCTCTTTCTATCCATTCATTAAGTGCCTTGACCTTCCCTTGAAGTGGTGGATCATGTCATAGACTATAGTATAAGAAGAGGTTTAAAAACGAGATTTAAATTGGGATTTAAATCGTTTAAATCATAGAGGTTTATAAAATCCAAAATAAAAATCGGGGTTTTTATTCCCTATGAGAGATTTTTATTTTTTGTGAAACAAAAAGCTATGTACCAATGCATATTATACACTTTTTTGATATACATGACATGAATGACATATAAAATCACTTAATAGTTTATAATCACCATGCTAGTTTCAATAGTTTTCAAATGCATTTTAAATAAAGGTATTTTTTTGAAATCGATTTTTTTCAAAAAAAACCTCAGTAAATATCGTTTAGAACATTTTCTCGATTTAAAAAACGTTTTTTATTTAAAAATCGACGATTTAAATGTCGTGAAAACGTTTTTTATTTAAAAATTGACGATTTAAATGTACTATGGATCATGTACATGAGGCATTGGCTCCGTGCCACTCATTAATCCCTACAATCCTTTGCCCATAAGGTAGTTGCTAACTCTAAATTTTCATGATTGATAATTGCCTTTCTCTAACTTCTCTATTTGTGCATTATACTCTACCATACCGAGTGCTAAGATGCTCCTCTAGTATCTCCTCAAGTGTTTGTATGCTTTAGAAGGTGTGGATATTACCTTTTGATAGCTTTTCCCTTGCTAACCTTCGACTAGTTGAGATCTCAATTGTCGTAGGCCTCTTTTGATGTCTTCTTGCTTTGATAAGTCTTCCTTGTCCTTCCTCGAGTTGTCTTGATCCCTTCAAGTCTTCAATATGATGTCCATTGATGTCTCCAAGCCTCCAAAATGCTCTGATACCACTGATGGGGGATGATTCCAACACCCCAATGCAACAATGGAAGATGGCTGCCCTCCACTAAGCCCACAAGCAGTGATATATGCTCATTGTTCTGAACTTTTCTATGCACTTGTATAGAGACTCAAAATGAAACTTAGCACACTTAAAGTAGACTCTAAGAGCTACTCAACAAGCTTTAAATCATCCCAAATGAATATTCTAGCTCAGAGAACCATCCACTACAGAGCAAGCTACATGTTTGCAACACTCTCTGCACATGCCTATGTGCAGAGATATAGCTTCACAAACTTAGCAATTTCTCACAACTCACTCAAGCAAAGAACTTGAAACTTTGGCACACTTTGGGGCACTATGAGAGACCAAATGAAGCTTGAAATCAATGAAAATGAGTACAATGAGAGAGCAAACAATGTTGTGCAATCTAGTACAATCAGATTTGTAAAAGCCTAACTAAACCTCTAGATAGAGAGGAGCAAAATCATAAGAAAATGAGCTAAGCAAGCAAGGGGGCTGCTTGCCGGAGTTTATGACTTCACTACACTAAGTGGGAAACTCGTGGAATGCATACCACTCAAGAAACAAAGGATGGTGTTTATATAGAGTTTTACTTTTCCTACAATCTAGCTAACCACCCACCAATCAGTGTAGGTGCACTTTTCGGGGGGTGATTGATGAGATTCGAATTTGATTTGAGTTTGGTGGAGCTTCTAACTTGATTCCACGACTTTGGGTCCTCCCTTTTTATTGGTCCACTTACAAAACTCATGGATGAGTCCTTTTGCATGGTTGGGACTTGATTTTCAACAAATATCACCATGTGGCATGGTCCATATCAAATTGGTCCTTCTCAATTTCCTCTGAGGATCCTCAGAGGAGAACAAATGTCTCCAAAGAGTGAAGTGCTCTACTTGTTGTCTTCCTAAAGAGGACACTGGTCTTGGTCTCCTCGATTTGGAAAATTTGGGCAAGAAGGTAGCAACTAAATGGATTTACAAGAACATGAACTCGAATGACTTTTGGTTTTCCCTTTTTAACCACTTCCTGTCAAAGAGCTTCCCTAAAGGCTACCCTCCCTGAACTGGTTTCGATCTCTTCACTATTTGCTTTAGCAACCAAGATTTTCACTTTCAAGGACCTTTTTTTTTTTAAAGATCCTTCCAAGCTTGGCAAAAGCCTCAAAGAAAAGTCTCAATTCCCTAAGTGTATCCGGGGTAATTTTGACGACACCAATATCTGGTTCAATTCCCACCGCCCTCCCCTTAATAGAAGTTTTTTTTTTTAACAAGACACAAGCTTACTCTCCGAGAAATTTCTTTGCACAAAGATATATGGGATCGACACCATCATATCTTGGAGCATCACTATCCAATAACTCTAAAACCTCCAAAGCTAAAGTAAGATCTCCTCCAAAATAGATATAGGCTAATGCACACAATGAAGATGATGAAGAAAACACAATTTCACCCCCTCCAAGTTGAAGGGACCTCCTTCTCCAAGCTTGGTCATGAAAAGAGCTCCACAAAATGATAATGTTAGTGTCGAACATGTGTTGTTTATATAGGCTATGTTTCGCTTCGTAAGCAAGGTAAAAATTAATTTTTTAAAAAACGTCTCTTCACTAATAAGGCAAATGCTTCTTTTCACTTAAAAATTGCTTTTCACACAAATCTGAAAATTAGAGTTTGATTTTTGGCCTTGATTTAGGTGTCAAACACATGTCATCTATGGTTGCATAGCTCCCATTGAGCTCTGTCACATTATGAACTAAAACTTTTTTACCTTATTTTTACCCATTCTCAAAAACGAGACTATTTTTTACCATTTCCAAGAATTAAATTTATTCATCTTTTGATCCATCTTTTAATCCTGCAGGTAGGGGCCCTAGTGGAAGCTCTGCCTATTGACATATTTTATAATGATTCCCTCCTAACATGACACTAGGGGATTATGTCAAGTAGGTAAATATGTTATTTGTTCTAGTTATTTGTTTTTGGTACCTCTATATTTTTCACATATCATGCAAATTATTCTACAAGGACACACAAGGAACTTTGTCATGAAGAGCACTCTCATAACACACATCAAAAAGAGAACTCTCACATCCTCCACTCTTCTCAACCAAGTACTAGTTGAAAGGATAGAGACAAATATAGGATGCTATGTAATTAAATAGCATATAGATTCAAACATACTCCCAAGATTATCAAGGTTGGCGAATCCTTTTCAAACTAAAGTTACATGCTCTCATCTAATAGAAAAGCGAGCAACCTTCCACTAGGGAGTTCAAGTTGCAAATCAATGTCAGAAGAATTGAAAATCACAAATCAAGAATGATCAAAAATGCTCCCATTTTTGGGGAGTGCTCATTAAAAATTTTTATTACATAATATGATAGTACTCATTGAGGGCTATCCAATGGTCTATAAGACGTGGGAATTTGGCATATATAGCTGAATCGAAAGTCAAACCCTAATTCCAAGTTTTTGTGTGAAATGTAATTTAAAAGTGAAAAGCAATTCAAAAGTGAAAAGCGATTTAAAAGTAAAAAGCAGTTTAAAAGTGAAAATCAATTTAAGAGTGAAAAGCAATTTAAAAGTGAAAAAGCAATTTAAAAGTGAAAAGCAATTTAAAAGTTTAAAAAAAGTAATTTAAAAGTGAAAAGTAGTTTAAAAGTGAAAAGTAGTTTAAAAATGAAAAGTAGTTTGAAAGTGAAATGTAGTTTAAGGGCATGCCAAAATAATGTGAAAACAAGATTTTTTAATCTAAAGACTATTATTAACCTAAAAGACACTTAAAAATAATTTTTAAAAAAACACAAGAGATATATTTCTTGAATATACAAATAGTAAAAAAAATAGGGAACAACTGTGAATTATGACTCATATATTTTATCCATAAATGACCCTCAATTCAAACTAAGAATGAAAATTTTAAATACAAGGAGAAACATTTGGAGGGATGGACAGCAAATAAATTTTTACTAATAGTTGGTAAAGAATCCTTAAAAACACAAAGCAAAAGGATTGTTCTCACTTATTTTAGAATCACAACAATGAGAAAAAGGGGTAAAGTCCACAATAGGGTTTCATACATCAAAGTTCAAGTATAGTTCAAAATACCATACAAACATGGTGACAACGAAACCTAGCATGGTTTAAGATACATGCCTATCACTTTGCTATAGCTATTAAAAAATCCCATTCCATGAAATATGCATGCCCATTGATAATACATCAAAGTTCAAAATGAGTATAGTTCAAAGTACAATACAAACATGACAACAATGAAACCTTAGACAACATGGTATACATACCTATCACTTTATGTGATCCTTACAAAAATCTTATTGCATGAATTATGCATGTACAATGATACCGTTAAAGCATATATGTAGATGAGCTTAAGTGAGATCCAACATCACCCATAAAGAAAAGTGGAGCTATGAGGTCATAAAATCAACAATACAACTATATAACCATAAGCTTCACCTTGTGTAATATTGACCAAGTACTATGACATCCCACCTACCATCATCATCCAAACCCGATAGTGAATGATGAACTAAAGATAAATACATGCTAACCCACACTACACATATGTATAGGAGCATTCACTCAGAGTCTTTGGATAGCTTTGCAAACTAGATTTCTTAAAAGATGCAACTCAGACTCAGCCGTAATGGAGGCTAGCACAAGAAAGAAATTAAAGATAACAGAAATTACAGCAATAAACGTACACATGATGAGTTATGCACATGTCGCAACTGGTTGCAACTTGGACAATAATCTCGTTAGATGAAATTTGCAAGTCTTAAAAAACGCGTAGCTTCAAGAGTCCAAATTTCCTAGAAGTGCCAAATACTAATGGGAATGTTTTTATCCCTTACTTTCCGGTTTCTATTTCATTTACTATTTCAGCTACCCTTCTATCCCCATTAGCATCTACTCCGGTTCACGATACACATTAGAAACAACATAACACATTCCACTGCATACTGCATACACGTAGTACACTATACCCCTCCAATTGAAGAACTTCGGTGCTTCACACACTTTAACCTTAGCATGTTTCATTTCAAGTCAACAAACGGCATAAACAAATAATTCGATTGAACGTCTTACCTTGGAATGGTAAAAGCATGCTATCCACGTCTGCAGCAGCCTACATGCAAATTCTACAATAGTGAAACACGGAAGTATTGAAGAATGACATCGAAATATTGAAGCATGCCATAGAAATAACAAGATCTCACGAGCACACGTATATTAAGCAATTCGTTTGGAATGCAAAGGAAGAAGAGACACTCGTACAAGAGGTGAGTTCATTCGTGCGTGTTTGTTGGAAAGAGAAATACAAAATGTATAAGCATAGATCATCGGTTAGGGCCCTGAAATTCTACACGTATGCAAACGAAGTGGTTGGAAGATTATAGTGGAGAAGAGAGAAAATATTCCGATGCAGCTTTGTGTGTGTGTGTGTGTGTGTAAATCATAGACATAGTGAGACTCACTGGGACTGATCCCGGAAGACTGCTTGCCGATAAACTGGAATATCCCTCATGGCTCCTGTAATTCGGATCCGCCATGTCCTTCACGCAAGAGGAGTCATCGACAGTTTTATCTTCGAAATATTGCCTCTCACATTCTCACTTCTGCAAGGCTGGCAAGGCTGGAGTTCGAAAATGCAATTGAATTGTTCTTTGTTTGAAAGTGAGCTGAAATTTTACGATCTTCCAGCAGGCCTAACGAACCCAGCAAGGCTTTTTTGTGGTTTGAAAAGCTTCCACACACGTGATCGCTGAAAAAGAAGCCTTTCAAAGCATTCCCTTCATGTGTTCATTTTTTTTTTTTGAGAGTACAATGAATTAGAAACACACACCCTATCTACTAAGGTAGAGGCATCATCTTGAGATACTCATAGATATGTCCAGCCAAGATTTGAACTCAAGACTTCCTTCTAGAGACTCTATATGGCAACCATAGGCTACGCGGGCTTGAACATCATGTGCTCATCTTTAATAGAGCAGAGAGATGCAATTTTTTACATATGGTTAGTTTAACTTTTTTGGGCCATCCAAAGGAATGTTTAGAGCACATTGAAAGTTAGATAGTTTCCATGCATATGCCATAATTTTAGGCTTATGTATGGCAGCTATCTAAGCTACGATGAGTACAATTAGGGACACATGAATTATATTAGTTTTTTTTTAATTAAAATTTACATACCAAAACGTGAATAACATTAAGCATAAAGATAAATTGAACATTTTAGAGAGGGATATTTTTTCGATTCTCATGCAATAATATATATATATATATATGTGTGTGTGTACACAATACATAATTATCTTACTTGAATATATCAAAGCTCAAATGTTTTTTATGTATTTGCACGATTATTGGTAAAATTTTTAAATAGAGCATTCTTTCCTTGTGGCACTTATTCACGATGCACTATATTTCCAAAACAATATGATCTTCTTTTTCATTGATTTCATATTCACCTTAAAGTTGTACAAAATTATGCAAAAGCCAACATGCACTTACAATCATAGGATCTAAAGACAAATACATTTAAAGTTTGAGGATATGTCATCGAGACTTCAAAATATCAAAATATATTCTTGGTTTTTGGCCTACATTTTGAGTAATGTTTGTCAAATTCAATCTTCTCTCTCACTTGTTAAACCACTTGCATGTAAAGCATTAACTAGGAATGTTGTGTGGGAATGGATTTGCATCGTTGAATCTCTTATGCGAGTCCCCTTCTTTTGCCAGAAGATATAGCTAATTACGAGCTTGATGAAGATGATGTTGTTGGCTAAATCCATGGACACCAATTACTTTGAAGAGATGCTTTCTATGCACTCCTCCTAGCCACGCATCAACACCAAATCATTCCCTCCCTCTCTCACTATATAAGATAGATCATCCACTTGGCTCCTCACATGGGTACGCACATGGCACTCATGTGAGATCTCATGTATATATATGTATATATGTATATATATATATATATATATATATATATATGTGTGTGTGTGTGTGTGTGTGTGTATGTATATATATATATATATATATATATATATTCCTTAGGGATGGTTCGTACCTTCTTTATGATTATGCTCCCATGTAACATTTATTTCTCCTTAAGTTCATTTTTGTCCTCAATAATGGTATTGCAAGGTCATAGTTAAAAGAGAGTGAAAATCAAAAATAGGTATTCCAACTAATCCCATGTGCTTGAGTACATGATCATCTCTTTGTGGAATTTCCCCATAACTTTCCCCTTAAGAAGACTCTTGGGAAGGGTTATATAAATCATGGTTTTGAAAGGCTAAATATGTGGTTTCTAAGGGTTAGAATATGATGTATATTAGCTTTGGTTTAGCCCTTGATTTACTTTTGGCACATGCTTGAACCTTTGGTTGAACCCTTGGGGTGTTTATTCATAAGAGCTCTCAATTTAATGGTTGTGATCCTTATGCTTGATTTATCTTAAGCTGTGGGGACCTTAGTCTTGGGAGAAGCTTCTTTAAGTGCCACCTTGGTGTCTATATGAGAAACAGACCCTCATCTGATTTAGAAGGTATGTGATAGCCTTTGAGGAATTAGTCGGCATGTGAAGGTCCTTCAAAAAGTTTCCACATGAAGGACACTTGGTTGGACACTTTGATGATCCCAAGGGCTGTTAGATATGCTCAATGATCCACCCTTAAGTGACCACGAATGATCCATGGTGCTCTAAGTTGTAAGGCCCTCATTATGAGGAGAAGCCATTGTGAGAGCCCAAACATTTGTGGAGCCCTAACTTCTAAGTTAGATGAGGTCTATGTGTGACCATTGTTGGTTATAGATGATCTTTATGAGCCTAGCCATTAGGTTAGGTAGGGCATAAACTTCCGGGCCACTAGGTTGCAATTCAAGGTGAAAATAAAGGCCCTGTGGCATCGTGCAATTTCCTTATAGAACCTTAATGGGGGAGTGTAGAGGGAGGCTTGCCTCCAACCCGTAGGGTCGAGACAGTAGGACTTATGGCCGTGGATATATTGTCGGATTGTATATTTTACCGAATATTTTGTATCTCCCAAGTACGTTTATCTATAACGACTCCCGTTATAAAAGTTATATAAGCATGGCCCAAGTTGAGCTTTACATAGCATTGCACACTAGTAAGCCCTTCATCTAGAGTCTGTCTAGATCACCATCTTAGCTCCACATCGAGAGCACAAGGGTGGACAGCACCATCATTGTAACTGCATTATGCTTGGCAATCTCAGAATTTGAGTTCTTTATCTCTTGATCTATGTCTATCTTTGTCTGTGTTTTTCTCTCAACTCTATTTATTGGTCTATTCCGCTATGTTGTTATTTTTTTCTTACATGGTATGAGAGGTCAGGAGGCTCTGAGTGGTGCAAAAGCAAAAACATAGAGGTTTCAATGACAAAAGAGAGAAGATGTCAAGCGATACGTCATCATCTACAATAGGCAATCAAAGTGGTTCATCAACAGGAGTAGGTGGAGCAAAGATAGGAGAAGCAATGATGTGAGTCATCCCAATGTTGTGGATACTACCACTAGCCTTCATGATAGGTAAACTTGATGGTACAAACTACACCCTATGGAAGTTTAAAATCACTTCTATCCTTGATTCATATGAGCTTCTAGAGACTTTTCTTGGGATTGATCATGAGCCCCAAGAAAAACCTAATCCAAATAATCATGGTCAAATGGTTCCTCCTTATGTTGATCTTCTATGTGCTTGGAAATGTATAAATGCAGATGCACTCTGTGCTCTAGTTACAAGTACTACTGATAGTGTTCTGACTCTCACTCAACATACTACCATGGAATTTGAAGCATGGAACATATTGAGAAATCAATATGAAACTCGTAATTAGACACGGATTCATAACTTGGACAATCAGCTAGTAGTAGAAAGGTTTGCTAATGGGGAGACTATAGATCACTCACATAAAGAATCTATGAGATCAAATGGCTGGAGCAAGTCATGTGAGGAGCTAGCTCGACATTGTCTTCAAATTTGTCCACCTAATTTTGATGGTTTGGTAACTGCTCTTAATACTCAAATCAAACCCCAACCACTAAATTTTGAAGAATTCAGTGCCTTACTCATGGAGGAGGAGTTGTGGCTCAAGGCAAGGAGTGGTGGCAGCAAAGGAGACGTTGCGTTCACAACAAATGCCAAAGGAGACAAAGTAGACTCTTCAAAAGATGGAGACAAAAAGAAGTTCATGGGAGAGAGTTTCCACCACAAGAAGAAAGGACACATAATCTAAGACTCATGCATCAAGAAGGCAGAAGAGAAGATTGTCTCTTCAAAAGGTGGCAAGGGCAAGGAATCTACCAACACAACAGAAATAGAGCTTGAGTTATTTGTTACGATAGAGGAGGTATGCTCCTCGATTGAAGATTCCAAAATGGAGGACTCATGGGTGTTGGACAGTGGTGCATCTCATCACATGAAGAGCAAAAAAGACCTTTACAGTTCCTTACAGCCTCTAAAGGAAACCATCACAGTAAAGGTAGAAAACAATGCAAGATGTCCTGTAGAGGGCGAAGGTACGGTTTCGTTTATTAATTGTGATGGGGATGTCATAAAGCTCTCAAATGTGTTGTATGTTCCACAAATCAAATGATATCTACTTTCAATAGCTTCTATAACTGATCAAGTTCATTAAGTATCTTTTAGTAAGATAGGAGCTAAGATTATGGATAGTAACAACAACATTTTTGGGATTGGCATAAGGAGGAACAACTTGTATGAGTTGTGTGGTCTTACAGCCACTATGAATGTGGGCACACGTAAGCTATGGCATGAGAGATTTAGCCACATCAAATACCATGTACTGAAGGAGATGCGTCATAGGGGTATGGTTGCACACCTACCATCAATTGTGGAAATGAAGGAACCATGTGAAGCTTGCATGATGGGCAAGCAATAGAGGAAGGCTTTTTCACAAGAAAGCAAGAACAATGCAAGCTATCCTCTAGAGTTGGTGCGTGCTAACTTGTGTTGAAAAATGCATACAAAGGCCTTGGGTGGATCTTCCTTCTTCATGTTACTTGTCAATGACTATAGCAGGAAGATGTGGGTGTACCTCCTTTGTGATAAGGATCAAGATTTTGGTAAGTTTAAGGAATGGCTTCAACTTGTTGAAACTGAAAGAGGAAGAAGATGAAGAAATTAAGGATAGATGGTGGTGGCGAGTTCACATCAACAGAGTTTTGAAGACTTTTGTAAGAGTAAAGGAATCAAGCATCAACTCACAGTGGCACACAACCCTGAACAAAACGGTGTTGCAGAATGTCAAAATTGAACCATCATGGGGATGGAAAGGTGCATGTTGAAGGGAAAGGATTTGCCTAATCAATTTTGGGAAGAGGTTGTCAACACTTCTATCTACATCTTGAATCAAAGCTACACCAAGTCACTTGATGGAAAGACTCCACAAGAAGCCTACATTGGTAAAATGCCTTTTGTTTCCAATTTCAAAGTACTTCAAAGTGAATGTTATGTACATGTTCCAAATAGGGAGAGAAACAAGCTTCAACCAAAAAGCATCAAATGTATCTTCCTAGGGTACAACAAAGATAAGAAGGCTTATAAGCTTTATGACCCTGAGGCTAAGAAGATCATGGCAAGTCACTACGTGGTGTTTAAGAAGGAGAAACCACATGTAGTGGAGGAGGAAAAGAGAGCTTCCACTTTATCATTGGGTGAAGGGGCAATCCATTATGAACTTGGCCCAAGAGCTATCCCTTCTACACAAGAGAAGGAAGCATGATCTTCAAATGATGAGTCTAAAAGTCACCAACCTACCATCACCCAAGTGGAAAATCCACTGCCATGTTGGGTGAGGTAGCTCTATGATTCTGGAAACCCCATCCCATAATCACTAGAATAGGTTGCAGATGGACTGAGGTGATCACATAAAATAGAGGAACAGAGACAGGCAAGCAACCATATTGTAAACACAGCCCTGCTAGCTCATCTCATTCAAGAACAAGCAAAGGAACCAAGCAATGTGGAAGGGGCACTCCACGATCTGAATTGGAGGGTTGGATACAACCAAATTACAACAATATCATGAAGAATGGAACTTGGGAGCTAGTGGATTGACCCTTGAAGTGTAAAGTCATTGGCACCAAGTGGGTCTGGAAGCTAAAGTACAAGGCTGATGGTACTCTAGAAAAGTACAAAGCAAGACTTGTTGCACAGGGCTACTCATAAGTTGAAGGCATCAACTTTTGTGAATCATTTTCCCCAAATACAAGGATGACTACTATCTGAGTAGTACTAGGTGTGGATGCACATAAGCATCGGCCAATCTATCACATGGATGTAAAATCAGTGTTCCTGAATGGAGACCTCAAGGAGGAGGTCTATGTGTCTCAGCCACCAGGGTTTGAGGCTCCCCATTTAGAGAACAAGGTATGTAAGCTAAAGAAGTAATTATGTGGGCTGAAACAAGCCCCTAGATCAGCAGATAAATAAGTATCTCTAGGATCTAGGTTTCAAAAGATGCGCTTTTGGTGCTAGCTTGGATGTTCTAAAGAGAGGAGGGAAGACAATTGTGCTTGTACTCTACTGTACAGGACCTTGTGATTATAGGAAATGATGACGCTCTTCTTCAACAAATGAAAGATGCCCTCAGTTCAGAATTCGAAATGATAGACTTGGGCTTAATGAATTTCTGCTTAGGCCTTGAAGTTTGGCAAAATCAAGGAAGATTTTCATCTCTCAACAAAAGTATGCAAGACATATATTCAAGGAATTCGACATGGAGGATTGCAAGGAAATTTCTACATCTATGGAGCTCAACACAAAATTATCTATTGAAGATACTTCATCTCCAATGGATATTGGAAGATACAGGAAATTAGTTAGAATTCTCATCTACTCGTGCAATAGCAGACTAGATATCTCTTATGTTGTTGGAGTAGTAAGTAGGTTCTCTAATAAGCCTTA
This sequence comes from Ceratopteris richardii, assembly GCA_020310875.1. Classification (NCBI taxonomy): domain Eukaryota; kingdom Viridiplantae; phylum Streptophyta; class Polypodiopsida; order Polypodiales; family Pteridaceae; genus Ceratopteris; species Ceratopteris richardii. Next base: position 127,242,467 of record CM035423.1, on the reverse strand, counting down.
CCAAACTCATTGGAAGGCAAGCATGGAGATACTCAGGTAGTGAAAGGAACCACTGATTATGGTATTCTTTATGAAGAAGGATAATCTCTCATTGGATATTGTGACTCAAATTGGGTAGGAGATATTGATACTAGAAAATCAATTTTGGGATATTGCCTTTCTTTAGGATCAAGGATTTTCTCTGGGATCAGTAAGAAGCAATTGATTGTAGCACTATCTTCTATTGAAGTTGAGTACAAAGTTGTATGTGTTGTAGAGGATCCTATGGCACATAGGAATTCAAGGATAGGAGGTTACAAAGTTGAAATGTGACAACCAAATTTGCATGGCCATCGCCAAGAGTCCTGTTTTCCATGTACGTACTAAGCACATAGAAATTCAATATCACTATGTACGTGAGTTGATTGAGGACAGGGTCGTGGAGATAAGCTATTGTCCAACTGAAGAAAATGGAGTAGACATCTTCACAAAGGCTCTTGGGAGAGAGCAAATTCTTTGACAGTTTCCAAAGCTTGGGATTGGACCAAGGAGGTAGTTCACCACAGGGTGGACATTGAGGGGGGGTGTTAGATATGCTCAATACTCCACCCTCAAGTGACCACAAATGATCCATGGGGCTCTAAGTTGTAAGGCCCCCATTATGAGGAGAAGCCATTGTGAGAGCCCGAACATTTGTGGAACCCTGACTTCTAAGTTAGATAGGTTAGGTAGGTGATATATGATCTTTGTGAGCCTAGCCATTAGGTTAGGTAGGGCATAAACTTTTGGGCCATTGGGTTTCCATTCAAGGCAAAAATAAAGGCCTTGTATAGGGCCGAGATGGTAGGACTTTTGGTCATGGAGATATTGTCGAATTGTATATTTCGCCGACTATTTTGTATCTCATGACTACATTTATCTATACTGACTCCCCTTGTAAAAACTATACAAGCATGGCCCAACTTTAGCTTTACATAGCATTGCACACCAATAAGCCATTTATCTAGAGTCTATCTAGATTGCCATCTAAGCTCCACATCAAGAGCGCACGGGTGGATAGCACCATTGTTGTAACTGCATTACGCTTGGCAATTTGAGAATTTGGGTTTTCTATCTCTGAGACTACATCTATCTTTGTATGCATTTTTCTCTCAACTATGTCTAATAGCCTATTCCGTTATGCTATTTTTTTTTTCTTGCAAGGACATGCACCCCCTTGGCATCGAGATATATATATGGGTGGAGTTGGATAGGTGGAATGGTGCTCTCTCTTTAGATTGGTGGTCCTACTTAATAAAATAGTTCATTTGAGTTACAGGACATGTTGATGTCTCAACATTGGTATTACAAGCCAACTTATTTCTTTCTTTGTGTGAATGAAAATCCTTTGTGAGCTCTTGTCGAGACCATTCACATGTGGACTCATTGTTCCCATAAGGATTGCTAAAATATCAGTAGTATGACCCCTCTTGAGGGTGAGGGTGGGACAAGCCCCTTAGGGGGGGACAATGGTCCCCCCAAAGGAGGACTTGTAGATAGTCATACAAGGAACAACCACTTGGGTGCATGCTTTTGGTATGAATGGGAGAGGGGAGTGTAGCAGGGAAGCTCTCTCTCTTCCTGTTGGTGGATTCTTAGACAAGAAGGAGTTTGAGGGTTTGTAGGAGAAAAGGGGAAGAAACAAGAAGAGAAAATACACCTGGAAGCTTCTGCCGATTATAGTAAGACAATTACAAGGTTTGAAGTACAAGACAAGCCAATACCTCTGTGCACAATCCCACAGGGTGCCCAATTACAAAATACCAAATATCCCAAAGTCTTCTTGCCGCCGGCCTCCTCTGCACCAGACCTCCACCTGCTTCAAGCTTATCCTTGTGCACACCTTGCACCAAGCTTCCACAAAGGGGGAGGAGTGAATACCTTCTGTCGGCACACTCTGCACAATCCCTTAGGCACTCCCTATGCACTCCTTCACTTCCACTTCTCTGCATCGTCGCACTGGTGACTCTTGCACTTCTTCCTCTTGCTCCCTTAGACTATGCTCTCTTGCTTACTCTAGGATTGGTCCAAGAATGGCCCTTTGCCTTGATTTGAGTGTGTCGATCACGTATGCTCTTAACTGCAATGGTATCTTGGTCCTCACTTTGATGTCCCAAGATTGTCCTCACAAGTGGCAGCCAACGACTCATTGTTTTGTCATGTAGTGACTTTAGACTAAAACCAAAAATTTTAATGGGGGGGCCATTCTTTCACCTGTGCGTACACTTTGCCGCTTCACATACCTTCATGTTTCCTTTTAAGTCTTCACTTTTGCACATAAGAGGGGGTTCACCTGAACCTTCCAAAACACTTTAAAACACACTTTGAACCTTAGGGAAATTAGAGAAAATACCTCTGCAACCTGCAACCCATTTTCTCCAATTTACCCTTTGTGGACAATTCATTGTGCACTACCTGTGCACTTTGACACCTGCACTTACGCACTTTGACTTTGCACCTATTGACTTTGACCAGTTGACTTTGACCATGAGAATAGAGCTGCAACAACTTGAAGAGAACATCTGAGAACATCCACCAGAACAAGCACCAGAAAAGAACGAGAAGTGGGATTTTGTTATGGAAAAGCAAAAGAGGGGCAATGGGAGGTTAGAATGGAATGGGAAGGGAGGGCTGAGGGTATGAAGATGGATGGGGCCGGGAGGGTGAAGGATGTGGCTGGGCAGATTGGTAAAGGGAGGGGTTGGAAGTAGGAATCAGGGCCTGGGGGGGGGGGCTAAAATGATCAAACTGGAGGGCTACAGAGGGTACAGATGGAATATTATTAAACATAAGGAAAGATAAGGTGAGAATAGACCATGTGGACAATGTGGGTAAATAAAAACATGCGATAAATGTGTGCAAATAATGAGGGTTTTGACCAAAACTCAGAGAAAATGTGGGAATTTGGAAAAATAAAGCCAAAAACTGAGTCCAGAGGTGCCAAAAAACATGAAAATGACTCCTTGTTTGTAAAAAACGGCCAACCGAGGTACAATCCAGAGCCAAAAGCTTTTAGCCATGAAAATAAAAAAAATAAAATAATAAAAATAATAATAATAATAAAAAAAATAAAAAATGGTTTTTTTTTTTTAATGAACGCCCACTACAAATATCAATAAAATAAATAAATAAATAAAAATAAAAATAAAATAAAATGATTAAAAAAATTAGCAAATTAATAAAATATTTTTTTTTTAATTTTAAAATATGAAAATAAACAAAATGAAATAAATAAATAAAAAAACAAAAAGAAAAAAATTGAAAAAAAGAAAATGGGGGGGGGGGGGCTGTCAGAACGGGGGGGAGGAGGGGGGGGGGGGGGATTTTGGTTGGTGGGGGGTTGGTCGGTGGGGGTTGGGGGGGGGGGGGGTTTGGGCAAAAAAAAAAAAAAAAAAAAAACGCCTTGGGGGGGGGCTTTTTTTTTTTTAATTTGAATTTTAATTATGAAAAAACTGAAAAAATACATAAAAAATCCAAAAAAATGGCAAAAAATTCCAAAAAAATTTGCAAAAAATTCTAAAAAAATTCCCTACTGGTTGAGGCCACTTTTCTCACTCAAACCCACAGAGAGCTTCCTTTATTCCTTCAATTTGGCAAGAAAAAGACACATGAAAAAGGAGAAAAATTCTAGAAAAATTCGAAAAAATGCTTGAAAATTTTTGGAAAAAAATTTCTAAAAATTCCAAAAATTGTACCTTTGCAAAGTTGATGAAATGGCTGCTAGATTTGCTAAAAACTCAAGAAACAAACATAAAATGGATAAAGAAAACTACTAAACTTAAGTAAAAATGACGAGAAAAGACTATGTAGAACCTGGACAAATATTGCAGGTTCCAAGTGATCCATAAAACTTCAGTTGGCACTTCATTGATTTTGTCTTCTCCTTGGGCACACTGATCATCTGATAGGGGTACCCTAAATGCTTCATTAGAATGTTGGCTCCTCCAGCAACTTTATGACTTAATCTGCAAAATTCCATTTTTACTATTCCAGCAACTTCATACAATGGAACCCTCTGTTTCCAAAGACTTGCAGGTGCTCCTTCCGCATTCTTGTAAAGCCCTGCACTTGCTATCATTAAACTTGACATAACAATTGATATCCATACCAGGATCCATAAAACAGTGGCCATTGACATATGATTTGAAGCATCTTCATCAGGGCTACACTTAAGGAGTACTTTGCTTTTCTTCTCTTTTCCATGGCCTTTGACTGAGACTGTTTCAACCTGAGTGATTTCCTCTTTTTCTTCATATGCTTCTTCTCTACTTGAGTTTGGGAAAATTCCATAGCAGGAAGATGGGTCTTCTGCATGGAGCCAAGCCAACATGTTTTCATCTTCATATAAATCTGCTCCTTCAAATAGATCTGCTTCTGGGTTGTCCACCACTTCTTCTTCCATACAAATACCAATTGTCTGCATCATACTAGTATTTCTCTGATTGTCTGGTCCTTCTTCTAAAATTATCTGCTGCAACTCTTTTCCCTCCTGCTTTACCCACATTGTGTCTTTGCCCCAGTCATGCAACACATTGGCATGCCTTAACCAAGGTCTCCCAATTAACAGGGGGAAACTTCCTTCTACCTGTGGCAGCCTTAAAACAACAAAGTCCAAGTTAAAGATGGTACCTTGTATTTTAACTGGAACTCCAGGGAGCACACCAATAGGCCTTACTATGCTTTGGTCTGCCATTGTTACAGTGAAGTTGGCAGGTCGTGAAGGGTATATTCCAATCTTTTTCATGGTATATTCAGGCATCAAGTTAATGCCAGAACCACCATCCACAATAACTCCTTGAAACTCATGACCTTTAATAGAGACCGTTAGCCGAGGGCTCTTGTAATCTGTGAGGGGTGCTTCCCCTAAACATCTATCTTTATGCATAATAGCAGCCTTTGCCACTAAACTTGTTGTGGACATTTCATCAATTATCTGCAAGAGTTCTGACCTGAACTTCCCATCCATCTTTATTAAATCAAAAATACTAACCTCCTTTTTCATGGACTTGAGTAGTTTGGAAGCTTCTGATTTCTTAAGAGCATGGGCTGCATTTGACTTATCAAACTGCTCATGAGCCCTGTTGAATGCATATTCAATGGCATCACTGGTACCTGTGAAATTTTCTTTTTGCCTTATATTTGCACTTGGGTTGGCTTTTTCTTCAGACACACCTTTGTCTCTGTTTAATCCATTAATCATTGATTCTTGGCCTATTTCCACTGGAGCCTTCCCCTTGCTTCTTGTCTGCACTATAAAAGATTCAATTTCTTCTAAATGCACCACCCTGGTAGATGGAGATGGCACCTTAACCTGATCTACCCTTTCTTCTTTCTGCACAGAAATCATTTGAATGTGGGGCCCAGATGAAGAGGCTTGATTCTTAGGACAACAATTTGTATAATGGTCTTTGGCCTCTGGGCAGTTTCTGCAAGGAGGGGCATTTTCTGGAAGAGTGCACCTACTTTGATAGTGCCCACAGTCTCCACATCTGAAACAAATAATTGGCCTTCTAGGCCCATTTCCAAAATTATCCCTCTGTCTAGGGTTATAAGTGTTACCTTGATTGGGGGCAGCAGCCATCACATTTGTGGTTGGTAGGGATCCTCCTTGTATCCAGTATGTCGTTGCAGGCATTCCCCTTGATTGGCATTCATGGGCCTCATGACCAACTTTCCTGCATAATTGGCAAGTTACACTTAACAGAGGACACTCACTTACTATATGCCCTTGTTTGCTGCACATGGAACACCAAAGTCCACTCTTGATGCCACCTCCTTTGAGCTCCTGCAACTCCTGTCGCAACTGAGCCAATTCCTCTGCCTGGGCCTCCTCCTCCTTTTGGAGCTTTAGTGCTTCAATCTCCCTTCTCAACTGAGCCACAACAATCTCCTCCTCTTTGTAGGGCTTATTTCTTTTCAAGCCCTCCAGTTCCCTCCTTAGCTGGATGACCGGATCCTCCATCTAGTTGATCCATACTGGTACCTTATCTGCTCCAAGCGGGTGGCTGTGTTGATGAACTCCTCTATGGAGGCAGTAGGTAACACTAATTCCTTTATTTTGCATTGGGTGGCCACTGGTAGGGGCTTAGCCAACCATTTCTTAATAAAAAAATCATGTGGTGGATCTGGCAATTTAGCCATTAGTGCTTTGGCCCTGGTCACAAACTCTGGGAACTTTTCTCCTGAACCCAATCTCAAATTTTCCATTTCTTCTATGATAATTTCTGCTGTATTCCCCTGTTGGAATTGATTTCTAAAAGCATCTTTCATCAGATCCCAAGTGGTAAAGTGGTTTTCAGCAAACTGGCTGAACCACTTATCTGCCAAACCTTCTAATGTGGCAGGGAAGAGAATTAAAAATGCATCCTCCCTACCCATTAAACCTCTAGTCTTACATAGTGCCAAAAACCTCCTAATGTGTTCATCTGGATCCTCCTGAGCTAGGCCTTTGAAAGAAGGAAACTTTATATTTAATATAGAGAGTAAAGTTTCCAAGTCTACCTGACCCGCCATGCTCTTGACTGATGATGTTGAAGATAGTGGGCTGGAGGACCTTCTAGCAACCTTCCTTCTTGTCTGCTTGCAAGTGACCCTCAATTTTTGGGACCGGGTTGCGGTCATGAGAAGCTCATAGCCAGCCCACTTTTGTTTGATGAAGTAGCACTGTGGTTTTGTCGACACTTGATCTCTTCTATGCTTTGCACTTGGTCTCTCCTAAGCTCAAATCTCCTTGGAAATCCCACAGGGTGTGCCAAATTTTGTTGGTGGATTCTTAGACAAGAAGGACTTTGAGGGTTTGTAGGAGAAAAGGGGAAGAAACAAGAAGAGAAAATACACCTGGAAGCTTCTGTCGATTACAGTAAGACAATTACAAGGTTTGAAGTACAAGACAAGCCAATACCTCTGTGCACAATCCCACAGGGTGCCCAATTACAAAATACCAAATATCCCAAAGTCTTCTTGCCGCCGGCCTCCTCTGCACCAGACCTCCACCTGCTTCAAGCTTATCCTTGTGCACACCTTGCACCAAGCTTCCACAAAGGGGGAGGAGTGAATACCTTCTGTCGGCACGCGCCCACTGCAATGGGACCTTGAGATACTTGGGGGACTAGCTTAGCACACTCTGCACAATCCCTTAGGCACTCCCTATGCACTCCTTCACTTCCACTTCTCTGCGTCGTCGCACTGGTGACTCTTGCACTTCTTCCTCTTGCTCCCTTAGACTATGCTCTCTTGCTTACTCTAGGATTGGTCCAAGAATGGCCCTTTGCCTTGATTTGAGTGTGTCGATCACGTATGCTCTTAACTGCAATGGTATCTTGGTCCTCACTTTGATGTCCCAAGATTGTCCTCACAAGTGGCAGCCAACGACTCATTGTTTTGTCCTGTAGTGACTTTAGACTAAAACCAAAAATTTTAATGGGGGGGCCATTCTTTCACCTGTGCGTACACTTTGCCGCTTCACATACCTTCATGTTTCCTTTTAAGTCTTCACTTTTGCACATAAGAGGGGGTTCACCTGAACCTTCCAAAACACTTTAAAACACACTTTGAACCTTAGGGAAATCAGAGAAAATACTTCTGCAACCTGCAACCCATTTTCTCCAATTTACCCTTTGTGGACAATTCATTGTGCACTACCTGTGCACTTTGACACCTGCACTTACGCACTTTGACTTTGCACCTATTGACTTTGACCTTGACCTTTGTTGACTTTGACTAGTTGACTTTAACCAGTTGACTTTGATTGCAGTTGACTTTGACCAACATGACTTTTATGGGCTCAACACTTCCTTATGTGCTTCATAAAGATGATCAATCAAACTCCTTTATATGAAGCTCGCCAATAACTATAGAACTTAGTGTATGGGATAAGTTTCTTGAAGTAGAGAGAGAGACTCAAAAGTAATTTTGTGCTCTAAATAGATATTTGAAGCTATTCAATACAATTCAAAGGAGTTCAAAAGCTAGAAGATCAAAGGAAGAAAGTTATGAGAGGAGGGTGGCTTACCTTGGAGAATCGAAGGAGAAAGCATGGGATCTTGATGTGGATATTGTATCTCTTGGAGCATTAAAAGGGACTTCTACAATCAATTAATGTCGAGGAAGTACAAATAAATTTCTCTTTTCTTTTCTTCTCTATTAACATTAGATTGCATTAACAAAGCATTTGGATGCTCGAAAGGTATTATTAAGGTAAATGAGCCACCCATGAGGGCAACCAAAAGCTCATTAACCTTCTATGTAGCTTTCTCTAAAACATAGGTTTCCCGTTGAATCCTGAGCGTCTCAAGTGTTGCACCTTCAAGCCATCATATCCCTGCTTTGTGGGATATGGGGGATCCCAAGGGCTTTATGCCCTAAGACTGGATATCAAAAGAGATAGGTGAGATCCACAAACAGGATGCATGAGTTTAATAATTTAGGTGATGATTTCAAAGCATAAATGAATGAGCAAGAGGTTCTAGCTTTAACTATTTTTTTGACATTGGACACAGTAGGTTCATTATAACATGGCATGAAGATGAATGGAAACCATGAGAATATGTGGAATGTAGACTTATGCATAAAATGGTATTCCAAGATGGAATTCCATGCATGCTTTAAGGGGTTGAATATTTGGACCTCCTACATGCTAAGCATACCCCTATAAGCAAGTATATGTTTTCGGAATACATTTAGTATGCATATCAATGAATGACATCACTTATAAGTGCCTTTATGGGATATGATATATACAAATTTTATTAAGTTGAGATTAAGGTATAAATGACTTCTCGATATGAAGTCAAGAGAATAAATGTTTAATGATATATTAATGTCATTGGCTCAACAAACATTATCCTTTTATGCTTTTTACAAAAAAAAATATGGAAAGAAAATCTTAAGCTTTAGAGCCATCTTTATGGATTCTCAACTTCCATAAAATTCATGGTATGCATGATCAACAAGGCCGTAGATTTAAACAATAAGTCAAGCAATTTTTCTCATCCTATTAAACCATGAGTGTTAGTAACAAGAACTTGGATTGAAAGATATCCAAATAAAAAAACTAATGATTACATGGAAGATGAATATTAAAGATGATGAAAAATTTCATGTTTTTTTAGGCATTCATGTCTTTCCCAATAAGGCTCTCCCTTTTGGCTAGAAGTATGAAACATTCGAAGATTCAAAAGATAATTACTTCATAGGCAAAGATTTTTAAATCTTTAATACAAAAAGGCATAATTGGAAAGGATGAGAAATAAGGGTTGAGAAATACTCTAAATAGCACGAATCTAGAATATTCCCTATGAGCAAGCAACAATTTTCCAAACATGGTTAAGGATGCAACCAATTGGTTTGACTATTTCCTTTGAGACAAATGCCTAGCTATGTCAATAGATAATATCTAGTGTGGGAATACTAGCTATATCATCAAATGACATAGAAGATATCCTTTGGATTGCATGTGAACCAAGAAATAACTCAATGAAGATTAAAGAAAGAAAACGAAAATATAGATAAGACTTGATAAGTATAATAATTCCAAGTCTATAAAAGTATATTAATCTATGCTACTTGATTCATTTAAGAGGAAAAAAGTATTCCCAATCAAAAATCTAGAGTAAGAGCTAAATTTGTCTACACTAAGGTGAGAGTGCAAACCAAATGGTATGTAATGTCTAGGTTCACACTATCACTAAAGTGGATTTGGTGGTGTGGGACTTTGAATTTATAGATAATGGAAACTTGAACTCGGGGATATTTGACAACTTATTTAGTTGATTTGGAAGAAAATAGGATTGAGAATAAACAAAGCTCCTATTGAGTTAAACTTTGGGATTTAGTAAGAATTGATAAATGATAAAAACCAAATTAAAATTCCTTAAAAATCTATAGTTTTTGGGGATGAAAACTCTTTAAGGGGGAAAGGAAGGTATCATTGACATAATACTTCTAAGCAAAAGATACATTCCTTGAATATTTTGTGAAAGATAAGGAATACCTTTGATATCAAGTACCTTATGTTTGAGAATCGAACTCAAAGAAAGTGAGTACTAAATATGCAAGTGTGGAGTTTATAAAAGAATTCCCATTTTTTAATAGCCAAAGTGTATGATAGTCAAAAAAATTGAAGCATATCCATAGTAAGGGTACTTGAACGTTGATAATCTCAATGAGCAAATATTCAGTTGGAAAGTATGACATATTGCTTCAGTCAAAGGGACAACATAAAATAGTTGTTGGTCCCTAGAAGAAGATTAATTAAAGGTTTTGAAAGCATCAATACGATGTTGAAGATGTAAGAAAAATATAACTCATGAAGGTGTGAGTTAAAGATCTTGACCAAATCCCATGTGTAAGTATCAACAAAGAAGAAGGGACCTAAAGGATAAAGACCTAGTCTTGTCTCAAATTGATTTGGATAAAGGAATTCGGGAAAGACAAACGATCTAGATTGTTCAAAAGAATCAGACCTTTTTAGGTTTGATAAATCATGCCAAAGAAAGACTAATGGTTGATAAAAATATCCTTTAAGATGTCCAAGAAAGACAAATGATCTAGATTGGTCAAAAGAATTAAACCTTTCTAGGTTTGATAAATCATGCCAAAGAAAGACTAATGTTCGACCAAAATATCCTTTAAGATGTAAGATTAGTTGGCATGTGAATTATACACCTTAGTCCTTGTTCTCATTTAATGGCACTAAAGAATTCAAAGATAGGATTTAGGATCAGAGAGAAAGATCAGAGAGCATTGAGAGGACAAAGAAGGTGGAAAGATCAAGTATGTATTTCTACAAATTAGAGGAAGAACCCATTGGTACATGATAGCGAGAATTGACTATCTTTAAGGATTTTATATGATGGCCAAAGATGAAAGAGACTCTATATCTGATAAAAAACATTGGATAAGCCTTAAAGATAAGACTTCTAAGAATAAGGTCTTAGGTTCGTAAAAAGTTGAAGAGATGTAGCTATTGAACCAATTAGATACACTTGGTTGCATTTACAAGAGGGTAATTGGAATAAGGTGAGATCTACTTTAGACAAGGCTATCCCTTATCCTCTTAAAGAATATTGTGTGGTAGATTTGGATAAACAAAAGGATAAGAAACTTGGGGAGTTTCTAAGTTAAACTCCAAAAGTGAGGAGCTCATTAAAAGTCAAGTCCATCAAAGTATAAAGCCTTGAATGTTGGAAAAATCTATTAAATACATTTTTTGAATCTTTGATGCTTCAACTAATGATTCAAATACGTTCAATAAGTTCCTAGAAAGTTATGGGATATGATGCCAAGAAAGATGTATCTTTAAATCTTGCAAGACCTTAGAAATAAAAGCAAGGAAAACTTGAATCATTCAATTTTAGATTCATTTAATAGTTACGGGATCTAACATTAAGGTTTCCCTAACTAAGAGAACATTATCTGAATGATTTGATAAGTGGTGTTCCTCAATTACTATAAGAAATCGGTTAAGTAAGAAATGATTTGTTCATCTTTGCAAAACACTGGTGACCTTTGTGGTTACTATTTAATTATTTATGGTATGAACCAAAGTTGTTTGAAGATAGTTAGTATTAGTGCTTTTTGAAAGAACTTGCCAAGCTAAGATGACTAAAGAACTTGGATAGAAACCTAGAAAAAAGGTTTATCAAATAATTCCCATTCCTATAGCCTTGATTGTATTCTTTGGATCTATGAAATCTTGAAGATCAAGATATTTCTAGAAGGATTGGCCAATAGAAAGAACAAGAAAACATTGCAATGCTTTGATCCAAATTAGGGGGAAAGATCAAGGATGATCAAAACAAGGATCCTTTCTAGAAGATGATGAACTTTCAAAATTGGGTTTATGATATATCTCTCAAAATACTTGAATATTATGTTTCAAGAAAAGCTAATCGAGATAAGTCCACCTAACTTTCCAAGGAATGAGAAGAAAGAAGATCTACTAATGGTGTTGAGCATGTCTAGGCAAGGAATAAGTAGGTTGACTTTTCTAGGTTCATACCTTTTGTTGCATCCTACAAATACAAATAAAGTATGTTTGTATTTGAAAAGGGCTATAGAAGAGTAATTCAAGTAAAGTACATATGATGATTCTTCTCTGTTCTGTTGAAAGTGGAAGATGAATCTATTTGCTAAACCTTTCAAGATAGAGGTAGGATCTCTATTGATACTCTTAGAGTTTTACATTTCTAGGGAGGTACAAGGTGCACGAAAATATAAGATTTTATGGAGCTTGAAATTTCTCAAATTGTAAAAGGGAAACAATTAAGGTAACACCACCAAAGAAATCCTCCCATTTCACTGGTCCATAGGCACAAGGCATGCATGTACATCTAGTTGGAGTGAGAGAAAGTGATTTGGGTGAGGATTATGATTCATCTCCTTTCAAATTGAGAAAGGAATTACTTTGTCACAATCCACCTAGATTCCATATTGGGAGACTATTTGGCCAAATACCTAACTTTTTTTTTTTTTTGAAAACTTTCACTTTGATTCTTTCTCAAATATCAAAATTTCCCATAACAATTGGAATAATTTGCACAAGTGTTCCAAGTGTTCTTCTTCTAATATACTATAGATCAATATATCATACAAAAAGTCAACAACAAATTATCCTAGATACAATTGTAAAACACTATTCATGAACTTCATGAATGTGGTTAGAGCATTTGTGAGACTCAATGTCATAATAAACTGTAGATCTCATCCTTGTTCTTCTCATGGGCACCCCCCTAAAAGTGGGTGGCTTGAGGTATTTCAAGAGGGGAGTCTTCCTAGAACTTTCCTCCTTGTGTTTGCTATGTTGGATGATCTCCCTTTTCGCTGTCTCATGTGTATGAAGAGAAGATATTTCTCTTTACTTTATAGCAATGAAAGAGGTAATTGGTGTCTCAAGAGAGACCATCCGGGCTTTCTCTTGTTAAAAAATTGAGGTCATCCTACCTAAATCATCTCTAGCGATTGGGTTTTGTTTTTGAGTTCACTGTATTGATCGTAAGTGATGGGTTCATCATATTTATGTTGACCGGATCTTGCAGACACATGTACACAAAGATAGTACAGAACCGAAATCTCACAAAAGCATAAATAGAATAGACAGAGACAAGAGACTAGACACAAGATTGGGTGCAATACCCCCCCACAAACTCTGATGGATGAGTCTATTAGAGTATGTGTATTTATAGGTATTTCTCATTACATTCTAAATAGAAGATACATGAGGGCGATGCTTCGAAAAGCGTGTGTTTATGAAAATCTGTGTTATTTACAAAATTGTCGCTTTCTAAGCGATCTACTATTTTTACACAAACATTGCTTTCTAAAGTGATTTATTATTTTTACAAAAAATAACTAAAATAATATCTTTTAGCTATCTTAAAAAATATATGAATAAGTCCACATGCATTCACACCCTCATGAGTCTTCACCTGGTAAATCAAAACACAAATCACATTAAAAACCTCAAGACATTGAAATCCATATAAAATTCCAGTATTCCATAAAGTATAACATGCCTCCCAATTGACGAGCAATTGACCTCAGTTGATAAGAATAAAATAGACATGGATGGCCAGTCACATGTCCCATCATTGAACAATCATAAGCATGTTCCATGTAAAAACCCATGCATGAAATTGAAAAATTGGAATTTAGTGTGACTATGAATGATATGCATAAATCAAATGATCATAATGTGGAGTTAGTGATGTCTTATTAATCCATTGTGATTCTTCAAGTGAGAAATTTTTATATATAACTAAATATCTATGATATTGCTTACCGGTGCATGTACTAGTAACATCATAATCAAGTATTTTTTCTAGAACTAAAATTTCAGCATCCTCTTAAAGTAAAGGAGGATCATCTGAAATAGGATTTAGTGATAAAGTTCCTTTAAATGATTTCAATAAACTAATATGAAAAGAACTATGTATATTCCAATGAGAAGGTATGTCTAATGTAAAAGCATTAATTTATGAATAAATACGGAAAGGTCCATAATAACGTGGTGCAAGTTTAACTTTATGATGTTGTGAAATAATTTTCAAACATCTTCTAATTATTCATAGCCATACCAAGTCGTTTTCATTAAATTGTTTAGCTACTCGTTTCTTATTAACATTACGCATGTAACATTCTTGGTTCTTCTTAATCTACTCATGAATCTCATGAAGTGTAGAAATATGACCTTGTGCAAAAGAATCAACCATAGGTATATTAGTTTGAGTGAGAGTCATGGGAGTGGAAAGCTTTTTACCATAAATAATTTCATATGGTGCACATCCAATAGTGGTATGTGTTGGGTTATTAATATGAAAATTGTAGTAAAGAAAGTTTCTCTTCCCAATTACTTGGATCACTGTGAGGAGATGGATAGGTGTGGTCCAAAGATGAGCTAGTCTTGCACAAAACCTTCTCTACACCTGCCAACTTGACTCTAGGGATGCTTAGTAGACTCTTTTGGATTCATAGTAATGCATTTACAACCAATAGGTACTTTGGAACATCATTCCCAAAAGTTTGCACCAAAATAGATAACTTGCATATGCAAGGAATGAGAGAAAACCTTCTATTTTGGGAATGTAGGTGCTTAGTATTTTGCTCAAAGCTCACCACCTAGTATGAATTAACCATAGAGCTTTTGCACATCTAATTCAAGTGCATAGATAAGAAAGAAAGTTATTTAATGAATTTAGAGGCACTATACAGTGAGAAATGAGTTTAGCAACTTAGGGTGGTCATCTCGACATTTGAGGAGTAAGATGATGTGGAGACATAGTTGAATTCATCAGTTCATATCTCAACTTTGGATGATCCAAAAATAATGAAACTTGATATGTAAATAATAAAAACTTCATCTAGCTATACCAAGTTATAGTGCGTCAAATGGTTGAGTACACACAGAGAAATCAATTCTACAAAATCACTGAAATGATGAAGATGCAACAGAGAACAGTAGACAGAAATGAACTTTAAGAAATGTGTCAAATTATGTATGTTAATGAGCATATGATACAAGCGAAGTGTAGTGAACTACTCATAGATACATTGAGCTCAAGGTATGCTCAATGGTGTAGCTCAATAGCTATCAAAATGACTCTATTTAACTGCAACTAAATCCTTCTCTATTTATACTCAACTAGTGAGTCTGAATTTTGAATTTCCCTCACCTAAAAGTGTTCCTACACTTTAAGGCTGGTTTAAATTGATTCCTTATACCACATGATTCGTGGATTCAATTCCCTAAGTTCATGAGATTCCATATTATCTTGCTTTTACATTTATCCAAAGGTAAATACTCCTAAACTGACAAGAAGGT
The DNA here is from genome assembly GCA_020310875.1 of Ceratopteris richardii. Lineage (NCBI taxonomy): Eukaryota > Viridiplantae > Streptophyta > Polypodiopsida > Polypodiales > Pteridaceae > Ceratopteris > Ceratopteris richardii. Next base: position 127,227,130 of record CM035423.1, on the reverse strand, counting down.
GTTCATATGTAGTCCTCCATGTGAGGTACATGAATTGAGAAGTAATCTTGAATATTTAGCCAAGCATTTAGGCTTGCTAAATTTACCAACAACTATACCAAGTAAGAAATGAGACTCATGTTTACTTACCTACGAAAATAGTTGAAGAGTGAGCATATGAGTGAAGAAGATTGAATGGACACTTTTTTACAAAGATCAAGAATTTGAAAGAGTAGTTGTTTTTTGCTAATGAAATCTTGCCAGATAGTTCACTTGTGCAAACTATTCTTAATGGTTTTCTAGATTCTTATTAGATTTTTTCTTTTACTCTTTGGTTGATGATGAAGGGCAATCCAAATGCCTTAACCTTTTACAAGTTTGTCTCTGTTTTCCTTCAAGAAGGTCAATCTAGATAGAATAGGTCAATTATGCATGTTACATATCAAACTTTCTCAATTAGTCAGGAGGGCAAAGGTAAATGGAGCTTGTCTACTAGTAAGCAAAAATATGCTAATGCTACATAATCAAAGAAGGAAGAAAAAGATGACAAGAAAACAAAAAAGAAAAAATAGTTTTGCAAGTACTATAAGAAAAATGATCATGTCACAAAGAGTTGTCCCAAATTGGCTAAAAAGAGGCAAACAAGAAAGAGGTTGGAATGGTTGTTACAGAGGTCTCTACACCTAAAATAGAGTCTGCTAACATTGTTTAGAATGAAGAATGGGCATTTAGTACTCATTGCAACTATGAACCATCTCCTCATGAGTAGCCTATGTTTGTGCGAGAGTTTGATGTTTGGTATTTTGATAGTGGTGCAACTAAACATATTACCTTGCAATGTAGTTTCTTCACTTCACTTAAGCCAACTTCAAATGAATACTATCATATGTTCTAACAACTCATATTATCTTGTCATGGGGGTTGGAAAGATCATTCTTACTCTTGGTTATGGTAGTTCGTTCACACTCTCACATGCCTTATATGTTCCAAGGAGAAAAAAAATGTGTTGTTAGTTTCAACACTAGCCATAATATAATCTTCTGAATGGTGATGGTATCATTGCTTCTGACATTTTGTGTCATGGGTTGTATAAGCTAATAGATTATGCAAAATTTGAGAATGATTGATCATGTTCATTTCATGATTCTCAAGCTATTTCATATGAAAATCTTTGGCATGCACGCTTTGGTTACACGAAGTTTGCTAGTTTGCTTCGCCTACAAAAATTTGAAACGATATTCTCTCTGCCCAAACTTGAGGCACCTTCTAAGCATGTCTATGAGGGTTGTATTTTGGGTAAAATGATGTGATCCTATGTAGAGACCTTCATTTGGGAATTACCTATACTTTGTGAATTTGATTGATGAATTTTCCATGCATGCATAGGTTTATCCATTCAAAGTTAAGTCAGAAGTGTTTATGTGCTTAAAAAAAATCATGGTTATGGTTAAAAATATGTCAATATGTAACATGGTCACCCTCTAGTCTGATCAAGGAGGGGAGTATATGTTTTCTAAGTTTAATGCATTTCTGGCTAAGTGTGGGCTAAGACATCAGTATATAGTGCCATATAAACTTCAAACAAATAGAGTTGCTAAGAGAAAGAATAGGTATCTCATGGAAATGGCAAGGTTTATGGTCAAAATTTAAGCTCTACCACATATCTTCTGGCTTGAGATTGTTATGTGTGCAACATATGTACTTAACAAGTGTCTAACTAAAGCATTGCAATCTATAAATCCATATGAGGCTTGGTATGGTTAGAAGCCATATGTTGCTCATCTACATGTTTGTGATTGTCTAACATATGCAAAAATAACACAAAAATTAGATGGTAAGGTTGTGAAATGTAAATTTTGTTTGGTACAATCTAAAAGCAAAGGATATCATCTATATCATCCACAAACTAAATGTAGTTTGGTTAGTTGTGATGTTGTTTTTGTGGAAGCTGCAGCTCAACCCTTGCTTTCATGTACCAAGGAGACAACTCAAAGGGTGTGTATGAAACTTTATTGCCTCTATATATAAGTGGGGAGTCAAATGCTACTCCCAATGAGGCAATTTCTTTAAATTAGCATTTACATGTTTTGAATGATTATGTGGATCATTCTATTTCTGATGCAGATTTACACGACGTGCTTATTCATGAGAGAGCTGACGTAGAAGAGGAAAAAACTATGCCTTAATGGCTTGTACACATTTTGAGAGATAGAAAAATAGAAGCACCTTTGTCATGTCATACTTGTTCAAGCTCTCATAATGCTTATTTTGCATTAAATTGTTACGAAATGGTTGGCTTTAGTCTTTATGATGAGAATGAGTTTGTTTCTTTTGATGTGATGCTATTAAGAAGGAATTGTGTTTGTTTTTTATGTGATTTGCTTCCTAGAAAAAAATTCCATTGGCACTAAATGAGTATATGAGATGAAATGTAAGCATGATGAAATAGTTGATAGGTATAAGGCTACGCTTTTCGCCAACAACTATGCTAAAGAGAAGGACATTGGTTTTGATCAGACATTTGCTCCCACATGTCAAATGATAGCAATTCTTTGCATTTGTGCACTTGTAGCTCATCACAGTTGGAATGTACATCAGTTGGACATTAAAACTACATTTTTGAATGGTGATTTACAAGAATAAGTGTATGTATTCAGCCCCATGGTTTTGTACAAAAATGATTGAAGGTTTTGTGCAAAAGGGTGCTTGCATCAATCCATACAAAGTTTGAAGGTTAAAAAAGGAATTCTATGGATTGAAGCAAGCACCACTTGCTTGGTATGAATAGATACATGCCTACTTGATAGTACATAGATTTGAGGATATTCCAACTAAGAGCACTTTATATGTTAAGTGTGCAGATGATGTACTTCTGTTTCACTACTTGACTGGTACTTGGCTACTTGGATTGTTTTATGACAAGGGAGGATCATTACTGCTAGATTTACATGCCTTTTGTGACTCTGATTGGATTGGTTTCTATGAAACTTGTGTGTCCACCACTTGTTTTTGCTTCATGTTTGGTAGCTCATGCATATCTTGGTTGATCAAGAAGAAACCTAGTGGCCATTTCTATCTATGAGGCTAAGTATAGGGTAGCTTTCAAAACTATTGTTAAGTCTATGTGACTCAATTACCTTTTGGTTGATTTGGGTGTTGGTCAACCTTTTGTGACCACCATCTTTATTGATAGTTAGAGCGCATTGGCAATTGCTAGGGATCCTATGTTCCATGATCTCACAAAGCACATTGAGGTGTACTATCATTATGTAAGGGAGAGACTCTCTATAAGAGAGATCAATTTGGCTTATGTGCCCACATAGGATAATGTTGCAGTCCTTTTCACAATGGCTTTGCCCAGGGATAAGTTTAAAGGTTTTTGCAAAGATTTGGGCTTATTTCCTTTTTTGGATTTATTTCATTCCACATAGCTTGGCACTTCCTTACACATTAGTGCCTTGTTCACAACATCACTCCTAGGGAGGAATTGTTGATATATTTTGGTAGTGATGTGTATGAATACACTTATAATCATCGAAGTTTCCCTCTTTGAGAGGTGCCCTGTATATATGTGTATAACCTTGATGGGTCACTTATCATTGTAAATTCACTTGGTAATACAATTTGCATTATGTTGTTCTATAAACATCTTCTTCTTCCTTGTGTTGTTTGTGTGCTTTTGCAGTCCTTATACTCCAACAACATATTGAAATTTGTGTTGATAACATAAACATCTCTCATACTAAACATGCCTATGGATACCATTGAGATGTGACTACTTGGGGGAGACGTATTGTACACATCATCTAAGCTTTCCATTGATGATAAAAAACCCCTAGAAGGGTACAAAAACTCATTTATCTCATCTTCTGACACTTATATAATAAAAAAATAATCACAACTATAGATTAGGGTCATACTACTGGTCATCCATGGTGCCGATATGATTGTTGGAAGATGCTTGGAAAAATGCTAAAAACCCGATGTTGAAATAAGCTGCAAAATAATGGTCCAAATAGGTGCCGCTATTGCACAAGCACATACCAATGCTTATTCTTATGACTATACTAATGATTATACTGGCGCCTATTCCAACGTCATGTTTTATAAATTGAAAGTCGAATCCCCTATTTTTAACTCGAAATCTGACTCCCCAATTTTTTCACTCAAATATGCATGCATAACTCCCCTCCATATCACCTGCACTCTGTCTCCCCTTTGCTTCTTGCCTCTCCCCTCACACACGTCCACCCTCCTCTAACCCCCCACACACACATCTCTCTCTCTCTCTCTCTCCACGCACACACACACATCTCTCTCTCTCTCTCCATGCACACACCTCTCTCTCTCACTCTCTCTCTTGCATATTGGTAAGCGATGCACTCCCTCACCCTCTCTCTCGATTCTTTATTGTTTTTAGGGTTTCCTAATTTTGATTCCATTTTGTTTTGCAGGAGCTTTTTGGCAGAAGTTTTTTTGTTTGACAAGAGGCAACACCTATTGTGTGTGTGTGACAAGCGTTCTGGAGTAAGATCGATATGAGTGATCTACATCCATGCATGTATTGTTTTGTTCTTTATTTTTTATATATATATATATATATATATTATATATATATATATATATATATATATATATATATATATATATATATATATATATATATATATATATATTTATTTATTTATTTATATTTATATATGCATATATAACACAACATTGACGCAAAAAAGAAAACAAAAAAGCATACAAAAAACTTTAATTGATTGATAGATAGATATATATATATATATAGAGAGAGAGAGAGAGATTAAAAACACAACATTGATGCAATAAAGAAAACAAAAAAATACAAAAAACCTTAATTTATAGATAGATAGAGAGAGAGAAATGAAATGAAACATTGGTCAATGTTTGAAAAGAGAGAGAGAGGGATAGAGAGAGAGTGAGATATAATCAACATGTAATGAAATTTCGATTAGCATTTGGAGAGAGAGAGAGATAGAGAGAGAATAGATAGAGGGGAAAGAGGGATATATATATATATATATATATATATATATATATATATATAGAGAGAGAGAGAGAGAGAGAGAGAGAGAGAGAGAGAGAGAGAGAAAGAGAGAGAGAAAGAGAGAGAGAGAGACAAAGAGAGAGAGAGACAAAGAGAGAGAGAGAGAGAGAAAGAGAGAGAGAACGAGAGAGAAAGATACATAGAGAGAGAGAGAGAAAGATAGGTAGATAGAGAGATAGAAATATGTCCAAACACCTTTGCATGGTATCAGATGGCATCTTTGGATCTGGAGGAGAGAATGGCATGTCCTTGCACCTAGTGCAAGTATCAGATATTTCATAAATGATGGATTTTGTTGACATATTTAGGTAGTGATGTGTGTGAACAATCTAGGATGTCAGGGGCACTTTTTTCCCTTTTTAGTATTGTGTGTTGTGCTCCAAGATTCTTCTTCTTCCTTGTGCTATTCACGTGCTTTTGTAGACCTCAAAATCCAACAATTGGTATCAGAGCAGGTCATCGCTTCATCTAGGGTGTCATCGACACCCCTCCAGTCATAGTCTTGAAATCACATGAAATTTGGTGAGCATACTCAGAGTGGTTAGGAGATCAAAACAACTTTGCTATGTAGTGCCAAAATCATGATCTGAGCTTGTTTCGGCCTCCGAACACACTATCATAGTGCTTGTGTAGGCAATTTTATCTTTTTGTGCCACATATATATACAGGTTTTAGTTTGCCAGTATAAGCGTCTCAAAGTCTGCTAAAGGTTTAGCAGAATTCAATAGGGTAGTTCTGTTCAACTTTTTGAGATACAATCATTTTTTTGCATCAGGGTATTTTAGTCAATGGCCATGGCTAAAAGTAGTGATGTATTCCATATGTTGGCTGTTGAGGATAAGTTGGATGGTACCAATTATCCACTATGGTCTTATATGATGCGTCATGTATTGGTTGCAAAAGAACTATGCAATATTATGTAGGGTGTTGAAAAACATCCTATTACACATGCGAACACAGTTGCTGAACATGATGCAGATGACATTGAAGATGGTAATATTCTTCATGTTCCTGTTCATGTTGCGGTTCCTACTGCACCTACTGTAGAGCAAATTCATTGGGATGGTAGAGATGCTCAAGCACATGCATTGATAGGCTTGTCTATCAAACATGCCATTATTCCTCACATTCGCTCTTGCAGAATAGCTAAGGATGCTTGTGATATACTTACCACTTTATACCAGGAAAGGAATAAGGCTTGTGTTGCTTACCACTAAAAACAATTGGAGAGTGAGCACATGAATGAAGGAGATTCCATGGATAGTTTTTTGACAAAGATCAAAGATTTGAAAGAACAATTGAAATCTGCTGATGAAGTCTTGCCTGACAGTTCACTTGTGCAGACTGTTCTGAATGGTCTTCCCAATTCATATTAGAGTTTTACTTCTACTCTTTGTTTGATGATGAAGGCAATCCAAATGCCTTAACATTTGAGGAGTTAGTCTCTGTTCTGTTGCAAGAAGATCAGTCTAGGTAGAACATGTCCATTATGCGTGTTGTAGATCAAGCTTTCTTGGCTAGTCAAAAGGGCAAAGGTAAATGGATGTCTTCTATTAGTAAGCAAAAATTTGCTAATTCTGCACAATCAAAGAAGGATGAAAGAGATGAGAAGAAAACAGAAAAGCAAAAATTATTTTGCAAATACTATAAAGCAAATGATCATGTCATAAAGAATTGTCTAAAATCGACTGCAAAAGAGGCAAAGAAGAAAGAGGCTGGAATGGTTGTTGCAGAGGCTTCTACACCAAAAACAGAGTCTGTTAATCTTGTGCAGAATGAAGAATGGGTGTTTACTAATGTTTGCAATTTTGACCTATCTTCTCATGAGCAGTGTATGTCTACAATAGACTCAGATGTTCCATACTTTGATACTAGGGCAACCAAACATATTACCTTGCAATGCAGTTTCTTCACTTCACTTGAGCCTGCCCCTACTGGGAATACTGTCACATGTGCCAACAACTCCTCTTATCCTATCATGGGAGTTGGTAAGATCATTCTAACTACTACTGATGGTAGTTCTTTTACATTGTTGGATGCTTTATTTGTGCCAAGGATCAAGAAGAATCTATTATCAGTTTCAACTTTAGCCAAGATTGGCTTGGTTGTGAAATCTTTTGATGAGAGATGTACGGTTCATGATCTGTAAAATGGTGATGTCATTATTGCTTCTGGCATTTTATGTCATGGGTTGTATAAGCTCATAGACTATGAGAAATTTGTGAATGATTCATCATGTGCAATACACAATTCTCAGGCTTTGTCAGATGCAAAGCTTTGGCATGCACGCTTTGGTCATCTAAATTTTGCTAGTTTGCTATGCCTACAAAAATCTGAAATGGTGTCCTCTCTGCTCAAACTTGAAGCACCTATTAAACATGTCTATGAAGGCTATATTATGGGCAAAATGCAAGGCTCCTCATCCCCAAAAGATGGTTCAGTTTGAGCTACTCAGAAATTGCAGCTTGTTCACAGTGATGTCTGTGGTCCTATGCATACACCCTCTTTTGGAAACTATCTTTACCTTGTGACTTTCATTAATGATTTTTCCAAGCATGCATGGGTATATCCATTGAAAGCAAAGTCCAAAGTGTTTAGAAGCTTCAAGCAGTTTTTGGTTTTGGCTGAAAATTTGTTAGCATGTCAAATAAGCACCCTCTGTTTTGATCGAGGGGGGAATATATGTCTTCTAAATTTAATGCATTTTTGACTGAGCGTGGGATAAAACATTAGTGTACAATGCCGTATACACCTCAACATAATGGAGTTGCTAAATGGAAGAATAGGTCACTCATGGAGATGGTGAGGTGTATGGTCAAGAGTCAGGCTTTACCACATAGTTTCTAGCTTGAGGTTGTCATGTGTGCATCATATGTACTTAACGGGTGTCCCACTAAAGCATTGCAATCTATCACTCCATGAGGCTTGGCATTAGTGCCTGAACAACAATGCAAGAAATTGAATGATAAAACAGTGAAATGTATTTTTGTTGGATACAGTTCTGAAAGCAAAGGCTATCATTTGTATCAGCCATAGACTAAACACATTCTAGTTAGCCATGATGTTGTTTTTGTGGAAGATGCTATTTAGCCATTACTTTCATGAACTAAGGAGACATCTGTTAGCTCCAAAGATATGTATCACACTTTGCTACCTTTTCTTATAGGTGGAGAGTCTAGTGCTGGTCCTAATGAGGCAACTTCTCAGCCTTTACAGGTTTCATGTGATGATGCAAATCATTCCATTTCTGATGTAGATTTACATGATGCACTTGTTGATGAGAGAGCTAATATTGAGGAGGAAAAAACTATGCCAAAATGGCTTGTGCTGACTTTGCGTGATAGCAAATTAGATGCATATCTGTCATATCGTACTCGTTCAGACTCTCATAGTGCTTCTTTTGCATCAAATTGCTATGCTATGGCTGCCTCTAGTCTCTGTGATGAGAATGAGCTTGTTTCGTTTGATGAAGCACAAAATTCTCAAAATTGGATGGCAGCTATGCAATCAGAATATGATGTTATCATGAAAAATGGTACCTGGTCTTTATGTGACTTGCCTCCTAGAAAGAAGGCGATTGACACTAAGTAAATATACAAGCTGAAGAGTAAACCTGATGGAACAATTGACAGGTATAAGGCTAGGCTTGTTGCAAAGGGTTATGCGCAGGAAAGAGGCATTGATTTTGATGAGACCTTTGCACCTACATGTTGAATGACTATTGTTTGTAGCATTTGCGCACTTGCAGCTCATCATGGTTGGAATGTACATCAGTTGGACATTAAAACTGCATTTCTGAATGGTGACTTGCATAAAGACGTGTATGTTTTTCAGCCCTGTGGCTTTGTGTAGAAAGGGCATGAAAACCAAGTGTGTAGGTTGAAAAAGGCATTATATGGTTTGAAACAAGCACCATGTGCTTGGTATGAAAAAGTACATGCCTACCTGATTGCACATGGTTTTGAGAACAATCCAACTCACACCTTATATGTTAAGCATGCTAATTTTGAAATTGTGCAATTTTTGTAGGACTTGCGCTGGTATCATCTATGGAAGTTTCCTGTTTCTAGCGAGAAGCAGCTCTGTTTGGGAGCGACACTTGTACTAGGGCTCATCCAAGAGAGTAATAGTGGAAGCAAATGTAGTAAGTGACCATAACTCTCTTTGATTAATTCGGTTGTGTGCATGATGTGACCATAGGACTTAGATTCAATAGGTGATAGGAACTCAAATTTTTAGATTCTCTAAGGGATTCGAGTCCAAAGTGTAATCACATTAGTATGAAAAGATCAAAGGAAAAAGAAACTTAAACTGAGCACTGCCATAACTTAAGCACACAACAAAAGATGATACCTAATGAGCATTAATTGACAAGCCAAAAAACCAAGAGAAAAGTAAAACGAACCTAGTGATTGATAAAGAAAGAACCATTGTGACCAGAATATGCAGTGAGTGCATCTAGGAAGCAAACTCATGAACCTTAGATTGGGGAGGCACATAAAAAAGGCAGATTGTCGTAGTGTGAGATTCACAAAATCTAGTGTTAATATCACTATGAGATCCTGGGCCCAACAATTAAGTGATTACCCTTACATATTTAGCTTAGAAACTAGCAAGTCGGAGATGTCTTACAACACAAGGAAACAACTGAGGCATTCTGGAGATACAAACCCAGACAACCTACCGAAATAGGAACAATCACCATTTATGAATTCAAAGACCCTGATACCCTAGGAAAAGTGGTGTACTTGGATAGTACGCTTGAACAAGTGTTTGTGGTATCAGAGCATGGCAATCATGCTTACACATGGATGGGTGAATTTGTTTTTCACCAGCCACGATCAAATGTATCTTTTGGACACCAAGGAGCTCGGACATCCCAAGCTCATTGTTCTCAAAGGGGAAAGGGTAGAGAGAAATTGGAGGTAAGCTTTACCAATTTTATAGGACGAGATCAATCAGGTGGAGAGTATACCAAAATGGAATGTGAAAGAATGAGAGAATCTAGGCCCCAAAGGGGTAGAGATGATTTTCCTCTACCTAGGCCTAGAGAGCACCCTAGGATATTGAGACCCACCCAGTTAGTAAAATCCATGAAGAATTACTTCGATGGAACAGGCGATCCCTATGACTACGTAGCTGAGTTCAAAGAAGTATTGAGGGCAAAACAGGTGGATGAAATGTTCACTCAATACAATGCATTTGGATTAACATTAAAGAACATTACCATAACCTAGTTCCAACCCCTAAAATAGAGACAATTTAGGGACATCCATCATCTGCTAGAGACATTCATCACCAAGTTTTCAAAGAGTGGGATCAAACACAACACCTCATCCTTAATTCATAGTTTCAAATAGACCCCACAAGAGATGGTCAGGCTTGTCAGACATAGGTTCAGACAATACATAGAAAGATGTCCTATCTCGGAGTTGCCCGCTCAAGCCAAACAAGTCTCTCTATTCTTGGACTACTTTCTAAGCGCTAAGCTACGATCATATGTTTATTTGAAGGAGCTTTGAATACTAGAATAGTGTGTGAGAATCTGTATAGACATTGAGGATAATTTAGAACATGAGTTGGAGCTCTCCAAAATCTATAAGGATTTGGATAGTTCAACAATCTCTCCTCTACGCACTCTAATTCCATAGAGGACTTGGCGAAAAAGTAGTGTAGAAGTTAGGAGTCTCGAGCAAGCATGCACCAAGGATGGTCTTAGTCAAGCAATGCTACACGTGTGAAGGGGACCACATGGCTAATGTTTGTCCAATCATGGCACAACCCCAAGGAAATCCTAGTGGCCAATATTCTAAAATAGAGAGATGGTAAACTAACCACACTACACAAGACTACCCTTATAACAAGCAGGTGGTTAGGAAAAATTACCCACAAGCATAACAAAAACTTGGTAGATATCAAGGCCAATACAACACACAACCTTATTATCAACCACAACATAACTACCAACCACCTTATCAGGCACCATCTAGACCCCAACCTATGTTAGGCCAGCAACCACCACCCCCAACTAATGTAATCTCCATGAAGTGGGCCGTTGTAGAGGATAATCTCAATAGGGCATTAGTATCGACATTCCCATTGATCATAGAAAATGACCCTAATACCAGAAAGTTTGATTCCACACATCTAGATAGCCTCCTTGCATACTATATTGAGTCACCCAAACATGTGGAAGCATACTAGTATGAAAACCCACCAGTAGAATCTAATTGGGAGCCAGACTATGCCAATATCATGTATACTAGTCCCAACCCATGACCCCAAATGAGACAAACAAGACCCCAGGGCCCTAAAGGATTGTGCTTTACATGCCAAGGAGATCACTACATAAGGGAGTATCCACATCCTCCACCAGTGGGACAACAAAAATATTACAACATTCAGGGTTTCGGTCCTCATTGTAATAAAGAACATGTCATACACGAGTGCCCCAAAAAACCAACCAATGCCTCTAAAGTAACCCATATTAACATGATAGGAATTATGCATACTTCAAATGGATCTGCACTGACATATGTGCCCATACAAGCAGTGACTAGAGCCTATGCACTACAACAAAACCAACAGGTAAATGCCAACAAGGCCTCATAAAATAATGAAGTCGGAGAATCGAGTGGAAGGAAAGCAAAATCTTGGAAGGATTCACAAGAAAGGATCAAGAGAAAATGGAGTAAGAAAATAACTGATCTAGAAGGAAGCTTAAAAGAAAATAGGGCTAAAATCTTAAAATTAGCCTCTCAAGATTCAATCTCGATAAACCCAACACCTAGACCTGGGTCTATTTTAGCTGAACCTATACCCGAAGACTTAGATATGATGTTCAAAGCATACCAAGCAAGACTGAGAGAGAGACCTAAGGTAGAGGAATTAAGCAAGAATTATTCCAGAGCACACCTAAAAATAGAGAGGACTTGGAATTGGCCCATACCATGTTCGAAGCATCCCAATATGTCAATTGGAGCAACCTAGTGAAACTTGAGTTACATTTTCAAGGATGGTTAGGGAGGCTAGACCAAATGTTGTCTAGCAGAAAGAATGTCAAGTCTAAGAAAACACCCTCAGTCCAGAACATCATAAGTGCCCAATTCTATAGAGAGTGGGATTCCTCCTTCCATACATAAGTACTCACAAGGATTTTTGAGGGAGATTTAAATCCCCGCATGAGCTACCTCACTTTATTGGCCCTTGGGAATTGAAGTACTTTGAAATGAGAGCACCCACCATACTAATTAGAAATGAGAAATCAGTTCTCCCTAGGAATACCGATGTTGTGAAGAACACTAAAGTGCAATGTCATCTCACTTTAGAAGAGCTATTAAAAGTTAAACTTAGGCAGCTATTGCCCACTCTCAAAAAGATTCACAACCAAAAGTACATGAAATACCCATCGATAGAGTTGGGGATATCATCAAAGGAGAAGAGGCAAATACATATTTACCTATCTCCCATCAAGGTTACATGACTAAAGCAATCCTAGACTTAGGTGTCGGAGTGGCCATTGCCACCACTTCCCTTTGGAAACATTGGGGCAAGCCAACCCTGAGGCCCACAAGAGTGAAACTACAAATGGCTGATGGTCATATTGAGAAGCCCTTAGGCTTGTTGGAAGGAATCACTCTCACCACTTGTGGTGTGGATTTTGAGAAGACTTTTGCCATATGTGATTTTGGAAAGAACCATGCCTATCAGATGATTTTGGGACATCCTTTCATGAGGCAATTGCAAATAGTACAAGATTGGGGAACCAACTCCTTCTGCTTAGAAAATCTAGGTGTGACTACCAAAGTCAATCTCAAAGATTATTCCCATTGAGATGTACCTCCACTATAGTGGAAGAACATCCATGAAGCACATGAAGAAACTGAGTCAGTGTGATCACTAGCATCAGACCCTTCATGGTTGCATGAGGACACCCATTTATGAATGTGTAAAGCAGTAGTACAAGAGGAGGAGAGGTTATAAGCGAGGAAACTAGGCATGAGATGACACCCATGAACCCTCCAAGATCCTACCCTATGCACCTGTAGTGTTCCCTAATGAGGAATTTGAGCCTCACAGATGGGCAGAGGTCCTAGCCACAATGGACATAGTGTTGAATGAAGAACAATGGACTCCTCACTATGACGAGGATGGCTATGACATCTCTATCTTCATGATAGAACCCATAATAAGTGAGCCTATTTTAGAACAAGGTACTAATGTGACCCCAGAGCCAACCGATGCAAGTGATGAAGAATGTCAAGGGAGCACTAGATTGTGCTCTCTGACCACACTAGATAAGATTTTGAAAATATACTTTCGATTACAAGTGGGTACATAGTGGGTGTAAATGCATATTTGGGAAGCTAAAGGTGTCTAAAAAGGTGCCTTGAAGTCATATTGGCAGGTGTAGAGCAGGATTATTGCAACACCAAGCCATCTGTGGATTGTATCCAATCATCTCCTCACAATGTTATTAGAGCTACATCAACTCAACATGGGAGATGGATTTCCTTCATCCATTGACAAATTGGATCGAGGTAATTGCTCAACTTTGTCACTTAGAATGGAAGCATATCTTCAAGGGAGAAATCTCTATGGTTACATTTTTGGAGATGAGATGATGCCACATCTCTGAAGCAAAGGACAACCAACTCAAGAAGAACAAGAGAGGTTAACTACATGGTGCTCAAAGAATGCTCTAGCGAGGTCTTACATTCTTAACTCAATCTCTGATTTTTTACTTCCACACATTAGGAGCTTCAAGAATTCACAAGAGACGTGGAATGTCCTTGAAGCATTCTTCTCATCAAGCACTAGAGCTAGGAAGAACCAACTCTGGGTGGAGTTTACCACACTCAAGAAGATGCCCAAACAAGCATGACTGATTTTGTCACAAAAATGAAAGAGTTAGCATATCAACTTGGGAGCATTGGAGAAGTCATTGAAGAAGAGCAGATAGTGAGACAAGTAATCAATGGAATCAGAGTAGATGATAAATGGGAAGCTTTCACCACAACAATGGGCCTATACATGGATATGCATGTAACCAATCCTTTGCCCTATATATAGATAAGAACAAGAGTAAAGATAGCAAAAGGAAAGGTAAAAGATCTGATGATGAAGGTAGTACCTCTAAAGCAAACTTTGCAGGTAGAGGTAGAGGTTAAGGGGAAGAGGAAGAGGAGGTTGACAAGGCAGGAGGAGATTTCAAAGCTTCTCTCCATGTGTCATATGTGGCCTAACTAATCATAAAACTAAGAAATTAATTTGTAATAGTTAGCTATGCCCTTGAACTAGATGTGTCTAAAAGGTATCGGGTCAATTGTTATCAGAGAGTGAGAACTGAACATTTTTTTGAGAGGTTCAAGTCCAAAAATAGCAAGTTTTTCATAGTGCATCAATGTGCAAGTTATCTGTTTTGGCACAAACATTTGACAATGATGCCCCAAGGTACATAGTTGGTCTAAATGCATATTTGGGAAGCTAAAGATGTCTAATAAGGTGCCTTGAAGTCACATTGGTAGGTGTAGAGAAAGATTATTGCAATACCAGCTCATCTCTGGATTGTATCCAATCATCTCCTCACAACCACTAACTTTTAATGTGACACTTCAAGCATCTAACCCTTGTCCTTGTACTAATCCACTAACATCTTGACTAAATGATCAACTTTGTAATAATCACCCCTCACTGTCTCATTACAACAATTGATGACACCCATCATGAAAAAATATATATGCATTATTCAAAGCAATCATGTAGGAAGTCTAGTGACTTGCATTAGACACAAAGATATCGTTAAAAAGTCTCTTGACAACACAAGGCTACCTAGGAGGCACATCAACTATGGAAAAGAATTGTAGTCTCGCTCTCTTGGGATCCAGATTAATTTCCATGCTAATGTGTTATCCTTTTGTAGTAGATCTTTGCACAAACACTCATGATCAAAATGTAGACAAGAGAATTGTTGGAACTCAAGGTCAAACACAAGCATGGAAGCACATCAGAAAAGCAAACACACAAGAAGAGGGAGCAAGTAGGGAGCTCCAAGAAGTCTAGGTCAAATTTTCAAAAGAATCCTCTATAAAAACAGTGATTTTGATCACTCAAACCATTGTAAATATCATTTCACCTTTTTGTAACTCCATTTTGTTCAAGCCGAGGAGTCCTCAAGCTTAAGGAGTATTAGAAGTATCCATCTTCACATCATTTCACATGTGTGGGAGTGCAAGAAAGAGCTAGGAAGTGCTTGGGAGTGCATGCGTTTGTGTTTTTCATGATTTTTTGCACATTTGGGGCTCGGTGCAAAAATTCGAATTTCCCGCTTAAAAACCAAAAAATCGTGACTTTCTCAAAAAATCGTGATTCTCTGGAAAATTCAAAAATTCTTTCCGCCTAAAAATTCTGGAGAAAGTCATGATTCCTTGGAGTTAGCATTTGGAGAAAATCGCAATTCTCTAGAGTTAGCATTTTGAGAAAATCACGACTCTTTGGGTTTGTGGATTTGGAGAAAGTCGTGATTCTCTGGCCTTATTGGGTTCAAGAAATTCGCGATTCTCTGGACTTGGGCATTTTGAGAAAATCGTGATTCTCTAAAACTGAGAAAATCGCGATTCTCTGGAAGAACTTCACGATTCTTTGGACTTAGTGCTTTTGAGAAAGTCGCGATTTCCTAGACTTAGAGATTTGAGAAATTTGCGATTCTTTGCTTGGAAGATTTTGAGAAAGTCGCGATTATTTGGAGTGGATTTTGAGAGAATCGCGATTCTCTGATAAAAAAACGCAACTTGTTGGTTGCATGATTTGCAAAAAACCACGATTCTCGGAGAGGTCTTGTTTGCCTGTTTTGACCCCTAGAAGCCTGATTAGGCATAACTTTTTCATCAAAAGTCCATTTTTCGAGCTCTATAGCTCGTTAGAAAGCTTGTTTTGAATCCTACATGGCGTCAAATGTTTTTTTATAAGAATAGTGCATTGATTTCAGATAGAGTAATTTGAAGTTGACCTTCAGGTTGGGTTGGGAAGCCAAGGGGGCTCCAAAGGATTTTGAGGAATACAAAGGGAAAATTGGGACTAGAAGACAAAGCTTATGACCCTAAGATCTGGTAGACACCTAGGCAAGGATAGACAAAGCATTAGATCATGTGAGGCTAGTATCAACCATACAGCTAACTCTTGGGTACAACAACTAAGTGGTTATCCTTATGTACTAAGTTCAGACACAAGTGATTTAGAAATGTCTTTTAGCATGGGGAATCTTGCAGGTGCTCAGGCACTGCCTATCTACAAACACCAGAAGTTCCATATAAGACACAATTGGAATATATTTGGACCAACCAATTAGGTGCTCGCATCTATGAGGATGGTCTAAGACGATCAGTTGTCCAACTCAAAAATCCGGATCAACCCTTTGGACTTGAATACCCAGTGTTCAAGTTCAAAGAGGGGTTATACATTGATAAGGAAGGAACCATGTATGTGGTCACCAACTTACCAGACAAGATAGATGAGTTTGGCAACATCATTGTAGAGAATAAGATAGGAGACTTAGAGCAAGGAGATGTAGGACGAGAACCCGACTCCTGAGGAATCATTGTTTGAAGTACCAGAAAATTTCAAGAAATATGAAGTTCAAGACCAAAAAATTTTGGTACAGATGTCTAAGAGAGAAGCCATCATAGGAGAAGTGTATGACAATAAAGAAAAGACCAAAAAGATTGTAGTAACCATTGAAGAGAATGAAGAGCGATGTACATACATAGAAGAAGACCTAAGTGTAGAAGAAGAAGCAAATCTTGTAGCTTTATTAAGGGAATATAGGGATGTGTTTGCATGGCACTATAGAGACTTGAAGGGGGTAGGTAGATCCAAGAATATGCTCTCATACGATTCCCATGACGGCTGATGCCAAGCCCACCAAACAGAAGCCCTACACATATAATGAGACTTATGCTGCAAAAATAAAAGAAGAAATTGATAGGTTAATTGAAGCTGGATTTATCTATGAGATTGAGCATACTAAATGGGTGTCCCCCATTGTAGTGGTGCCCAAGAAGAACGGGAAGTTGTGAGTGTGTATTAACCTTAAAAAAGTTAATGCCGCTATGATTAGAGATAGCTATCCACTTCCAATCATTGAACATTTATTGGAGGTGTTGCAGGCAAGGAACTTTATAGCTTCCTTGATGGATTTTCAGGTTACAACCAAGTAGCCATAGCCCCAGAAGATCAACACAAAACAGCTTTTGCCACAGAGTGGGGAATCTTTGCATTTTGTGTGATGCCATTTGGGTTCACCATGCACTTGCAACATTCCAAAGGCTCATGTGTCATGTCTTCAAAGAGTTCTTGTGAAAGAACTTAGAAGTATATGTAGATGATTTACGTGCTCACACTCCATGTTGAGTATATATAATCTCCATCCCTAGGAAATAAGACAAATTTCCCAAATCACTTATCTTAAACTCATTTTCCATATGCTTCTTTAGCTCCTTGATTCCTTGAGCATCGTTACCTGTGACAATAATATCATCAACATAAATACACACATAAATGTATCTATATTCATTTGCTTTCACTAGCAAGCTACTATCTGCCTTTGAGGCTTGATATCCAAGTTCATTCAAGAACTTGACCAATCTGTAATTCCATGCTCTTGGAGCTCTCTTAAGCCTGCACACATAATGTGATTCATTTGACTCTTTAAAACCCTCTCGTTGCTCCATGTATACTTCATCTGCAATATATCCATTTAGAAATGCATTCTTTATAACTAATTGAGAAAGTTTCCAACCTTTATATGTAGGGATTGCAATTATAGTTCTGATTGTGGACATCTTGGCTACTGGACTAAAGGTTTCATCATAATCCACTCCATGTGTCTGGGCATATCCTTTGACCACAAGTCTAGCCTTGTATCTAGACACTTTTCCATCTGCAAACCTCTTTGTTTTGTACACCCACTTACATCCAATCACCTTCTGATTCTTTGGCCTTGGCACCAATTCCCATGTCTCATTCTCAAGTAGAGCATCATACTCTTCTTGCATTGCTTTTTCTCGATTTTCCTTTCCTTTAGCTTCATCATATGTGGATGGATCTTCATCTGTCTTCACAATGTAAGTCTAATCTTTGGTTGTCAAGAAAGAGGTATCATAACTATACCTGATAGGTTGTTTTCTATCTCTTGATGATTTTCTAGTTTTTGCACTTCTTGAAGTTTCTCCTTCATTTTGTTCTGGATCAAACCTTGGTCTATCTTCATAATTGTCCTACATTTCATTTCTACAAAGATCATAATCAACATCTTCTTCATATACCTTCATCGTTGACTTCCCTTTCCTTTTGATTTCTTCAAGATCTGTACATACATTATCTGATCCTATAAACCATGTGCTTTGCTCATCAAATGTAACATCTCTTGAAACAAGAAATTGTCTTGTGGATGGATTCCACAACCTGTATCCCATTTGTTTATCATCATACCTAATAAACATATATTTTTTTGCTTTAGGTTCTAGATAATGTCTCAATTGAGATGGAACATAAGCATATGCCAAACATCCAAATATTTTGCAGTGATCAAGAGTAGGTTTCTTACCCCACCATGATTCATAAGGAGTCCTTCCCTCCAAAGCTTTGCAAGGCAACCTATTCACAAGATAAGTTGCAGTATTAATTGCTTCTGCCCACATATAATTAGGACACCTTTTTTCCTTCATCATTGATCTTGTAAACTCTACAAGAGTTCTATTTCTTCTTTCTGCAACTCCATTTTATTGTGGGGAGTACCTGCAAGCCACTTCTCTTTTGATACCTACATTCCACATATAATCATCAAATTCTTTAGAAAAATATTCTCCCCCTCCATCTGATCTCAATCTCTTGAGCTTTTGTCCTGTAATTCTTTCTGCATAGGCATGATAGTGTTTAAATGTCTCAAACACTTCAGATTTATCCTTGATCACATATGGAGTAATCCATCTGGTTGCATCATCAACAAATAGCACATAATACCTTGATCCATTTATGCTATAGTCCTTTGAAGGACCCCACACATTTGTATGAACCAATTCAAGCATATTTGAATACATGTATCCCTACTTATTATATGATTTCTTATGAGCTTTACCTAACTGACAAGCCTCACATTTGTATATCATGTGTTGACCTTCAACATTTGGTAGACCAAGCATTGCACCATTCTTTGTCATTTCTTTAATTCCCCTTTCATTAAAATGTCCTAACCTCTTGTGCCATAGATCTAATTCAGACATCTTTTGGCTTCCATAAGTAAACAATGCATGTCCCACATTACCTTGGACTTTGAGGGTAAATAATCTTCCTTCCTTTTTCCCTGTGACAATGCTTCTATATCCTTGACTTGGATCTTCAACATAAACACCATCACTTGTAAATCTGACTTCATATCCCTTCTCAACAATTTGCCCTACACTTATTAAATTTTTAGGGATTGTTGGAACATAAAGTACCTTACTTAGGAGTGTACTTCCACTCCTTGTCTTCACTGATCCAATGCTCTCAACTTTGTGTTTGGTATTATATCCTGTTTGAACTGTATGTCCATTCACTTTAACTTCCATATCAGTCATTAAAGAAATATTACCACTCAAATGATTACTACATCCTGAATCAGTATAAAACACCATTTGATCTTCATTGATTACTTCATGAGTTGCATTAAGAATAAGTGTCAAGTCTTCCTTCTAATCTGAAGCATAATTGTAATATGTATTGTTATAGGATTGAGTTTGAAAACTCCTTCCTCCTCCTCTAGAAAATGAGGTTCTACCACCTCTTCCTCTGAAGTTGCCTCTTTGATTTCTGCCTCCTCTTCCTCTAGGACTGAAATTCTGATTATGACTTCCACCATTCTGATTGTTATACCAACAATCATTTGCCAAATGATTTGTTCTACCACAAATCCAACAAGATTTAGTATTATCTTTGTTCTTACCTCCTCTTCCTTTACCTCTGAAATTCATCTTCCCTTTCATGAAGTTTACTTGATTCGAAGATCCTTCTTCATCATTTGTGTGCTTGTCTTTAGCATTCTTCTTCTTATCCTTTGAATACATTGCTTTGACTTGAACCTCTATCGTTCTCTCCTTTAATGTCCTGCTCAAATGTTAGCATATGTCCTAAACAATTGATTAAGATCAGGAGTAAAATGATTTAATGATAGTTCTGTAGACAATATGAAAGGTTTCCACTTTTCATCTCCTCTTAGACCTGTAAGTATTTGCCTTACCACTTGTCTTCTTCAATTTCTTCATCTACTGCTCCCAAGTAAATTCATCCTTCATCCTTGTAACATAATTAGAAATTGATTGAGAGCCCTTCTTCTTGAATGTTGTAAATTCAACCCATAGTGAAGCCTTCCTCGATTTGGTTGTGTTTTGGAAATGTTCTTCCAAAGCATTCCATATATCAGCTTCACTTTCTAATCCTCTAATGTGTGGTAGAAGATAATCATTTATAGCCATGTAAATAATGCTCCTAGCTTGAGCATCTCTCTTCATCCAATTCTTCAATTCTGCAAGTTCTTCTCTTGTTGGAACACTTGGATCCTTAAACTCAGGCTTTTCTTCTTCTCCTGTAATGAATGATATCAAGTCTTTGCTCATGAGGTGTGCTTCCATCCTCATGGACCATGCTGGATAGTTCTCTCTATCTAGCTTGTCAATCTGCAAGCTTTCTCCCATCTCTTGACTTCTGTGTTTGCAATTACTAAGATTTATGGTAATATAATGTACCTTTGATATGAAGCTTCAATCCTTCTTGATCCTTTGAACCCGTGCTTTGTTCTTCTTTAAGTTTTCTTCCAAACTTTACTCTTTGCTCCTTCAATTCACAAGATCTTTGATATCTGCAACAGTAGAGGTTCTCCTTGCTTCTTCTTCACCTTAATTTGATCTTTCTGCTTTGATACCACTACTAGAGACCTCTTAATCTCCAAATGTATGATCTATCTTGACTTAAGAACTCTTCTATATCAAGAATAAATCAAACTTTACACAAACCTCAAACTCTTTCATATATATTAAGAAATACTTCTCTGTATGAAGTTTTCTTCATCTTCAGGACTCTGCTTCAAAAATGGACTTCAATCTCTACATAAGACTTCGAATTTTAATCATTCAAATGATACTCACATGTTCGTACTACCTTTGCGCAATCATATTGATCATTAGTTTTTCAAAAGAACTATTAGATTTCTAATTTGATCACTTAGATCAAACCTGTGCCAAAAACCGCCTTCCAAAAATGATGACTTTGTCATGGTCAACTTCTTAAGTTGATTTCTCTTAGAATCTAACCCGTTTTGCTAAGTGATTTTGAACAAAGCTTCCTTGCCTTATAAATTTAGTTTTGAATGCTCAAACATAAAAAAATTTACACTGAGCACTGAGATCCAAGCAAATCTTTGAACAAGAAAATGTGCGATTCTGAGAACTTCACTTGCAGACTTCTACATATGAATGTTCCTACTTGTCATACACTCAACCTGAAGAGAATTAGATCATCAAACTTTGATCATAGCTTGATTAGCTTCTGAATTAGATTTGTACAAAAGATTTCCTGATCTACATGATCAGGCTCAGAGAATTCTAGGATACACCAGTCGCTAACTCATGAAAAAACTCTCTAAACATCTATCTCTTGAGAACCTTGAAATCTATTTACTATATTCTCATCTATTCTTCATCTCTCTCTATTAATCACGACTATACATGAGCTTATATATACATGTCATTATAGATTCGTCACTACATCAAGTATTTTTGAAGTGTTTTTCAAAGCTATTATACATAAATGTACAAAACATTTCTTCCTGATTCTTCACTTGAATTCATGCTTTGAGCTTGAGTCTTTTCTTCACTTCTTCATTCCTAAGCTTCATGTAATCATCCATTTATGATTGTCTTTCTCCAACATAGAAGATGTCGGTGTCTCTACCCAAGAGGAAAAAGAACCTCTCACCAGCATCAAAACTATAAAATCAAAGTATGGAAGTGAGGGTGGTCAAAAGAAAAAGAAAAGAAAAGCAGTGAAACAAGAAGAGGAGGAATCATTGTTTGAAGTACCAAAAAATTTCAAGAAATAAGAAGTTGAAGACCAAAAAGTTTTCGTACGGATGTCTAAGAGAGAAGCTATCACAGGAGAAGCATATGATATTAAAAAAAAGACCAAAAAGATTGTAGTAACGATTGAAGAGAATGAAGAGCGATGTACATACATAGGAGAAGACCTAAGTGTAGAAGAAGAAGCAGAGCGTGTAGCTTTATTAGGGGAATATAGGGATGTGTTTGCATGGCACTATAGAGACTTGAAGGGGGTAGATCCAAGAATATGCTCTCATACGATTCCCATGACGGTTGATGCCAAGACCACCAAACAGAAGCCCTACACATATAATGACACTTATGCTGCAAAAATAAAAGAAGAAATTGATCGGTTGATTGAAGCTTGATTTATCTATGAGATTGAGCATACTGAATGGGTGTCCCCCATTGTATTGGTGCCCAAGAAGAACGAGAAGTTGCAAGTGTGTATTAACCTTAAAAAAGTTAATGCCGCTACGATCAGAGATAGCTATTCGCTTCCAATCACTGAACATTTATTGGAGCGTGTTGCAGGCAAGGAAGTTTATAGCTTCCTTGATGGATTTTCAGGTCTCTTTATCATGTATCATTAATTCTAGATTGGAGTGCTCCATTGGTAGAATTCACGAGATCGGGAACATTCCCTAGTGAGGCTAGCCTAGCAAGAAAATGAAGCATGGAGCAAGAGGCTCAGGACTATGCCTTAGTAGGAGACAACCTATATCGAAGAGGCAAGGATGGTTACTTACGATTGTGCGTTCATGAATCTGACTATTTGAAACTCTTAGAAACTACACACAGTCGTGTTGCAAGTGGACACTTCAAGACTGATCGAGTAATCAAGACCATTCTATTCTTAGGACTTTGGTGGCCCACTCTTCATATGGATGCACATACCTATATGAAGAAATGTGATACAAGCCAACGTGCACAATATCCAATTAGAAAAGATGAGATGCCTTTGAGGCCAGTGATGGGAGGACGTGCATTTTTGAAGTGGGGTATAGACTTTGTAGGTCCTATTAGCCCCCCATCTAGAAATCCCCATGCAAAATACATTATTGTAGCCACAGATTACCTTACAAAGTGGGTAGAAGTCAAAGCCACAACCAATAATGATGCTCAAATAATGACTAAGTTCTCATTTGAGAATGTGTTCATGAGATATGGACTACCAATAGAGTTAGTGAGCGATAGAGGCACACACTTCTTGAATGAAGTTATTGAAAACCTCTCCAAGAATTCTTGGTGTTACATAAGAAGTCTGCCCCCTATCATCCATAAGCTAACGGACAAGCCGAGAGCACAAATAAGATCCTATGTAATGTATTGACAAAACTGGTCAATAATAAACGCTCTGATTTGGATAAACAACTTCCTCATGTTGTTTGGGCTTATCGAGTTGCCTACAAAACAGTACTCAATGCCACCCCATTTCAGATGGTCTTTGGACAGAATGCTGTGCTACCATTAGATTTCCTAATCCCAACTTTAAAAGTAGCACAAAAGCACGAGTGGAATGGGCATGAGCTATCCTCTAGGATCTTTGATCTAGAATGTTTAGGGGAGACGAGGCTACGAGCTCCAGCAATATCTATGCTGCAAAGAAAAGACAAAAGGCATACTTTGATGCACACATTAAAGATAAAGGATTGAAAGAGGGAGACTCAGTGTTGATGTATACACTAAAGCAACATGCCCATAAATTGGAAACGCGAGGATATGGACCCATGATCATTAGTAGAATTTCCACTAGCAGTGTGGTTCAATTGGCCACTTTAGAAGGTGATATCTTGCCAAACTATATAAGTGGTTGTCGAGTCAAGTTATATCAAGAACCTCTTACAGAGGATATGCTAATGAGACTCAAGACTGTTAAGAAGTGAAAAGAAGAGGAGTTAAGGGTTAGAGAAGAAGCACAGGTAGAGGCTAGAGAGTGCATAAGGCAAAATAAGTTAAGGCGACTAGGCCTAGATGTCAACCCAAAAGCCCCAAAATATCACATGGACATGTGCCAAAAATCAGGCATAATTACTTCTCAAATAATCGACCGACACCCCTTTATGACTGTAGAGGTAGGGCGAGGAAAGAGTTTAAGGACTCTGAGAGCATTGATTAACTCAGGTGCAGAAACTAGTGTAGTTAGAATTTCGTACTGCCAAGACCTGCAATTGAACATCAAGCCTATAGAAGCCTATCTTATAGGGTTGGGAGGTGTGAAAAACCCCTTGCTTGGGAAAGGTGGAGCTTCCCATCTACCTTCAAGATGTCCCAATGAGAGTCAAAATGCTAGTGTGTCAAGATGAAGATCTTACAGAGCCACTTGTCTTGGGTCAAGATTGGATTTACTACCATGTAGTCAACTTGAACCTGAGAAGTCAAACACATGTCATCTATGACATTTTAGTGTTCATGTGTCAACCCTTGCTAGAAGAATGTGACCCTAGTGACATCATAGAAGAAGATGAGAATGAGGATGATCTAGAGTCCATTGTGATGGATAGTTGCTTTAACTTAGAAAAGCACTATCTAGAAGATGTCGATGTATCTACCCAAGAGGAAAAAGAACCTCTCATCAGCATCAAAACTATAAAATCAAAGTATGGAAGTGAGGGCGGTCAAAAGAAAAAGAAAAGAAAAGCAGTGAAACAAGAAGAGGAGGAATCATTGTTTGAAGTACCAGAAAATTTCAAGAAATATGAAGTTGAAGACCAAAAAAATTTGGTATGGATGTCTAAGAGAGAAGCCATCACAAGAGAAGTGTATGATAATAGAGAAAAGACCAAAAAGATTGTAGTAACCATTTAAGAGAATGAAGAGCGATGTACATACATAGGAGAAGACCTAAGTGTAGAAGAACAAGCAGAGCTTGTAACTTTATTAAGGGAATATAGGGACGTGTTTGCATGGCACTATAGAGACTTGAAGGGGGTAGGTAGATCCAAGAATATGCTCTCATTCGATTCCCATGACGGCTGATGCCAAGCCCACCAAAGAGAACCCCTACACATATAATGACACATAAAAGAAGAAATTGATATGTTGATTGAAGCTGGATTTATCTATGAGATTGAGCATACTGAATGGGTGTCTCCCATTGTAATGGTGCCCAAGAAGAATGGGAAGTTGTGAGTGTGTATTAACCTTAAAAAGTTAATGCCGCTACGATGAGAGATAGCTATTCGCTTCCAATCACTGAACATTTATTGGAACGTGTTGCAGGCAAAGAAGTTTATAGCTTCATTGATGGATTTTCAGGTTACAACCAAGTAGCCATAGCCATAGAAGATCAACACAAAACAACTTTTACCACAGAGTGGGGAATCTTTGCATTTTGTGTGATGCCATTTGGGATCACCAATGCACCTGCAACATTCCAAAGGCTCATGTGTCATGTCTTCAAAGAGTTCTTGCGAAAGAACTTAGAAGTATATGTGGATGATTTATGTGCTCATTCCCAAGAAAGAAGATACCACATTCCTAAATGCCAAGGCCAAGGAACGTGAAAGAGGTACAAACCTTTATGGGACATTGTGGATATTACCGCAGGTTCATCCACATGTATGGGATCATAGCTAAACCTCTTTATGATTTGTTGACAAATTTTGAGTGGAACGACAAATGTGAAAATTCCTTCAACGAGTTGAAGAGGCAGTGCACAACACTAATACTGACCACTTTGGATTGGAATAAACCATTTCATGTCCATGTAGATGCATCCAATCATGCAATAGGATGTGTGCTAGCACAACCAACAGGTGAAGGAAATCTATATTTGCCTATAACCTATGCAAGTAGGCAATTGAATACGGCTGAACAAAATTATACAACAATTGAAAGAGAAGGCTTAGGCATGGTATACACCATAAAGAAGTTTAGACACTATCTATTGGCCAACAAGTTCAAGTTTTTCATTGATCATCAAGATTTATTATATTTGGTCAACAAGCCTTGCAATACAGGATGCTTAGTAAGATGGTTCCTCGTACTAATGGAATACGATTTTGAAGTTGTTGTTAGGAAAGGTAGAACCCACCTCAAGGCAAATCACCTTTCTTGCATCACTTCAGGAGAGCCATTGCAAGGAGTGTCTGATGAACTACCTGACGCTCATCTATTCAATTTAGAAGTTGTTCCTAAATGGGCAAATAAGTGGGTACTAGTCCTAAGATTTGGACCCGCACGTAAGGATGTGAGAACAGATAAAGAAGAAATTGTAAAAACACAAAACTATAAAATATTGGTAGGAAGCATATACAAACAAGATATAGAGGGTGTATTAGCTTGTTGTGTCGAGGATTATGAACATATTTGTTGGTTGCAACAAGCTTATGAAGGATTGCTAGGAACTCACTATTCTAAGCAAAGAACATTGTAGAATCTAAAACTAGGAGTGTATTGGCCTAGTATGGACAAAGAAATACATGAGTGGATTAAGAATTGTCCAGAGTGCAAAGAGAGACCCCTAGTGGAGCATGCTACTCTTTATCATGTATCATTAATTCCAGATTGGAGTGCTCCATTGGTAGAATTTATGAGATCGGGAACACTCCCTAGTGAGGCTAGCCTAGCAAGAAAACGAAGCATGGAGCAAGAGGCTCAGGAATATGCCTTAATAGGAGACAACCTATATCAAAGAGGCAAGGATGGTTACTTAAGATTGTGCGTTCATGAATCAGACTATTTGAAAATCTTAGAAACTGCACACAGTAGTGTTGCAAGTGGACACTTCACGCCTGATCGAGTAATCAAGACCATTCTATTCTCAAGACTTTGGTGGCCCAATCTTCATATGGATGCACATACCTATATGAAGAAATGTGATACATGCCAACGTGCACAATATCCGATTAGAAAAGATGAGATGCCTTTGAGGCCAATGATGGGAGGACGTGCATTTTTGAAGTGGGGTATAGACTTTCTAGGTCCTATTGGCCCCCCAGCTAGAAATTCCCATGCAGAATACATTATTGTAGCCACAAATTACCTTACAAAGTGGGTAGAAGTCAAAGCGACAACCAATAATGATGGTCAAACAACGGCTAAGTTCTTATTTGAGAATGTGTTCACGAGATATGGACTACCAATAGAGTTACTGAGCGATAGAGGCACACACTTCTTGAATGAAGTTATTGAAAACCTTCTCCAAGAATTCTTGGTGTACGCTCTGATTGGGATAAACAGCTCCATCATGTTGTTTGGGCTTACTGAGTTGCCTACAAAACAGTACTCAATGCCACCACATTTCAGATGGTCTTTGGACAGAATGCTAAGTGGAATGGACATGAGCTATCCTCTAAGATCTTTGATCTAGAACATTTAGGCAAGACGAGGCTACGAGCGACAACAGGTATCTATGCTGCAAAGAAAAGATAGAAGGCATACTTTGATGCACGTATTAAAGATAAAGGATTGAAAGAGGGAGACTTAGTGCTGGTGTATACACTAAAGCAACATGCCCATAAATTGGAAAAGCGAGGATATGGAGCCATGATCATTAATAGAATTTGCACTAGTAGTGCGGTTCAATTGGCCACTTTAGAAGGTGATATCTTGCCAAACTATATAAGTGGTTGTCGAGTCAAGTTATATCAAGAAACTCTTATATAGGATATGCTAATGAGACTCAACACTGTTAAGAAGCGAAAAGAAGAGGAGTTAAGGGTTAGAGAAGAAGCACAGGCAGAGGCTAGAGAGTGCATAAGGCAAAATAAGTTAAGGTGACTAGGCCTAGATGTCAACCCAAAAGCCCCAAAATATCACATGGACATGTGGCAAAAATCAGGCATAATTACTTCTCAAATAATCAACCGACACCCCTTTATGACCGTAGAGGTAGGTTGAGGAAAGAGTTTAAGGACTGTGAGAGCATTGATTGACTTAGGTGCAACAACTAGTGCAGTTAGACTTTCGTACTTCCAAGACCTGCAATTGAACATTAAGCCTGTAGAAGCCTATCTCATAGGGTTGGGAGGTGTGGAAACCCCTTGCTTGGGCAAGGTGGAGCTTCCCATCTACCTTCAAGATGTCCCAATGAGAGTCAAAATGCTAGTGTGTCAAGATGAAGACCTTACAGAGCCACTTGTCTTGGGTCAAGATTGGATTTACCACCATGTAGTCAACTTGAACCTGAGAAGTCAATTTCTTCAAGTTTGAGTGCATGAACAATGCATTACATTACAATTAGAGAATGACATGATCACAGATCTAGGCATCATAGAGTTTCTTCATTCTCCTAAGACTAATCTTTGAGAAGAAGATGTTGTAGGTTTCAAAAGCTCTGTGATGCAGAAGGAGTCAATTATGGAGGCACAGACTCGCAGGTGAGTGGATCTTTCTTCTTCAAAGACTAATGTAGCCACAAGAGTTCCTCTACAAAGGCAAGCACAATAGTTCAAGACAACTTCTATATCAACTAAAAAGACACCATTCGACAAGAAAGCAGTTTTGGGCATGAAGTAGATCTGGGTACGAAAGGGAGGACAACCACTGGCCTTGCCCCCACAACTCCCATCCAGACAAGCCAACCAGGCCAGAAGACGAACGAAGAAACTAGGGCAAGCTCAACCACAAGGTATCCGACAAGTTTGGGCACCTAAGAAATTAGCTGCCGCTCAACAAGGACAATCACAAATATGGGTACCCAAGAAGATCTTACATACACAACAACCTATGCTCTCCCACATGAGAAAAATCTCAACAAAGAAGTCAAGGCGAGGAAAGGTTCAGAACCAAATACCAAGACCAAAAGAAGACCAACTCACCTCTTCAAAAAGAGTCAGAAGACCAGCAACAATGGTATGGGTATGGAAGCCAAAGCATTAGTTACCCCCGCAGATCCAAAGAACCAACCACGTCGGATACAAAATTTATGAAACCATCCAGGGATGAAGAAGCCCAAGGTGATCTCGATGCAACCAAACATGGTTCTCAAATGGATCCCTGTAAGGAGGAATGATCAGTTGTCATCTCGAGATCCGATGGATACCTCCATCAAAGATGACATCAACATCCGCAAGTGACATCGAAAGCCTCGATGAGCAACAACCATGTGCTCCTTGCACAACCCTATCTTTTGCACCATTCAGGTCATGCCTTTCCAAAGTATGCATTAATATAGGGCCACATTACATGGCCGTGCATAGACACATTTGAGAGTCCTAGGCACAAGAGCACATTGACATATGTCAACTATGTTTACTGTTTCTAACCTCTTTCTTCTTGTTTTGTGCAATTGTTCCTCTCTTTAACAAAAAGAAACAAGGAGAAGAAGAATAAAAAGAGAGAGAGAGAAAGAGAGCTTGTTCCAAGGTTTGGCTCATGGAACATGAATGAGTCATGCTTAGTTGAAGGTGGAATCATGGGATGACAGACTCGAGAGGCGTGGGGGGTGTTGGAACTCAAGGTCAAGCACAAGCATGGAAGCACATCAAAAAAGTGGACACACAAGAAGAGGGAGCAAGTAGGGAGCTCCAAGAAGTGTAGGTCAAATTTTCAGAAGAATCCCCTACAAAAATAGTGATTTTGATCACTCAAACCATTGTAAATATTATTTCACCTTTTTGTAACTCCATTTTTTTCAAGCCGAGGAGTCCTAGAGCTTAAGGAGTACTAGAAGTATCATCCTACCAATTTTGATAATTTTTAGACTCCGGTTGAGCCCTCAAATAAGCCCTAGAACTTAATTTTTAACTAGGCCAGACATTAGGTCTGGACAGGGCCAAAACTACTCAAAAAACTGTAAAAAGGGCTAGAGAGCTCATTTTTGGGGTTAGCTTGTTAGAGAATTAGCTTGTTGTAGATTTGAGCTTTTTTGAGAGAACTCTTTGTAATCAAAGCTTTCCATTGTTCCTCTCTTTGATCTTACCTTGTGCATGTGTGTGTATATGTGTGTGCATGCTTGTGTGCTTTCACTCACACACGTGCCTTCACTTGCTTGTGGTCTTCATACCAGTCCTCATGTCTCCGCGGATTGACAAGTAAAGGAGGTGGTGCTTACACTTGAGCTACAAGAATCATTAGGGGTAGGCCTCAGGCAACATGTTGTGGATTTTGAACAACTACCAATTGAAGACCATCCTTCAATGTTACCCCTCAAATTTCAAGGATTTACTGGGTTGAATGCCAATAGAAGATCCACCAATAGGAAAGACAGAGTGCATCCACCCCAAGTTGCACTGGTTTCAAGGCCTGACAGGACCCCTCGTGAGTATAGAGCATATTTATGAAGCAAACATTTGTTTCAATGGCAAAACTTGGGGACGATACCAATTCTTCTCCAAACATTTTGAAACACTCCAAAACACCATGGAATTGAGGCATTTGTAGGATAAAGCTGGGTTCACAGAATACATCAGTGCACCTCTACCCAAAACTGACTTCTATCATTGTTACTACTTAGTTACCACTCTCTAGACCTTTGAAAGGAGAACTTCCAAGAACTTTTTTCCTTCCCTCATTAGTAATCGAGCCCCCTTTAAGAATTTTAAGCACACTCAAGGTCTTATTAGAGCAGCTTTGAAAATTAGTGGCTCCCATACTCCCATAGAAAAAGAACGTTTAATTCCTGAATCAATGAAAAAAAGAGATGTATTGAAATGGGAAAATATATTAGCCATCACTCGAGCTGTCCACACCAGTGCGCATATGCATGCAACATTTTGCATTCCTAGCTCAAGATCGTTTCATGCAACCGCATAGGAGAATCTGGTTTGGGTTGTATTTGACCAACATTGTTCCAAAGACAATCGATTTGGCTAGCTGGGTTTAAGAACAACTATTTTTGGCTAATCAAAGGTGGGCACACAAGAGCGATTCATGGATGTTGTGCAATCATGTTGATCGTGTATGTGTGCTTGGCTGATGTACCCATGGAAAGAGCACTCTCCAGTGTGTACTTACATGTGTGCTTGGCTGATGTACCCATGGAAAGAGCACTCTCCAGTGTGTACTTACATAAATAAAAGAGTGCCAGTAAGTCGAAAGCACACTTGGGCAAATGTATGAGGGGTTCCATTCATTGCTTATAGATTGTTGTTGTCCCTTCCCCTCAACCATCACCATAACAGTGATCGATAGAACTGCAATCAACCATCCCATTGATTCACGAACGAATATCAGGCATGCCAACACCTGAGGGATTGACTAGCGGCAAGACCACTTTTAATGCATCCACGAGTGTTATACTAGTTACAAAAGAATATGTGATTTCAGAATCGATAACTACTATGGGGACATATGTTTTCTCTTTTCTGATACCAAACATGGAAATAAACACTTTTAATACCACATTCAAATTTGAAATGCATGATGCACTTTTCAAGGAGCTCCAATTTTTAGAAGCATAGTTCCTTTCAAAAGAATGTGAGAGACCAAGCGACCCTAGCTCATAGATAGACCATGAGGAAGGCCATCATACAACAAAGCAAGAGGATGATGATAGAACAATCATAGATAGAGATGATGATGACCTTGCCAATCAACAGGATGAGGAAGATAACCAAGATACTCAACAACAACTAGAGGATACACATCCAAGAGAGCAAGATGAGGTATAAATAGTAGAACCAGACACAACGAATGGAGCTGCTAATATGATAGTAGTTCAAAGGCTATACACCATAATGTAGGCTGTATGGGCAAGAAGTTAGCTGAGAAAACAACAGAGCCACAAAATATTGCAATAGAAATTAGCAAACAATGGGTTTGAGGCAGTATTTGTTGATGCATTTAATATGTTAATTGAAACTATGGCAATGGTGGAAGCAATCAAATTCCTTAAATGCAAACCCTTGCCACATTTCGACCCATGCCACATTCAACTACTTTCACAATCGGGTGAGTACATTTGTGTTCTAATAGACGCAAATACATCGAGTAGACATGATGATCAGGTACAACCATTGACATCAACACCACCTAGAGACCTCAGTATTTCCATGGAACTACCTAACTCCCTTGAGCTCCCTTTGTCACCCTTTACTCAAGACACAACTGTATTGGAACCACACCCTCAATCACCCCACCAGGCCTCACCAACCATTGCTTGCCCCTCAAATGAGATCATCGTAGAAACATCTTCACCCTCTATCACCACCTCCAGTCCCACGACACCCATCTCCAATCCACAACCAAAGGCACCTAACCCTTTCCTACCTACCTCAACACTATTCATCCCACCATGCTTAATTGTATGCATCAAGTGAGGGACAAGCTCTCATCTTTAGGATAGAGACACCACTCTTTAGAGCAGACCATGAACCAACTCCAGGCTAACATGAATTCCCTAACTATAGAAAATGCTTCTCTCAATGCACATTACTAGGAGATTAGGGAGTCATATCATACCATGGAGCTTGAACTCAAGAGGAAAGCGAGTAGAATTGGGAGAATTTCAAAGCTGCCATGGACCATCCAAAAGAGCCACTTAGCCCTATTTGCTTCAAAGCCCTTCCTTCAGAAACTATAATATACTCCTAGAGGAAAACAAACAATTATGAGAGGACTACAATCATTTATCATAAGAATGTAATACACTACAAAGTGTTAACACTGCATTGCATCTAGGAGAACAATGTGTAACACAGACTACACAAGATGCGACACCGCCTGAGCTATTGGAAGAATCAAACAAATTACCAATGCAAGTAATAGAACTACAAAATCATTTGACATAATAGATTGCGATTCCATCACCCGACTCCCCACTTGACCTACCTAAGGCCGAAGAGACAGTGGCCATCCACAACCTACTTTCGAAGAAGGATACGAACCGCAACTGGTCAGTGGTGGAAGATTTACTTAAGAAGGAGAAGACACATTCCAACATCCATGAACAACATGGAGGAAGCTAGTGGAGGCATTGGGGAAAACACACTCAGCAAAAATAGAGGCATAGCTACAAGCAATGGCAACAATCAAAGAGACTATTCTACAATCTCCATATTTTGTAGAACTGGCACCATGCATGTACATCTCAATAAATGAGTTGCATTATAAACGATACTTTATGTATCTAGCAGAGTACAACCTAGCAATTGAGTGTGTAATAGGAAAGAAACCCACATATGCAACTCAATTCCAGCCAGAGGATCTTCCTCCATGTGCAAACAAAGGAACTATATTTAAGCCAAATCAGAGGAAGGAATTACTACAAGAATACCTTGATATTATGTACACCTGGTCAAAGGCACCATTGCATATCCTGTACAATCTGTGCTATGGCCACGTGCCCCTTCATTGATCTTGGCCCACATTCGTAGTCAAAGTACAAAAGGATCCAAAGTGTTAGGATTGGCTTAACTATCCATACTTTTCCCCACCATAAGGTCCACCTACAGTAGCATAAATGATCAGGACCATATGACACTAGCTACCATGATTGAATCGTATGACACATATAGTAGTCCAAATTTCGATAAAGATATTTGATCTCATGCAAACAACTTTCAAAGTTTTCTGACATGTTCGAGTGCCTCACGTGTCTACCCTAAGGTTTTAGCATGGTAACGGAGATCTGGTGTATGATATGAGCACCACATGATCCCTTAAGGCATGCTATTCTTGACACTACCACATTAAGTACTTATCAACCTTTTATAAATTGACTTTTGAAGAATGTTCATGATAGGATTCTAGCAGTACCACTCAAAAGTCTTCATCAGAAAGCATACCCATCTGCTCCAATTTTTTGCTTGTGAGCAAATGGTGTACTCCACTCACTAGAAATTCCCACCATAGGATATGCCTCAAGCCATACACTAGGATAAACTCGAGGTTGATTTGGCAAAAGGCTTACACATAGAAGGACACTCCCTGGCACAAGGTTTACTATAGAAGTATATTGATTGCTCCCTACAATACGGATCTATCAAGGATGATAGATGTGAAAGGGAGGGGGTGTTGGCAGTTGTCACAAGCATCAGCATAGAGGAAGCATGTAAGAAGAGGTGCATGGAGATCAACGGGGGACCACATCAATAATTTTCCAAGGTTTCATTCATCAATCTTTGATCAAAACTCTAACAATGATTCTAATCACTCACCCTTCTAACATAAAAACATAAACTTTTTTCATGCAATGCTCCATTTTGTGCAAGCCAAGGAGTCTTGAAGCTTGATGACATTAAGTAGAACTTGAGTACCAATTTTTATAATTTTAGACTCCATTTGGGTCCTCAAATAGGCCTTGGAACCTAGTTTTTAACTAGGCCACACACTAGGTCTGGACAGGGCCAAAGCTAGTGAGAAACTATAAAAAAAGCTAGAGAGCTCATTTTTGCAGCTTAGTGTGAAGAGCAAACTTGTAAGAGAGATTGAGTAATGCAAGATAGTGTTTCTCCTTCCATTGTCACTTGTATTTCCTCTCTCATGTGTATGTGTGTGCATTAGAGTGCTTCTTACTTTCATCTTCATGCACATCACTCATTCATGATCTTCATACCATCCTACCTCTTCCATGGATTGACAATTAAGGAGGTGGAGCTTCTTGATTTGGTGCTTACCCTTGTCTAGAACAATAGGTATGTCAAATGCAAAGCTTTGGCATGCATGCTTTGGTCATCCAAATTATGCTATTTTACTACGCCTGCAGAAATTTGAAAGGATGTCATCTCTGCCCAAACTTGAGGCACTTGGTAACAATGCAGAAAATTGGATGATAAAGTAATAAAATGTATTTTTTTAAAGGTACAATTCTGATGTGTATCAGCCACGAACTAAATGCATTTTGGTTAGCTATGATGTTGTTTTTGTAAGAAAATAATAGCACAATGGAATAGGCCAATATATAGAGTTGAGAGAAAAATGCAGATGAAGATAGATGCAGACTGAGAGATAGAGAACTCAAATTCTTAGATTACCAAGCGTAATGCAGTTATAATGATGGTGCTGTCCACTCATGCACCAATGTGCAGCTTAGATGGCAATCTAGACATACTCGATGAAGGGCTTACTAGTGCGCAATGCTATGTAAAGCTCAACCTGGGCTATACTTATATAGTTTTTACAAGGGGAGTTGATATAGATAAATGTAGTCGGGAGATACATAGTGGACAAAATATACAATATGAAAATATCTCCATGACTAGAAGTCCTACCATCTTGGCCCCACGGGCCGAGGCGATAGGCCCGCCAGACCCCACAAAAGGGGGCAAGGCCCCCCTCTGCACTCCCCCCATTAAGGTTCTATGGGGAAACCACATGATACAACATGGCCTCTATTTTTGCCGTCAATGACAACCCAATGGCATACTAAAGTCCTTTGAAGGACCCCACACATCTGTATGCACCAATTCAAGTCTTTCTGAATACATAAACCCATGCTTGGAATAGGATTGCTTATGAGCCTTACCTAATTGACATGCCTCACATCTGTATGTCATATGTTGACCTGCAATGTTAGGCAACCCAAGCACTGAATCATTATTAATCATGTCTTTGATACCTCTTTCATTGAAGTGTCCAAGTCTTTTATGCCAAAGATCCAATTCAGATACCTTCTGCTCTCCATATGTGAACATAGCATGTCCAACATTTCCTTGTACCTTCAATGTGAAGAGCCTTCCTTCTTTCTTTCCTGTAACAACCTGTTTATACCCTTGACTAGGGTCTTCAACATAGACTCCACCATTGGTAAATCTTACCTCATATTCTTTTTCCACAATTTGATCTACACTAATCAAATTCTTTGGAATTGTGGGAACATAAAGAACCTTACTCAGAAGAGTGCTCCCATCCTTAGCTTTGACTGAACCAATTGACTTTACCTTATGCTTTGTATTATCACCTGTCTGAACTGTATGATTAATTGCATTATGATCTAAATCAGTCATCAAAGCAATATTTCCACTTAAATGATTACTACATCCTGAATCAATGTAGAACACTCTCATGTCCTCATGTGAGGTTTCATATGTTGCATTCATAATGAGAGTCGAATCCTCCTTCTGATCTGATGCATAGTTGTAGTAGGTGTTATTATAGGATTGATTTTGGAAGCTTCTTCCTCCACCTCTTCCAAAAGAATTCCTACCACCTCTACCTCTGAAGTTTCCTCTCTGAAATCTACCACGTCTTGCTCTTTGATTAAAGTTCTGATAATTACCATTGTTCTGATTATTGTGCCAACAATCATGAGATAGATGATTGGTCTTACCACATATCCAACAAGCTCTTGCATTATCTTTGTTGTTTCTGCCTCTTCCTCTACTTCTGCCATTTCCTTTTCCTCTTATGAAATTTGCTTGGTTTGAAGTACCTTCTTCTTCACCTGATTGTTGTTTTCCTTTGTTAGCTTTCTTCTTGTCTTTAGAGTACATTGCATGACCTACACTCTTATCAACATCTCCTTTGATATCATTCTCAAAAGTTAGCATATGACCTAACAATTGATTCAAATCAGGAGTAAAGTGATCTAATGAAAGTTCTGTAGACAAAATAAAAGGCTTCCACTTCTCATCTCCTCTTAGCCCCGTGAGAATTTGTCTTACCAATTTATCTTCTTCAATATCTTCATCCACTGCACCTAAAGAATCTGCAATGTCCTTCATCTTTGTCACATAATCAGAGATTGATTGTGAGGCCTTTTTCTTGAAAGTAGTAAATTCTGCCCATAGTGAAGCCTTCCTTGATTTGGTTGTGTTTTGGAAATGCTCTTCCAAAGCATTCCAAATGTCACTTGCACTTTCAAGTCCTCTAATGTGAGGAAGCAAATAGTCATTGACTGCCATGTAGATTATGCTCCTTGCTTGAGCATCCTTCTTCATCCAATTCTTCAAATCTGCAAGCTCCTCTCTAGTTGGAACACTAGAGTCTCTAAATTCTGGCTTTTCTTCATCTCCTGTGATGTATCCCATCAGATCTTTGCTCATAAGATGAGCTTCCATCCTCATTGACCATGCAGGATAATTCTCTCTATCCAGCTTCTCAATTTGGAGACTATCTCCCATTATTTCTTTACCTGTATTGCCAACTCTTTAATCTTTATGAGAAATAAATGTACCTTGACTTTGAATCTCGCTCCTTCTGATCCTTTTGATAACTTCAATGTGTCTACCTTCAAATTTTCTTCAACCTTTATCCTTTTGCACCTTCAAGATGTAAAGATTTGTATTTCTGCAGTAGTCGGAGTCTTCTTCACTTCAATTTTGACACATCAGGCTCTGATACCACTGATGGAGAGTGTTAATCTCCAAAAGAACAAGCTATCCTTGGTATTAGATCACCTCTAGACCAAGAATAACTTTAGACTCCACTTAATTTTAGAAAACAATCACCAAATTATCAGAATTTTGGCTAACTATTGGAAACTGAAATTTCCTGAAAAGTCTACTGCAGATTAATCACTCATTGACTAATCAATCCTGTAAAGTTTTTAATAAAACTTTGCACACTGCTTCGCCTTAAGGTTGTGCAACTTTTCCAAGTTAAATTTCTCAAAATGATTGAGTACACATTGAGAAATGTGTGAAACACTTTACCTATGTCTGGAACAGCTTCTTTGCAATGGCGACTTTGACACCTGCAACTTCTTAACACTGATTCTCCCAAAGTAAATCCCGTTTGATCAAGATCTTTTAGCCATAGATGGCTTACCTTCCAACTTAGATTTTGAGCCCTCACTTGTGTAAAACATTACACAGTGGACTGAGTAATGATCATTTCTCTGATCATGAAATCTGCGCCAGTTTTGACGACTCTCAGAACATCTTCACATATGAATGTTCCTAGACTAAATTCTCTCGACCTGATTGCAATTAACCTCTCAAATTCTAGCCATAGATAGATTAGCTATAGACTTAGATTCGTGCAAAAGGATTCCTCAAAAGATTAAACACAGAAGGAGAATGACAGAGAAGATCGACGCGCCATTTCTGAACTTTTCACTTATCTATTTCATTCATACATCTAATGGATGTTTTGTACAATGTACATCAACTAACTCATCTCAACTCTCTTCTCTATGTCTCACATCTACAAACATGTACTTATATATATATACAAGTCCTAACTCGTAACTACTTCAAGTATATTGAAGTATCTTAAAGAACTAATGTACATTTGATTAAAGGACTTTACTATCTGATTCTTCCCTTCAATTCATGACATTGATCTTCAATCTTCTCTTCATGTCTTTACTTCTAACCTTTGTATAATCACAATTTGTTGATTGTCTTGCTCCAACAGTTAAGTGGCGAAGTTGGTCCAACAAACCAACATATGACCAACCTTAGCTCTTTGGATACATAAAGCAGAACATTTAGTCTTGTGTTTAGTGTAATAAAACCCAATCGACATTTTGGAACATCAACAAGAACAAGTTGATGGAAACAGATAACTTGCACCTTGACTAGCTCACAAAAACCTTTTAGAAATGGATGGACGATGTGACTTCAAACATTGAGAGCAACCAACATAGTTACAATTGGAAAAATTCCTCTTAAGGGAGTGTCATACACAGAGTTGCATTGCTAAAATGCATAACAACCCTAATTTATAACAACCAATGAAGGAGCAATCACCTTAACACTGATTGGATGTCATCCTAGTTTTTTAGGGATGTGTAGACAATGACCCCGAGACTGTAAAACTCAGATTTCTCTGAAATTACTAAATTAAATGTGTTGAAAATTTTTATAAGTAAACTTGATAGTTATAACTTTCGAATGAATGCTTACTTGATTTAGAGCTTTGTAGGGAGAGTAAAAATCTCCAAAAGTTGACTCAGTTTGAGGAAGAAGGAGCTGAGAATAGAAGTGACACTAAGAAATGAACAAAGAGTATATGTATTGCTTCAAATCAACACTCTAATTAATGTACAAATGTTTTGGAGTCTTTATTAGACTCTTGAGGATATGACCATGCATTTTATTTATGAATTTGAATTTGAAAATAGGCAAGTTTGGTAGTTTAGATTGATTGGAATCTTTTCCTACAATCTAGGAAAAGAGAAAGTTGAAGTCATATCTACTTCTTGATTGATTGATTGAGAATAAATCTCAACCACTTTTAACTCATGGCTTTTAGGCCTTTTACTCTTTCTTTTTACAAGAAATGATCATAAGTGATCAACCAATTAATACAAAAAAAAATGTGCACATAAGTGCTAGTCTTCAAGGTACATATATGGCACCATCCAAATGATGGATTTGATGTAGAGCATATCCACCTCAGGCATAATGAGATCTTGATGTTCCAATAGCTCCCCCTCAAGCTAAAGTATGCTTGAGTCTTGATTCTTTGATAGGTTGAAAACTTGCCATAGCATTGTGTCACTCTAGCACAATGGTAAGTACCAACATGAGGAAATCCACCTCATAAATGTCAATCTGTGGAGACATGAGGACTAGCATGACAACTATGAGCAAGTGAAGGCACAAGTGCATGAGTGAGAAGCACACAAGCATGCACACACACACACACACAAGGGAATAAGAAAGAGAGGAACAATGGAGTGCTTTCTATTACTCAAGAAATCCCTTACAATAGCTCAAAACTCTAACAAGCTAACCCTAAAAATAAGTTCTCTAGCTCTTTTTATAGTTTTTGACTAGGTTTTGACCCTATCCAAACCTATTGTCCGGCCTAGTTAAAAATTAGGTTCCAATGCTTATTTGAGGGCTCAAACAGAGTCTAAAAATTATGAAAATTGATATGTAGGTGTTTCTAGTACTCCTCAAGCTCAAGGACCCCTTGAATCAAACAAAATGGAGTCTAATATACCAAAAACGATATTTACAATGTTTGGGTAGTGATGAAAATCACTTTTGGTTGGAAATAATTTGTGAAAAAATTGATTAGGCCTTATTGCCGGGTTGTGCTTGACTTCTCTCATGATTGACTATTCTCCTCATTTCTTATAGGTCAACACTCCCCCTCCTCTAACGTCTGTCACTCTTGACATACATTTGTTCTATAGGGTGGTCGATATAATACTGGATGACATTAGTGGCCAACTCATGTTCGCTGATCCTTAACCCTCTTGCTAGATCAGCTTGCAATGCATCCCAATTTATGACACTTGGGATATTTGGCTGTGGTGTCGTATAGTACTCTGAATACATAGCCTGCTCACATGCAAATAAGTGACGTAGGTGTGTTGGTTTCGATGCAAACACCTCAGAGTGATACTCCCAAAAGCCTATAATGAACATATCTTCAAGGGTTTGTTTGTAATAGGCTGGGAGGAAGTTGGTATGGGCATGCCATGCATATGCTACTCTAATGCTTGGAGTAGTGCTCATTTCATACACCAAATCATAGTTTCCATTTGTGAAGCCTAGTAGAGATACTTGTGGTGCTTGTGTATTGTAGAAAGTCTTGAGAACAATTTGCATCATATCCAAAATCCTCAGCATCATCTGCACCACGACATCTGGCATTGGCTACAACCAAGGGATCTAGTGGCATATAGTGGCCATCATATAAACAATTGAGGGTGGTACCAATGATGGCACGATGTATGGATAGTTGAGCCATTCCTTGCACTGGGCATTGTTCTGTACTTTCATATTGAATGCTTTCTAGGATCTGTGCCATGGAACTAGGCCATAACATGGATTGTAGATAAGATGCAGGGGTGCATGGTTCCACGTGCATGGCATTTCTAGGTAAATCTCTAAGAGTTTTTGCGCCAGGTCAGTTGATAAATCTTAACTTTTTGTGCTTTTGATGGTAAGTCTTCGGGTTGGAATTGGGTTGCGAAGGTGGGAGTCTTCACTGTGACTTTCTTGATTTTTGCATTATAATCTGCAAGAATTACAAAGTATGGCTGGTATTGAAGTTTTGATGATGTGATGAGGCAACTGGGTGCCAAGTTTTGGAAATAGCTGGATTGTATCACTGTTTCTTCTATGATGCACATTGCCTAATTTTGCACCACTATATGATCTTCACGAGTCCGCCTGATTTCTTCCACTTGTTTTAACCATGGGGGTCATGGAGCTTCAAATGTATCTTGCCCTTCTTCAGTTCTTCGTCCACCTGGAATGGGTTGTGGATCATAGTTATCTTCAAATGTTTGTTCCACTAGAACGGATATGGTTTCTTCTTTTGTAGGGGATTTTGGTTGGGATGGTGGCCTTTCATATTGTAACAACCTCGTTTGTAGTTCTATGACTTTCTTTTGTAGTTCCTGTAGCACTTCTGAGGCACTGATGATTTAGGAGGTTGATATGGTGGTTGGTGGGACAGCTATAGTGTCTAAATTTCATTGTTGTTGTAGTTGATCCAATTCTTCTAATAATCTGTCATGGGCTTGGAGTAGGTTAGCATAATCTTCTAGTATGATTTTGATGTTCTTTGGGGGCACAACTTGAAATTTTGAGGGACTGACGGCTACCCCAAGTGTGCTCTCGATGGCTGCTTCTAAATTTTCTTGGTTTTGGAGCTGTGAATGTTGATTTTCCTCTTGAGCCGCTACAAGGTGCCTTTTCAAGAGTTCCAAGTTGCATTAGAGTTTGGAATTACGTTCCATCTGAGTTTGTAGATGACCTTCAACTTGTTGCATGGCTTTTGCATCTACATTCTGCAACTTTACTTCCAATGTGCTGTGGGCTTCTTGTAACATATGAAATTGCATTTGTAGACTCTCATTGTCTTCCTCCAATCTTGCGATGTGTTGTAATTCTATAGTGTGCTTGTAATCTCTTGTTATGTTCCTCTAGCTGAATGTACTCTGTCCTTAGCTGTGACATACATTGAAGCATAGTATCAAATGCATTATTTACAAATGAATATGCAGTTTGTACATCGGTCGATGCAAGGGAGAGGGAGTAGGGAGTGTGAATGCTGTGTCTACTACAGATGTGTGTGCAGGTGCAGTTGGTGGTCGGGGAATGGGGGATGGTGGAAGTGTGGGGGGAGGGGGAGGTGCTGTGGATGACAAAATGTCCATGCTTTCGTATGTGGAGGGGAGAGTGGTGTCCTCCTAAATCATCAGTGCCTCAGAAGTGCTACAGGAACTACAAAAGAAAGTTATAGAACTACAAACGAGGTTGTTACAATATGAAAGACCACCATCCCAACCAAAAGCCCCTACAAAAGAAGAAACCATATCCGTTCTAGTGGAACAAACTTTGAAGATAACTATGATCCACAACCCATTCCAGGTGGACAAAGAACTGAAGAAGGGCAAGATACATTTGAAGCTCCATGACCCCCATGGTTAAAACAAGTGAAAGAAATCAGGCTTCGTATGTGGAGGGGAGAGTGGTGTCTACCATATACATCAAAATGGTAGGTGGTGTGTGTGAGATCGTGGTGAATAAGTGTGAAGTGGTTGGAACATTCTAGAGAAACAGGCTTCGATGGGTTGAAGGACTAGTGGGACATGGATTGGAATGTTAGAGCTTTGAGGGGGTTGAGAGATCTTCCAACCTCAAGTCACTTCTCCTTGCTTCAATTGTATGCCCAGGATGCTCATTCCCAAGCCTGCACACATTGGCCCTTGCTCTTTATACAGCCTCTCGGTTTCCTAATCCCACTTAGGGTCAACTTCAAAATACCCTATCTGAAAATCAATGCATAATTCTTAAGAAAAATAGTTGAGGTCCTATTTGGTTGTTTTGGGGGTTAAAATAGCCAAACAAGACCTCATAGGATATTAGTGCATTTTTGTAAGGATTCCATAATGATGTAGGTAAAAGACCTCAAAATATGACATTTTTTATCCCGAATTATAAAAAAATTACCCCTTTACTTTTTGCCAAAAATGTTTGTCTATCGCGATAGATGGGTGTCGATTGCGAGAGATTTATCTGTCATGATAGATGGGTGTCTCTCATCTGTCATGGAGGCTATTTACTGTGATAGATGGGTGTCTATCATGATAGACACGTATCTATCGTCCATCGTGGGTCTATCTATCATGATAGATGGGTGTCTATCATCTATCGTGGTTTTGTTCTGTCATGATAGACGGGTGTCTGTCGTGATAGATGGGTGTCTATCGTATGTCGTGGAATTAGTCTGTCACGATAGATGGGCATCTATCGTCCGGTGTGGTCCTACCTATCATGATCGATGATGTCTGTCGTCTATCGTAGTTTTGATCTGTTGTGATAGACGGGTGTCTATCGCAATACACACTATTTGTCATCTGTCGTGAAGGCTATTTGTTGCGATATATAGGTGTCTATCATGATAGGCATTGTCTATCATCTATCGTGGTTTTGGTTTATTGTGATAGACGGGTGTGTGTTGCGATAGACATTGTCTGTCGTCTATCGTGAACGCAGATTTTTAGGAACTTTCTGATGATTTGGAGTGCTCTAATGGTGCGGTTTATCATGCCATGCATGAAAACAAAAAATACCAACTTTCTCTCTTTGTTGCGATAGATAGAGGTCACTGTCTTGGGACCTGTGCAGAGGTCTATCGTACCTATACAAGTTGCTACAGATGATGATACAACTGAAACTTGTAGCAAAAGCTCAAAAACACACAAAAATAGAATGCACACAAACTCTCTCTCACTCTCTCTCACAAGTGAAATGAGGGGAATGAGGTGTGGAAGGGAATATGACCAAAAAACTAAAAATTCAGCGAAGATGGAGATGGAGGTGGGAGGTGGTGAGGATGATGATGGTGACGATGATGATGATGAAAATAAGAAACAATAATGAAAAATAAAGAAAAGTAAAGATATTACCTATGACTCCAACATCACAACTCCATGTCTTACCATCACACGCTCATCCTCGAAGTTCTCTCCTCGACAACGGTGCCAAATTTGGTGTCACTCTAACACAATGGCAAGTACCAACATGAGGAGATCCACCTCATAAATGTCAATCCGTGGAGATGTGAGGACTAGTATGATGACTATGAGCAAGTGAAGGCACAAGTGCGTGAGTGAGAAGCACACAAGCATGCACACACATACACACACGCATGCACATGAGGGAAGAACAAAGAGAGCAATAATGGAGTGCTTTCTATTACTCAAGAAATCTCTTACAATAGCTCAAAACTCTAACAAGCTAACCCCAAA
Organism: Ceratopteris richardii; assembly: GCA_020310875.1. Classification (NCBI taxonomy): domain Eukaryota; kingdom Viridiplantae; phylum Streptophyta; class Polypodiopsida; order Polypodiales; family Pteridaceae; genus Ceratopteris; species Ceratopteris richardii. The sequence goes on along the minus strand of CM035423.1, from coordinate 127,182,957 downwards.
AATGAGCTCTCTAGCTCTTTTTATAGTTTTTGACTAGATTTTGGCCTTATCTAGACGTAAAGTCTGGCCTAGTTAAAAATTAGGTTCCAAGGCTTATTTGAGGGCTCAAACGGAGTCTAAAAATTATGAAAATTGATACGTAGGTGCTTCTAGTAGTCCACAAGCACGATGACTCCTTGGCTTGAACAACATGGAGTCTAATCGACTAGAAACAATATTTACAATGTTTGGGTAGTGATGAAAATCACTTTTGGTTGGAAAAAATTTGTGAAAAAATTGATTAGGCCTTCTTGTCGGATTGTGCTTGACTGTTCTCTTGTGCTTGAATATTCTCCTCATTTCTTGTAGTTCAACACATTGAATCTAGAAAGATTTATCCCATCAAGTGCCTTTTTCATCATGTCTACTATTTGCTTCTCAGTAGGAACAAATGAAATGTCAATTTTCTTTGCCATAAGCTTCTCTCTTACAAAGTGGTAATGGACTTCTATGTGCTTTTTCCTTGCATGAAAAATTGGATTTGTAGCCAAATGCATGGAACTTATATTATCTCCAATTAAGTGAGGTTTGGAACTTACAAGTCTCAAATATGAGTACAAATCCTTGAGCCATATCTCTTCTTGAGTTGCAATAGTTAGAACTCTATATTCTACTTCAACTGAAGATAAAGCAATTGTAGGTTGCTTCTTGGAACTCCATGTCACCAATTTTGAACCTGCAAATGCAAAGTATCCAGAGGTACTTCTTCTATCATCCTTTGCTCCTTCCCAATCTGCATCTGAATAGATTTTGATATCAAAATCTGAAGAGTAAGGATAATAGATACCTTCATTAAGTGTCCTCTCTTTGTAGCATCCATGTGTGGTCTTCTAGGTTAGTGCATGAACTAACTAAGCACTTGCACACTATATGATATGTTTGGTCTTGCGTGAGTAGCATATATCAAGCTACCAACCAAGCTTTGATACTGTCTTCTTGGTGAGTGCATGAACTAACTAAGCACTCCCTCACTATATGATATGTTTGGTCTTGTGTGAATAGCATATATCAAGCTACCAACTAAGCTTTGATACTCTTTAGGATCATCAATCTACTCACCTTCATAAACACTTAGTTTATGGTTCAACTCCAAAGGTGTACCTACAAGCTTTGTGTTCTCCATTTTGAACTTGAGAAGTAGGTCTCGAATGTATCTTCCCTGAGTTAAATAAATCCCTTCATCTGTATAAATCACTTGCATACTTAGGAAATCTTTGGAGAAGTTGTTGGGGTTCTTCAACACATCACTAATTGCTCACATAGTAGATTTGTCATAGTAAAATTCACAGTGCTAGATTGTACCCACATACAAAAATATTCAAGAACAGTGAATCGGACAGAGCAAAAATCTACAGCATCAGATCATATTCACACTCAATTTACTCAAATAGAATGAAACACACACCAGTGCTTACTCAGAATGAACACAAATATGTCAAATAGGATTACATAATTATCAAAGAATACATAGCTTGAGCATTGAACAACTCCCAATATTAGAGGAATACATAGCTACAATCACTTTCGATAGGAAAATTCCAAGATTTCCCCTTAGTTCAGCCTCTCCTCATGTATAAACAAAGTCCTATTAAATAAACAAAGCATCTGCATCATGTGAATACAACCGTTTACGTCATGCGACAAAGTTGTTAAAATAAGATTGTAACTTCAAAAATCAAACTCATCAAAAATCCGAGTCAGCAAGATCTGACTGAGCAAACTCTGATATAGCAAACCGAACAACTTTAAATATCTGACTGAGAAAATTTTCTTGTAGAAAATTATACTATTAATACTTGGCACTGCCTGGTGGATGATTTGTAAAAATCTGACTTCAACTCACAAACCCTTGATCAATCACAACTACACTCAATTCCCTATTTTGGTTCTCCATTTATGCCATTTTTGAGATTGTCGTACTTTCTACAACTCTCTTAGCTTCTACTTCTGTATCCATTTGCACCATAGTTACCCTTTGAACTACCTCTTCCACAACCAAGTCTTGCTGAATCTGATCTTGCATTTCTTCCTTTAGATCTTGTTGTAACAATTTCCCCTTCAACTCTTCTATTTGCTGTAGTAATTCCTCTTTGTCTTTTTGATTCTGCTCAATAATCTCCAACAACTGACTTTCATATTGAGAAACAAAGCCAGCTTGTAAAACTTCATAAGGATACCAAATTAAAGCTTCCAATCTTCCCTTAATACCATTCCACAATTTCCACATCCTCTTTTGCATTTGCTGCTTTATTAAACCCATATCTATTTCAAACATTAATACAACATACATCTCTACTTATTCCATATGCAACATCTATTTTTCCAACACCTACAAATTTTTAATTCTTAAATTTAATACCTCATTCTCCAACTGCTAGATCTGACTCTGCCAAACTTTTCATCTCCTTGCTCATCGTCTCCTGCATCTTTACTGTTTAATCTTCAATACTTGTAAAGATTGTTTTACTTTTACTAATTCTACAACTTGCTGTTTTCTCAAATCCATCATACCTACCTCATACTGTTCTGACTTCAATTGTAACTCCATCTGCAAACCTGGAACCTACTTTTGTTGTTGTTGATATTCCTCTGAATTTAGTATTTCATTCAACAACTTTTGTTCTTTTAATAATTCCTACTATTTCACCATAAACTGATGCACTGCCTCCAATTTTTGATATGCATCCTTAACATCCATTATGACCATAGAAGATGTCTGATCCATCTCCTCAAAATGTAACCGTACAATTGGCATCTTTAATCTCGAATCCATTCTTCTTTTCTTTGACAACCTAAAACTCTTCCCCATAACTATAGGCATTTTTTATTCTTCCATTACCTTAATTGGCTCATCATGTAAACCAGTAATTTTGGGAGTCTCTTCTTTAATCTTCTTCATAGTTGATAATGCCTCATCTGCTGCATAACCTGCCTTCAATAATTTTTTATACATATCTTGTTGCTGGTCCTCCAATGTAACCAACTCCACTTCCTTTTACTTTTGCACATGTGACAACTGCTGCTGCAAAGCTACACTTGGCCATATAACATCACCTTTCTCTACTTTTTGAACAAATTGAAATAGGGCCGCCAGACAAGCTACTATTTGACTACATTTTTCTTTTGTTGAACAAGAAACTCTCTTTGTACATATGGTCATACATCCAATGAGCCCTGATAATTTTCTCTCCTCGTTCTGCCCAACATAGAGGTGCATAATTATCTTTCAACATATAATCCTACTTCGCAATGAAGCCTAGCCTTTTTAAATACCACTTAAACTGCTCCCTTTGCACATACGAAAAATTCTTAAGCATATAATATTGCTTACCACCTTCCCTAGGCCCATATTCCTTTCTTAATGCATCCTCTAGACATTTTGGTACTACTAGCTCCTTCAAAATCGATAAATGCAAAACTTTCAAAATTAATGCAGGGGACAACCTTACCTGATGCAATATCCGACCTTTAGTTTTATGTATAATATCAACTTGAATTTTAGCATAGTAGTTGGATTTACAATTCTCCCAAGGTAACATTGCAAAAGAACATAAAGCTTTCTACTATACCCATTCTGCATTTACTGGTGTATTGGTATCTAGCTCCAGCTTGAAATCTATGTAAGGAGTCATTAATGACTGATCCAATTTTACTTGCAGATAACGATGTCTACTCCCCTTCTTCTTCTTGCACAAAACTATCATGCTCCTTAGTTGACGTATCTTCCTTACGCACAACACTCTCTTTCTTCCTCAATCGACCCCTCATCATGCAGCAGAGTTGGATTGAAGAACTTCTGTTGAGGTTGCCAACTTATTTTTAGGCATACTAACCCACATGCAAAGTATGTGAGTAGAATGAAAATGCACTCATGCAACCCAACTTGTTCATAGTACGAGACTATCTACATGCATAACCCGACATAGCTGTGATTTAAATAGTCGTAAGTGAAATCCAAATAAGAATTCAAGTTTTGCCTGCTCTTTGAGGTCATCGTTGAAAACACTATTTTGTTGGTATTTTTTGACTAACCAAGATCCGACCCAATACAATTAGATCAAGCAACATCCAAGCAACCAAACTCCGATTAATTCCACCATGGTGATGTGAAATCTGAAAGAACCAGAAACCACAAACCTTTATCTGAAACCCATTTAAGTAAGGAGAAACCTATTTGCATAAAATCCGACCAACAAAGGTCAAGAGATCACAATCCAAGTAAGAAAAATCCAAATAATCAACCCTTATTACACCTGTAATCATTATTGATATTGCATTGATTATCTAGATCAAACTCTATCTATGCCAAACTTGCTGTTAACCAGTCCATGTGTGGAGGTTTACCCTGAAATTTCTTTAGCCAAACCCCATTGATAGGTTTGTCCATCTTAGTACCAAACACATTTGCTACAAGAAAAGTTCCTTGCCCCAAATCTTGGAAAGTCTGATATGGACCTTTGTACCTCAATGTTAGCTTTCTTGGGTATGGTCCTAATTTAGAATTGTAAACCATAACGCAGTCTCTGACTTGGAATACTTTAAATTTAATATTCTTATTTACCCAAGCTTGTCTCCTCCTTTGAATGATTTCTATGATATAAGAATTCACTAAATGATCTTGCTCTAATTGTAAAAGGTATTTGCTTCTATGCTTAACTGATAATTCTAGAGACATCTTTTCTACAGTTACTAATAAACTTGAAACCAAAAATTCCATTAGAACAAGAACTTCTAAACCATATACTAATCTAAATGGTCTCATTCCCATTGTTACATTAAAAGCTGTTTTGAATGACCATAATGCTGAATCTAACATCAAATCCAAATTCTTTTTATTATCATGTACCAATATTTTAAGAGTCCTTAATTGTTGGAACATCAAGCTTACACTATGCTTGAGGTGGATTTGATCTACATCAAAGGCTACCGTGTCGAAAGAATATCCGTTGGAGAGTTCTTTTTCTTATGCTCATTTATTGTATTTTTTGAGAGATTTTTGATGGTTCATTTACCATTGTAAAAGCCTTGAGATTTACACATGAAAAGGTAGAAAGATAAAGCCCCAACCCCACAAATTTGTGGTGGTTGAAGTTGCATTCAATCAAGCAATCAAATCACCTAAAAGTAGATCAAACTAGATCTTCACTTTTCCTAGATTGTAGGAAAGTGAATTGATTCCCTCCAACAAACATTCCCACCTTCATTTGAATTCAAACTTCACTTGTAGAAGTCTTGGAACACTCCTAGAGTCTATATAAAGACTTGAAATCACTTTTACATTACATGGAAGCAATATTCATACACTTGTGACCATCATTGTCTTGCTCCTTCAATTCTCTGCATCATCTTCTTTGCCAACAGTAATCTTGCAGAGGCTGCTGCTCTCTCTCCAGATCTCCAAATTGAGTGAAAGATGGCTAATTGGAAAGGTATTAGTGTCTAATTTATTCCTATAAAGGTTTAGAGCATTTGGTTTAGTAGATTGGGAGAAAGCTGAGTTTTTCTATCTCGGGTTCAATCTCTGTGTATTCCTGAAAAAGAGGAAGTACCACCGGTGAATGTCTCATTCATTCCTATAGAATATTTTGCTTATTCCTTATACTTTTTTGCATTCTATACACTCAACCCTATGTGTATCACTCCCATAAAAGGATTTTTTCTAATTGTAATCACGCTGGTTGCTATGGGCATTTGGAGTTCATTGTCTCTTCCATAGATAGTAAGTTTTTTGAGCTAGTCAACCCGCGAACCTATCTGTTTTGTATCGACTCATTCTCCTTGATGGTACAAAGTACATAGTGTGTTTATTTGCATTTATCACATGCTTATAAGGTCTATTTGAGTCTCCATAAGCTCAAGGGCTGGTCTTGTTCCAATTGGCTAGACCAAACTTGGTCGCTTCAAAACGCTTTTTTCTACCTTCTACAAGCTTCTCCAAGTTCTTTCAGTGGTATCAGAGCTAGATCAAGATGGGTGACGGATTTCCCCCAATGATAGAGAAGCTTGATCGACACAACTACGCGGCTTGGCAAATCAGGATGGAGGCCTATTTGCAAGGTAGAAATCTTTATGGAATTGTAACAGGTGATGAAGCTATGCCTATTCCAAGATCCAAAGGGGGACCTACACAAGAGGAGATAGATAAGCTCACACTTTGGTGTGCAAGGGATGCTCAAGCAAGGTCGTACATACTAAAATCTATCTCCGACTTTCTATTACCACATATTAGAGGATGCAAGACATCTCAAGAGACTTGGGATGCCCTCGAGACTTTCTTTTCTGCTAGTACTAAAGCAAGAAAGAATCATCTTTGGAACGAGTTCAACCAAATGAAGAAGACACCTAAACAAACCATCATAGAGTTTGTTACCAAGGTCAAGGAGGTTGCGGATCAGTTCGCATCCATTGGAGAGCTGATTGAAGAAGATGTCATCATGAGGCAAATTCTCAATGGCATTCGAAGTGATAAGCAATGACAATCCTTCACGACGGCTTATGATCTCATCATGGATGTGCAAACTCCAGACTTCAACATCTTTCTTGGACAACTCTTCAATCAAGAAGCCAACAATAGCATAAAGGAAGGTAACTCTTATCTTGGTTATTCTACTAGTGCTCTATATTCAAATAAGAAGGATAAGAAGCAGAAAGGCAAGAAGAAGGAAGAAGATGAAGAAGAGACTTCCCAAGCCAACTTTGCAAGCAAGAGCAAGTGGAAAGGGAAGAAGAAAGGACCAAAGCAAGACAAAGACAAAGGTGAGAATGTTCATCCGTGTGCCATATGCAATAAGACCAACCACACCACTCAGAATCACTAGTCCAATGGGAAGACCAGAAAGGAAGTGGAAGAGGTGGATATGGCATCAATAGAGGCAGAGGTGGACACAACTTCAACAATAACAATAGAAGCTATAATAGAAGGGACTACAACAATTATTCAGAAGATCAACCACATGAAGACTCATTGCTTCTTATGAATCTAAGCCACAAAGAAGGTAAAGAAGATGATCATTTGTTCTACATAGATTCAGGATGTTTGAATCATGTTGCAGGCAACATTGCTCTTTTATCTGATTTGGAAAGTCCAAAGCATAGACATGAAGTGCAAACAAGGGATGACACAAAGAACAATATGGAGAAGATTGGTAATGTCAAAGCTTCCAATGGTAGGACAAACATTCTGAGTAAGGTTCTCTATGTACCCACTACCACTAAAGACCTAATAAGTGTAGGCCAAATAGTTGAAAAAGGCTTGCAAGTTAGGTTCACCCAACATGGAGCTTTTGTGAAAGATCCATGTCAAGGCTTCAAAAAGATAGCCCCAGGTGAGAAGCATGGTAGGCTCTTTACTTTTGAAGTAGGAGAAACCAGGAACATAGCTCTATTCAACTTTGGGTCTCAAACCCTAAGTGAGCTTGAAGTGTGGCATAAGAGACTTGCTCATGTGAATGAAAGAACCTTGAAGGATATATGCAGGGATCAAAGTGTTCTAGGACTGCCAAACATATCAAAGCAACACATGATCAACAGGTGTGATGCGTGTCAGATTGGGAAGGCATAAAGACAACCATTCAACCACAAAGGCTACATCCACAACAACTTATTGGACTTAGTACATAAGATGTATGGGGACCAAGTCAAGAACCTTCATTGGCAAGATCAAGGTATTATGTCTCATTTATTGACGACCATAGTAGATGGACTGTTCTATACTTTATCAAGAGTAAGAATGAAGTGTTTGATTGCTTCAAGAAGTATCTTGCACATGCAGAGAATCATACATGTAGATCACTAAAGAAGCTCAGATCTGATGGAGGGGGAGAATACTTCTCCAAAGAGTTTGATGAGTTCTTGCAGGACAAAGGTATCAAAAGGGAAGTGACTACTAGGTACTCTCCTCAACTAAATGGAATTGCAGAGAGGAGAAACAAGACACTGGTTGGATCAGCTAGAACAATGCTTGAAGAGAAGAAGTTGCCACATTATCTATGGGGAGAAGCTATTTCCATTGTTGTGTACCTTGTCAATAGACTACCATCCAAATCACTTCAAGGTATGAATCCTTATGAAGCATGGCATGGAAGAAAACCTAGTCTTGGACGTTGCAAGGTTTTTGGTTGTTTAGCTTATGTTCATGTACCATCACAAATAAGAGGTAAGCTAGATGAAAGGGCAACAAAGGCAGTGTTTATTGGATATGATTCAACTCAGATTGGTTATAGGTTCTTCAATCCTTCAACTAAGCAATTCACTACAAGTAGAGATGTTGTGTTTCAAGAACACAGGTCTTGGTATGATGAAGACAAACAAAAGGTAACACTACCATATGATTTTGATTCTGACTCTTATCAATTAGGAAGCAAGCATGATACACAGGTTCAGGATCCAAGAAGTGATACAGACGATGACCAAGATGAAAGAGAAAAGGATTACAAGCTATGGAATTCAAGAGGCAAAGCAAAGATGCAAGAGGTTGGAGAATGCTCCAAACAAGTACCTAGAAGAACAACAAGAGAGAAGAAACAACCAGAAAGGTATGGATATGATTCCACATTTGTTATAAAGCATTCAATATACTTGGCAAAAGACTCTATTTCAGAGGAAACCTCAACCTATGAAGAGCAAAGGGAAACCCTAATTGGGAAAAGGCCATGAAAGAAGAAATAGATGCATTAAAGGAGATGGACACTTGGGATTTGGTTCCAATATCGCCGAATCAAAAGGTAATTGGTTGCAGATGGGTATATAAAGTTAAAAGAAACTTAGATGGATAAGTTTGCAGGTACAAGGCAATATTAGTTGCCAAAGGATGCTCACAAACTCATGGTATAGAATATGAGCAAACATTCTCACCATTGCAAAGATGACTACAATCAGGACATTGATAAGTGTAGCTGCTGCAAGGAATCGGAGACTCCTCCAACTTGATGTGAAAAATGCATTCTTAAATGGTTGGATAAGTGAAGAGGTATACATGTCACAACCACCAAGTTTTGAAAACCCTAATCATCCATCTTATGTTTGCAGACTTAAGAATGCATTGTATGGATGCTTGGAATTATAGGTTGGTTACAGATCTTCAAGATCAAGGGTTCAAAGCGAGTAGCTCAGATCCTTCTCTATTCATCAAAAGGGATCACAATGAGGTTATCTATCTATGTGTATATGTAGATGATATTATTGTGACAGGTGATGATCTAAATGGCATTCAAAGGATCAAGAGACACATGCATGAGGAGTTCAAAATTAGTGACCTAGGTGAGCTCACATATTTCCTAGGTATGCAGGTGATATACACAGATGAAGGAATGTATTTGACTCAAAGAAGATACAATCATGATCTTCTTCTCAAGTTCAAAATGGAGAACACTAAACCTGTAGGTACACCTTTCGAGATGAATCATAAACTTAGTGTTTATGAAGGTGAGAAAATTGAAGACCTAAAAGAATATCAAAGCTTGGTAGGTAGCTTGATATATGCTACTCATACAGGGGTAGACATCTCATATAGTGTGGGAGTGCTTAGTCAGTTCATGCACTCACCGAGAAGATCACACATGGATCCAACTAAGAGAGTACTTAAGTATCTCAAAGGTACAATCAACGAAGGTATATTCTATCCTTACTCTTCAGATTTGGATATCAAAATCTACTCAGATGCAGATTGGGCACAAGCTAAGGATGATAGAAAAAGTACATCTGGTTACTTAGCATTTGCAGGTTCGAAGCTAGTGTCATGGAGTTCCAAGAAGCAACCAACAGTTGCTTTATCCTCAACTGAAACAGAGTACAGAGGCTTGACCATAGCAACTCAAGAGGCAATATGGTTAAAAGCATTGTATATAGATTTGGGACTTGTGAGTTCCAAACCTCACATATTTGGAGATAATGTAAGTTCCATGCATCTAGCAACAAATCCTATTTTCCATGCGAGAACCAAGCACATAGAAGTCCATTACCACTTCATCAGGGAGAAGGTCATGGCAAAGGAGATTGACATTTCTTTTGTTCCAAGTGTAAATCAAGTAGCAGATATGATGACAAAGGCACTTGATGGAATAAATCTTTGTAGATTCAAAGCTATGGCAGGTATTCAACCTATCAGAGAATGAAGACTCAAGCATACTTTAACTTGAGGGGGAGCTGTTGGAACATCAAGCTTACACTATGCTTGAGGTGGATTTGATCTACATCAAAGGTTATCGCGTCGAAAGAATATCCGTTGGAGAGTTCTTTTTCTTATGCTCATTTATTGTATTTTTTGAGAGATTTTTGATGGTTCATTTACCATTGTAAAAGCCTTGAGCTTTACACATGTAAAGGTAGAAAGATAAAGCCCAAATCCCACGAATTCGTGGTGGTTGAAGTTGCATTCAATCAAGCAATCAAATCACCTAAAAGTAGATCAAACTAGATTTTCACTTTTCCTAGATTGTAGGAAAGTGAATTGATTCCCTCCAACAACCATTCCCACCTTCATTTGAATTTAAACTTCACTTGTAGAAGTCGTGGAACATGCCTAGAGTCTATATAAAGAGTTGAAATCACTTTTACATTACATGGAAGCAATATACATACACTTGTGACCATCATTGTCTTGCTCCTTCAATTCTCTGCATCATCTTCTTCGCCAAAAGTAATCTTGTAGAGGCTGCTGCTCTCTCTCCAGAGCTCCAAATCTGATTGGGAGAAATCTGAGTTTTTTTGTCTTGGGGTCAATCTCTGCATATTCCTAAAAAATAGGAAGTACCACCAATGAATGTCTCATTCATTCCTATAACATATTTTTCTTATTACTTATACTTTTGTGCATTCTATACACTCAACCCTATGTGTATCACTCCCATAAAAGGATTTTTTCTAATTGTAATCATGCTGGTCGCTATGGGCATTTGAAGTTCATTGTCTCTTCCATAGATAGTAAGTTTTTTGAGCTAGTCGACCCGCGAACCTATCTCTTTTGTATCGACTCATTCTCCTTGATGGTCCAAAGTACATAGTGTGTTTTTTTGCATTTATCACATGCTTATAAGGTCTATTTGAGTCTCCATAAGCTCAAAGGCTGGTCTTGTGCTGGTTGGCTAGACCAAACTTTGTCGCTTCAAAACGCTTTTTTCTACCTTCTACAAGCTTCTCCAAGTTCTTTCATTATTGGTACTCTCTTCCTGACCATTCAGCTGTGGGTGATAAGCTGTAAATTTCTTGTGCATAATCAAATGTGTCTTTGTTAGTTATGAAATTATCTCATTAAGAAAATGAGCTTTTCTATCACTCACCAATTCCACTGGACATCCAAATGTGGTCATGATATTATGCTATAGAAACTTAGCTAAACTTGCCACCTTATTATCTTTAAGTGCAACCACCTCAACCTAGTTTGTACAATAATCTATTGCTACCAAAACATACCTATTGCCACACTGAGTAATTGGCTTAATTGGGCCAACAAAATCCATCCCCCATTTTTGAAATGGGTCTAATAGTAAAACTGGGTGATCAATCATTCTATCCTCATTATTTGGTTGACTTGTTTTTTGGCAGATAACACACCTTTTTGCAAACTCATGAACATCCTTGAATACCATAGGCCACCACAACCCAGCCTACAAAATTTTCTTACCTGTAATGTCTCCTGATAAATGTCCTCTCGATGCTCCTGAATGTGCTTCCTGTAACATGACTGCTTGCTCAAAATCCAACATACATCTCCTAATTACCTGATCAACCTCCTTTTTATATAATTCATGTGCTATCACCAAATATGGCCTACTTTTTAAAGCAAATTTCTTTCTCTGATCTGGAGTAAGTTTTTGTGGCAACACTCCATCCGTTAGGAATGCCAAAAATTGGTCATACCAAGAATCTAAATCAGCAATCTGAGCATTAAACAATTCTCCATCTGGTAACTCATCATTCACTCCCACTGGTGCTTCCCCTAATTCCAATCTAGTGAAATAATCATCCATAGCATGCTCTTTACCTGGAGTATGGAAAATCACAAAATCAAATTCCTAGAGTAAGAGCATCCATATTGCTAATCTCCCTGTCAAAAGAGACTTCTTAATAAGATATATTAGAGCTTGGTGATCCACATGAAAAACTACTTTATTTCCCAACAAATAATGCCTGAATTTATTCAAAGCATACACCATCACCAACGCCTCTTGTTCAATTACCACATAATTCCTCTTTTCTGAACAAAAAACTCTACTATCATAGTAAACTGGTCTATACCATCCCTTTTCTTTTTATTGCATAAAAACTTCTCCTATTGCTACATTAGAAGCATCTACAAATATATGGAAAGGTAAAGACCAATTCGGAGGCTGCAAAATAGATGCTACTAACACCATCTTCTCTAGCAACTAAAAAGCTTTCTCCTGAGGTTCATCCCATACGAGAGGAACATCCTTCTTAGTTAAGTGTGTCAAAGGTAATGAAATATTGGCTACATACCTCAAATATCTGGCATGCCATTTAATCTTGCCCACAAACCTCATTACCTCCTTTACAATAGATGGAGCTTTTGCTATCTTGATGGCCTCGATCTTCTTGATGTCAATGCCCATTCTTGAACTTGAGATAACATGAACCAACAAAATGCCACTCCTTACTGCAATAACACTCTTAAATGGATTCAACACCATTCTGAATTTTTCGCATCTGACAAAATAAGACTTCAGATGCAGCGAGTGTTGCATCTTCCTTCCAAACACTGAAAAATCACCCACAAATACTTGCATGAAATCCTACAAACAGGGCTCAAAAACTTTATGGGCAACATAATTAAATGAAGGTGGCCCATTCTTGAGCCCAAAACTCATAACTGTGAACACATATGCCCCAAATTCTATAATACATGTTATTTTATGTTGATCCTCTTCAACAACACAGATCTGATTGTAACCAAAAAATCTTGCTACTACATCAAGCACTACATCACAGAATGACATTCGAAAAGGATTTGTAATTGTGGCTGCATTCAATTTTTTGTAATCCACACAATTCTGCAATTTCCCATTCTTTTTTGGAACAACAATAATGGGTGATAACCACATTACCTGATTTATAGGTTTGATGAATCCAACTCCCAAGAGATTGTCAATATCCTCTTTGACCTGTTTTCAAAGGTTTGGGTTCATCCTATACCTTTGCTGCACCACCAAAGCAACATTTTTCTTCAAATGAATCCGATGTTGATGTAGATTTGGATCTATCCCTTTTACTTGAGAGTAATCCCAAGCAAATACATCAATATAATCCTTCAATAACAAAATCAGATCATCTAAAAACTGACCTTCCAATTCTTTGCTTACCCGCACTATTTCGGGTTCAACATCTGTACCTAAATTGACTTCTTGAAGTTCATCTTCCTTCACCCTAACAGACATTGCATACTTTTGGTCATATATTTTTTCTGCCAGATTTATCACCTCCTTCTCTTCCTGATCCAGTTTTTGCTAAGTCGGAATTTTCTGCTCAAATAACTATCTCAGCTTTGTTCCTTCTATTTTGTCACATGCTATTGGCTCAAATCTATTTTCTAGCAATTTATCCTCTTTTTGTAGTACTCCTTCAACATCCACTTCCAAAACTAGGACCACTCTTGGATTTGCCTTCAAGAATTCCTCTTTTTCATCATCCTCTATTTCCTCTGCTAAACTAATGGTCTGGGCCATTAAAGGTTTTTCTTTTATTGACATAGTCCATCTTCCCTGCATTGGTATTGTAACTTCCTTTTTCCCGTTAGTGATAACCACCACATTTAAACCCCAATCTTGCTTTACTTTGGCTAACTTGAACCATGGTATACATAGCAACATCTCATATGGGTAGGTAGATTTTGACATTCTGATTACCACAAAATTGACCATGAATGTCATACCTACAATTACTATTTGCTGCTGCTTCAGAATTCCTAAAGGTTGCAATCTTGTCTAATCCGCCATCTTGACATGAAAAGGTGCTAGAGCTAATGCCCCATTCCCCATCTCTTTAAAAATATGTTATGGCAAGATGTTCACACTTGAACCACCATCCAACAAAACTTCATCAAACATTCTCTGCTTATATTGTGCTTGAATAACTGGTAGTACAAAATCCACATCTTCTGGATCAATATTATTGGCTAATGCTGAAATTGTAGACATATTTGCTGGCTCTAATTGTTGCCCAACCAACTTCTTCAACAACTTTTCCTTAAAAACTGGAACTAAAGATAATAATTGATCCAAAGACAATTTCATAGGAGAATTAATAATTACCTCAAACCAATCATTGTCCAGATCCTTCTTAGGGTTCATCCTATCTTCTTTCCTTTGTGTGTGAGTTGGGACTAGGTTATCACCAACTTTTGATATAATCTGAATTTCCTCTTGCTTCTCTTGATCTTGCTGGATCCATTTTTGTAACTGATCCCTAATCTACCTTTCTTCATGCCAGTCAATAGGACCCTTGTTTTTTGATCTTGTTACCACCAAGACTTCCACTTCCTTCATCTTAATACATTGTCTACAATCACAACTCCATTGGTCCATATGTTGTTTGTTTCCTATTTTTGATGTAATCGAACTTGGATCACCTTGGAACTTTTCTTTTGATAAGTCAAATACAATGAAATTTGCCTGAGTAGCTTGTTGGGCCTGTTGTTGTTGCTACCCTTGCTAGTTATTCTAATTATACCTAATAACTGGTACATCTCTTTCCTCTCCATGTTGGACCCATAATGGGAAATTGGAACCAATCCAATGATATGGAGTAGAGCAATACCCACATGGCATTACTTTGGTTGGTCGTCCTTGTTGATTTCCTTGTTTCCTCCATGGAGTCTCCCTTGATGCTGCCTCTGAAAACCACCTCGTCCCTAAATCGGAATTGCTTGATTTGCTACAACCTCATTGTTGCTTCTATTCTCATGCCTTGACTGTTGACCTCTATGCTTTGGATTGTACCAATGTTGACTTGTAGTATGATCTTCTATCTCACATATCTCACAAAAAACTTTTTTCTTTGGGTGCAATTATTGAATATCCACTCTTCTTTAGATGACTAATCAGTGCTTCTTCCTTCCCATGTTTCCTTTTTGACTTACAATGCCTTTGTACTGAAAATTATTCCTCTTCACTTTCCAAATCTGAATCTATTGCATCTTTTCTAGAATCCGATTTTGAATTAGATTCTTCATCTGAACTAGAATTGCTATATTTCTTCTTTGCTCTATCAAACATCTTTTCTATGCTGGCAGCTACAAATACCAACACATCAAATCCGCCAGCTATATCAATACTGGCTACTCCATTTCTAATACTACTTCTTTAGGAAATAGCCTACTAACATCTCATGAGTAGGTCTCTCATTACCTTGTAATCTTTTCACCAAAATTCTAAATTTCTGGGCATAATCTTCTACCAACATATTCTTTTGCCTGATTGCTCTAAGTTTTCTCAAAACATCAGAGGGAGTCTTTTCTCTTCTAAATCTTTGCAAGAATGCCTTCTTAATGCATTATAAATAGAAAAATGGGCAATAACATATTGGCTGAACCAACTTATAGCCTTTCCTTCTAATGTGGCTGTGAATTTTTGCAATTTGATTGCATCACCATATGGTGCTAGATAACCATTTGCTATCCATTTGATTTCAAACTGAGCAACATGGCAATCTGCATTTTCTTTTGATCCTCCTCTGAAATATGCTACTTTGACTTTGGGGTTAGGAAGTGGTTGCACCATAGACGATGGTTAAGGTGTACTCCTAGGCCTTTGCCTGGTACTCCCTCCAAGTGGGTCAAATTGGAGTCGCCTTCTTACTCTTGCAACTGCTTCTGTCAAGATCAATGCTCCTAAAATTCTGCCCACCAGCCTTGCTTGTGCTGCACCTAATCCTTCTCCCTCTTTTTCAAACTTTCAACTTGAATATTCTTGTGCCTCGTACCAATCATATGAATCAAGAAATGGATCCATGTTACCAGCTTGAGTTTGAGCTCATGTATAATATATTCTACCAACTCTTCCCCTTCTTCTCGACATTCATTTCTTACTTCTTTGAGCAAGCATAGTAGGATTGCAAAATGTGTTGGGGTTCTTCAACACATAAGTACTTTCTCACACAGTAGATCTGTCATAGTAAAACTCATAGTGCCAGATTGTATACACATACATAAATATTCAAGAACAGTGAATCAGACAGAGCATAAATCTGCTACATCAGATCATATTCACACTCAATTTTCTCAAATAGAATGAAACACACACCAATGATTAGTCAGAATGAACACAAATATGTCAAACATCATTACATAATTAGTGCAAACTCTAAATTTCAACATCTTTCTTGGACAATTGTTGAATCAAGAGGCCTACAATAGCATAAAGGAAGGTAAATCCTATCGTGGTAATTCAATTAGTTCTCTATATGTAGATAAGAAGGACAAGAAGTTGAAAGGTAAGAAGAAGGAAGAAGATGAAGAGGAGACTTCCCAAGCAAACTTTGCAAGCAAGAGCAAGTGGAAAGAGAAGAAGAAAGGACTAAAGCATGACAAGAAGAAAGGCCAGAATGTTCAACCTTGTGCCATCTGTTATAAGAACAACCACACCACTCAAAATTCTTGGTTCAATCGAAAGATCCAGAAAGGAAGTGGAAGAGGTGGATATGGAAGCAATAGAGGCAAAGGTGTACATAACTTTAACAATAACAATAGAGGCCATAACAGAAGGGACTACAACAATTATTTTGAAGATCATTAACATGAAGAGTCATTGCTTTTCATGAATCTAAGCCACAAGGAAGGTAAAGAAGATGATCATTTATTCTACATAGATTCAGGATGTTCAAACAATGTTGTAGGCAACATAGCTCTCTTATGTGACTTGGAAAGTCCAAAGCATAGACATGAAGTTCAAATAGGGATGACACAAAGCATAGTGTGGAGAATATTGGTAGTGTCAAAGCTTCTAATGGAAAGAAAAATATTTTGAGTAAGGTACTTTATGTTCCCACTATTACAAAAAACCTAATAAGTGTAGGCCAAATAGTTGAGAAAGGCTTGCAAGTTAGGTTCACCCAACATGGAGCTTTTGTGCAAGGTCCATGTCAAGGCTTCAAGAAGATAGCCAGAGGTGAGAAGTATGGTACTCTCTTTACTTTTGAAGTAGGAGAAACAAAAAACATAGCTCTATTTAACTTTATGGGGTATGTTAGAGGAAGCATTTCTTGAAGAAAAATTAGTTGTAAAATGTAAAAAAATTTGTAGAAATATTTATACAAATGATATAAAATTGAGGAAGAGTCTTCCTCATGTGAAATAGGATCATATGTATTTTTCTTAGAATTTTTTGGAATCTCTTTGATAGCATATTTTTAGAATAGAAGGTGAAAAGGACCAAAATTCAAGTGTGAAAAAGGACACTTGAAAAAGTATAAAAGATAATTTCTTCTATTTTGAAGAGGTTGGTTGTATTAGTTTAATGCTATCCAAGTAATGTGAAGAGCTTTCCTGTAGAAAATCGTGTTTTCTCCTTCCATGATCTTTCTCTTGATTTGTTGAGACTTTTCATTGTATGATCCATGGAATTTGTAAGCTTTCCTTCTATATCTCTGAGTGAGGTGAATGAAGATAGATGAATCTTATTGTATTGAGCAAGATAGTGTAGAAGATCAAAGTTGGAATAAGAAATTCTCAGTTTTACAAAATCACGATTGTCTTGTCTGTGTGATACAGGCACTGTTTTGGAAATTTGACTTCACAATTCTATTATACTGAGAAAATGGCACACTTTAGGCACAAAAATCATTGAAAATGCTGTTGTAGAACTCAAGATAATCAAAACCCTAGTTATTACCTTTCTTCTTCATAAATCTCTCAGAAAAACAGTCATGTCAAATCTTATTCTTCGATTCCATTAACTAGAAGGGGCTGTGGTCTTTGCATACTTCTCAGATTGACAATTTAAAGATGTGTAGTTGATCTTTTGTGCTATAATGATTGGAAAGGACAAATCCAAAGGTTCACACCAAACATTTTTTGGCACCGTTGCCAGGGAACAAAGAAAAAGCTTCATTGAAGTCTTGGACCTTGCTGGATCTTCCATTGTTGATGGTATTTGAACACATTGAAAATGTACTACTCTATAATCAAGAAAGAAAAATTGGAAAGGTAGGTTTCTTTGCTTGTCTTTTGGGAAAAGAAAGCACGAATTAACCTCTTGAGATAAAAGAAGTTTGTGAATTTGTGCAAATTGGTAATTGCTCATACCTTTTAAGAGTAAATTGCAGGTGTGTGAAAACAAATGAATTAATTTGCTAAAGGAAAAGCAAAATGTGATTATCTTTGCATAAGTAGATTGCTTTTTGACAAAGTACCAAGCAAAATTTGTCAAATCTTGGAAAAGATGACATGGTTGCAATGAGGAAAGTCAAGTAAAGTAGCTATGTGCAAATTGATTGTTCCATTTGTTTATTCAAGGTAAAGTAATAATCTTAAGAGAAGACTGATTTGCCACTTGAAAAAAAGAGGTCTTGAGTTTATCTTTGCATGAATTGATACTTGTACTTCTTAACACATACTTTCTTGAAAATCTCTACTTCCAAATTGTGAGATTGCAAGCATAAAGAGTATAGCCAATCATGAGATAAAAGATCAATGGATCTTGGAAACAAGAAAACCCTAAGTGAAGTGCTTTCCTTGATTTAGGGTTTAAAATACTAAATAAATTCATAAAATCTATTAAAAATCAAAACAAATTTCTTTTTTCTAAGAAAGTTTTGCAAGAGGTTTGGTGTTGAATGGAGGAAGGGAAATAGTGAAAGAAAAATCCAGAAATTGAAAGAAAAACAAAAAATATTTAGAAGTAAAGTTGTTGTCTATTTTTTTCAAAATTTAATCTCTTTGAATGAGTTGGGTGGTGTATAATTGCAGGTGACAATTGATTTGGAGTTGCTGGGAAACATTGAGAAGACTAAGAGGAGAGAACAGTCAAAAAACAGGAAAAGCAGAAAAGTTCAGAAAAAACACGATTCTCATCACATAATCACAATTTTTAGTAAGATAATGAAAATAATCCAGGGGTATTGAGGTAAGACATTTTAAGGTTTCAATAGTTGCACAATTAGAGGTAAGCAGAATTTCAGTAAGAATTGAGCATCAGGTATATTTGGGAATTGGACACAAAATCATGATTTTCATAAGTAATGGTGAAACATGAAAATTTTGCTTGAAGGGACAAGATTGAAGGAATAGAACAATAAACTTGCACAAGAATAAGGCTCAAGAAAGTGAGAATTCAAAATAATAAAAAATCACTCACAATCGCGATTGTCTGAAGCCTATAAAAGCCTAAATTCACAAAAAATCAGGCATTTGAGTGAGAGAGAGTGAGTGAAGAGAACTGTCAGAATCGCGATTTCCGGCTTCCACAAAGCATTTGGGAATTTGTTGATCAAGCAACAAGGTAATCTTCTTCACATTAAGTTTTTGCATAATTTCAAGTTCAAAATTTTGGGAAAAGATAAAAAAAACACAGAAAATTGTTGAAAACACAGAATCACGATTTTCTGTTTTTTGAACTTTTTGAAGGAAAAATTGTCTTTTTGTTGAAAGTTCTTTATTGCATGTTAATGTTTTGGTACGGCACTTCTAATAGTGTAATAAGAACTCAAAAAATCAAAAAACAAAAAACTTTCAAGAATCTGCACAGAATCGCAATTCTATGACCAAACTCAAAATCACGATTCCCAGAATACGATTTTCAAAAGAAAATCGCGTTTTTAACGATTGTGAGCAATCACGATTGTCTGGGATCACAAAATCGTGAAAAACACAATTCTCACCCAAAATCGTGGAAAACACGATTCTGATCACAAAATCGTGAAAAACACGATTCTCACCCAGAATCGTGGAAAACATGATTCGAATCCCAGAATCGTGGAAAACACGATTCTGATCACAAAATCGTGAAAAACACGATTCTGATCACAAAATCGTGAAAACCATGATTCTCACCCAGAATCGTGGAAAACACGATTCTGATCACAAAATCGTGAAAAACACGATTCTCACCAGAAAATCATGAAAAACACGATTCTGATCACAAAATCGTGGAAAACACGATTCTAATCACAAAATCGTGAAAAACACGATTCTCACCAGAAAATCGTGAAAAACACGATTCTGATCACAAGATCGTGAAAAACACGATTCTTATCACAAAATCGTGAAAAACACGATTCTTATCACAAAATCGTGAAAAAACACGATTCTCACCCAGAATTGTGAAAAACACGATTCTCACCTAGAATCTTGGAAAACACGGTTCTGATCCCAGAATCGTGGAAAACACGATTCTGATCACAAAATCGTGAAAAACACGATTCTGATCACAAAATCATGAAAAACACGATTCTCACCCAGAATCGTGGAAAACACGATTCTGATCACAAAATCGTGAAAAACACGATTCTCACCAGAATCGTGGAAAACACGATTCTGATCAGAAAATCGTGAAAACCACGATTCTCAACCAAAGAATCGTGGAAAACACGATTCTTAACACAGAATCGTGAAAAACACGATTCTCACCAGAAAATCATGAAAAACATGATTCTTAACAAATTATAGTTCAGAAAAAGTAAATTTTTTTTTTAGTTGGCCAATCAATTAAAAATTAAATCTTGAAAGAAATTTAATATAAGTGAATGAATGATTTTGAGATCTGGTAATAAACTGTCTATACCTGAAAAACAAGAGTTAAAAAGGAAGGAGACAAGTGTTTGGTGAACTACAAGAAAGGGATTTAGGACAGACAAATAACATGGAAAATTTAAATGAGACAAATGAAACACCTGAAACTAGTGATATAGAAATATGCTCAAGTATATGTATACAAATAGGTTTGGAGCCTATGTGTATCAAGATGGTATGCATAAGTTTCTCATTAGGATGAGAAACTTAGAAATTCCCTTAAATATAATGCCAGTGGCACAATTTAGGGATGGTAGATATGAGGATAGACAAGGATGTGTGTACATATTTTCACAAGACCCAGAAAACTCTAATGACTTAGGGCAATGTGCAGACAAGAGACCTTGGGAACAAAACCTAGGGCAAACAGACTTGCCAAGACAAAATGAAAGCCACACTACTACTGAACAACAACAAGGGAGGAGATTACACACTTCTCCAAATCCTTTTGAAAGAGAAGCAGAAGGAATGAATGATTTTCCCATCAAAAGGAGACATCAGTGGCAAAACCATGGAAGAATGCTTAGGCCCTATCAAGTAGCAAAATGCATGAAGAATCAATATGAAGGGTATTCTAATCCTCATGCTCATGCTACAGAATTCAGACAATTGATTAGGGCAGAAGAAGTAGAGGATTACAAAGTGCAATTTGAAGCATTTGGTATAACCCTAACTGGACCTGCATTATCTTGGTTTATTCCATTAAAAAAGGAAATGTATCCAGATATTGAATCCTTCCTTGAAGCCTTTATAGGGGAATTCTCCAAAACTAGAATTAAACATAGTGCAACTACCCTAATACATAGTTTTAAACAACAAAAAGATGAAAATGTTAGAGAGGATGCCAGGAGATTCAAGCAATACATTGATAGATGTCCAAGAGAAGAGGTACCTTCAATGGCTAGACAAGTATCTTTGTTCATAGAAGGATTGAGAAGTGCACAATTAAGGACCTTGGTGTATTATAGGAGATGTCCTAATCTAGGGGCCTATGTGAAAGAGGCAATAGACTTAGAGGATAACAGAGGAAAATATTTATTAGCATTTGATCAACCAAGAACAAATGAAGATAAAATTCCACCAGTAGAGGAATTAGCACAAGCCAGTGCTAAAGCCCTAGAAGTTAACACCAAGACAAATTTGATGAACACCAGAATATCAACCAATAAGAAGTGCTATAATTGTGGGGAGAGTCATTTGGTTCAACAATGTCCTTATCATAAACCACAACATTTGCAAGATAGGAAAACACTCAAATATTGTACTTTAGAAAGAAAATGGACAAACCATACTAGAGAGGAGTCTTTCTACAATAGACAACCCATCAAAGAAAGGGAATTTATGAACCAACACAACTTACAAAGAGAATCAAGATTTGCTAAGCAACCAAGACCTGTACTTGGACAACAACCACCATTACCAACAAATGTAGTACCCAGGAAGATTGGGAAGGATATGAACAGAGAGAACCAGAACTACAAGCCTTGGACTTGGGAAATGGGAGAATTGAAATGGACACAACCACATTCATGTACATAACTAATAATTACATGTCCAATCAGAAACCCCAATTCAAAGGAGGCCAGAAGATAACTTGTTATAGATGTGGGGGGGGGGAACATTTCATTAGAGACTGTCCACAACCTCCAACACTAAGAATAGAAGGAGCCTATTGTAAGGATTGTGGCAGGGAACATTCAATAAGGGATTGCCCAAGAAACCCTAAAAAACAATAGAACACATCTAGTAACATACCATTAAAAACAGTTAACATAATGGAGCAAGAAGAATTGAGTGATCATGGTCAAGCAACTGTAAATGCTATAACAAGAGCTCAAGCTAAACAACAAGAAATAAAAAAGGAGACACACACACACAGGACCATAAGAAAAATCCATTTCAAAAAGAAAAGAAAAATAGACAAAAAGGAAGATGGGAAAGAAAGATGAGAATGGGTAAAAATCTGGAAGAGGAAACTGTGGGACATCCAAACAATAGCCAACTACAAAATACACAGACTCAGGAAGAGGTAAAAAATTCACAAAGTCTAGAGACTTTGATAAGAGCATACAAAGGAAGAATTCAAAATGGACCAAACCCTATAGATCATGTGATGGCATATCCTATGCCAGATTTAAAGGATGAGAGAATGCAGAGATGTAAACAAATCATATAGGAAGCACAACTCAAGATTGGGGAAATAGACAATCATCAAACAACAATTGAAAAGTCACATGCAACAGAAACCAGGAAACATCTTGATCAGGAAGATAATTCACAAATAACCTTCCAGATCAATCTAGACAAACACTATACAATTTTATATCAAACCACAATGGAAGAGTTGGTAAAGCAAAATCCTCATTTACAACATAATATGAAAAATTGGGAAACAAAGTCAAAGAGTCTAGATCCACAACAACAGGAATTGGAAGAATTATGGTACATACTTATTGATAAAATAGGACGATATTGTGAAGGAGAAGAAGGGAACTCAACTTTGAGAATACAATTTGGTGATAATCATGCTAAGGCCATATTAGATAGTGGATCCGGAGTGGCAATTATGACTAAACAAACCTGGGCGAAATGGGGGAAGAATGAGCTAATACCTACTAAAATGAGATTACAACTTGCAGACGGACACATAGAAAAACCCCTAGGAATTTGGGAAAAGGTGATTGTAGAAATATGTGGGATAGAGATAGAGCACACTTTTGCCATAGTCGAATTTCCACAATCTACCTCATATGAAATCATCCTAGGAAGACCATTTATGAGACAAATGCAAATTGTGCAAGATTGGGGTAAAGATTGCCTATAGCTTCAAAGCAAAGGAAGGGTAACTAGAGTAAATTTAAGAAATGGGTAGTATTGTGATATGTCCCCTCAAAAATGGTTCAAAGTACATCAAAATCAAGAATTAAGTGGAGAATCCGAGAGTGAAGATCAGAATGACACAGAATCATCAATTTGGAAATGTAATGTGATAAGAAACCACATATATAAAAAAAGACTGTTAAAAAAAGAAGATTGTCTAGGAGAAAGGAAGTCACAAGATGAAAGTTACATACCACAGAAATTTAAAGATGAAGAATTTGAGCCTTATGGATGGAATCAGATTTTGGCCACAATGGATTTGGCCAATGATGAATATGTGGGAATAAAACTCCAAAATGAAGAAGGATATGACATTTTTCATATAGGAATACAAATGATAAAGGTGTCAAAAACAGAAGAAGATTTGAAGGAAGAGATAATTTTAAATATTGGAAAAACACAATTTCTGGAAGAAGTGGAAGCTACTGATGCTATAAAAGACAAAATGAGTAGAAGACAAACTACTTTTAAAAATGAAACCAAAAAGGGATAAGAAAAAGGGGGAGGCATATGACAATGAGGAACAAACTAAGGGGGTGGTGATCACTCAAGAAGAAGAGGAAGATAGGCATATTGTCATAGTTGATGACATGACAAATCAAGAGGGGGAGGCATTGATGAAATTGGCTAAAAATTATAGGGATGTGTTTGCTTATAGTTATAAGGATTTGATCCTAAAATTTGTGAACATAAGATTCCTATTACTCCTGATGCAAAACCTAGCAAACAAAGACACTATACATTTAATGACAAATACTCTGCTAAAATAAAGGAAGAAATTGACAAATTGCTGGCTGCCAATTTCATCTATGAAATTGAGTACACTGAGTGAATATCTCCTATAGTTGTGGTACCTAAGAAGAATGGGAAACTCAGGGTATGTATTAATTTGAAAAAAGTTAATGCAACAACTATAAGAGATAGCTATCCATTACCAATAACAGACCATCTCTTAGAAAGGGTTGCAGGTAAGGAGGTCTATAGTTTTTTGGATGGTTTTTCAGAATATAACCAGGTGCCAATAGCTTTGGAAGACCAACATAAAACTTTTTTTTCCACAGAATGGGGAATTTTTGCATTTAGGGTTATGCCTTTTGGTTTGACCAATGCTCCGGCAACCTTTCAAAGGTTAATGTGCCACATATTCAAAGAATTTCTTAGAAATATAATGGAAATCTATGTTGATGATCTTTGCACTTTTTCATTAAAAAGACAAGATCATTTGAAAGATCTGGAAAATATATTGAAGAAATGTAGAACATACAGAGCATGTTTAAATCCTGAGAAATGTGTGTTCTTTGTGAAGCAAGGGAGAATGCTTGGTCACATAGTTTCCCGAAATGGAATTTCAACTGATGAAAGGAAAATTGAAGCCATAGTGGATCTACCAAGACCAACAAATGTAAAAGAACTTCAAACCTTCATGGGACACTGTGGATATTATAGAAAATTTGTGTACAAATTTGCAGATATAGCAAACCCTCTATATGCATTAATTACAAAATTTGAGTGGACCACAGAATGTGATCAAGCCTTTGAAATTTTGAAAACTTGTCTGGTGATAGCACCTATTTTAAAAACCCCACAGTGGGATCAAATTTTTCATGTTCATGTTGATGCTTCAAATTTTGCTTTGGGATGTGTTTTGGCACAACCAGTAGAAGGAAGCAAATTAGATTTTCCAATCGCTTATGCTAGTAGGCAATTGAATTCAGCAGAAAGAAACTATACAACCACTGAAAGGGAAGGATTGGGAATGATATTTGCTGTAAAAAAGTATAGACATTATCTTTTAGCCAACAAGTTTAAGTTCTTTGTGGATCACCAAGCCTTACTTTACTTGGTAAACAAACCATGTCACACAGGTAGGATAGTCAGATGGTTCCTCCTACTGATGGAATTTGAATTTGAGGTAGTGGTCAGACATGGGAAAACTCATTTAAGAGTAGATCATTTGTCCAAGATACAAACCAGAGAGCCAAACTCACCTTTAGATGATGAATTACCAGATGCATATCTATTTAAAATAGAAAGTATTCCTGATTGGGCAATGAATTTGGTGCCTGTGCTAACTATGGGACCTTGTAGAACACATGAAAACAACACACATTTGGTACTACAAAGTAGGAACTTTGTATTACTAGCTGGGCATTTGTATCATATACATCATATTGGTATACTGGAATATTGTGCTCCAGAAGGTGAGCAGCAGGAATATCTAAGAAAAGCTCATTGTTGGAATCCTTGTACTCATGCTTCCATGATAGTCACCTTAAACAATCTCAATAGAATGGGTGTACATTGGCCTAGAAAGATTCAAGATGTGAAGAAATATGTTTCCAAATGCTTTAAATGTCAATCTTTGCAAAATTCAGAAGTTACAACTTTGTACTGGCTCCAAAAAAATCCAAATTAGAGTGCAAACATAGTTGAGGAGTTAAGAGGTAATAAATCATCAAACCCAGTAAAAGTTAGTGCAGACTTTGGAAATTTACAGGCAATTTTTGAAGAATATCAATTGATAGGAGACCAATTATACAAGAAAGGAATGGATGGATATCTAAGAACATGTGTTCCTGAAGATAAGTATATGGAAATGTTAGAGATGGCACATTTTGGAGTGGTAGGAGGACATTTTTCAAGTGAAAGGACTGCTAAACTCATTTTATATTCTGGTTTTTGGTGGCCAACTCTCTTTTCTGATGCAAGTACATATGTGAAAAGATGCGAAATCTGTCAAAGAGTAAATCAACCAAGTAAAAGAGATGATATGCCTTTAGTACCACTCATTTCAGCAAGAGCATTTAGCAAATGGGGGTTGGACTTCATTGGACCTATCCATCCTCGTGCAAAATAGTCTCATGCTGAATATATACTTGTAGCCATAGATTACCTAACCACATGGGCAGAGGCCAGGGCTACAAAAAGGAATGATGCTCAAACCACTGCTCGATTTCTTTATGATATTATCATCAGATCTGGATTACCAATTGAATTGGTAAGTGATAGGGGGACTCATTTTTTAAACCAAGTAATTGAAAACATAACTGAGTATTTCATGATTAATCATAGAAAGTCATCTCCTTATCATCCACAAGCCAATGGATTAGCAAAAATTACTAATAAGGTACTTTGCACTGTTTTGTCAAAATTTGTAAACACAAATAGGAATGATTGGGATTTGCAACTTAATCATGTCATATGGGCTTATAGAGTGGCATACAAAACTGCTATTGGAACAACACCATTTAATTTGGTATATGGACAAAATGCAGTATTACCTTTACAATTTCTCATACCAACATTAAAGGTAGGGAATCAATACAAGTGGACTGGACATGAATTATTTGAAAGAGTGGTGGAATTGGAAAAACTTGGAGCTTCCAGACTTCAAGCAATTATGAGCATATATGCAGATAAAAGGGGCAAAAAACATATTATGATGTTCATATTAAAGAAAAAGACTTGCAAGTAGGGGATCTAGTCTTGGCATATACATTGAAAGAACATCAGAAAAATTTCAGAAGAAGGGACATTGACCTTATATTATCAACCAAATCAGTAACAGTGGAGCTGTCCAATTAGCTAATATAGATGGAGAAATCATGCCCAATTTCATAAGTGGATGTAGGATAAAAAGGTATGATCTTCCATTAATTGTTCCTGAATGGAGAAGAATACATCAAGCTCAAAATTGGAAAAAAGAAGAGGAAAAGATCAGGTTTGAAGCTCAACAAGAAGCAAAGGAGAGAATAAGAAAGGCTAAGGAGCTTAGAGAAGTTTGCTTTTGTGAAACACCTTCAAGGGTGAGGGAGCATTTGCCTATTATAACAATGAATTTTCATAATGAGCAAATCAAGGTTTTGATAGATTCAGGTGCACAAGTTAATCTGATCAGTTCTGTATTGTTGGATAAATTCAAATTTAAAAGGAATGAGAGCAAAACAATTATCAAAACATTGGAAGGTCAGATAATACAAAGTTTGTCTTCACCATCTATTCAAGTTAAGTTGAATGAAGAAAATATGAAAATAGATTGTGAAGAATGGCCTAATCATATGATGACAGAGAAATTGATTTTAGGACAACCATGGCTAAGGCAAGGTAAAGTAATTCTGGATTTTGAAAGTATGAAGCTTAAATTTGACAATAAATGACAAAAGGTTTTTAATGTTTTTATTGAGTAATGAAGAACAGGAAATTCAATAGGACATCTATGACTCAAATTTGGAAAGATTTACTTTTCCACTAGAAGGTACAAAGGAATCACAAACAAAACTTCTCCATGACCAAATCTACTTCAGACAAAAACAGGAGGGAATTGAAGGAACAAAATATGTTGAAAAAACATTAGAAGGATGGAAAGTATGGAATATTCAGAAAAATCTAGGCATCAAGACAGAATGGATATGGAAACCAAAGACATCCAAGCACTGTTCATAAAAAAAAGTCATCAATACTAAATGGATGTGGAAGCCAAAGACATCCAAGTACTGTTTATCAAAGGAAGACTGTTTTACTCCAAAAACAAAGTCAATAGGAATCAAGTATTTTTGGGTGAAAAAATTAGATCTGCTTCAATGGATAGAAAATAAGGACAAAGATACTAAAACAGTTCAAAAGCATGAAGAGCCACAGATGAAGGAAAGGCCAATATTGTCATTAGATACACACTTGGGATTCTTATTTAAGAACTCAGAATTTCATCAGAATGGATTTATGACACCCTTGAAATTTTTTCCATGAACTTTACCTCATTCTTTTTTCTAGGAAAAAGAATAGGAGGGGAAGAGATAAAAGAGAAATAAAAGAGAAAATTATTTTTATTTAAAAAAAAACTCTCTTTCTTGTATAAGTTATAAAGCACCAGCAAGATATAGGTTATAATATGGGCAGGACTAAGCAGTCACTATTTAATTATTTTTTCTTTTAGCATTTTTTTATTCATTATTTTCTTATTTTTCAAACACTAGAAATCTTGCTACACCTGTGATGATCACTTCAATTGTGTTGTACCTGTGATGCAATAAGAAAATCAGTACTTATCTATTATTTTTTTCATCTTTTATTTTTCTCAATATCATTTTGGCTCAAGACAAATGTATTCTCTTTTACGTTTCCTGTGACTTATGTGGTGGGAGTTTTTGGTGTGATGTGTTATGATTTCTTCCGGATGGTGAATACAAAAGAATTACCTATTCATGACTTCAAAGCTGATTCTTTGACATTGTCAAGAGGACACTGGTTTTTGGACAGTGAAGCAGTAATGGAAGATGTAGAATTAGAATCTGATGAAGAATAGGAAATTCCAGAAGCTGAGAAGATAGCCAAAGAGCTGAGGGAATCTATCAATATCATTGGTCATCATATCTTTACAGTAGGAGTTGGAGGTCACAAATATACCATGCTATGTCAAGAATTCTACAAATTCCAAAAAGTGGCTTCTAATTATAAAAGATGGAAGGCAGTGGGGCTACATAGACTATTGGATGAACCTCTTTTCTTTATAGATTTTGAGAGAGTATCACAGGTCATGTCTAGTCTGTTGGAACTGGGCAAAGGCAATGATGCATACTTCAAATGCTCAGTTAAGGGCAAGGAGAATAAAGAGGTATAGATAACCATCAAAGCAGAACACATTAGGGCTGCTCTTCAATTCTATACCATGGGAACCAAATTGGATGGTAGTTTTGTCAAGAAGAATGCAGCAACATCTGCTGGATACTCAAAATTTGCGGATTTCAAAGGAAAAGAGAATGAAGAATTTGCCACTAGGATGTTTCTTCAGTATTTGTGTTTTCCAAAATTGCCAAGATATACAATGCCGCATAAACCAATTACTTTGATTATGTTCAACAATAAAGACAAGACTAAACCATTTGGAGTAATGGATGTAACTCCTTAAATTAATGATCAACTAAAGGAGGCAGCAAAACACTAGCAGCAGAAGAGGTTTATGAATGGAGCACAGTTCTTAACAAGAATCATATACCATATTTTAGATATGGAGGATCAGTTGAACTTGGCCCCAAAAGCTCAGTAATTCAGGAGTTTAATGGCAGGGATTAAAAGTCCTTCAAAGTTGATGTCAATAAGAGAAGCAGAAGTCCAAACAAGCATGACAAGAACAGGAAGAAAAAGAAAAGGGGTGTCAGAAGAAGTAACCCCAGTTAAGAAGAGAAGACTAGATCCAAGGAATGTGGTCTTGGAACAAGAAGAAGTGACAAAAGAGGAATGTGAAGCAGTTCAAAAAAGTTCAAGCCTCAACGGAACCCCATCCACCTCAAACAAGTAAGGAACAAATTTATTCTTATTTGACTCAAGGTAATGATAAGAGGGAAATCTATGAAGCTCAGTATCAGAAAATTTTGGAAAATTATTCATGTAAAGCAACAGATTGGATACAAGAAGAGGTGGAACACTATGAAGAATTACATGATCAAATGATGGCTGCAGAAATTGAAGAAGTGTTTGTTAAGAAAGAAGTGGAATTATTGGATTATTTTAAGGAATTACAAGGTCCTCCAGAGACCGAACTACAGTGGTGGTGGTGAAAAAGAAAGTCCAGAAAAAGAAGTCAACCAAAAAGGATAAAGGTAAGGCAATTGAACATGTACAGGTTGAAGAGTCAGTAAAATTATCATCAGAAGGAAGGAATAAAAAAAAATCAATAGAAATGGAAGAACGTAGAATGGACAAACAAGGAGTAGCTGCTTCTTCACACTTTTCTTCAGATTTAGAGAGTGATATTGAGAATTTCCTTCTAAAGAGTTTAAACCTCTCAGTACTCAACACACCAGTAACAATAGTACATACTTTTGTAAAAAACGAAATACCAGAGGAATTGAGCCAAAAGTCAAAAGGGATACAGGTATGTGAAGAATCAACAAAACAAGTTAGTCCTGGGGAGGAAAAAAGGAAATTAAAAGGTAAGGAAGTGATGAGGGAAGAAGAGGTTGAAACAAGGGAAGAATTTGATACTGGACTGGTGGACACAAGATTCAAAGCTATATGGACAAAACCCTCACAACATCCTCATTATCAACCATATGAGGAAAAACAAGGATTGGAAAGCAAAGCACAATTATATAGCCAACTGTAGCAAGGAGGAAGAAAAGGTTGCAATATCAGAAAGGTCAGAAAGAACAGATTCTCAGGAATATAAAGAAGGGAAAACAGAAACAAAAATAAATCAGAGTATAGAGGAGGTACTTTTTGATCTAGGACATAATGAAGATTCCACAAATATAGAGGATCAGGGAGGGGAAGAAGAGACAGATTATATGGACATAGATGAGCAAGAGGTGGAACAAAAAGAGCAGCAATTGAATAATCAAAAAAGGAATTCAGTGGAAAATGATTCAACCTTAATACAGGAAAACAAAGTTCAGGAAGAGGAAATACGAGTTATTCGAGAGACACCGAAGGAATTTGATGGAGAAAAGGAAGAATTATTGGAAGAAGAAAAAGACTATGAAGAGGAAGAGAATCAGGTTACATAATATGAGGAAAAGGATGGAAGTTGAATAAGGAAATTCAGGGATTACAGGAAGAATTGGAAGAAGTCAAGGAAATGGAGAAACAAGCTAATGTGCATGCTACTAATGCAATGAGAGGATATAATAAATTGCATTCTGATGTGGAAAGAGAAAGGAGTGAATGGAAATCAGAGAAAGAGTTATTGATATCTCAGAATCAAGGATTAATGTTGATGGTGGAAAAGTTACAGAAAAATTTGGAATACTCACAAAAACAGGTTGAAGAACAGGTAGTGACCACACAAGCAGAGGAACATGAAGGAGGAGAAGATAACATATTTCAAAATTTTGGTGAACAAGAAGACAAAGCTGTTGAAGAATATTCAGATGAATTTGTTCAAAAACTTCTAACAAGCAGAGAATCAAGAATGGAATTCATAAGGAAAATGCATAATGAGTATGAAGATCAGATTATGAATTTTGCTTTAAATAAAGGAGTAAATCCAGATCAACATCATTGGGCAATTGATGGTTTAGGAATACCATTCTGTTTGCAAGGGTAGGATTACCACCTAACAAATATTTGGAATATGAAGAAGACATCAATGTCACCAAGGAGTTATTTGAAAAAGCTAACCCTAAATGGAGGAACAGATGGTTGGATGCCAACAAGGAATGCAGGAAGATCTCTAAAGAGGCACCTTTGCAGCTAAAGATAAATCCAACCTATTGTCCAGTAGCCAGAAGAAGAGAATGGTCAGTATTTTGGGAAAGAAGAAATGTAGGTCAACTTCCAGCAAAATGGCTGAATTGTCCAAAGATAGCAAGACCAAAAGCAGGATCTTGGCCAACCAAGAAGTACATGATTGATACAACAAAATCTGTTATATCCACATACAAAGATGTAAATGATCCAGCTTGTATTCTATTAGTAAGAATAATGCGACTGGTGGTGGCATGCATAGAAACATTCATAGATACAGAAGTAAGGACTCTTAATTTCATTGGATTCAACTCACCCACAGATGCTCTACTCTTTGATTTAAGTGAAACCCCAGATAGGATTTGTTTAATGGCATATTACAGTAGAATTGTATTTTTGGGAAGCCATTATCTTCAAATCTTTTGAAGATGCTTTTGATTATGGATTTTTTGAAAGGGAGTCAGAAATTTTTGGGAATCTATCAGTAGTCACTAAATCAAGACTCATTGCATATGAAGCTGCTCATACAGAATACTTGAAGAAAGATGTGATAGACAGACCAGAGGCAGCAGTTCAATGGAGAAAAGCCTTGTTTGAAATGGTGAACAATTTGAATGTTACAGAAAGAAAGAGTCATGATTTGTTATCACAGGTTTATCAAAGAAAGAAGAAATGAAGGAAGCTCTCATTACTCACCTGTCGGAATAATTTTATGTCAGGAGCCAAAAAGTCTAGGAGGGGAAGGATGTTAGAGGAAGCAGTTCTTGAAGAAAAATTATTTGTAAAATGTAAAAAAGTTTGTAGAAATATTTATACAAATGATGTAAAATTGAGGAAGAGTCTTCCTCATGTGAAATAGGATCATATGTATTTTCCTTAGAATTTTTTGGAAGCTCTTTGATAGCATATTTTTAGAATAGAAGGTGAAAAGGACCAAAATTCAAGTGTGAAAAAGGAAACTTGAAAAAGTATAAAAGATAATTTCTTCTATTTTGAAGAGGTTGGTTGTATTATTTTAATGCTATCCAAGTAATGTGAAGAGCTTTCCTGCAGAAAATCGTGTTTTCTCCTTCCATGATATTTCTCTTGATTTGTTGAGTCTTTTCATTGTATGATCCACGGAATTTGTAAGCTTTCCTTGTGTATCTCTGAGTGAGGTGAATGAAGATAGATGAATCTTATTGTATTGAGCAAGATAGTGTAGAAGATCAAAGTTGGAATAAGAAATTCTCAGTTTTACAGAATTGCGATTGTCTCGTCTGTGTGATACAGGTACTGTTTTGGAAATTTGACTTCATAATTGTATTCTACTGAGAAGATGGCACACTTTAGGCACAAAAATCATTGAAAATGCTGTTGTATTTCTTCTTCATAAATCTCTTAGAAAAACAGTCATGTCAAATCTTATTCGTGGATTCCATTAACTAGAAGGGGCTGTGGTCTTTGCATACTTCCTGGATTGACAATTTAAAGATGTGTAGTTGATCTTTTGTGCTATAATGATTGGAGAGGACAACTCCAAAGGTTAACAACAAACACGGTCAAAGCCAAGAACCTTCATTGGCAGGATCAAGGTATTATGTCTCATTTGTTGATGACCATAATAGATGGACTATTCTGTTCTTTATAAAGAGTAATAATGAAGTGATTGATTGCTTCAAAAAGTATCTAGCACATGTGGAGAATCATATAGGTAGATCACTCAAGAAGCTCAATTCTAATGAAGGGGGAGAATACTTCTGTTAATAGTAGAAGTTTCTGCAAGAAAAGTTGCTCAGTTGGATATTTAAAGTTGTTCAGTTTGCTAAATAGGAATTTGCTTGGTTGGGTCTTGTTGACTCAAATTTTTGATGAGTCTGATTTTTGAAGTTAGTTACAATCTTATTTTAACAACTTTGTCACATGATGTAAATTGTTATATTCACATGATGCGGATACTTTGTTTATTTAATAGGAATTAGTTTGTACATGAGGAGAAGAAAAGGATCTTGGTGAGGATTCAAACTGCCAAGGAAAACCTAGTTCTGAGTAGGTATTCTACTCTGGTAGAGGAAGAGGTAGAGGTTTTGGAAGTGGAAGAGGACACAATAACCAAGATCAAGGACAACAACAAAATCATGAAAGAGGTAGAAGACAGTTTCGAGGAAAGGGTAGCCAAAGAGGTCACAAAAATTTCCAAAGAAATGATTGAGGTAATGACACTAAAGGATGCTGGAATTGTGGTAAACCTGGACACTTTGAATGTGATTCCTGGTTGAAGAATCAAAATAATAGAATGCAGCAAAACAATTATGCATCCATAAGTGTAGATGACTCTAAGAAGCTGCTCATGGTTCAACATCATATGATGAATACAATGTCTGCTGATGTTTCAAAATCAAATGGTAATGAATGGTATGTTGATTCACGTGCTTCAAATCACATGACTAGTCACGTAGAATGGTTTAGTAGTTTGTAGAAATTCCCAGTTCCTGGATATGTTGAAACAGGTGATGACACAACACACCTTATTGAACATACAAGAAACATAGCATTATCTATGGAGGATGGGAAGGTAAAACATCTTGCTAATGTGCTACATGTTCCAAATATAACAAAGAATCTCGTCTCTGTTGGACAAATGGTTGAACAGGGATTACAAGTCACGTTCGATGCTGATGGTCTAAATGTGGAAGAGTACAAACAAGATGGAAAATTGATCGGGAAAAAAGTGGGTAGAATTTTTACCTCAAATGTGAGAATTCTTGAAATGAATGCAGGCATGTTTGCAAAAGGTGTAGGAGTTATTGTTGATATAAAGATCTGGCACAAACAAATTGGACATGCAAATTTGCAAAGGCTGAAATTGATGCAGTCCAAGGAGATTGTCAATGGACTACCAAATTTCAAAGTTGCAAAAATGCAAAAGGTATGTGCAACATGTCAATTTGGTGAATAGTCAAGAGCATCATTTTCACATGATAAGCATGTTAGTGAGAATGTACTAGAAATAGTACATATAGATGTTTGGGGTCATGCAAAGACCACATCTATGGGTAATTGCAGGTTTTATGTTACTTTCATTGACGACTATACACGGAAAGTATGGGTATATTTCATGAAAGAGAAGAGTGAGGTGTTCAATCACTTCCATAATTTTAAGGTTATGGTGGAAAAGCAAACAAGAAAGTATATTTAGATATTAAGATCTGATGGAGGAGGTGAATACATGTCAAATGAGTTCAACAAGTTTCTTAAAAGTCATGGAATTTGACATCAATTTTAATGCAGGTACACACCACAATAGAATGGTGTTGATGAACGCAAAAATAGACATATTGCAAAAATATCAAGAACTTTGATGGCTAAGAAGAATATGCCTCATTGTTATTGGGCAAAAGCTGTGCATACAGTTGTATACATTATGAGCAAAACTCCAACTGCTGCTTCAAGTTACACCTGAAGAGAAGTTCATAGGTAAAAAGCCAAACTTATCACATATGAAAGTTTTTGGTTGTATTCCATATGTACATATTCAAGATGAGCTGAGGATGAAGCTTGATCCAAAAGTAGAAAAATGTGTCTTCATTGGATACTCCCTTGAGCAAAAGGGATATAAATGTTATAACCCACTCACACGATAGATGAAGGTGAGCAGAGATGTGGTATTTGATGAAATGTCAAGCTTCTATGCAGATGCCAAAGATGGGCTTAATCTTGAATCAAATGACAAAGAAAATGCTAAAAAATCAAATGCAGAATCTCAAGTTTTGAGTGGACTGGATGCATCGCCAAGCAATCGTGCCAACTCAAATCCGTGGAGTGGAAGATTGTGTGGAAATTTTAGTCCAACAAATTCATCAAATACATCCAAGAAAGGTAAAGAAAAGCTTTTTGCTGGTAGTAAAACATGTGCAGGTTTTGAAGACGTTGATGGAGATTCAAGCGATTCAGAAAAGAGCCTTGATGAAGAGCTTGGATTGCCTCTGTGAAGACTCCAAGTGTAAAAAAGGCACATGCAGACGAGGAGAAGTGACCTAGGGCCAAGAAGATTTGGGAGGATGCAGAATTTAGTGCAACGATTGACATATGATAGTTACATGGCTCATCATTGTGCTTACATGACCAAGGTAATACAAGATGCTCAACCTTCTTGTTTTGAAGATGCAATTGGAAATGCAGATTGGGAAAAAGCTATGGATGAGGAGATGGCTGTACTTTATGGAAATGATACATGGAAGCTGGTTCCATTGCCCCAAGGAAAGAAACCCATAGGCTACAAGTTGGTTTACAAGGTAAAGCACAATGATGATGGTAGCATACACAAGTACAAAGCATGACTGGTAGCAAAAGGATATGCACAGGCATATGTCATTGATTATGAGGAAACATTCAGCATTGTAGCTAAAATGTCTACTGTCAGAACACTTGTTGTGTTAGCTACAACAAAAGGATGGATTGTGCATCAGATGGATGTGAAGAATGCTTTCTTACATGGTGAGTTACAAGAAGAAGTATACATGGACCAGGCACAAGGATATGAAAATTCAAAGCATCCAAAATATGTTTGCAGGTT
Source organism: Ceratopteris richardii (assembly GCA_020310875.1). Lineage (NCBI taxonomy): Eukaryota > Viridiplantae > Streptophyta > Polypodiopsida > Polypodiales > Pteridaceae > Ceratopteris > Ceratopteris richardii. Next base: position 127,146,565 of record CM035423.1, on the reverse strand, counting down.
GCAAAAGGCTTTGTATGGACTGAAGCAAGCTCCTTGTGCATGGCATGCAAGGATTGCTGATTACTTAACCACCATTGGGTTTTCTATGTGTGATGTAGATCATTCACTATATGCAAGGAAGGGTGATGATGGCATCAAAATTGTGGTTATTTATGTTGATGACTTGATTGTAGGTGGTGATAATGAAGAAAGCATTAAAGAGGTAAAGCAACTTCTTATGCAAGAATTTGATATGAAAGACCTTGGTGTGCTGCGCTACTTCTTGGGCATTGAGTTTATACATACAGAAACAAGTATATGGATATCACAAAGGCGATATGCCTTGAATATGCTGCAAAAGTATGGTATGACTGATTGTAAGCCAATTTCTATGCCATTAGATCAGAATTTGAAGTTGGATACTACATCAGGTGAAGCATTGGAAAATGCTACAATGTACATGAAAATTGTGGGAAGTCTTATATATCTCACAATTACAAGGCCTGATCTAAGCTATACTGTTGGACTTGAAAGTCAGTTGATGCTTGTTCCCAGGAAGCCACAGTTGGATGCTCTGAGGTGCACTCTATGTTATGTGAGTGCTACTTTGGATTATGCATTGTTTTATGAAGCTGATGTAGATTTGCAGGTTCATGGATACACCGATGTAGATTGGGCTGGTAGTATTCTAGATAGAAGGCCTACAAGTGGCTTTCTATTCTCACTTGGAGGTGCAACTATTATGTGGAGCAGCAAGAAGCAACCCACTTTGCTTTGTCGAGTACAAAGGTTGAGTATAGAGGTGCTTCAATGGCAGCATGTGAGGCATCATGGCTAGAGATGGTACTTGCAGATTTAGGTGTGGAAGTGCAAAAGCCTATCACCATCTATTGTGATAATCTTAGCAGTATACAGTTAGTGCGGAACCCTGTTTTTCATGCTAGAACAAAGCATATCGAGGTACATTATCACTTCATCACAGAGAAGGTATTGGTAGGTGATATTGATCTTGTTTATGTGAGAACAGATGAACAAGTTGCTGACATTTTCACTAAAGCACTTGGAGTAGAGAAGCTGAAGAAGTTTTGAAAGATGCTTGGATTAGAGGACATGTCATTGAGCTTGAGGGGGAGTGTTGAGATATCAAGCTCAACATGTGATGATCTAGTATGACATTATCACTTTTTTGTTTCTTTGACATGTATAGTGGTCACTTAGGTATATGCCAGGGATACTTCATTGAGCTTTATTAGATTTATCTATTGAGAGTGATGGCACATTTGTTTCTTACCAGCTCACTCATTCGCAGACATTAGGTTTTTCCTTCTGTACTGATCATTATATATTGCACTTGTTGTACTCTTGTTTTTAGGTCATTCTTGTAGATTCCTTTTTATGTAATAGAAGAAGAAGAAGACCATCATTCTTCCTTGCCTCAATCTGAGTGTGTGCTTCTCTTTGATTGTCAGAGTGTGTGTGTGAGCTCTCTTCCTTATCTCCTTCCTAGTGACAAGTTTGTTGTCTCAAAGATGAGCAGGTTTATGCATTGCCCACGTGTCAAGCATTGGCAGGTGGTTAAGCACATATTTGACTACTTGAGTGGTACTTGCCTACTTGGTTGTTTTATCCCAAGGGGGATCACTATCGCTAGATTTGCATGTTTTTTTTCACAGTGATTGGGCTGATTATTGGGTAGTCCAAACTTAGTGAAAATGCTTTCGAATAAGTATTTTGTTGTTGTCTCGACATCACTTTTCCTACTGGCTTTGACTTCCATCTAGTAGTTGGATGCTACTATGATATACTAAGCATGAGATCCTCTTACTATGGTATTAATGGGTCCAATAAATTCAATTCCCCATTTAGAGAAAGCTCTTGCACTGATCACGGGTCTCGACAGCATGTCATCTCATCGGATTGGATATTTTGTTCATTGGCATACATCGCAATGTTGTACACGTGTTCTTGCATCCATATGTAGTGTTGGTCACCATAAACTTGCAAAAAGAATCATTTTCATAGTCTTTTCAGCTGAAAAATGACCTCTTGCTGCTCTAGCATGTGCCATTTCTAATATGGGAGGTACTCTGCTTCATGAACAAACATTCATAATTGATTATCCTTTCCTTGTTTGAATAGTTTTTTCCCAAAATTACATAATCTTTACTTTTCTAAGGCTCTTTTTCTCGCTAGGTTTGCTCCTTTCGGATATGTTTGTGATTTCATACAACTAGTGGCTTACTCCACTCAAGTGATATCATAGAATAACATATAGATGAATGTTTTTCTGGTGTAGACACTTGACACACATGACATTTTGTTACATATTTGTGCACATCCTTTTGCATGCTTGGCCAATACAGTCCTAATCTCTTCAATTCTTGTGTTGTTCCACTTACACCTTTATGTGTATTCCATTTTTTCTCGTGAGCTTGTTTAATTAGATTGTTTTGTTCTTTATCTTTGCTACATCTGAAGAGCACTCCATTGGAATTCTTGAAATATAAGGAGGTTTCTTATTTTATAGAGTTCCTTTTCTCTATTAGCATTGATCCTATGATGAGATCCATGTGTAAGTATAGGTGCTAACTCTTTTGTCCATCTAAGACATACTTCTAGATTGAATAGGTAGATGTCTCATAGCTCATCTACTACTCTTGTTGGTGTCTCTCCGTGAATAATCCTAGAAAGTGGTCCACATTAACATGGGTATTACCCTTCTTGACCACTACCTCAAAGTCAAATTCCATAAGTAACAAAAACCATCTAAATAGCCTTCTCCTATTGTAGGGTTTATTGACCAAGTACAATAGAGCTTGATGATTTGGATGGGGCTGAAGTGGGTACAAAGGGAACATGTTCCACTTCAAGTGCAATAGAAGGAATGGGAATGGTATGATCAGTGGTGAAGGGGATAGTGTGGGTATTCGCTATTTTATGTGTAATAGTTTCATCAATTGCGAGTTCATGGGGGTATTTGAAAGTAGATGGTGGAGAAGGTGGAGGAGAAAAAGCTAGGTGTTGGAGTTTGAGGTCTATGAAAGCACATGAATAGCATAAGGAGGAAGAAGAAGCTTGAAGTAGAACACACAATACTGAATGTATTACCAAGTGAATGTACAAAGACAAGTCACTTGTTAGGTTTATAGTTCTATATACAAGCCGAGGGAAAGAAATCTCCTAAAGAGGGAAAAAAGTGCCCCAGTGGTCCTAAGTGTGTTCATGCACATCACTACTGAAATATATCAACAAATCCCCCCTGAAAGTGATGTGGTGAACAAGGATCTTGCACACATGTGTAAGGAAGTGCCAAGCAATGTAAAAGAGATCAATACACAATAGGAAGAAAGCTCAAAGCCTTACACAAAGCTTTAAACTTCTCTTAAGGTAGAGCCTTTGTGAAAATAAAATCCAAGTAGTCGGGTACCACTCAAGTAGCAAAAGATCACTTAACTGCCTGCCAATGCTTAACACCTTGCAATGCATAAAACTACTCATATGAGAGACAACAAATTGAATATCAAGCCAAATTATGCATAAGTAGATCAACCATCCAATAGCCTACTAATAGAGATAATCAAATGCATTTCTAGCATCATGAAGACTCAATCGTAAGCCTGTTTCCATAGGTGTGGCAATAGGTTTGCAATCTTCAAGGCCAAAAAAATGGAATAATGTGTCGACATATTTTTTTGGCACATAGCTATTCCGTCATCAACTTGCATAAACTGAATGCCCAAATAATGATGCAAATGCCCCAAATATGACATCTCAAAAGAGGCATGTAGATTAGCCTTAAAATTAGCAATATGCTTCTCATTAGGACCAATGAGCAGCATGTCATCAACATAGACAACAATGATTATAAGCACACCATTAGCGCGCTTAACATATAAGGTGCTCTCAGTTGGATTGTTCTCAAAACCATGTGCAATCAAGTAGGCATGTATCTTTTCATACTAAGCACAAATTGCTTTCTTCAAACCATATAATGCCTTTTTCAACCTGCACACTTTGTCTTTCATGCCCTTTCTGCACAAAATCAGAGGGCTAAAAAACATACACTTCTTCATGTAACTTACCATTCAGAAATGCAATTTTAATGCCCAACTGATGTACATTCCAACCATGATGGGTTGCAAGTGCAAAAATGCTATGAACGATAGTCATTTGACATCTGGGTGCGAAGGTCTCATCAAAATCAATGCCTCTTTATTGTGCATAACTTTTTGCAACAAGCCTAGATTTATACCTGTCAAGTATTCCATCAAGATTATGCTTCAAATTGTATACCCATTGTTACCATTAGTGTCCATGTGAAAGGCCAAATGGCCATCGAACACTTCTTTGTATACGTTCTCTAAAAATAAAACATATAGTGGCTTGGTCAATCACAAACTGTAAGTTCGACTGCATTTGTAACACCTAAGAAGTTTGTGTTTGTCCTTCATGTGTACTGTGTTTTTTCTACATATTCTATAGCCTCTGTGCAGAGTACTATGTGCAAGCTTAGGAGCTCAGTTTTCTACTCTGAGGATATCGTCATGGATTTCTCAAGAAGGAGAGCACACCGTGGTGCATCGCCATTGATACTTCACTAGTATCAGAGCAATTCAATGCATAAGCTTTGTTCCTTTTGTGTGAGCGAAGCAAGCACCCCCCTCCCAGCTTGCTCCAAGGCTTACGACTAAGGCATCAACCAAGGCGATGACCAAGGCGGCGACCAAGACATAGACCTTGGCATACCTTGTCATCCGAGTCACCGAAGTCACCATTGGCACTGTTGGCTGCGTGCAAGGGAGGACCTCAACGATAAAGGAAGATAGAGGTTCCCAATACTTTCGGGGAGATCACCCATCCTAAAACTGTTCCCCCCAGAGCTCGCTTAACCGTGACAATCTCTTGCCACTAAGCTACACTCTTGTGGTGTTTGAAGAAGGGGAAAGACTAAGGTTAACATTATCTTGAACATGTTTTGGTCTCTCAAAGCTCCATGCTTTGCTTTCAAAACCTATTTTTGAAGCAATTTTGGGGTGTCTTTTGGAGCCGTTTTGGAGTACTTTCACACATATATCTCTTCACACAGGTCCAAGAACATCAAGAAGAGTGTTTTTTGTTTTTCTCCAACAATAAATATCAACCTTTGGGGTTGTGTTTTCAGCCACACATAAAACTATATGTTTCTCGAAAGGTTTCAGTTTTGGTGGGAGCAATCGTTGCAAATTTATGCAGGTTTTTTGAGCATAAAACATCAAAGTTGGCAGACACTTGGAGGTGGTGTTGGCTAGTTTTTGGGCTATGCATTCAGCCTTTTAGTGTCATTTTACTACATATATTGAGCACATACACACCATGTATGCTTCTGTGGATATTGCTTATGTATGTCCATGTGGTCATTGATATAGCGGTTACGTTTTTGCATAAAGCCTTTTACATTTGATAAAGAGAGTCATTGTGAGGTTTTCTTAGCTCGGAGACACCCAGATGTTGGGGTCTCTTTGATGATGCAAGTGGAAGACTTAGCCAACCTCGCCATAGAGATGTATGATAGTTGTTCATAGGTGCTCGATAAGCCTAGTTGGCTTCTATTGGGTAACTGATTATATGCAGTGGAGTTAGTGATTCACTATGCAAGTAGGACATGTCAATACTGGCAATTTTATGATATTTTGACACTGTTCATATGCTCATTTTGTAGAGGATACTCTGACAAAATTTTTCAGTCTTTGGTTTTGTCAACTATATAGTGGTCGATTTACTCCTTGATACACTTATTCATTAGTGTTTGGACTCTTCAAAATCCATTACCATTCTATTCAGTTCTCTACCATCATGGCATCAGAGGTCTCAGGGACATCTGGTGGATTAGGGTCTAGTGCCAGTGTTTCGAGGAGGAGCTATAACTTGTAGGGCAAAGACCATTCTGAGATCCAAAAATTTTATGGCACAAACTAATGGGATACATTTTGCATAGCACATAGCAATAGTGCACCTGGTGTTGAACTCATCTATGATGAGATATGTGGAGCACTCTTGAGTGAGGAGATTTGTAGAAAATCTATGGTTGGCACTCAGAGTGGAGATGCATATAATGTTCATTATTCTGACCAAGGAAAGAATCAGTAACGTGGTAGGAGTAAGAACAAGGAAAAGAATGATCAATGGAATAAGAGTAGAAGTAAATCAAGGAAGAGGGATTTGGAATGCCATTATTGCCATAAGAAAGGACACATGAAGAAAGACTGTTATGCATTAAAGAATGCTAAAGGTAAAGGACAGAATGTTGATGGGAATGTTAAACAGTTACTTGCACCATCTACTTTGACTACGAAGATTGAAGAAATTAATGCTATTTTTGATGATGTTGATGTGTTGACACTTGATAGTACTATGCCAAATGAGACTCTTATGGCTGATTCTCTTTCCCACACATGGCTGCTAGATTTTGGTTCTTCTTTCCATGTGACACCACACAGAGAATGGTTCTCTAATTACGCAACAAAGTCTCTTGGTACCGTGAGACTTGGTGACTCTTACCAGTGTGACGTTGTGGGGATTGGAGATGTGGTTGTGCAGTTCATTGATGGTTCAAAATTTACTATGAATAATGTACGCCATGTACCTCAATTATCATGCAGTTTGATGTTAGTTGGTCAACTTGATGACCTTGGTTACAAGGTGGTCTTCTATGCTCAGTCCTTCTGTATATCAAAGGGCAATATGGTTATTGCAAAAGGAAGCAAAGTTGCCTCACTTTATCCTTTATTCGTATCATGGAAAGAACACTTGTTAACTGTTACTGAATAGCCTATGGCTTGTATTTGGCATGGTCGTTTGGGCCATATATCTCGTAGTGGAATGGAAAATCTTCCTCGCTCTGGCTACTTACCTCTGTTATCTTTCTTTGATTTTTCATTTTGTGAGCATTGTCAATATGGAAAGTAAACCATAAATGTGCATAGAATGCACATTGACTCTTCAATTCAGCCTTTAGATCTCATTCATACAGATGTGTGTGGTCCTATGCCCACTAGGTCCTTAGGTGGTTCTCTTTACTTTGTCACTTTCATAGATGATGCTACTAGAAAAGTTTGGGTATATCCTCTCAAATTGAAGGATGAGGTATTCCCTAATTTAAAAAAATGGCTTGCTTCACTAGAGACTGAAAAAGGAACTAAGCTTAAGGCTTTACATTCAGATAATGGGGGTGAGTATACCTCACATGAATTCAGTCTTTTCTATCAGTCTAGAGGGATTCATAGAGAGCTTACAACTCCTTATACCCCAATACAGAATGGTGTAGCTGAAAGGATGAATAGAACTATTCAAGATAGACTAGTTTCTATGTTGCATCATGCAAACCTCTCACAAGGTTTTTGGGCAGAAGCAGTATTGACTACAGTTCATGTGATTAACCTTTCACCTAGTACTACCAAAGGTCTGAAAGTGGCACAAGAGTTATGGAAAGGAAAGCCACCATATTATGATCATCTTCGAGTTCTTGGGTGTGAAGCATATGTTCATATACCCAAGAATCTTAGACAAAAGTTGGACTATAAGTCAAAGAAATGCATTTTTCTTGGAAATGGTCGAGAAGGACAATTTGGATGTTGTTTATGGGATCCTGAAACACAGTTAGTGATGAGAAGTAGTGATGTCATTTTCAATGAGTCTAAGATGCATAAACAACCCATTAAGGAGGTTGAAGTGAGAAGAGCAGTGTTTGAGGATACTAGTCCTCCAATTAGCATGCATAAAAATGTGGCACATAAGGATGTTCAAGAGAATGTCTAATCTGATCAGTCTGCACATGTTCCTATTCAGCAACCATTGAGACGCTCTACACATGTCTCACATCCACCTGGTAGATATGTTCCAAGTTTAGATTTTGTTATGCTAATAGATGCTGGCAAGGCTTCTTGCTACGAAGAGGCTATGCAGATAGAAGATCATGTCAAGTGGGAGCGTGCCATGAAGAGTGAGTTGGATTCTATTCACAAGAATGGTACTTGGGATTTAGTACCTTTGCCAAAGGGCAAGAAAGCTTTACCATGTAAATGGGTATATAAGCTGAAATTCACATCAGATAGTGCTTCTCCAAAGTATAAAGCAGGACTTGTTGCAAAGGGTTTTAAGCAACAACATGGTGTTGATTTCGAGGAAATCTTCTCTCCAATGGTCAAGATGACTACCTTGTGCATGTTGCTTGGATTCATTGCAATGGAGGACTTAGAGCTTGTCCAAATGGATGTGAAAAGTGCTTTCTTGCATGGAGATCTTGCAGATGAGATCTATATGGAACAACTAGAGGGTTATGTAGTTCCTGGCAAGGAAAGTCTAGTGTGTAAGCTCAAGAAGAGCTTGTATGGACTTAAATAGTCCCCTAGACAATGGTACCAAAAGTTTGATGATTTTATGAAGTCTCAAGGCTATTCTCGAAGCAATGAGGATCATTGTCTCTACACAAAGATATGCTCGGATGGCAGCTTGATACTTTATGTCGATGATATGTTGATTGCTGAGAAGTCCTCTTATGACTTGTCAATTCTCACAAAGAAGTTGAGTCAGACATTTGATATGAGTGATTTGGGGGATGCCAAATATATTCTTGCATGCACATTACTCGTGATAGGAGTAAAAGATGCATATACTTGTCTCAAAGTGAGTACATATCCAAAGTACTTCACATGTTCAATATGTAGGGTGGAAAGACATTGAGTACAACTTTACCCACATATGTGAAATTGAGCAAGGATGATTGCCCCGAATCAGATGAGGAAAAGGAATTCATGACCAAGATTCCCTGTCAGTCTGCTGTTGGTAGTCTCATGTATGGTATGGTAGCTATGAGACCAGACATTGCATTTGCAGTGGGAGTTGTGAGCAGATATATGTCTAATCCTGGCAAGAAACATTGGGAAGCGGTCAAGATGATTTTGAGATATCTGAGTGGCACTAAGGACAAGTGCCTATGCTTAGGTAGAGGGAAAGCATCCATTATTGGTTACACAGATTCTGACTATGCTGGTTGTGTAGACAATCGTAAGTCTACATCAGGGTACATTTTTCATTTTGTTGGAGGTTCTATCTCTTCGAGATCTCGTCTTTAAGAATGCACAGCTATTTCCACCACAAAAGCAAAGTATGTTGCAGCAAGTGAGGCATGTAAGGAAGCATTGTGGCTTTCTTGTCTTGCTTGTGATATGGGTTTACCTCAGCATGTACCTCGTTTGCTTAGTGATAGTCAGAGTTCCATTGCTTTGGCTAAGAATCCCATCTATCATGCAAAGAACAAGCACATTGAGGTGAGGTATCACTTCATTAGAGCTTTCTTAGCCACTGAGTGCATTATTCTTGAGAACGTTCACACTCGAGATAATGCTGCAGATGCTTTGACCAAAGATCTAGCACGTGATAGCTTTCGACATTGTTGTCACTTGATGGGGGTTACTTGATTCATGATCTTACATAGTCACTTGTATACTGTGTAACATGCCCATAAGGTGGGACGTATATTTTGTATACTTATACTCAGGTATTCTTTATCATTCTTTATTTTTTTCTCCCATAGTTACTTTGGCCATATTGGCCTTTAGTGGGAGATTGTTATCGTTAGTGCCCATGTGAAAGGCCAAATGGCCACCGGACACTTCTTTGTATATGTTCTTTAATAATAAAATATATAGTGGCTTGGTAAGTCACAGACGGTAAGTTCAACTGCATTTGTAAAACCTAAGAAGTTTGTGTTTGTGCTCTCTATGTACTGTGTTTTTTTTGCATATTCTATAGCCTCTATGCGAAGTACTGTGTGTAGCTTTAGGAGCTCGATTTTCTACTCCAAGGATATCATCGTGGAGCTCTCAAGAAGGAGAGCACACCATGGTGCATCGCCATCAAAATAATTCACCTATTTAGTGCTAATTGCCTTTTGGCCTTTTTGCCAAGTATCATTTTTCATAATGGCATCAGATTCAGATTTCATAGCAGCCATCCAATTTTTTGAATTTTGTGCATGCTTCATCAAAAGAAATAGGCTCATTCTCATCACAAAGTCTAGAGGCAACCATAGCATAGAAATCTCATGCAAAAGAGGCACTATGAAATCTTGAACGAGTATAATATGATAGAGATGCATCTACTTTGCTATCTTGCAAAGTTTGCATGAGGCATTTAGGAATAGTTTTTGCCTCATCTATATCAGCCCTCTCATCGACAAGTGCATCATGTAAATCTGCATTAGAAATGGAATGATCCACATCAACTTGTGAAACCTACAAAGGTTGAGAAATAGCCTCATTTGGACTAGCACTTGACTGTCCACCTGTACAAAGAGGCAGCAAAGTGTCATACATATCTTTGGAGCTAATTGATGTCGTTTTAGTACAAAAACAACATCACGACTAACCAAAATGTGGTTAATCTATGGGTGATACATATGATAGCCTTTGCTCTCAGAGCTATACCCAATAAAAATACATTTTATTGCTTTATCATCCAATTTTTTGTGTTGTTATTGCCAGACAAACCAAAAACATGAAGATGAGAAATAGATGGCTTTTGACCATGCCAAGCCTGATATGGAGTGATAGATTACAGGGCTTTGGTGGGAAATCTGATAAGTACATATGCTGCACACATAATAGCCTCAAGCTAGAAGCTATGTGGTAAAGCATGAATTTTGGCCATACACCTCGCCATCTCCATGAGAGACCCCTTCTTTCCTTCAACAACTCCATTATGTTGAGGTGTATATGGCACTATACACTGATGATCAGAACAAAGGGTGCCCATTTTACATGCTAATAGATTTTCACCCAAAACCAAAAACTATTTGAAGCACATAAACACTTTGGACTTTTCTTTCAGTGGATACACCCATGCATGCCTGGAAAAATCATCAATAGATTTCACAAAGTAAAGGTAGTTCCCAAAAGAAGGTGTCCGCATAGGACCATAGACATAAGTGGGAACAAGCTGCAGTTTCTGAGTAGCTCAAACTTAACCATCTTTAAGGAAGGAGGAACAATGCATTTTTCCCAAAATACAACCCTCACAATATGTTTACCAGGTGCCTCAATTTTGGGTAGATAAGACACCATTTCAGATTTCTGTAGGCATAGCAAACTAGAAAAAATTGGACGATGAAAGCGTGCATGTCAAAGCTTTGAACCTGAGATAGCCTGAGAGTCTTGAACTGCACATGTTGAATCATTCATAGATTTTGCATAGTCTATGAGCTACCCATGACATAAAATGATAGAAGTGATAATAACATTTCCATTTGATAGATCAGGAACTGTAGTACATCTATCCTTAATAATTTTGATAGCCAGGCCAATCTTGGCTAATGCTGAAACTGACAAAAGATTCTTCTTGATCTTTGGCACAAGCAAAGCATCTGAAAATGTGAGAGAACTACCATAAAAAATAGTCAGATTTACCTTATCAACTCCCATGGCAAGATAAGAGGAGTTGTTGGCCCATGTGACAGTATTCCCTATAGGGATAGGCTCAAGTGAATTGAAGAAACTATGCTATGAGGTAATATATTTGGTTTCCCTAGTGATAAATTACCATAAAAAACCATGAAGATCCATTGTGGTTGAATGGGTGAGGGGGATAGTGAGGTGCAGGATTAGCAAAGGTGAAGAACGTGCCACCAAATTTTATCAAGAAAGTGGAGGACCTATTTTGGAAATTTTGATGTTGGAGCAACAAGAATGGCTTGAACCTTACTAGGATCAACTTGGATGTTGTGAAGAAAAATAATGTGTCCAAGCAGCTTACTGCAGGACACTGCAAAAATAGATTTAACTAGATTAAGGCATAATCGATATTCTATGCACTTAAGGAAATAGAGACATAAATGCTGCAAGTGGACCACTCTGGTACCCGATACCAAAAAATCATCAAGTAAAACATGTATGAAACTTGTCAGATAAGGGGAGAAAATATCCTACATACACTTTTGGAAAGTACTAGGGGCATCCCTCAAGCCAAAACACATGATTGTATAGGCATAAACCCCCCAGTTTGTAATGAAGCCTATCTTAGGTACATCCTTCTCTACCATAGGAACCTGATTATACCCACTATAGGCATCTAGAAAAGAGTAAACTCATCAACAACTACATCTAGCATGCTATCCAAAAAAGGCAACGAAAAAGGATCTGGCACAATGGTAGCATTCAACTTTTAGTAATCAACATAGATTCTCAATTGCTAGTATTTCTTAGGAATAATCACAATCAAGGAAATCCACTCACCATGTTCAATAGGAACGATGAACTCCAGGTGTAATAGGTAGTCAAGTTCTTCTTTAATTTGCTTAGCATAGTGAGGATTCATATGGTAATTCTACTTCTTTGTCAGATAAGCATCCAATTTAAGTAATACATGATGCTAATAAATATGTGGATTGATTCCCTTCATGTCATTACAATTCGAGGAAGAGATATCAGTAAAATCAGTCAAGAGGGTCAGTAAGTCCTAGTGGAAGGACTTTTCTAGAGTAGCACTAATTTTAATAGGCCGAGGGTTAACATCATCGTCTCTAAATTACAAGTTAGAAGTTGATCCTCAGGTACATAAGATTGTCAGCCTAGGTGATCTTTAACTCCTTTGAATGATTTCTAGGGTAGATCAGACAACTTCACTACAATGTTAGGAACTCCTCTGCTTATAGAGCACTCGGGTGAACAAAACATGTTTCCAAAGACTACTGATCTAACAGATGTTGTAAATAAAAAGTGCCCAATGAGAGCAAATGTTGATTGACCATTAGGAAGGTAGTTTCTTCATCATCTTACAAGCCATCAAGCATGTTTACAGGCTCCACCACATAGGGGTGAGCATGGATTTCACGGGTGGGAACTAATCTACGAGAATGATGTACTTATGATGATTGCATTTAAAGACTAGCTCCTTGGATGACCAATCCTACAGAACCTTAGCCTTCTTCAGCCATGGTGTGCCAAAAAGGGGATTATAGTTGAGGCTTGGTTCGAGTAAATTAAGAACAACAAAGGTCATATGTAATACTACAGCCTGAAGTGTAATAGGAATATTACAAACTAACCCCACTAGATGTACTATGGACTGGTTAGTCATTCTTACAAAGAATTTGTCAGGTTCATTATTATTCCATGATAAATCTTACATAATGCTATGATTTCTATATTAAATTCCAAACCATTACCAATTAAAACCTTAGAAATATGTTGATTCCTATACCATACAATGATAAGGGGGACAACATGGTCAACCGTTGTATCGGGTTTTGGATGGATAATTGTTGTGGAAGGTGTTGGAACATGTTCAATTCCTACATATTGTTGAAATTGCTCTCAAACCCCATGAATTAAGGTAAGTAGTTTGCCTAATGGCAAGGTGATGGATGCTCAAGTGAGAATATCCTATGTAGTAGTGTTCATAGACTCTTCTCGTAGTATATCTTTACTAGGCATTGATGTTGGTATGAATTTTGATGACATATTAGGTTTGAGGCCATTTACTAGCTTAGGTGAGGGGAAAATTGGGGCTTCAACCTGAGCCCATTTGGTGGCTTTTTCCACCATATGTTGTTGTTCCTTAAAGCCTAGTTTCAATACCTCTGTAGATGGTTATAGAACTTGTCCTGATTGCATTTGTACACTGGCAATGAATTCTTCAACCATCGTTATGATTACCATATTTGTCATTGGGATTTTCCTTTCCTTCTTATGCTTATCATACTCTTATGAATCTTTGCAGTGCCTTCGAATGTGCCCTAGTTCAACACAAAAATGGCAACACATCTACATTCCTCAATTCTTGGAGTTTAGAATTACTTGATTCTAGCATAGAAAGTTGTAGTTCCCTTCATTTTGTTATAAAAAAGGAGGATATCTTAGATATGAATAATTATGCAAATGGTGTGGTACATAATTAGTGGAAGGTTATCTAGCTTCTTGCACTATCACATTGAATTCCAATCAATATTGTGTTTTACCATGCTTTGCTATAGTCTTTGGTGTGGTATCTGTACTTAACATATCTGACTATTTTGTCAAGATCTTCATCGATTTAGGAACACCTAGATGACTTTTCACCAGGCATGGTTGTTTATCTTCTTAGTACTTTGGGTAATGTTCACTAGACCACAATATAGGCATGCGTTATTCTACTTCACCGTTTCTTTGTATTGGTATGCAACAAACCACTCCCTAGTAGGACCATGAGTGTTAACCTTCCCTTCTTGTTAAGAAGAGAGATAGGTTAGACAGGGTTCTTGGGTGGGATGACTTAGAGTAGATCCAATTCTCTAAATTTTTCCTAATTAAGTAAATCTCGGATTCATCAACCACTCAACCGAATAACATCATGGGTATGAGATAAGGTTTAGGCATGAATGCAAACAACCAATTTCGTACTTGTAGTGCACATAGATGGCACTCGACCACACCGAACAAGTTGTCTTTAGTGGGTCACCAACAAAGTTGCAATAGATATTACTTCTTATTGAACACGAGACTACTAGGCACACTTAGTTACAAGTCAAATAACAACTTTAGACTTCAAGGAGATACAAATAGATTTCAACAACATGAGCATGATAACAACATGTGAGAAAAAGTGTGCTCAAAGCACCACAACAAGAGATATCCACCAGTGTACATCTCAATGTCTTCTGTTGTGTGGTGCTTGTGTCAACTTTCTATTCATTAGCCAAAAGGATGTGTGCAGTCCAACCTTTTTGATGAGGAATGTACACCAAAAACTATACCAAAATTACAAAAAATATTTACAAAGATAAAACCACAACCTAACATATTGATTGGTCTCTCCATGGATGGACATTTTAGTGCGCATTTCTATGAAGTGAACACTTTTTGCACCATTTTTTGGGACATGTACATGTTTATCATCTTTAGCTTTACTTTGGTTAGAAAAGTTTCTTGAATAACTAAAATAGGAAAAAATAAAATTAGTAGTTAGGCTTAAGACATTTTGCATTTTTTCCAAGTTTTTCACTAAACTTGCAACTCTTCTTCTTCTTCGTTTTCTCCTTGATTGAGACTTCTTAAGCATTATAGAGATTGCCTATGACATATTAGGAACCAAGAATTACGATATAGGGCCTTCTGAGGTGGGATCTACACATCTTTATACTTGTTTTTTGCAAAAATGCCACATGATGAAGAGGAATGAACAAAGGTCAAGTGTCATGATAATTGTTTTTGGCTCAAGAGAAATGACACTCGCATTTTTAGCACATGGGAAAGAGGGTAGAGAGAGTTTCCCAAATATATAAAAAATTTTAAATTTGAGTGAGTAAACCCAAGTATCATGACATTTGGGTTAAATCAGATGTCATGACACCTATTCCCTAAACACTCTGACATTTGATCAAGTGTCATGACACTCATCAAGTGTCACTTGCACCTAGGAAAGTATCATGAGTATCAAATATCATTAACACTTCACAAGTATCATGACATCTATGGAGTATCCTTAATATTTAGTATGTATCACGACACCTACCAAGTATCATTTGGAGAAAGTATCTTCAACATCTATCTGGTGTTGTGTACTCCAAGTATCTTTGATACTTGTTGAGTATCATGACATTTTTCAAGTGTTATGAAGATTAAGTATCACTAAAACTTGGCTGGTGTTTCATATGGGGAAATCACATAAAAGTTTTCAAGCTTTTTTAAAGTATTTTCCTAAACAACGAGATTTGTACATAGTTGAAGAATAGTTTTCCTCTAAGAGGGAATAGTCTTCCCTCAAAAAACCTGCAAGAGAAAAGCTTTTTAAAGTTTTTTATTTTATTCTCTAGGATTTCTTAAAATTTAAAAAAGGAAGGGTCTCGCTAGAAACCCATAAAAAAGGCCAAGAACTCACTTGTAAAAGAGAACTTTTTGGTTGAATGTAGTGTGACATGTCTTCTTGCAAAAATCTTGTTTATACTTTTTCTTGCATTTTGAGTGAGTCTATTGATTTATTGTGGGTTTATGAAACTTCTTTTAGAGTTGTGGAAGGGTTATGTGGCATGATTGCATTAAACACTTGTTTTGGTGATCAAAGTGAATGAAGGATACTTTTTATAGTCCTTTTGAGATTTTTACATGCTCATCAATCTACTTCTATTCACTTTTGCTTATTGAAAATTGTAGAATTTGTTGAGAGCCTCAAAAAAAGCCATAGCACATGCAAAGAGGATTAATAATGAAGGAGATATGGGCATTTTAGTGATTCAACCATGCATCAGATTGACAAGTTTATTGACACCATTGACAAGTTTGTTGACACCATTGATAAGTTCATGTTCTAAACACCATCAACAAGTTTTTGGAGACCATTGGTAAGTTCATGTTCTTGACACCATGGAAAATTTTGTTGACACCATGGACAAGTTCATGTCCTGACACCATCCACAAGTTTGTTGGCACCATTGGCAAGTTCATGTTCTTGAAACCATCGGCAAGCTTGTTGACATGATCGAAAAGTGGTTGTGTTGACACCATCATGGATAATCTATCATGGACTCGAGGAAGATCACACATGATCTAGTTCCAATCTAGCTGACCATCATGATTGCTAGTGGAGGAGTGTGATCTTCTACTTAGTGACCTACCTTGCAATTATCCTTGGATATCGATGGTCATCCATCTTGGAAGGATCAGGAGGCTTAGGACTTGGTCTTGTGGACTTTGTGAACAAGATCACATTTGGACTTTGTTGGAGGCTATCTTGACAATGTGCTTCTACTACTTGAGTTGATGCCCTTCCATCATCTCTACCTATGCCACGTATTGCAACTAGTTCATAGGTTCATGATTTAAAAGTGTGTGAGCATGCCCTACACTACAAGTTGACAGTTTTGGGTGCCATTACTAGGGTCATCATGGATGACACATAAGTCACTTAGGTGATGGATATCACGATCATGCAAACACATGACTCAAAAGGTTTGCACAACTTTGTGTGAAAGAGATGCTCTTACCTCCATCACACCATCGCTCATACCTCTTGAGGTAGGATTTGCATCATCATCGATGGGTCTTACATTTGAAGTGGCTTATCAATCTAGATCGAAAATATTAGGAAGTAGAGTCTCTTCTTTTTGACTTAGTTTTTCTACTTTTTTTAAAATTTATTGATCAAGTTACTCTATGCTTGAGTGTCTCATCAAGGATCAGGAAACACTTCACTGATAGTGTCACACTTTAGCAATAGCGTCACACTTCACTGATAGTGTCACACTTTAGCAAGTGTCAACTTTGAAGATGGTGTTGCACTTTATGGATAGTTTAGAAAAGCACACTTTGGCGATAGTGTCAACTTTGGTGATAGTGTCACACTTTAGTGATAGTATAAAAGAGCACACTTTAGCCATAGAGTCACACTTTAGGGATAGTGTCCACTTTGATGATAGTTTCACACTTTGGCGGTAGTGTCACACTTTGGTGATAGTGCAGAGAAACACACCATCAAAGGCACACAATATCAAAGGTGCACACTATCACAAGTGGTTGCCTCTACTCTATCTAGAAAGAAACTGTACTCCAGACCTATATTTTTCCCATAAACTAACATAAAATATCGAATTCACACAATTTAACTTGGGCTGTGTAGATTACAAGAGGAGGTACAACTTTATAGAAGATTGCAAAAGCTGGTTTGCATCAAAAGTATGTCAAAAATGTGCTATATTGCCTATCGAGAAAGAAAATCTAAACCATTTTGCCTATATTGCCTATCGAGAAAGAAAAAAAATGTGCTATATTGCCAACATTTTGCTCTAAAAGGATGCAAGGGATGTTTTGTATCAAAAGTCCATAAAAAATGTGCTCTATCACTTATCAAGAAAGAAACTCTACGCTTGATAAGTATGTTGCTCATAACTTGAGCTAGGGCTATTGGATTTACTTGGGTTGTGCAGCTTATAAGAAGCGTTGCAATTTGTAGAAGATTTTAAAAGCTAATTTTCAACGAAAAAATTGTTAAAAACACACTCACTTAACCAGAAATACTACACGATCAAAGGTGTGTCTTTTAAGAGCATGGAAGGTGTGTTCTTCAAGATCATCAAAGGTATGTTCCTCAGGGCCATAAAAAAAGTGCACTTCTCCAAGAACATCAGTGGAATATTCTGAGAGACTCTTCAGTACCATCAAAGGTGTGTTCTTCAAGACCATCAAAGGTGTGCATTGTTCTAGAGTGTTCTAAAAGACCATCGAAGGTGCTTTGGCTCTTTTTTCTGTAACTCATTCATTTGGGTCAAGCCATTAATGCTCACCACAATTGCACATGTAATTGAGCCCAAAGAGCCACTAGAACCTAATTTTAAAGATAGGCTAGACATTATAGTGTGGACATAGCTCTTACGAAAACTACATAAGAGCTCTCATTTGTTAGGGTGATTTTTTTGATTCTAGAACTTTTATGCGTTTTATACTCTTACCTTGATCAATACAAGAGCTTCTTTGAGCACATTTCCTCTTGTCTACGCATGAATGTATGCACACATGCATGTTTGCACTTATGTACATGCTTATCTCTCTCTTATTGTGCATGTGTGTACTTCCATATTGTAGCATGAATGTATGCATACATGCATGTTTGCACTTATGTACATGCTTATCTCTCTCTTATTGTGCATGTGTGTACTTCCATATTGTAGCATGAATGTATGCATACATGCATGTTTGCATTTATGTATATGCTTATCTCTCTCTTATTGTGCATGTGTGTACTTCCATAGTGTAGCATGAATGTATGCATACATGCATGTTTGCACTTATGTACATGCTTATCTCTCCCTTATTGTGCATGTGTGTACTTCCATATTGTAGCATGCAATATTCATACCATTGATTGTATGCTGTATGGATTGATAATTTAGTGTACATTGGGTCTACTAAGTGAACACGCATGCATATATCTAATCGCAAGTTTCCATGCTTTGGGTGCCTATGAGTGACTATATATCATTCATTTGTGCCATGCTAAATTAATTGTCTCAATCATGGTACTAAAACGATGTTTGCAAGTTCCAAAGAGATAATGCCTATGGGACTCGGATTCAAACTAGTGATATCTTTGATTTTCATCTTTGAGTGTAACAAATTGAATAGTGTTGGATAAGGGAAAATAAATTTTTCAAGAGAGAGCCAAATAAAGTTCCAAATACCGTAACTAGCTATCTTCTCAATTTCTAGTGTTGGAGTCAATATCATATGGTCCAATAGTGGTTCAATAGTCCAAAAGCTCATACCATTTTCTCTTCAAAGCCCAAACGGGTGTGGCTTATTGTATATATTATTCGTATTGCATCCTCTTCAGGAAAGGCACGTGGGCACCTTAGCTATGATATAACCCTTGCGAAGAACCCATCTATGTTTGAATCCCGTCGGCTGCTCATACTAAAAGAAACTTCTTTTTATCGTATGATTTTGAAAATTGAAAGCAACGTGAAGCCAAAATTAGCGAAAGAAATTGGATACCGATGCCGTTTCAGGATCGATTTTTCGTAAGCGATTGATGGGCGATGATTTTAGCTTTTGGTTTTACATACTTTTCAAGAGGCATGCTCTACTATAAAAGAAGAGACTTGGCTCATTATGGATCACTCACTCAAAGATTTCAAGCTAGAGTTTGAAGGTTTTCTTGAAGAGAGAGTGTTCACACACTCTTGAGGAGGTGGAGTTTTGGTGAAGGAGAGGCTACTCTCTTGGAGCAAGAAGTCTTCTACAAGGTGGTGGTAACTATCTTTTGTGAGTTAACCTTATATTTTGTTTTTAGGGTTTCTCTACCCTATTCTCAAAATAAGGGTTGGTTGATTTACAATTTTGTTACACTATTTTGTGAGAATAAGGTTAGCTTCATTGCTTATTCACTTAACACACTTGGATTATTTCAACATAATCTAAATTTTGTATCATCATCTTCTTGGATATTATTCCATTAGTGAGTGCACCACTTTATATGGTTGAGTAGTACTCCCATGTTGTAATTTGGACATCTATTTTTTAGTGAGTAAGCATCCAACTTACATTCCCTAATCTTGTCTCAAGATCTCTATCTTTCTCTATCTCAGATATCATCTTGGTTAATTAAGTTGTGTATGCTCAAAAGGTTTTAGTTTGGAATGATCCTGGGGCCCCAAATTCTAATAGTTGGTATCAGATCATAATTGACATACACACTTAGTTAAGATGAGTGAGATTAGAATTGAGATCGAAGACAAGTTGGATGGATCTTCTAATTATCCCATGTGGAGTTTCATGATGATGAATATTTTAGTGACAAAGGATTTATGGAGTATCGTCAATGGATCCTTAACAACCAGAGTCACAGGTAGGTCTTTACCTATAGTTCCTCCTACTGAAGATCAAGCAAGATGGGATGCTAGAGATGCTTTAGCACTTTCATTCATATCGATGAGTGTTAAAAAGCATATTCTACCACAGATCAGATCTTGCAGAAGTTCTAGACAAGCTTGGTTGAAGCTTGAGAATCTTTTTCAGAGCAGAAATCCTGCTAGGAAAGCTCACTTGGGCAGTAGAAAATACAAGGATGAAGGGGAGTCAATTCAAACCCACATTACGAGACTCGTTGACTTGAGAGATCAACTTCTAAATGTAGGAGTTGAGATATCAGATGAAGAAATGGTAAATACACTGATTAATTCACTTCCTATTTCATATCGATATTTTATAACCACTCTTACCCTTACCACAAGAGATAGAGAGGTTACATTTGAAGAGCTAGAGTTCTTGTTACTTCAAGATGAAGATCATATGAAGGGAATGAAAGAGAATGAAGAAGCACTTTCATCTTCATCAAAGGGTAAAAAGAAGAAGAAGGATAAGAAGGAAAAGCAATCCAAGAAGGAAAGTAGGTCCCTCTCACCTTCTACTTCAGATTCTGTTTCTACTGCATCTAAAGAGAAGTCTTCTAAGAAGAAGGAAGTAATATGTTATTATTAGCAAGAAACTTGGACATTTAAAAGCAGCATGTTATAAAAGGATCGTAGGAGAAAAGAAAAAGGCATCAGGTAATGTTGCAGAAGATGATAAAAAAGGGAAATCTCAAGGTGATTCTTATGCCTATATCACTATTGAGGAAGTAGCTTTTGATCAGGCAACTTTAAAAGTTCTTTCAGCAAGTCCTTGGATATTTGACTCAGGTGCTACAAAGCATATGACAGGTTGCAGAGATGTGTTTTCTTCTCTTTCCTATTCTTCAGGTAGAAGAGTTACTATTGCTGATGGCAATGATTTGGATGTTGTAGGAATAGGTACAGTAACCCTAAAGTCAAGAGAAGGTGGCAATTTTCAGATTTCAGATGTTTTAAACGTACCTAAAATGAAGAAGAATTTGCTATCTATATCTGCATTTTTAGATGATGGTTTTAAAGTTATATTTGAGAGAGATCTTTGTAAGATCTTATCACACAAAGATGAAAAGTGTATTTTACAAGGTGAGCATAGAGGAGGGATCTTTGTTTTGTCAAAAATCAGTCAGGCATATGCGGTCAAATCTTCCTCACCGGTGGAAGATATGAAGCTATGCCATGAAAGATTTGGACATATTAGTTTTGGAGCTCTCAAAAGTATCAAAGACAGAGGTATGGTTGAGAGTTTAACCTCATTCACGCTACCAGATGATTCAGATATATGTGAAGGTTTTTGTAGCTCAGTGATGAGTAGCACCTCCTTTAATGTCAATCCGGGAAGACGTGAGGATGGTATGATGAGCTCGAGCAAGTGAAGGCACAAGTGCGTGAGTGAGAAGCACACTAATACACACACACACGCACACACGGCAAGAACAAAGAGGAAGACAATGGAGTTCTTTTAGATTACTTCCAAAATGCTCATACAAGTTCAATTCTATTACAAGCTAACCTCAAAAATGAGCTCTCTAGCTCTATTTATAGTTTTTGACTAGTTTTTGGCCCTGTCCAGACCTAGTGTCCGGCCTAGTTAAAAATTAGGTTCTCTGGCCTAAATCCTTGGCTTGCACAAAATGGAGCTACAAAAATATGAAATGATATTTACAATGGTTTTTAGTGATGAAAATCACTATTTTTGTAGGGATTTCTTCTAACAGTTTGACATACATTTCTTGGAGCTCCCTACTTGCTCCTTCTTCTTGTGTGCCCACCTCTTTGATGCATGAAAAATTTAGATGGCCTACTTGCCAGATCTTCTTTGACTACTCTGTCTGCTTGTGCCTTCTCTTCGCTCCGACTCCCTTCGTTGGCTTCCTTGTCTTGTGAGTCCTTCAGTTCCTTGACTGCTGCCAATACCCCCCCCCTCTCTCGCGTCTGTCGTCTCTGACAGACCCTTGTTGAGTGGGTCATTGGATGTAGTACTCCACAACATCTTTGGCTAAATGATGTTCTGCTATTCTCAACCCTTTGGCCAAATCAGTGAGTAGGGCATCCCAGTCTACTGGCCTTGGAACTTCTAGATGTGGCATACGTATCTTTTCTGAATGTAGAGCTTGTTCCACCGCAAATAAATGTAATAGGTGAGATGGTCTGGGAATGAATATCTCTAAATGATATTCCCAGAACCCTGTGATAAACATTTCTTCAAACGTCTATTTGAAGCAGGCAGGTAGATACTTTATACGAGCATGCATGCATATACGACGTTAATGGATGGTGTGGTGCTCATATCGTAGACAAGGTCCTGATTCCCTTCATTAAATCCGAGAGCCGAAAGATGAGGTTCCTTGACATTCTTAAAGGTTCTGAATGTCACCAGCATTAGCTCAAAGATTTTGAGGCACATCTGTGCCATGATATCTGGTATATTTTTGAATCTGACTGCCCAGTGTCGGATGGTTGAAATCATGTAGTTGACTGTGGGTTGGCCATGAGGAGGTGCTAGGTACACATAATTTAGCCACTTTTCACATCCTTTAACCGTCAAAACTGTTTTGGTGTACTCTGGCCAAGACCTTCTTCGAAAGACAGGATTATACTTGATGTATAATGGCATGTTATTCCAAGTGCGTACCATCTCAGGGTAGGTTTCAAGCAGACGTATCCTCCAAGTAGGTTGATGTATATTCCCATGCATGACACTTGCAGGGATGTCATCCGGTGCAAACTGTGTCGTCGAGGTTGGTTCTTTTGATGTGCGTTGCTTGATTTCAACATTGTAATCTGCCATTAATACACAGAATGGAACATACAAATCATCGGATGTGCGAATCCACCTATGATGGGAGAGGTTTCTGAAGTAATATGATTTTATGAAGACTTCTTCCAATCGTGACATAGATGCTATCTGTACTGCAACTCTCTTGTCATGGGTGGTAGCAACCTTCTCTAACCTTTGCATCCATTCAGGAGCTTCGATCTCAATCGTGTCCATTCCTTCTTCTGTTTGCTTACCTCCGGGTGTTGGCATGGGGACATATGGGTCTTCAAAAGTCTCCTCCACTTCAATTGGCACTAAGTCTTCAGGTTCCGGTTCCACCAAGGGAGAGGGTTGATGCTCGCATTGAAGAACTTTACTTCATAGTTCTTCTAGTTCTGCTTTGAGTTCTGCGACTTCTTCAGATGTGTCGTGATGGAGAGTGTTAATCTCCAAAAGAACAAGCTATCCTTGGTATTAGATCACCTCTAGACCAAGAATAACTTTAGACTCCACTTAATTTTAGAAAACAATCACCAAATTATCAGAATTTTGGCTAACTGTTGAAAACTGAAATTTCCTAAAAAGTCTGCTGCAGATTAATCACTCATTGACTAATCAATCCTGTAAAGTTTCTAATAAAACTTTGCACACTGCTTTGCCTTAAGGTTGCGCAACTTTTCCAACTTAAATTTCTCAAAATGATTGAGTACACATTGAGAAATGTGTGAAACACTTTACCTATGTCTGGAACAGCTTCTTTGCAATGGCGACTTTGACACCTGCAACTTCTTAACACTGATTCTCCCAAAGTAAATCCCGTTTGATCAAGATCTTTTAGCCATAGATGGCTTACCTTCCAACTTAGATTTTGAGCCCTGACTTGTGTAAAACTTTACACTGTGGACTGAGTAATGATCATTTCTCTGATCATGAAATCTGCGCCAGTTTTGACGACTCTCAGAACATCTTCACATATGAATGTTCCTAGACTAAATTCTCTCGACCTGATTGCAATTAACCTCTCAAATTCTAGCCATAGATAGATTAGCTATAGACTTAGATTCGTGCAAAAGGATTCCTCAAAAGATTAAACACAGAAGGAGAATGACAGAGAAGATCGACGCGCCATTTCTGAACTTTTCACTTATCTATTTCCTTCATACATCTGATGGATGTTTTGTACAATGTACATCAACTAACTCATCTCAACTCTCTTCTCTATATCTCACATCTACAAACATGTACTTATATATATATACAAGTCCTAACTCGTAACTACTTCAAGTATATTGAAGTATCTTAAAGAACTAATGTACATTTGATTAAAGGACTTTACTATCTGATTCTTCCCTTCAATTCATGACATTGATCTTCAATCTTCTCTTCATGTCTTTACTTCTAACCTTTGTATAATCACAATTTGTTGATTGTCTTGCTCCAACAGCTCCCCCTCAATCATCAATTGTGATTATCTGCAACCTTTTTTATTCCTGCCATGTCTTTGAACTTCTGTAACTTTGGTCCATCTAAACTTTTTGTCATCATATCTGCAAGTTGATCTTTTGTAGGAGTGTGTATGACTTCAATCTCCTTATCAATGACCTTCTCTCTCAAAAAATGATATTGTATTTCAATATGCTTAGTTCTAGCATGAAACACAGGATTAGCTGCCAAGTATAGAGAACTCATATTGTCTCCACAAATAATAGGAATACTCTGAACAACATCAAAACTCTTCATAAGTGTCTTTAGCCATATTACCTCCTTTGCAGCTTCCACCATACCTTTGTATTCTGCTTCTGTAGATGACAAAGCAACTGTATGTTGCTTCTTAGAACACCATGAAATCAATTTGTCTCCTACATAGCACAAATATCCATGGGTTGATCTTCTATCATCCACATTACCTGCCCAATCTGCATCACTATATATCTTCACTCTTGTATCAGAAGTAAATCCATAGTACAGCCCTTCTTTGAGTGTACCCTTGATGTAGCTAAGTACTCTTTGTCCTGCAATCCAATGTTCCTTTCTAGGACAATGCATAAATTGTGAAACCACACCAACTGCATATGACAAATCAGGCCTTGTTAAGGTAGCATAAATCAAGCTACCAACCAAACTTTGATAGAGCTTCATATCTCTGAATTCTTCTCCTCCAAATCTAGACAATTTATGGTTCACTTCCAATGGTGTGGGTGCAACCCTGCAATCTTCCATTTTAAATTTGGTTAGCAAATTTTTAAGATACCTTTCTTGGGTCACATATACTCCATGTTGAGTATAAGAAATCTCCATTCCCAAGAAGAATGAAAAGTTCCCCAAATCACTGATTTTGAACTCCTTCTCCATCTGCTTCTTGATCATTTGTATTCCTTTATCATCTGTACCTGTAAGTATTATGTCATCAACATAAATACAAACATAAATGAATCCATCTTCACTTGCTTTGACTAGCAAGCTACTATCTGCCTTTGATGCTTGAAATCCAAGATTCTTCAAAAACTTTACAAGCCTATAATTCCATGCCCTTGGGGCCTGCATTAGTCCATACAAAGCTCTCTTGAGCTTACACACATAATTTGGACTCACTTTATCTTTGAACCCATCTGGTTGCTCCATGTAAACTTCATCTGAAATGTAACCATTCAGAAAAGCATTTTTAACATCTAATTGAGATAGCTTCCAACCTTTACAAGCACCAATTGCTATGAGAGTTCTGATGGTTGTCATTTTTGCCAGAGGACTATAGGTCTCATCATAGTCCACTCCATATGTCTGTGCATACCCTTTCACAACAAGTCTAGCTTTGTACCTAGACACACTTCCATCTGCAAATCTTTTTGTTTTGTAAACCCACTTACATCCAATAATTTTCTGGCTATTAGGTTTAGGAACCAGATCCCAAGTCCGATTCTCTATCAATGCATCATACTCCTCTTGCATGGCTTCTTCCCAATTTCTTTTGCCTTTGGCTTCATCATATGTAGATGGATCTTCATCTGCTTTTACCAAATAAGCATAATCTTTAGTAGTCAAGAATGAGGTGCCATAGCTATACCTTGTAGGTTGCCGTTTGTGCCTAGATGACCTTCTAACTTCTGCACTTTTTGAAGTCTCTGGTTCATCACATTCTGGATCAAACCTTGGCCTCTCTTCAACTTCAACCTGTACTTCATTATTCTCATTTTCATCAAGTAATTGAATCTTTGCTTTACCTTTTCTTTGATCCACTACTTCTTCAACATCTGCATGTACATTATATTTACTTGCATACCAAGTACCTTGCTCATCAAATGTAACATCCTTGGATACAAGGAATTGCTTTGTGGATGGACTCCAGAACCTGTATCCCATTTGCTTATCATCATAACCAATGAATACATACTTTTCTGCCTTAGGCTCCAACTTATGCCTCAATTGAGATGGCACATATGCATATGCCAAGCATCCAAATATTCTGCAATGATCCAAGGTAGGTTTCTTACCCCACCAAGCTTCATATGGTGTCATACCTTGCAAAGCTTTACAAGGCAATCTATTGACCAAATAAGTAGCTGTATTTACAGCCTCTGCCCACAAATAATTTGGCCAATTCTTCTCTTTCATCATGGACCTTGCAAACTCAAGAAGAGTCCTATTTCTCCTTTCTCCTACACCATTTTGTTGAGGAGAGTACCTGCAAGTAACTTCTCTCTTTATACCTGCATTCCACAAGTAATCATTGAATTCATTTGAAAAATACTCTCCCCCTCCATCTGACCTTAGTCTCTTCAATTTTTGACCTGTAATTCTTTCTGCATATGCATGATAGTATTTAAATGTATTAAACACTTCTGACTTTTCTTTAATCACATAAATTGTGATCCATCTGGTAGCATCATCAACATATATGACATAATATCTTGAACCATTTATAC
Organism: Ceratopteris richardii; assembly: GCA_020310875.1. NCBI lineage: Eukaryota > Viridiplantae > Streptophyta > Polypodiopsida > Polypodiales > Pteridaceae > Ceratopteris > Ceratopteris richardii. The sequence goes on along the minus strand of CM035423.1, from coordinate 127,119,519 downwards.
TAAAGTCCTTTGAAGGACCCCACACATCTGTATGCACCAATTCAAGTCTTTCTGAATACATAAACCCATGCTTGGAATAGGATTGCTTATGAGCCTTACCTAATTGACATGCCTCACATCTGTATGTCATATGTTGACCTGTAATGTTAGGCAACCCAAGCACTGAATCATTATTAATCATGTCTTTGATACCTCTTTCATTGAAGTGTCCAAGTCTTTTATGCCAAAGATCCAATTCAGATACCTTCTGCTCTCCATATGTGAACATAGCATGTCCAACATTTCCTTGTACCTTCAATGTGAAGAGCCTTCCTTCTTTCTTTCCTGTAACAACCTGTTTATACCCTTGACTAGGGTCTTCAACATAGACTCCACCATTGGTAAATCTTACCTCATATCCTGTTTCCACAATTTGATCTACACTAATCAAATTCTTTGGAATTGTGGGAACATAAAGAACCTTACTCAGAAGAGTGCTCCCATCCTTAGCTTTGACTGAACCAATTGACTTTACCTTATGCTTTGTATTATCACCTGTCTGAACTGTATGATTAATTGCATTATGATCTAAATCAGTCATCAAAGCAATATTTCCACTTAAATGATTACTACATCCTGAATCAATGTAGAACACTCTCATGTCCTCATGTGAGGTTTCATATGTTGCATTCATAATGAGAGTCGAATCCTCCTTCTGATCTGATGCATAGTTGTAGTAGGTGTTATTATAGGATTGATTTTGGACGCTTCTTCCTCCACCTCTTCCAAAAGAATTCCTACCACCTCTACCTCTGAAGTTTCCTCTCTGAAATCTATCACCTCTTGCTCTTTGATTAAAGTTCTGATAATTACCATTGTTCTAATTATTGTGCCAACAATCATGAGATAGATGATTGGTCTTACCACATATCCAACAAGCTCTTGCATTATCTTTGTTGTTTCTGCCTCTTCCTCTACTTCTGCCATTTCCTTTTCCTCTTATGAAATTTGCTTGGTTTGAAGTACCTTCTTCTTCACCTGATTGTTGTTTTCCTTTGTTAGCTTTCTTCTTGTCTTTAGAGTACATTGCATGACCTGCACTCTTATCAACATCTCCTTTGATATCATTCTCAAAAGTTAGCATATGACCTAACAATTGATTCAAATAAGGAGTAAAGTGATCTAATGAAAGTTTTGTAGACAAAATAAAAGGCTTCCACTTCTCATCTCCTCTTAGCCCTGTGAGAATTTGTCTTACCAATTTATCTTCTTCAATATCTTCATCCACTGCACCTAAAGAATCTGCAATGTCCTTCATCTTTGTCACATAATCAGAGATTGATTGTGAGGCCTTTTTCTTGAAAGTAGTAAATTCTGCCCATAGTGAAGCCTTCCTTGATTTGGTTGTGTTTTGGAAATGCTCTTCCAAAGCATTCCAAATGTCACTTGCACTTTCAAGTCCTCTAATGTGAGGAAGCAAATAGTCATTGACTGCCATGTAGATTATGCTCCTTGCTTGAGCATCCTTCTTCATCCAATTCTTCAAATCTACAAGATCCTCTCTAGTTGGAACACTAGAGTCTCTAAATTCTGGCTTTTCTTCATCTCCTGTGATGTATCCCATCAGATCTTTGCTCATAAGATGAGCTTCCATCCTCATTGACCATGCAGGATAATTCTCTCTATCCAGCTTCTCAATTTGGAGACTATCTCCCATTATTTCTTTACCTGTATTGCCAACTCTTTAATCTTTATGAGAAATAAATGTACCTTGACTTTGAGTCTCGCTCCTTCTGATACTTTTGATAACTTCAATGTGTCTACCTTCAAATTTTCTTCAACCTTTATCCTTTTGCACCTTCAAGATGTAAAGATTTGTATTTCTGCAGTAGTCGGAGTCTTCTTCACTTCAATTTTGACACATCCTGCTCTGATACCACTGATGGAGAGTGTTAATCTCCAAAAGAACAAGCTATCCTTGGTATTAGATCACCTCTAGACCAAGAATAACTTTAGACTCCACTTCATTTTAGAAAACAATCACCAAATTATCAGAATTTTGGCTAACTGTTGAAAACTGAAATTTCCTGAAAAGTCTGCTGCAGATTAATCACTCATTGACTAATCAATCCTGTAAAGTTTTTAATAAAACTTTGCACACTGCTTCGCCTTAAGGTTGCGCAACTTTTCCAAGTTAAATTTCTCAAAATGATTGAGTACACATTGAGAAATGTGTGAAACACTTTACCTATGTCTGGAACAGCTTCTTTGCAATGGCGACTTTGACACCTGCAACTTCTTAACACTGATTCTCCCAAAGTAAATCCCGTTTGATCAAGATCTTTTAGCCATAGATGGCTTACCTTCCAACTTAGATTTTGAGCCTTGACTTGTGTAAAACTTTACACTGTGGACTGAGTAATGATCATTTCTCTGATCATGAAATCTGCGCCAGTTTTGACGACTCTCAGAACATCTTCACATATGAATGTTCCTAGACTAAATTCTCTCGACCTGATTGCAATTAACCTCTCAAATTCTAGCCATAGATAGATTAGCTATAGACTTAGATTTGTGCAAAAGGATTCCTCAAAAGATTAAACACAGAAGGAGAATGACAGAGAAGATCGACGCGCCATTTCTGAACTTTTCACTTATCTATTTCCTTCATACATCTGATGGATGTTTTGTACAATGTACATCAACTAACTCATCTCAACTCTCTTCTCTATATCTCACATCTACAAACATGTACTTATATATATATACAAGTCCTAACTCGTAACTACTTCAAGTATATTGAAGTATCTTAAAGAACTAATGTACATTTGATTAAAGGTCTTTACTATCTGATTCTTCCCTTCAATTCATGACATTGATCTTCAATCTTCTCTTCATGTCTTTACTTCTAACCTTTGTATAATCACAATTTGTTGATTGTCTTGCTCCAACATGTCGGCTGCGGTTGTGACTTTGTTTGGTGACTCCTGCTGAGTTGCCAGTTGCTTTAGTAGGTCATCTCTTTCTCTTTCTAATGCTGCGTGGGCTTCTAGGAGGTCGGCATGGGTTTCCAACACAATTTGCATATTCTCCGAGGGGATGGCCTTGAAATTCTCTAGGTCGATTTCATGCGGGGAACCTTCCATTACTGCTTCCAGGTTTTCTTCGTTCTGTTTCTGTAGTCTTTCATTCTCTTCGAGTGCTGCGCACATGTGCTTCCGTAATAAGGCAAGATTGCATCGAAGCTTGAGATTGTTTGTGATCTGAGCATGTAACATGTCGTCGAGTTGTTGTTTTTCTTCAGTATCTGACTGGGGTGGATTGGCAACTAATTGATCATGTTGTGCTTGCAATGTAGTATACTGCTGTTGTAATAGCCGCTTCTCCTTCTCTAAATCAATGAATCTTGCTTGGAGCTGTTCATGGTTTCTGAAGAGGCTCGTATGCTGTTGGAGTTGAGACATACACTGGTACATATTATTAAATACATTATTAATGGGAGTGGATGTGGGAAAGGTGTTGAATGCAGAAGGGAAGGGAAAAGGGAATGGGAGCATGTATGTTGTGCTTGAAAAGGGTGAAGTTGGTGGTGGGGGAATGGGAGATTGTGGACGTATGGGGGGAGGGAGAGGTGCGGAGGTGGGTGATATGTCCATGAGATCAAAAGTGGATGTAGTTGTGGGAGTGATTGTGAACATGGGAATTGTGGGTTCGGTGATGGTGGTGAAGGTGTAAAGTGGTGTGTGTAGTTGTGAATATGAACTGCCAGGAAGTGTGATAGGGGGAGCAGGGTTGTCCGTGGCTAATGTTAGAATTACAGAGTCAATAGTAGTGTAAACAAGAGAGGTGGTGATCGTTTGTGTAGGTTGTGTGGGTTGACTAACGGTCTGTGCTTCGGTATGGGAAGTGGACCCTGAGGCGGTGACATTAGTGGTTTCACTGGTAGTGGGAGGTGAAAGTGGCGGAGTTGGAGGGAGAGGGGGTAAGGGGGGTGACGGGCGTGCACTAGATGTATGGGCTTCCTTAGTGTCATGAATGGTATGAGCTGTGCCCGTGGTTGTGGATGTGGTGCCCTGTGGTTCTGATACTAATACATTCATTTGTTTTCCTGATCGAGGGGGGCGTCTGTCGTATCATCATCCGATCATCGTGAATATGCAAGAGCGGTATGCACCGTCTCAGGTACCCCCAACACATCAGATATCATGTCAAGGGTTGCTCGGTATTGCTCGTCCACACCTTCCTCCTCAAGGATTTGGTTCATGAGGGCTTTTCTTGCTGCCAGGGACAGTTTGTGTTGTTCTTGAACTCGATTGATAGTATCATACAACTTTTTCAATTGCTTCGTATAAGCCGGGGCACCCTCAAGTTCCTGTAGAACTTCTTGCTCATATTCCTGCTCTTCTTCGTCGGACAGTCCTTCTCGGTCCTCCTCTTGCTCCTCTTCCTCATCATCATCCACTTCGACTACTTCTGGTTGGACGGGGTGGGGTTGGTCTGCGACTGTCTGCTGCTCGCTTGCCTGCTCTGCCTCCACTTCTAAATTCGTAGCATTGATTATTCTGGCTACCTCTTCGTCAGTTAGATCTTCCAATGTAAAGCCATGAGGAAACTCTAAGTCGGTTTGTATAGGTGGAAACACCAGATTCGCTCCGTCTATGCTATGTCTTGGTAATTTGATAGTGAAGGGTTGCACATGCCTTGGAAGCCGTGGAGTTGTCTCTGGTGTCAGTGTCGCACCGCGGGCCTGTGCATAGGGCATTTGAACTACGCCTCTCATTTTCTTGGATGGAGGCCCTGCGGTGGATAGTCTACGTTGGAATTCTTGCACCTTGGTCCAAATAAGTGCCCTTTGAACTGGCACATCATATGCCAAGCATCTATAAACAATCCTTGTGAGAGCACAACATCCATACAGTACTGACTTTTGCTTCTTATACCACTGTTGATGAGCCAAGTGGATTTGGTCAATAATCCAGTGAGGCATGTTGATTGTCAAATCAAAGGCATCTGCTAAATATAGACTGAAGCATATCTTCTTGGGTGGCATTGTGAACCTCTCTTGCGCGGGGAATGCGAAATGCTGCATGCACATCCGAAGATGAACGGCAATAGTAGGTGTCATTGCCACCATGCCCTTTAGTTTCGTCAGATTCCTGTTCTTCATGTTGTCAGGGACCATAGTCTCTTTGTCGGTGGGAATGTGCATACCTTTCATGTCGATAGCTTCCCTCACCAAGTTGTTCGTCAATTTGAACCGCTTCAGCTCATTGCCCCTTGTGAGAGATGCGAGGACAAAGGTGTTGTATCCCTTTTTCTCTTTGCTCGGAGTGAGGGTGCTAATCAAATACGAGCACCTCAGAAAGTCTGGGTTTGGCAATTGGGCTTTGAAGTAATCATATAGTCCCGCCTTCTTCCATATCGGTTTCAGCCCTTCATTATTTTGAAGTCTCTCAAATTCCCTGGTGAAGAAGTGATACCTGCCCCAACGCCCGTTGAACTCTATCTCTGCCTCCCATAGGTAGGTGCCTTCTCCCAGAGGTCCTGCCATGTCACTGAACCAATGTGAGTTTTTGCTGACCGACATTGTGTGCCCCTGTGGAGGATTCTGCACCGGTATGGCATGTAATGCTCTCAATGCCACTGGACGTTCCTTTAACTCCTCCTCAATGGGAAGACTTTCAATGTCCACAATCTGAGGGCTAGTGCCTGCCTGGGAGCTAGTTCCTGCAGCCTCGGCCATATTGAAGGGACTGGTCACCAGTTCTGTGAGAATATACAAATGAATTTTAACATTGCAAATGGACACCAAGTGGTGACGTGTCCATGTTACAACATTAACAAGAAGTTTTAGTGATATGTTAGTTAGTTAGTGAGTGCTCGGTGATTGTGGGTGTCGTTAGTGAATGGATAGTGCTAAGAGTTGAATGGAAAGATGCAGTGCATGAGTGATGTAGTTAGCAAGTGGAGATGAATTTACAAATGGGGTCAGGGGGTTTATTACAAGTTTTCGGCTGCCAAACACAGTGGATGGCTTTTGGTTTTGGTTTGGTGGAGACTCTTGAGGGCTTTATAAGAGTGTCTGCTTGGAAATGAAGCTTTTTAGGGACCCATTTACAAGTGATTCTGCTCATGCTCATGGGCCAATGTGTGTTCGCACGTGTTGAAAACAAGTGGGTATCGGCTGTGCGAGTGAGTGAACCATGTTGTACAGGGTGTGGTCTAGGTGTAGCTATTTGAGCCCGCCAGCAAGCCTTAGGCACCCAAATTTTTCTTGATTGTGGGCTAGCCTTCATCGACTTCTTGGGTACCCAGATAGATTTCACTCTCACAGAAGAATTTTTGGAAGACTTCTTATTAGTGTCGTGTCGTTGATCACTAATAGGAAGTTGAGCCAATTGTTGCGGCTTGCCAGCCATATGATGCTCACCTTTCTGTACCCACACTTATTTTGATGGTTGAGACACCGTGTTTCGTATTTTCTTTAGGCCTCGAGCATAAGTCGTCTGCTTCTTCTGCCTCTGATCCGCTTTTGGTTGCTACATTCCTTAGCTTTTGGAAAAGAAGGGAGTTCCGTCGTATCCTTGACTTCTTTGTTGAAACAATCATCCCTCTGCATCACGCTGTTTTGGACAATAATAGCATTGTCAACTTCATGTGTACCCCTGGAAGGACTAGGAGTTTGTGCCTTTCCTAGTTCCTTGAGTGCTCCATTATCTAACTCAACTGTAATTCGACTCTGATTTACCCATACCTGAAGAAGTCCACTTCTTAGGTTTAGGTTGACTGCATGATCATAGATCCAGTCTTGACCCAAGACAAGAGGCTCAGTGAGGTCCTCACCTTGACACACTAGTACTTTAACTGTCATAAGAGCATCTTGAATGTAGAGGGGAAGATCCACCTCGCCCATGCAAGGGGTTTCCACACCTCCCAATCCTATGAGATATGCTTCTATAGGATTGACATTTAATTTCAACTTTTGACAGTAAGAAAATTTAACAGCACTAGTGGCTGCACATGAGTCAATCAAGGCCCTTACAGTCCTTGTACTCTTTCCTTGTCGTATCTCTAAAGTTACAAAAGGACGTCTATCAATTCTTCGATGAGAACTATTACTTGAAACTTTGCACATAGCCATATGATACCCTGGATCTGCATACGCCTCTGTCCTAAGCTGATCTCGTCCTTGTCTTCTCAACGCCATCCTTCGGATGCGTTCCAATGCTTCTACCTGTGCCTCTTCTCGAATTCATTTTTCCTCTTCTTTACGTTTCTTGGCAGTGTTGAGTCTAAATAGCATCTCTTCAGTTAGGTGTTCTTGATATAACTTGACTCTGCATCTGCTTATGTAATTAGGGAGAATGTCGCCTTCTAAAGTGGCTAGTTGTACTGCTCCACTAGTTAAAATCCTATTGATGATCATAGGTCCATAACCACGCTTTTCTAGCTTTCTCGCATGTTGTTTCAGGGTATACACCAAAACTAAGTCTCCGGTCTTCAAGCCTTTATCCTTAACATGGGCATCAAAGTACGCCTTCTATCTTTTCTTAGCAGCATATATACCTGCTGAAGCTCTTAGTCTTGTTTCACCTAGTCGTTCCAGATCAAGAATCCTCGAAGAGAGTTCATGACCCGTCCATTCATGATCCTGTACTACCTTTAGTGTAGGTATCAAGAAGTCCAATGGTAACACTGCATTTTGGCCAAATACCATCTGAAAGGGTGTGGCTTGGAGTACCATTTTATAGGCAACTCGGTATGCCCAAACAGCATGGTGTAGCTGTTTGTCCCAATCAGAGCGTTTATTATTCACTAATTTGGTAAGCACGTTGCATAGAATCTTATTTGTGCTTTCTGCTTGCCCATTAGCTTGTGGGTGATAGGGGGCAAACTTCTTGTGTACTACCAAGAATTCTTGGAGAAGATTTTCAATAACTTCATTCAAGAAGTGGGTGCCTCTATCACTTACTAGCTCTATGGGTAGCCCGTATCTAGTGAACACATTCTCAAATAAGAACTTAGCGGTCGTCTGAGCATCATTCTTTGTTGTAGCTTTTACCTCTACCCACTTGGTTAGATAGTCTGTGGCCACAATGATATATTCAACATGTGAACCCTTAGCTCGGGGATTAATCGGACCAACAAAGTCTATTCCCCACTTAGAGAATGCACGTCCACCCATCATAGGCTTCAATGGCATCTCATCTTTGCATATAGGATACTGAGTTCGCTAACAAACATCACACCTCTTCACATAGGTATGTGCATCCATGTGAAGGGTCGGCCACCATAATCCTGCAAATAGGATTGCCTTGATCACCCGATCTGGTCCAAAGTGTCCTCCTACTACACCTTGGTGAGCAGTTTCCAAGATCTTGAGATATTCACTCTCATGGACACATAGTCTCAGGTAACCATCTTTACCACGCTTGTATAGATTATCACCAATGAGTGAGTAATCTAGGGCTTCTTGTTCTAGACTTCTTTGTCTCGCCAGTGTCATATCTTGAGGGAATGTTCTCGTCCTCAAGAAGGCTACTAATGGTTCACTCCAATCTGGCACTATGGACACTTGATAAAGAGTGGCATGTTCCACAGGTGGTTTAGTGCAGCAGATTGGGCATTCCTTGCACAACTTTTGGACATCAGCTTCCATAGTCGGCCAATGCACTCCGAGTCTCCTTAGTGTCTGTAGGGTTCGTTGCTTTGAGTAGTGTTGCTCTAATGCACCTACATGTGCTAATTGCAACCATTTAGCGTACTCATCCTCTTCCACACAACAAGCCAAGATCCCTTGATCTGTGTGCTTGTACATACTTCCTGCCATGATGTGGTACTTTTGGGCCTTTACTACCTCCCTATCTTGAGTGTTTACGACTGGGTGGTTAGGCACGCATGTCAATACTGACACTAATGGCTTAGCCCACTGAGGTACAACTTCCAAATTAAACAAGTAAACATCAGGAAGATCATCTGATACTCCCTGCGGTGCTTCCCCGGATGTGAGTCTTGAGAGGTGGTCTGCTCTCAAGTGAGTCTTACCTTTCCTCACCACAAACTCAAAGTCGTATTCCATTAGTAAGAGGAACCATCTAACTAATATGCCAGTATTGCATGGTTTGTTTACCAGATACAACAATGCCTGATGATCAGTAAAAAATTTAAACCTATTTGCAAGCAAATAGTGTATAAACTTTTTAACTGCATATACCATGCCTAATCCTTCTCGTTCAGTGGTGGTATAGTTTCGTTCGGCTGCATTCAACTGTCTAGTAGCATAGGCAATTGGAAGATCCATATTACCTTCACCAATAGGTTGTGCGAGTACACATCCAATAGCATAATTGGATGCATCTACATGAACATGAAAGGGCTTACTCCAGTCTGGAGTGGTCAAGATTGGTGTTGAACATAATCGTTGTTTGAGCTCATTGAAGGAGTTTTCACATTCATCAGTCCACTCAAAGTTAGTCAAAAGTCCATACAGAGGCTTGGCAATGATGGCGTACATGTGTATAAAGCGTCGGTAATAACCACAATGCCCCATGAAAGTTTGTACTTCCTTGACATTCTTTGGCCTAGGTAGTTCTGCGAGGGCTCTTACTTTCTCTTCATCAGTGGATATGCCATTCTTTGACACTATGTGTCCTAGAATCTTGCCTTGCCTGACCATGAAAACACACTTTTCTGGGTTCAGACAGACTTGATATTCTCTACATTTGTCAAAGATTTGTTTGAGTTCAGGTATATGTGTCTATCTAATGTTGGAATGAGCACAGAGATCATCAACATAGACCTCTAAATTCTTCCTCAAGAACTCTTTAAACATGTGACACATCAATCTTTGGAAGGTTGCAGGAGCATTGGTAAGCCCAAATGGCATTACCCTAAAGGCGAATATGCCCCATTCTGTGGCAAAAGCTATCTTATGCTGGTCTTCCGGAGCAATGGCTACCTGATTGTAGCCCGAAAATCCATCAAGGAAGCTGTACACTTCCTTGCCTGCTACTCTTTCTAGGAGATGCTCAGTGATAGGAAGCGGATAGTTGTCTCGAATAGTGGCTGCATTAACCTTCTTCAAGTTAATGCACACGCGTAGCTTTCCATTCTTCTTGGGCACAACTACAATGGGGGATACCCACTCGGTGTGCTCAATTTCATAGATAAATCTAGCTTCTACCAGACGATCTATCTCTTCTTTGATCTTGGCAGCATAATTATCATTGTATGTGTATGGCTTTTGCTTAGAAGGTTTAGCATCTGAGGTCATGGGGATAGTGTGTGAGCATATGTCCGGGTCTACACCTTTCAAATCCTTGTAACTCCAAGCGAATACATCTCTGTATTCTCTTAGCAAGGCTATTAACACGTGCTCTTCTTCATCTGTTAGGTCATGGCCTATGTACGTGCATCTCTCCTCTCCTTCTTCTAGGGCTACCACTATTTTCTTGGTGGTTTCTTTGTTATCATAGGCCTCTCCTGATTGTGCCTCGCATTTAGGCATTCTTATCATGACTCTCCTGTCGTCTATCTCATACGTTTTAAAATTGGCAGGGACCTCAAACAAAGATTCTTCCTCTTCTGGTGTGACTTCTCACTTCTTTCTTTTCTTTCCTTCATTCTTAGGGGTCACTTGTGTGGTTAACCTTACGTCATTGGTGAGCTCTCCATGTCTCTAGGGTTGAAATTCTATTTCATAGAAGTATTCTTCATCTGATGCAAAAGGTGGGTCCATAATGATTGACTCTAGATTGGAGTCACTTGCATCCTCAACTGCATCAGGGTTAGGTTCACACTCTTCTAAAACTGCATCTCCCATGATTGGCTCTATGGAGAAGACTCAAATGTCATAGCCATCCTCATCACAGTGGGGTGTCCATTTTTCTTCATTGATGGCTACATCCATTGTTGCTAAAATTTCTGCCCAGCCGTGAGGTTCAAATTCTTCGTCCGGAAATACTACAGGTGCATAGGCTGGGTCTTGAATTGATCGATGTGTTTCCTTCGCACCTACCTCTCTGGCTTTTTCTCTCTTCTCTTCTTCTACTGCTACTTTGCACATCCATAAGTGGGTGTCTTCATGCATCCATGAGGATCCTGATCCTATGGAATGCACAGACTCCGTATCATCTTTGGCTCTATGGATGGGATTCCATTGGATAGGAGGGACATCTCTATGAGAGTAATCTTTGAGATTCACTTTGGTCATAACACCTAAGTGTTGCAAGTACAAGGAATTGGTTCCCCAATCCTGTACTACTTGCAACTGTCGCATAAATGGTCTTCCCAAGATCATCTCATAGGCATGGTTCTTGCTAAAGTCGCAGATAGCAAATGTATGCTCAAACTCTACACCACAAGTGGTGAGAGTTATTCCTTCAAGTAGTCCTAAAGGCCTCTCTATGTGACCATCAACCATCTGCAATTTTATCCTCGTGGGCCTGAGTGCTGGCTTGCCCCAACACTTCCATAGGGAAGTGGTAGCAATTGCAACTCCTGCACCAGAGTCCAGAATTGCCTTGGTTGTGTATCCTTGATGGGTGATGGGAAGATAGGTGTTTCCTTCTTCTGGTACTTGTTTGGCTACATGTTTCCATAGCTCTGGCCTTACTTTGAGTAGCTCTTCTAAAGTGAGGTTACACTGCACTTTAGTATTTTTCACTACCTCTGTGTTCCTAGGTATGACTGAGTTTTCGTTTCTTACCATGACTGTGGGTGCTTTCATACACATGGACTTTGCCTCCCATGGGCCTGTGAAATGGGGTAGTTCTTGTAAAGAATTAGACTCAAACTCTAATCTCTCTTGAGATGGTGCACACTTCTGCTCCTCATAAATGGAAGGAATGTCTTGTGGGAATTGATCGTGCGCATCATCCACAAGTTCAATGGGAGGAGGGACTTCACTCTCTGTAGCCCATTTTTCTTCTTGAATCTCTCGTAGGAATTCTGGTGTGTACCGATTCATAGAAGAAGATGTGTCTGGCTCTATGGAGTTAGGCACATAAGCTTCCTGGGTAGGAAGGCTTACTCTTTCACTTGCCTTGCCCTTATTTGGAGGGGTGGGTTCCTTTTCTGATTGTGCAATTAGCCTCTCCAATCTTTCCAGCAGTCCATCAAAGTGCAACTGCGTCTTAGCTGAACTAGAGATGTTAAAGAGGCGACTGGCTTCAAACATGGTTTGAGCCAATTCCACCATCTTAGCACAAATCTTGGTTCATTCAAGCTCTAGTTCCGCTCTCGGGTAACACTTTTCATGATCTGTCACATTTGGCCCTTCTTGGATTCTGGCCTGATATGCCTTAAGCATCATATTTAGGTCCTCAAGAGTGGGATCTGCTAAAACTAATCCTACTCTAGGGGGTGGTGGAATTGTGTGAGGTGGGTTGGAAGGTGTTGGATCGGATGGTGATGGGAATGGTGGGGGTGGAGAAGTGTGAGAGGGAGTTTGAGATGTGAGTTCAACTATCCTGGATTTTGTTTCTCTTAGGCTTTCCTTGAGTTCACTCATCTTCTTAGCCCATTGCCTCTTCATTCTTTCTCTACTATCTCTCCAGGCTCTAGTCCTCTTCTTGGTTATGCTCTCAGTTTCACTAGCCTCATCACTTTTTTCCTGGCCTAAACTTTGGTTCTGCTGCAAGGCTTGAGCTCTAGTGACTACCTGTACTAGTGCAGTGGAAGTCACACTCCCTGTGGAGTCTACAACTAACCCAATAACATTAATAGGAGTGATTTTTGGCATATTATTGGGATTCTTTGGGCAATCTCGTAAGAGATGCTCTTTGCCGCAATCTTGACAAAAGCCTTGGATTGTTATTGACTGGGGTTGTGTGGGTGCTGGCATGGGGCAATCACGAATGAGATGATCTCCCTGACATCTGTAGCATGGCCCTCTAGGGAATGGGGGTCTTACCTGCCTAGGTTGAGGTCTAGAGTTGGGGTTTGCGTACATGACATTTGTGTAATCTAGCTCCCAACTAGGTTCACTCGGTTCTTCACTATAGTAGGACTCACCATGTTCAGGAGACTGCATGTAGTAAGCATGTGGACTATCTATGTGAGTGGAATCAAAACTATGATCACTTGGTCACTTTTTGAAAGCAATGGAGTCACTGGGACTATGGCTCTATTCAGATTTTCCTCAATAGCTGCATACTTTACAGGAATCAGATTAGCTAGGGTTGGAGGTTGTTGAGCTAACATAGGTTGAGGCCTTTGTTGGTTTTGGTAGGGTTGTTGATAGGATTGCTATGGTCTACCATATTGCTGTGGAGGGTACTGGTTCTGGTATCTTCCCTGTTGTGGATAGGGCTGAGGGTAGGTTTGCCTAACTGCTTGCTTATTGTATGGGAAGTCTTGTGCTGTGTGATTTGTGTATCTCCATTCTATGGTGCAATATTGGCTACTAGGGTTCACTTGGGGTTGAGCCATGATGGGACATACGTTCGCCATGTGGTCACCACCGCAAGTATAACACCTCTTTACTGGGGCAAACCTTGGGATTTGTTTGCTAGTGACACCTAGTTTTTGAGCTACCTTCTCCGCAAGTTCCTCAATTGATGTGGATTGCGAGGAAGAGAGACTAGAGGCACTATCAGAATCTTTTTAGATCTTGGAAAGTTCTATCTCCTCCCCTAGGTTATCCTCGATGTCGATGCACATGCGTACACACTCTTCTATAGTCCTAGGGTCCTTCAAGTACACATATGAACTCAATTTGGTACTTAGTAATCCATCAAAAAATAAAGCCACTTGTTTGGCTGGAGTGGGTAGCTCCGAAATTGGACATCTCTCCAGGTATTGTCTAAATCTTCTTCCTGCAAGTCTAACCGTCTCTTGAGGAGTTTGCTTGAAGCTGTGAATCATTGAGGAAGGATTATGACTTATGCCACTCTTAGAGAATTCAATAATGAATGCCTCCAGGAGTTGGTCTATGTTCCTGAACTGTCTCTCATTCAATGGTTGAAACCATGTAAGGGCTGTGTTCCTAAGAGTTAGACCAAAGGCATTATACTACGTGAATAGGTCCTCAACTTGTTCAGCTCTCAAGGCTTGCCTAAACTCAACCACATGATCATATGGGTCTACTGTGCCATCGAAGTAGTTCTTCATGGACTTAACTAGCTGAGTCGGTCTCAAAGTCCTCGTGTGCTCTCTAGGTCTTGGTAGAAAGCCTTCATCCGCATTCCTTTGGTTCCTTGGGGCTCTAAGTCCCTCAAGTTCTGCTCTATTTGTTTCCGTTCTCGTTCTTTCTCTTCCCACCGGGTTGGTAAAGCTTACCTCAGGTCTATCTCTATGTCTGTCTCTTTGAGCTCCATGAGCTTGGGATGTTCCAGCTCCTCGGTGACCAAAGGACACATTCGACCTTGGTTGGGGGAAAATAATTTCACCTCTCCAACTGTAAGCATGCCTATCATGTTCGGTAACCACAAAGATCCTCTCTGAAGTATGATCTAAGTAGGTCACTCTGCCTGGGCTATCAGGATCTTTGAACTCATATATCATGCTTGTTCCTACCTCATTTGGCTGATCAGATTTATACCTCCAAAAGGCTTCATCGGTCTCTCGGTTCAGGAGCAGATCTATGCTCTTATTGTCTTGGGGAATCCACTCCGGTGTGATAATCCTAGTGAGAATAGATTTGCCTCGGGGGGTTCTAGGATCTACACCCATGTTTCCTTGCTCTAGGTCACCTATGTCCGTCTCAGGGATCACGTTTCCGAACTCGTCTGTCCTATCTGGGTGTCTGGTGACTACGTATATTGTTCCTTCTTTGTCCAAGTATGCTCCATTTTCAAACTTGACCGCTGGATGTTCTAGTCCAATGGATTGGTCAGGGTTTTTAATTTGGACCACAGATCTTCCTTGGCCGTCCTCATAGATGCTAGCACCTTATCGGTTGGTCCTAAGGTATTCGAGTTGCGTCTTGTAAGGGCCTTCTACCCTATGTAAATATGGCACTCCTGAACTTCCTATAGGTCTCTCCATACTGTGGGACATCTCTGACTCACTAGTTTTAGAGCTAGGGTAGTGCGAATAATGGCTCAACTACTGGGCCCAAGACCTAGCAGTATGATTAACACTAGCCTCTGAAGACCTAAGACTTTGTCTATCTCTCCCTAGGTGTCGTCCTGATCTAAGGTTCATATGCTTAGCTGAGCAATCCCAATTTTTACCCAAGGTACAACCTCGTTGCTGAGTTCTTTTGTATCAGTCACTTGAATCTTTTTTAAGTTGATTATCGTGTTTATGATCTTGTCTGATATCACGTCGTCAGGAATACTTGAGTTAATTTCCGCACTTTAATGTTGATCATCTCACGTTAGGTTCTTTTTCTTTAAAGTTGTCTTTCACACACAGGTTATCTCTTGACTTGAACTTGATTTCTTAGATAGTATTGACTTATCTCGTGCCTATCGTTGCCCTGACTTACTTATAGCACTAGTCACGTGTAGCCTAAGCTAGGAATTGACAAAGGGAGTTGAGAGTATTCCAACCTCACTTGCAGATCCCTTGCTTTTGGTGCTCAAAAAACCCAGTTCTCAAGCTTGCCAATTACCCTTGCTTTGGATGCCTTCTAGTGCTCTCAGTGGACCTCTGTAAAAGTCCCAAAGTTAGCTCAAGACTTAGATTCCAAGGACACAAAAAATCACTTCCATTCATGTAATTCAAGGATCAACTTTTCTTTTGGCTTTATGGAAAACAATCCTGAAGACCCCTTAGCTTTTCTTCCCCTTGGATATAGTCCACTTAAAAATACTATGGCTTTCCAACAAAACAAGAATCACAACAATCGAATTTCGTATGAGGAAGATATGACAGTTCAGGGATCTAGGGTTAAAACAGGGTAAAATAGGTCATCAGGAAAACAAGGTTTTCTCTCAAGTTACAAGTGTCAGAACCTCACAAATCACTATTTGCTTGATAAGTATGCCTAGAATTTACCCCAAAATCAAGTAATATAAACCCTAGAAATTTGGCCGAAAAAGCTTGTCAATCGCGATCGACAGGTCTGTCAATCGTGATTGACAGAGGTGTCCGTCAGGGCCCGTCGGTCGCGATCGACACATCAGTCACGATTGACAGTGTCAATCGCGATCGACAGAGTCGGTCGTGAGTCCTGTCAATCACGATCGACGGTGTCAATCACGATCGACACTTTTTTCGAGATTTTCACCGTGATTTCAGTCGATCGGGGTTCTGTCCATCGCGATGGACACATGGCAACACGAATTCTTGTGTCAATCGTCAACTTTCAGTCGATCGCGATCGACAGTGTCAATCGCGATTGACTGAATCCTACGTGGCAGTCGGTCAGTTGTGGGGTCTGTCGATCACGATCGACACGTCTGTCGGTTGCGATTGACAGGTCTTTCGGTCACGATTGACAGAGAAACAAGGAATTTTTAAATTTTATGTAGTGATTTGGAATATGCTCCTCATGTGTGTCATTGTGGTGTGCTTTGTTTTACCAAATGAGCGATTTTTCTATCGATCGCAATCGACAGAGGTCTGCGATACAGAGATAGTTTCGAGCTTGTCCGTACCTGCGTAGCATGCTGGACAGGGTGATACAGCAACAACCTGCAAGGAAGCTCAAAAAAACATGCAAAAGTAGCGCACAAAAATCGCTCTCTCGCTCTCTCTCACAAGTGGAATGAGGGAAATGGAAGGGGAAAGGAGATATGATAGAAAACTGAAAATTTTTCGCGATGATGGAGATGGAGGTGGGAGATGGTAAGGATGATGATGGTGATGATGATGGTGAAGTAAAAAGGAGAAAAATAAGAAAAAGTAAGGAATTTACCTATAACGCCAACGTCACAACTCTACATCTTACCATCACACACTCGTCCTCAAAGCTCGATCCCCGACAACGGCGCTAAAATTTTGTGTAGCTCAGTGATGAGTATCACCTCCTTTAATGTCAATCCGGGAAGACGTGAGGATGGTATGATGACCTCGAGCAAGTGAAGGCACAAGTGCGTGAGTGAGAAGCACACTAACATGCACACACATACACACACACGCGCACACACGGCAAGAACAAAGAGGAAGACAATGGAGTTCTTTTAGATTACTTCCAAAATGCTCATACAAGTTCAATTCTATTACAAGCTAACCTCAAAAATGAGCTCTCTAGCTCTATTTATAGTTTTTGACTAGTTTTTGGCTCTATCCAGACCTAGTGTCCGGCCTAGTTAAAAATTAGGTTCTCTGGCCTATTTGGAGGTTCAAACGGAGTCTAAAAAATGTGAAAACTGATAGCTAAGTACTTGTAAGGCTCCTCAAGCTCAAGGACTCCTTGGCTTGCACAAAATGGAGCTACAAAAATATGAAATGATATTTACAATGGTTTTTAGTGATGAAAATCACTATTTTTGTAGGGATTTCTTCTAACAGTTTGACATACATTTCTTGGAGCTCCCTACTTGCTCCTTCTTCTTGTGTGCCCACCTCTTTGATGCATGAAAAATTTAGATGGCCTACTTGCCAGATCTTCTTTGACTACTCTGTCCGCTTGTGCCTTCTCTTTGCTCCGACTCCCTTCGTTGGCTTCCTTGTCTTGTGAGTCCTTCAGTTCCTTGACTGCTGCCAACAGTTTTCTTAAAGGTAAGATGCATAAACTACCTTTCAAGAAACATGGTCATATTACAACTACCAGGAAATCGCAGATTATTCATTCAGATGTGAATGGATCTATGAGAGCAGACTCTATTCAGGGTTTCAGGTATTTTGTTCTATTTGTTGATGATTTTACGAGATACTCATGGATCTATGGTCTTAAGTTGAAGTCAAAAGTGTGTCCTATGTTCAAGAAATTTGTACCTATGGTTGAAAATGAAAGTTAGGAAACTATCCAGATTCTCATAAGTGATAGAGGTGGAGAATACTTGTCAAAAGAGTTCCAAACATTTCTTGATGAGAAAGGCATTACTTGACACCTTACTATTGCTTATACTCCTCAGCAGAATGGTGTTGCACAAAGAAAGAATAGAGTACTTGTTGAGATGATGCGGAGCATGATGGCATCCAAGAAGCTTTCATCAAAATTCTAGTTTGATGCAGTACATACAGCTAATCACATTTTGAATAGGCCATCTACAAAAGCTTTAAAGGTAATCACACCATATGAAGCTTATTATGGTAGAAAACCTAATCTGAGTTACTTCAGAGTGTTTGGATCACTTTCTTATGTACATGTTGAGAAAAAGGACCGGGGCAAACTAGATGTAAAGGCAAAGAAAGCTATTTTGATTGGATATCCTGTTGAGAGTAAAGGATATAGGTTTTATGTTCTAGAGACAGGTGAAGTTATTCTTTCACATAATGCTTATATTGCAGAAAATAAGGTTTATGATAAAGAAGCAGAAACTCCAGAGTTCATTAGTAAAAATGACTATGGTTTTTTTAGAAAGATTCTAGATGTACATGTTCAGCCATATGAGGAGGGAGTTAAAATTCCTAGGATTCAAGAAAGAGTTGAAGAAAGAGGAATTTCACAACCTTCTACAGAATCAGTTCCACAAGAGACTTTGATTCTAGAAATGGAAGAAGTTAGAGTTCCAGAAAGTCCTAGTACCTGGGAAGGACAAGTTCCAAAACCTATGGAAGCTGAAGGGTCAGAAAGAGTTTCACCACTATTTAAAGATATACCTACTTGGTTATATCAGACTTGGAAAGATAGTGGTATAAAGACTTTTACTGGAAGAACAAGGAGTCAGACTAGACAACAACAACAAGATCATGCAAGTTTTGCTGAAGACTTTGAGATTCATGATATTTTGGCACTTATGACAATTGAAGGTGAACGTGCGTGTGTTAAAGATGCACTTAACATTCCTATTCGGAGGAAATCTATGCAAGAAAATATTGATTCTATTCATAAGAATCAAACTTGGTAGCTATGTGAGTTACCAGAGGGAAAGAAGGCTATAGGTGTAAAATGGATTTTCAAAATCAAAAGGAAAGCAGATGGTACTATTGATAGATACAAGGCCAAGTTAGTTGTCAAAGGATATGCACAACAAAAAGGTATTGATTATGATGAGACATTTGCTCCTACGTCTAGGATGACTGTTATTAGGTCAATACTTGCTCTAGCAACACATTTTGGTTGGCATATATATCAACTTGACATTAAGACTGCTTTTCTAAATGGTGATTTACACGAGGATGTGTATATTCAATAGCCAGAAGGTTTTGAAGAGAGAGGTAAAGAACACTTAGTGTGTAAGCTTAGAAAAGCTTTGTATGGTTTAAAACAGGCACCTAGAGCATGGTATGAAAAGATACATACATATCTTTTATCCATTGGTTTCCATAACTCAGATGCAGCTCCAACTCTTTATGTCAAAGCTAAAACAGGTATGATGATTATAGCAATCATTTATGTGGATGATATTATAGTCACAGGTCCCAGAGATGAAGATTTGCAGATGTTCAAAGAACAATTAAAGCAAACATTTGATGTGAATGATTTAGGCATTTTGCATTATTATCTTGGGATTCAGTTTTTGTTTCGAGATGAGTGTATCTATATGACACAATAGAAGTACATTGAGAAACTTTTGGAGAGGTTTCAGATGAGTGATTCTAAACCTATGTAAACACCTATGGATCAGAACATGTCTTTACAAATTGTAGCAGATGTAGAGCCATTTGATGCTACTCTATATAGTCAAGCAGTTGGTTGCTTGATATATCTTTGTAATACACGTCTTGATATGCAGTTTGCAGTTTCTAAGTATCAAGGTTCATGCAAAATCCAACGATGTTACATTGGAAATCAGTAAAGCGAATCTTTCGATATTTGAAAGGAACTTCAAATTTTGCCATGGTATTTTTGAAATCTACACATTTGTTACTAAAAGGATTTTCAGATTCTGATTGGGCAAGTGATAGAGACACAAGAAGAAGTACTAGTGGATATTGTTTTTATTTTGTAGATTGTCTTATCTCATGGCTTTCGAAGAGACAACCCATTATTGCCACTTCATCATGTGAAGCTGAATATCGTGCAACATTTATAGCTAGTCTAGAGTCAGTTTCGTTGCAGAAGATTTTCGGTTATCTTGATGTAAGAGTACATGAACCCATTCAGATATTTTTAGATAGCAAGAGTGTTATAGCTATAGCTAAGAATCCAGTGCATCATGCAAGGACAAAGCATATAGAGGTACACTACCACTATATTCAGGAGTAGATAGCTAAGAAGCACATTGAGCTAGTTTATGTTCCTTCTAGTGAGAATGTTGCAGATATATTTACCAATGCATTGACTAGAGATAGTCATGAGAAGATTTGCAGGTTACTAAAGCTTGTACCAATATGACATTGAAGGAGAGATTGTTGGAGTCAATATCATATGGTCCAAAAATGGTTCAATAGTCCAAAAGCTCATACCATTTTCTCTTCAAAACGCAAACGGGCGTGGCTTATTATATATATTATTTGTATTGCATCCTCTTCAGGAAAGGTGCGTGGTGTTGGAGCAAGTCTATGACAAGCCTAAGTATTGGCTTGACTCCCACAAAGTCATAGAAGAAGCCTTAAAATGAAGACAATATAAAGTTCACTTGTGAACTACCTCTTGTAACTTTTGAAGAGTTTACTTAATGTAAAAGTGAGAGAATCTTAAGTGGTTGAGTCCACTTGATCAAAAAGGGAAAGAGAAGCCACGAATTCGTGATTTGTGGTAGATAGAGAATCAAATTAATCACTAATTGATTGGAGAGTGACTGAGGGAAGTTAGCCTCCCAAGCTCAACTATAAATAGATGGCAGTTTTAGTCGTGGTTAGAGAGACCTATGTGAAGACATCCAAGAGCTAAGCTTTATGCCATATCAAGGTGTGATTCCAAGGCACACATATGTATCAGTAAGTCCATTGTATTGTACAAGCAATATACTTTCATTTTCATGATCATTTGAGTTCATATTTCCATGTTCTTGTGAAGTGTACTACTCACTGCCATATCTCTCAGTTTTCTCAGTCAGATTGCAGAGATGGTTTCTCTGAGCTTAGTGCATCATTTTCAGTAATTTAACTTGGTAAAGTTAGCTCTATAAGTCTACTATATGCTCAACAATTGTCATTCCATTTGGGTGTTTTAATCTTCAGTTATGTTCACTTGAAGTCAATAGTGTCTGTTCATTTTCACTTCTCTGTCAGGTACCCGACTTTTTTACTCATCTTGTTAGAGCTGTTTCTCAGTGTGTACTTACCCACATTCAATGATGTAAAGCTTGTGGGATTCAGCATACTTTCTAGTATAAGCATACAAATGTTCATAATCATTGGATTCTTAAATCTAGAGTTATGTTCATTTTTCTGCTCACTGGTCTCATTACTGTAGTAGCTCGTGAAAATCGGGATGATGTCATCACTTGTTAAACATCTTTCTTAGTGTGTGGTTCATTATTTTCGATGAAATTACTCTTGAAAGTTAGCTCTTTAAGTTAAGTAGATTCCCCAAGAGGAATTAAGCTAATTGCTGCTGTGCTAAGAGAATTATGCAAAACACTGGACATGTGTATGAACCAAAATAGCAAGTTCTTCACCTTTGAGGTAACTCCAACTTATCTGTTTTGATCTATCTTTTTGAGAGTGATCTTCCAAGGTACATAGGGTGTCTAATACATCCATTGGCAAGCTAAAAGGGCCCACAATATACTCCTGGAGTTCATTTGGCTGGAGTAGATCAAGGATTTTGCAACACCTCTTCATCTTCAAGCACATACCTATCCATCTCTTCACAGTGCTATCAGAGCATGGTTGGACAACATGGCAGATGGATTTCCTTCATCAATTGACCAATTGGATAGAGGTAATTACTCAGCTTGGTCATCAAGAATGGAAGCTTATCTCCAAGGTAGAAGTTTATATGGTTCTGTGGCTGGAGATGAAGTTATGCCAAGTTTCAGGAACAAAAGTGAACCAACACAAGAAGAGCAAGAAAGATTGAGCACATGGTGCTCCAAGGATGCACTTGCAAGGTCTTATCTCCTCAACTCTATCTCAGATTTTTTGTTGCCTCACATTAGAAGTTGTAAGACATCTCAGGAAGTGTGGGATGCACTTGAAGCTTTCTTCTCTTCAAGTACTAAAGCTAGGAAGCATCAACTATGGCTGGATTTCACAACTCTCAAGAAGGCTCCCAAACAAAATGTGACTGATTTTGTCAGAAAGCTCAAGGACATAGCAGATCAGTTGGGAAGCATTGGAGAGGTAATAGATGAAGAGCAAATTGTTAGGCATGTCATCAATGGCTTGAAGGCAAATGACAAGTGGGAAGCATTCACCATAGCTATGGATTTGTACATGGACATGCATGTACCTGATTTCAATACACTCATTGGACAACTACTTACTCATAAGGCAAAGCTTATAAAAAATGGAGAAAGCTCTAAAGGTAATCAATCTTCAGCTCTATACACTGATAAAAGCAAGTCCAAAGATAACAAAGGAAAGGCAAAGAAAGTGGATGATGAAGCATCAAGTTTTCCAAGCAACTCGATGCCTGGCATCGAGTTTGTGCTGATAAGTCTGTGTTTTATTTTCTGAGTTCCAACTTCTGCTAAATCTTCTTGAAAAGATGATGTTTGTGGAGCAACTCGATGCCTGGCATCGAGTTTCAGCATAAAGTCGATACCTGACATCGACTTCCCACATAAAAGTGGTCTTGTTCATGTGTGTGTTCAAGGGGGTAATTCTGGCACTAAAAAAGTGGCTGAAAAAGCTCAAAGTCGATGCCCGACATCGAATTTTGGTTGCAAGTCGATACTAGGCATCAAATTTTCATTTTTAGACACTCAGGTTTACTAAAACAGGCAAAAATTCCACTTTTGGAAGTCATATAGGGTGATCTTGTGAAGGCCATAACTTGAGTTCTAGAGATCCGTTTCAAGGATATAATATCTTGTTGGAAAGCTCTACTCTTCTAGTTTCATCCAATGAAAGATCATGGAGAAATAATATTTGAACTAAGCGAAATGAGCAAAATACTGAAGGTATGTCATTTCAGTGACTGAAAAAATTTGAAGAAGTAAAGTTCTTGGTTTTGGCTATCATTTCTCAACGTTTTGAGTGGCAATGCGTTAATGGTGACCATAGAGGTGTTCTAGTGTCACATTAATTCATTTCTTATGGTGTTTTACACATCAAAAAGTGGTATCACAGTAGAAAGATCCTAAAGAGCAAAAGGCGGCAAAGGTTGGAGAAGTTTTGAAAAGTTTTTAGTAAAGGTTGAAAGGTGAAGCATTTGAAGACACAAGGCATCAAAAGGTTACTTTAGAAGTATTCTCATACACAAAGAACTCCAAAAGGTATTATCCTTTATCCTTTAATCTCACAGGTTGTAGCAGAAGGAAAGGAGTATGGAAGATCATATCTCCATTGACAAACTGGACAGAGATAATTATCCCGCATGGGTAATGAGAATGGAAGGCTTACTTATGAGTAAGGATCTCATGACATATGTTACAGGTGAAGAAGAGGAGCCAATATTTGAAGATGAAAGCCGACCAAAGAAAGAGGAACTTGATGCTTTAAAGCATTGGCAGAAGAAGGATGCAAGTGCAAAAGCTTACATCTACAATACAATCTCAGATCATTTGCTACCACACATCAGAGGATTGGAATCATCTGAAGATATATGGAATGCATTGGAGTATCATTTCCAAAGCACTACCAAAGCAAGGAAAGCAAGTCTATGGTCAGAGTTTACAACATTCAAGAAGAAGCCAAGTCAAAGTATTAGTGATTATGTCACTAAGATGAAGGATCTTGCAGATAGTCTTGGATCCATAGATGAAGATATTGAGGATCACAAGTTGATTGCTCAATTACTTATAGGTTTGAGAGGAGATGAAAGGTGGAAACCTTTTGTCTTATCAACAGAACTTTCATTAAATCATTATGTTCTAGATTTGAACCAATTGCTTGGTTTGATGCTGACATTTGAGCAAGATTTGAAGGGAGATGGAGATAAAGGACAAAGTTCTGCAATGTACATGAAGAATAAGAAGAAAGGAGATAAAGGTAAAGCAAAGGATGAAGAAGATTCAACTTCTCAAGTTTATTATGCAAGAGGTAGAGGCACAGGCAGAGGAAGAGCAAGAGGTTTTGGAAGAGGAAGAGGTAATCAGAATAACAACAAGAAGGCTTGCTGGATCTGTGGATTGAGTAATCATGTGGCTCAATACTGTTGGCATAATCAACAAGGATCAAACCAGAATCAAAAGAACAATAGCAGAGGCAGAGGTGGAAGATATCAAAGTAATTTTTAAAGAGGTAGACAAAATCCAAGAGGAGGCTATGCTAGAGGTGGAGGAAGAAGTTGGGGACAAAATCAATCCTACAACACCACCTATTACAATTATGCAAATGATACACAGAATGAAGGTCATACATTATTGATGATGAACTCAATCAGCACATCAGATAAAGAAGATCTAAAGGTATTTTACATTGACTCTGGATGTTCTAATCATTTGTCAGGAAACATAGAATTGGAAAAAGGCATTTCTAGTCATAGTGTTCAAACAGGTGATAATACAAGACATAGTGTACATTCAATTGCAAAAGTGAAGAGTGGAGTAGATTTGCTAACCAATGTTTTGTATGTTCCCACAATACCTAAAAACTTGATTAGTGTGGGACAGATAGTTGAAAAAGGTTTTCAAGTCAGGTTTACAAATGAAGGAGTATTTGTTGAAGATCCAAAGAATGGATATAATCAGATTGTTTGTGGTAAGAAAGAAGGTAGACTCTTTACTTTAAGAGTGCAAGGGAACATTGGTCAAGCTTTGCTCACACATGGTGAAGCAGTGATTACAGAACTTGATCTCTGGCATAAGAGATTAGGTCATTTCAATGAAAGAGGAATTAAAGCTATGGTTGCTAATCAGTCTGTACTAGGATTACCAAATGTGCAAAGTCAACATATGGTTTATAAATGTGAAGCATGTCAAATGGGAAAAGCACACAGGCTACCATTTCAAAAGAAAGGATTCAAACATGATGGAGTACTTGAGCTCATTCATACAGATGTATGGGGACCAACAAAAGAAGGATCTATTAGTGGCTCAAGGTATTATGTTCTTTTCATTGATTATGCTACAAGATGGATAACATTACATGTTTTGAAGGAAAGATAAGAAGTGTTTGGAGCCTTCAAGCATTTTCATGCATATGCAGAGAGAGTCACAGGTCAAAAGCTTAAAAGACTGAGGTCTGATGGAGGGGGAGAATACTTCTCCCAAGAGTTCAATGATTATTTTTGGAATGCAGGTATTAAGAGAGAAATAACTTGCAGGTATATACCACAACGAAATGGTGTAGCAGAAAGAAGGAACAAGACTTTGGTTGAGTTTGCTAGAGCAATGCTGAAGGAGAAGAATTGTCCAAATTATCTTTGGGCTGAGGCTGTAAATACAGCTACATATCTTGTGAATAGATTACCATGTGCAACTCTCAATGGAATGACTCCATATGAAGCTTGGTGGGGTAAGAAACCAACACTAGATCATTGTAGAGTGTTTGGATCAATTGCATATGTTTATGTGCCATCACAACTTAGACATAAACTTGAACCAAAGGCAAAAAAATATGTGTTCATTGGTTATGATGAAAAGCAGATGGGTTACAGGTTGTGGAATCCTCTAACCAAACAATTTCTTGTTTCTAGAGATGTTACATTTGATGAACAGAAAAGTTGGTATGCAGATCAAAGTCATACAAAAGAAGAATTTGAAGAAGAGGTAAGAAGATGTGAGAAAGGAAAATCAATTGTGCAGGTGAATAGAGATGAAGACTATATGCAAGCAAGTACATCCAGAAGTAGATTAACAAGAAGAAATGAAGAAGCTGCTATATTTGATGAAGAAGTGTATCCAGACACATATGAAGAATGTGAACCAAGAAGGTCAAGCAGGACTAGAAGACAACCGGAAAGGTATTCTTATGATACTTGTTACATAACTCAGAAGAATTATGCTTACATGGTCAAAGATGATGAAGAACCTCAGAACTATGATGAAGCTAAAGGTAAGAAGCAATGGGAAGAAGCAATGAAGGAAGAATTCAATGCACTAGAGGAGAACAAGACATGGGAACTTGTTCCTAAACCAAATGGTAAGAAAGTAATTGGAAATAAATGGGTTTATAAAGTGAAGAAGCTTGCAGATGGAAGTATAGCCAGATACAAAGCTAGACTGGTGGTGAAAGGCTATGCCCAAACCTATGGCATAGATTATGATGAGACATTCAGTCTTGTAGCTAAGATGTCAACTATAAGGACAATCATTGCTATTGCAGCTTCAAAAGGATGGACCCTAAGTCAATTGGATATAAAGATTGCATTCTTGAATGGATACATATCAGATGAGGTATACATGGAACAGCCTCAAGGGTTTATGGATTCCAGGTATCCAAATTTTGTTTGCAGGCTGAGAAGAGCACTGTATGGATTGAAGCAAGCTCCAAGAGCATGGAACTATAGACTTGTGAAGTATCTGAATGATCTTGGATATCAAAGTTCAAAAGTAGATCCAAGTCTACTTATCAAAAGAATAGAGGAAGGTACAATCTACATTTGTATTTATGTAGATGACATTATAATCACAGGTACTTCAGATGAAGGAATCAAGGAGGTAAAGAGATTACTTGAAAAAGAATTCAAGATCAGTGACCTAGGAAAGTTGTCAAGATGAGTGACCTAGGAAAGTTGTCATACTTTCTTGGAATGGAAGTTACTTATACAGATCATGGCATATATGTGTCACAAGAAAGGTATCTTCTAAACTTTTTGAAGAAGTTTGATATGGAAAATTGGAGAGAAGCTTCAACTCCACTTGAAGTTAATCACAAGCTCAGTAAATATGATGGTGCAGAATACAAAGATATGAGGAAGTATCAATCTCTTGTGGGTAGTTTGATTTATGCTACACTAACAAGACTTGATCTTAGTTATGCAGTGGGAGTGTTGTCACAATTCATGCATTGTCCAAAGGACCCCACATTGGATTGCAGGTCAAAGAGTTCTCAGATATATCAAAGGAACTATAAAGGAAGGATTATATTATCCTTTTACATCAGATTTGAAGTTAAGAGCATATAGTGACTCAGACTGGGCAGGTAACCAAGATGACAGAAAATCAACTCATGGCTACATGATATACATTGGTGATAAGCTTGTAAGTTGGTGTTCAAAGAAACAACATACAGTAGCATTATCATCAACTGAAGCTGAGTACAAAGGACTTGTGGAAGTAGCTAAGGAGGTCATATGGATGTAGACATTATTCAAAAGCTTGGGCATTGATCAAGGTATACCTACAATACATGGAGATAATACGAGTTCACTTTATCTTGCAACAAATCCAGTATTTCATGCAAGAACAAAACATATAGAGATACATTATCATTTCCTGAGAGAAAAGGTAATGGAGAAAGAAATTGAAGTGGAGTACATTTCTACTAAAGATCAGATAGCAGACATAATGGCAAAGAGCTTGGATGGTGTGAAGACCAGCAGATTCAAAAGCATGGCAGGAGTAAAAGAAAAGAAGATGATGTGAAGAAACAGAGAATGTCAAATAGTGATTGAGGGGGAGCTGTTGGAGAAACAATCACTAATTGGACATATATTTGAAGGTCAAAGCATTAGAAGAAAACCACATGCCTATGTGAAGGGACAAATTCACGTGTATTATATTTGTAAAGTTAGTTCACTTTAGTTCTAGAAGTTTTTTAAAATCACGAGAATGAGAAAATCTATATAAGTTAGTTTGTATCAACTGACGTGAAGAGAGAGAAGAAGTGGAAGAGAGTGATAGAATGTGAGAAGGAGTTCATTTTGTACGACTAAGTATAGTCGAGTATCTCTGAATGAGAAAGAATCTGTAAAACTTCTGAGTTTTTTCATAGCTATGAGAAGAAAAAGTTAAAGTTCTGTGTATGAGACTCTCTCCATCATCTCCATGCTTGTCTACTGTGTAATGATTTGAAAAGTGCAAGTTTTTCAAGCAACTCGATGCCTGGCGTCGAGTTTGTGCTGATAAGTCTGTGTTTTATTTTTTGAGCTCCAACTTCTGCTAAATCTTCTTCAAAAGATGATGTTTGTGGAGCAACTTGATGCCTGGCATCGAGTTTTTGCATAAAGTCGATGCTTGGCATCGACTTCCCACATAAAAGTGGTATTGTTCATGTGTGTGTTCAAAGTTGGGATTTGTTGGGAAAACTTCGGCTCTAACGCCTACTGTTGCGGAAATACTTTCGCCCTGAAGGTGGATTTCGCGACAAGGCTTGAACTCTGTCAGGCCTGCGGAAAGTGCCGCGCCACCGTAGTAGAATACTAAGCTAGAGTGATTCAGAACACTTCTGTAATCAACAGTAGCTCAGCCTAATTGTCGTCGCCTTAACTAAGTTATCCTGCGACACAAGTTCCACCGGAACTTCACCAGACTGTTACTGGACTGACACCATAATCGTACCGGAACCTTACCGAAATAAACTTAGTTCTGCTCGTAATTGCTTCAGATGAACTTATGTGAAGTAAGGAAGTAGTGTGTGAACTTCCTTCACCGAATGAACTTCCTTCTGGAAACTTCACAGTTCTAAAGTGCTACTTTCCGGTTAACCTTTGTACTGTGTGTCCATCTTCATTCCACCGGAAATTGTGACCAGCTTAAAGTAGAGACGTCTAGCTACAAGATGAGCTATCTCTCATACAAAGCTTCGAACTCTGCTGCGAATTATACCTCGTTGTTCTACCGAAAAACTTGTTTTCTGAGAAATTGTAACTGACCAGAAATTACTGAAATATGTCTACTGAGTAAACTGTTATACACCGAACCATGCGTTTACAGAGAAGGTACTGAAGCACGTTTAGTAACGAGTCGTGACAGTAAACGAGAAACGGAACTTCCTACCGAAACACGAAATAACTTCAGACTCTTCACAAATGAAGATTACGCGCAGAAATCCACATGAACATGTGTTTTCGATTAGAGAAGATGTGTACAAGTAAGCTTGGCCTCTTCTTGCTCAAGTTACAGAAACTCTCCTACAGTGAGTAGTTTCTTATTACCATCTCTCTTCAGATGAAAAGACCCGACATTTCAGGCTTGTGTTATTCATCTGTACATACGCGATCTATGGCGTCTTCTCTCAGTCTCTCGTTCTCCTCTGTGCATCATCTACGATGCTCTCTCTCACTTCTCTACATCTATATCTAATACTTTTCAAATCTTGCTGTATATATATACTTTTTGGGCGCTCCTCTACGCAGTCATTCTTTAATTCGCGTTATGCGCGCCTTACGCGCCCGCTGCGGTTAATTGCTCTGTTATGCGGGCACCGCGCACTAACTTTGCATACTGTACACTTGTGCACTGATTTTTTGGAAGATTCTGGTTTTCTTTTTTTTGGTTGTTGCGTCAAATTTGTGAGTGTTTCCTTAACAGCTCCCCCTCAATCACTAATTTGACATCTTCCGGTCTTTCATATATCTTCCTTTCTTTTATACCTGCCATCTCTTTGAATCTGTTTGTCTTCGTTCCATCCAAGCTTTTAGTCAGAATATCTGCAATCTGATCTTTCGTAGGAGTATAGACTATTTCTATTTCTTTCTCCATTACTTTTTCCCTTAGGAAATGATACTGAATCTCTATGTGTTTTGTTCTTGCATGAAACACCGGATTAGCTGCAAGATACAGCGAGCTCATATTATCTCCATGTATGATCGGTATACTTTGATCTATACCCATGCTTTTAAGTAACGTCTGCATCCATATTACTTCTTTGGCTGCTTCTACCAGTCCTTTGTATTCTGCTTCTGTTGATGATAGAGCTACTGTGTGTTGCTTCTTCGAACACCAGCTTACCAGCTTATCTCCTAGGTATATCATATACCCGTGCGTTGATCTTCGGTCATCTTGACTTCCTGCCCAATCTGAGTCACTGTATGCTCTGAGTTTTATATCTGACGTAAAAGGATAATATAATCCTTCCGTTATAGTTCTTTTGATATATCTGAGAACTCTTTGTCCTGCAACCCAATGTTGCTCTGTCGGACAATGCATAAACTGTGAGAGAACTCCCACCGGAAAACTAAGATCCGGTCTTGTTAGCGTAGCATATATTAGGCTTCCTACTAACGACTGATACTTCTTCATATCCTTAAATTCTGTTCCACTATATTTGCTGAGTTTATGATTTACTTCAAGCGGTGTTAAGGCTTCTCTGCAATTCTTCATGTTGAACTTCTTTAGTAAGTTCAGGAGATACCTTTCCTGTGTGACATATACACCATGATCTGTATATGTGATTTCCATACCTAGAAAGTATGATAACTTTCCTAGGTCACTGATTTTGAATTCCTTTTCTAGTAGTTTCTTTACCTCTGTGATCCCTGCATCTGAGGTACCTGTAATTATTATGTCATCTACATAGATACAAATGTAGATCATTCCTTCTTCTGTCCTCTTGATGAGTAGACTTGCATCTGCCTTCGAACTTTGGTATCCAAGTTCGTTCAGATACTTCACGAGTCTGTAGTTCCAAGCTCTTGGAGCTTGCTTCAGTCCATAAAGTGCTTTCCTTAACCTGCAAACAAAGTTTGGGTATCTGGAGCTTATAAAACCTTCCGGTTGTTCCATATAGACTTCATCTGATATATATCCATTCAGGAATGCATTCTTTATATCTAACTGACTTAGCTTCCATCCTTTTGATGCTGCTATAGCAATCACTGTTCTTATGGTTGACATTTTTGCCACCGGACTGAACGTCTCGTCATAGTCTATGCCATGCGTCTGAGCATAGCCCTTGATAACCAGTCTCGCTTTATGTCTGGCTATCCTTCCATCTGCAAGTTTCTTAACTTTGAACACCCATTTATTTCCAATTACTTTCTTACCATTCGGTTTAGGAACAAGCTCCCATGTCTTGTTCTCTTCCAGTGCGGTGAATTCTTCTTTCATTGCTTCTTGCCATTGCTTCTTGCCTTTGGCTTCGTCATAGCTTTGAGGCTCTTCCTCTTCTTTAACCATATATGCATAATCTTGTTGAGTTATATACGATGTATCATACGAGTATCTTTCCGGTTGTCTTCTTACTCTGTTTGACCTTCTTGGTTCGTATTCTTCGTGTGTTTCTGAGTACCCGTCTTCATCTTCGTTCCTTATACCTGTTCCGGTCCTGGACGTACTTGCCTCTTCATCTTTGTTTACCTGAACAATTGATTTTCCTTTCTCTCTTCTTTTTATCTCTTCTTCAAATTCAGCTGTATGACTCTGATCTGCATACCAGCTTTTCTGTTCATCAAATGTTACATCCCTGGAAACAGTAAAATGTTTGGTTAGAGGACTCCATAACCTGTAACCCATCTGTTTCTCATCATATCCGACGAATACATATTTCTCTGCTTTCGGTTCAAGCTTATGTCTGAGTTGAGACGGTACATAAGCATATGCTACTGATCCAAACACCTTGCAGTGATCAAGTGTTGGCTTCTTTCCCCACCAGGCTTCATAAGGGGTCATTCCTTCTAGCGCTGTACATGGTAATCTGTTTACCAAGTATGTCGCTGTGTTTACGGCTTCAGCCCAAAGATAATCCGGGCAATTCTTTTCTTTTAGCATAGCCCGTGCAAACTCGACTAGAGTTCGGTTTCTCCTTTCTGCTACACCGTTTTGTTGAGGTGTATATCTGCAGGTTATTTCTCTCTTAATACCTGCATTCCAAAGATAATCATTGAATTCTCGGGAGAAGTATTCTCCTCCTCCATCAGACCTCAGTCTTTTAAGTTTTCGTCCGGTGAGTCTTTCGGCATATGCATGAAAGTGCCTGAAAGCTCCGAACACCTCTGATTTTTCCTTCAAAACATAAAGAGTTATCCACCTTGTTGCATCATCAATGAATAAAACATAGTACCTTGATCCGCTGATTGATCCTTCTTTCGTTGGTCCCCATACATCTGTATGTATGAGTTCTAGCACGCCATCATGTTTGAATCCTTTCTTCTGGAAAGGTAACCTGTGGGCTTTTCCCATCTGACAGGCTTCGCATTTGTGAATCATATGTTGGTTCTGTACGTTTGGTAATCCCAGTACAGACTGATTCGCTATCATAGCTTTGATTCCTTTTTCGTGAAAATGACCTAATCTTTTGTGCCAGAGATCAAGTTCTGTAATTACCCTTTCATCATGTGTGAGCAGCGCTTGGCCAATGTTCCCTTGTACTCTTAAGGTAAAGAGTCTCCCTTCTTTCTTACCAGAAACGATCTGATAATATCCGTTCTTGGGATCTTCTACAAATACTCCTTTGTTTGTAAATCTGACCTGAAAACCTTTTTCGACTATCTGTCCCACACTGATCAGATTTTTTGGTATTGTTGGAACATATAAAACATTGGTTAGCAAATCTGCTCCACTCTTGCATTTCACTTTTCCGATTGATTGTACTTTGTGTCTTGTATTGTCACCTGTTTGAACAGTGTGACTAGAACTACCTTTCTCTAGTTCTGACATTAGTTCTATATTTCCTGACAAATGATTAGAGCATCCAGAATCAATGTAAAATACCTTTAGGTCTTCATTTTCTGATGTGCTGATTGAGTTCATCATCAATGATGTATGACTCTCATTTTGTGTGTCATTTGCGTAGTTGTTGTAGGTGGTGTTGTAGGATTGACTCTGTCCCCAACTTCTTACTCCCCCTCTACCGTAGCCTCCTCTTTGGCTTTGTCTTCCTCTTTGGAAGTTACTTTGATTTCTTCCGCTACTGCCTCTGCTATTGTTGTTTTGATTTTGATTTGATCCTTGTTGATTGTGCCAACAATCATGCGCCAGATGGTTACTTAGTCCACAAATCCAGCAAGCTTTCTTGGTGGTATTCTGGCTGCTTCTTCCTCTTGCTCTTCCTCTGCCAGTGCCTTTACCTCTTGCGTAATAGGCCTGAGAGCTCGATTCTTCTTCGTCTTTTGGCTTACCCTTTCCTTTCTTCTTGTTCTTCATATACATTGCTGAGCTATGTCCTTTGTCTGCGTCTCCTTTCAGGTCTTGCTCATATGTGAGCATCAACCCAAGCAACTGATTTAATTCTGGTACAAAATGATTTAGGGAGAGTTCAGTTGATAGTACGAAAGGTTTCCACCTTTCATCTCCTCTCAACCCTGTGAGCACTTGTGCTATCAATCTATGATCTTCGACTTCTTCATTTATGGATCCAAGACTATCTGCTAGATCCTTCATTTTAGTGACATAGTCACTGATGCTTTGACTCGGCTTCTTTTTGAACGTTGTGAACTCGGACCATAGGCTAGCTTTCCTAGCTTTCGTAGTATTCTGGAAGTGATCTTCCAATGCACTCCATATGTCCTCCGCTTTCTCCAGACCTCTAATGTGCGGTAGTAGATGATCTGACACAGTGTTGTAGATGTAGGCTCTTGCCGTTGCATCTTTCTTCTGCCATAGCTTTAGGGCATCTAGTTCTTCTTTTTCCGGTTGACTATCATCTTCGAAAGTCGGTTTCTTTTCTTCTCCGGTCACGTACGTCATTAAGTCTTTACTCATAAGTAAGGCTTCCATGCGCATTACCCATGCGGGATAATTATCCCTGTCTAGTTTATCAATTTGGACGTGGTCTGTCATGGTAGAGAATACTTTAGGCTCTTATACCAATTGTTGGGAGATTAACCTGCTCTGATACCAAAGTTGGGATTTGTTGGGAAAACTTCGGCTCTAACGCCTACTGTTGCGGAAATACTTTCGCCCTGAAGGTGGATTTCGCGACAAGGCTTGAACTCTGTCAGGCCTGCGGAAAGTGCCGCGCCACCGTAGTAGAATACTAAGCTAGAGTGATTCAGAACACTTCTGTAATCAACAGTAGCTCAGCCTAATTGTCGTCGCCTTAACTAAGTTATCCTGCGACACAAGTTCCACCGGAACTTCACCAGACTGTTACTGGACTGACACCATAATCGTACCGGAACCTTACCGAAATAAACTTAGTTCTGTTCGTAATTGCTTCAGATGAACTTATGTGAAGTAAGGAAGTAGTGTGTGAACTTCCTTCACCGAATGAACTTCCTTCTGGAAACTTCACAGTTCTAAAGTGCTACTTTCCGGTTAACCTTTGTACTGTGTGTCCATCTTCATTCCACCGGAAATTGTGACCAGCTTAAAGTAGAGACGTCTAGCTACAAGATGAGCTATCTCTCATACAAAGCTTCGAACTCTGCTGCGAATTATACCTCGTTGTTCTACCGAAAAACTTGTTTTCTGAGAAATTGTAACTGACCAGAAATTACTGAAATATGTCTACTGAGTAAACTGTTATACACCGAACCATGCGTTTACAGAGAAGGTACTGAAGCACGTTTAGTAACGAGTCGTGACAGTAAACGAGAAACGGAACTTCCTACCGAAACACGAAATAACTTCAGACTCTTCACAAATGAAGATTACGCGCAGACATCCACATGAACATGTGTTTTCGATTAGAGAAGATGTGTACAAGTAAGCTTGGCCTCTTCTTGCTCAAGTTACAGAAACTCTCCTACAGTGAGTAGTTTCTTATTACCATCTCTCTTCAGATGAAAAGACCCGACATTTCAGGCTTGTGTTATTCATCTGTACATACGCGATCTATGGCGTCTTCTCTCAGTCTCTCGTTCTCCTCTGTGCATCATCTACGATGCTCTCTCTCACTTCTCTGCATCTATATCTAATACTTTTCAAATCTTGCTGTATATATATACTTTTTGGGCGCTCCTCTGCGCAGTCATTCTTTAATTCGCGTTATGCGCGCCTTACGCGCCCGCTGCGGTTAATTGCTCTGTTATGCGGGCACCGCGCACTAACTTCGCATACTGTACACTTGTGCACTGATTTTCTGGAAGATTCTGGTTTTCTTTTTTTTGGTTGTTGCGTCAAATTCGTGAGTGTTTCCTTAACATTCAAGGGGGTAATTTTGGCACTGAAAAAGTGGCTGAAAAAGCTCAAAGTCGATGCCCGACATCGACTTTTGGTTGCAAGTCGATGCTAGCATCAAATTTTCATTTTTAGACACTCAGGATTACTAAAACAGGCAAAAATTCCACTTTTGGAAGTCATACAAGGTGATCTTGTGAAGGCCATAACTTGAGTTCTAGAGATCCGTTTCAAGCATATGATAGCTTGTTGAAAAGCTCTACTCTTCTAGTTTTATCCAGTAAAATATCATGGAGAAATAAGATTTGAACTAAGCGAAATTAGCAAAATAATAAAGGTATGTCATTTCAGTGACTAGAAAAATCTGAAGAAGTAAAGTTCTTGGTTTTGGCTATCATTTCTTCTCAAAGTTTTGAGTGGCAATGCATTAATGGTGACCATAATGGTGACCATAGAGACTATCCACTAGACTTTGATATGATGTGATGTCCTCTATGAGTTCACCTTCATGTGAGCTCAATTTGTGATTGACCTCCATTGGAGTACCTGCAATCTTACAATCTTGCATCTTGAATTTTGCCAACATGTCCCTAATGTACTTTCTTTGAGTTAGAAACAAACCATGATCTTTGTAGACAACTTTCAAACCTAGGAAGTAGGTAAGTGAACCCAAATCACTTATCTTGAACTCTTCTCTCATCTGATCTTTGATCTTCTTCATACCATCTGCATCATTTCCTGTCAATATAATATCATCTACATATACACATAGGTAGATGATCTCAGAATTACTCTTTTTAATAAAGAGTGAAGGATTTGCCTTGCTTGGTTAAAAGCCTTTGTCCTGCAAGAATGAAACAAGCCTGAAATTCCAAGCTCTTGGAGCTTGCTTGAGACCATACAATGCTTTGTTAAGTTTACACACATAATCAGGATAAACTTGATTCTCAAAACCAAGTGGTTGTGCCATATATACCTCTTCTGTTATCCAACCATTCAAGAATGCATTCTTTACATCTAGTTGAAGTATCTTCCAATTCTTGGAACAAGCAATACTAAGCAAAACCCTAATAGTAGGCATCTCTGCCACAAGAGAGAAGGTCTCCTCATAATCAATTCCCTGAGTTTGTGCAAAGCCTTTTGCTACAAGCCTTGCCTTATACCTGTTAATGGAACCATCAGAATTCTTCTTGAGTTTATAGACCCATCTTGAGCCTATTACCTTCATGGATGAAGTCTTGGGCACCAAATCCCAAGTGTTGTTTTCCTCAAGTGCTTCAGTCTCTTCCTTCATTGCATGCTTCCATTCTGATTTTGCTTTGGCCTCTTCAAAGGATTATGGCTCCTCTTGGTTTATGTCCTGTGCTATGTAGATAGAATGTTTAGTTACTAATGAGGTGTCAAACCCATACCTTTCTGGTTTTTTCTTTTCCCTCATAGATCTTCTTAGGCCATGATGTGATGATTCTGCCTCATGTCCAAGTTCTTGCAATTTTGCTTTACCTTTAGACTTCCATGCTTTGATCTTTTCCATCTGAGATTCTTTGTCATCCTCTGAGGTGTCTTGTTCTTCAATATTTGGTTGTTCTCTACCAAGCTTTGGAAAATCTTCTTCAAGATCATATGGTAAATTGATCTTCCTGCATGAATCTTCATACCATGAGTTGTTTTCATCAAAAACTACATCTCTGCTTACCAAGAATCCTTTGTTGGTAGGGTTGTATAACATGTAGCCCTTTTGATTGTTGTCATATCCAATAAATACACACCTTTCTGCCTTTGGATCCATCTTGCCTCTAACCTGTAAAGGAACATGAGCAAAAGCAATACATCCAAATATTTTACAATGATCTAAGCTTGGTCTTCTTCCATTCCAAGCCTCATATGGAGTCATCCCATCAATGGATTTGGAAGGCAACGTGTTAATCAAGTAAGTGGCTGTAGATATAGCCTCAGCCCATAGATAATTAGGCAAATGCTTTTCATTTAACATGGTCCTTGCAACTTCAACAATTGTCCTATTCCTCCTTTCTGCCACTCCATTTTGCTCAGGAGTGTACCTTGTAGTTACTTCTCTTTTGATTCCTCTTTCTTGGAGAAAAGAATCAAACTCATGGGAGAAGTATTCTCCCCCTCCATGTGACCTTAGCCTTTTTAGTGATTTAGCTGTTTGATTCTCCACAAGAGCCAAATATCTTTTGAAACATGAAAAAACTTCATCTTTGTGTTTCATAAAGAATAGGATAGTCCATCTACTACAATCATCAATAAAGGAGACATAATACCTTGATCGAGATATTGAAGCTTCCTTGCTAGGTCCCCATACATCTGTATGAACCAACTCCAAGAGATCTCCATGCATATAACCTTTCTTCATGAATGGTAACCTATGAGACTTTCCAAATTGACATGCACTACACTTATAAATCATATGTTGTTTTGACAAGTTAGGGAGTCCAAGTACACTTTGGTCCCTGCAAATTTGCTTTAATGACCTTTCACCAATATGTGCTAACCGTTTGTGCCATACTTCCAATTCTGTGAGTGTCTGACTACCATAATTAAAGAGAGCAATGTTTCTAGTGTCTTGTAATTCAAATGTGAACAATCTACCTGCCTTTTCACCTTTTGCAATTCTTCTGAATCCTTGACTTGGATCTTCAACAAATGCTCCTGCTTTTGTGAACTTGACTTGCAACCCTTTCTCTACTATCTACCCAACACTTATCAAATTCTTTGTAATGGTAGGGACATAGAGTACCTTACTGAGTAGGTTGATGTTTCCATCAGGTGCTTTGACATTGCCTATTTTCTCCACAGGATGTTTTGTGTCATCTCCTGTTTGTACCTCATGCTTATTCCTTGGATCTTCTAAATCTGATAGGAGTGCCACATTTCCTGCCACATGATTTGAAAAACCTGAATCTATGTAGAAAACATGCTCATCAGATTTACCTTGTGGCATAGCCATGTTCATGATCAATAATGAATCCTCTTTGTTTGAGTCTTCTGTGTAGTTATTGAAGTCTCTCCTTCCTTTGTAGCCTCCTTGATATTTTGAATGATTGTAGTTGTTATAGTTGCCATGATAATTGTTGAACCTTCCTCTTGAGTAGCCATAACTTCCTCTATTGTATCCTCTACCTCTTTGATTCCTGGAATTCCTAAAGCAATTTTCAGTTGTATGATTAGTTAGTCCACAAATAGAACATGAGTTGGAGTCTTGGGATCTCCCCCTGCCTTGTCTACCTCCTCTTCCTCTACCTCTGCCATGTCTTCCTCTACTTGCATAGTTAGCTTAATATGTATGGAGAGAGTCTCATACACAGAACTTTAACTATTTCTTCTCATAGCTATGAAAAAACTCAGAAGTTTTACAGATGCTTTCTCATTCAGAGAAGCCTGACTATACTTAGTTGTACAAAATGAACTCCTTCTCACATTCTATCACTCTCTTCCACTTCTTCTCTCTCTTCGCGTCAGTTGATACAAACTAACT
This sequence comes from Ceratopteris richardii, assembly GCA_020310875.1. NCBI lineage: Eukaryota > Viridiplantae > Streptophyta > Polypodiopsida > Polypodiales > Pteridaceae > Ceratopteris > Ceratopteris richardii. Next base: position 127,081,104 of record CM035423.1, on the reverse strand, counting down.
TATATAGATTTTCTCATTCTCGTGATTTTAAAAAACTTCTAGAACTAAAGTGAACTAACTTTACAAATATAATACACGTGAATTTGTCCCTTCACATAGGCATGTGGTTTTCTTCTAATGCTTTGACCTTCAAATATATGTCCAATTAGTGATTGTTTCTCCAACACTCTCAACTATGCCACATTGACAAGAGTAGATATATGTTACAGTGTGAGTGTGCTAAGTCAATTTATGCACACACCAAGGAAACCACATATGGATGCTGCCAAAAGGATTCTCAAGTATCTCAAAGGAACCATAAATGAAGGACTTTATTATCCTTATGTATCTGATTTAGGTTTGAAGCTATTTTCTGATGCAGATTGGGCTGGCTCCAAAGAAGATAGAAGGAGCACTTAAGGTTATCTTACCTTTGCAGGTTCAAAGCTTATTTCATGGTCATCCAAGAAGCAACCCACAGTTGCTCTCTCTTCTACAGAAGCTAAATATAGAGGTCTTGCCATAGCTACACAAGAAGCTATGTGGATGAAGACATTATTCAAAGATCTTGGATTGGAGTTTGGAACTCCAACTATTTATGGTGACAATATGAGTTCTATTCATTTGGCTGCTAATCCTAATTTTCATGCAAGGACTAAACATATTGAAGTTCATTATCACTATGTAAGAGAGAAGGTTCTAAGCAAAGAGATTCAAATATCATATGTGTCCAGTCATCAACAATGTGCAGATATTCTAACCAAAGCATTGGATGGTACAAAGCTCTGCAAGTTCAAAGCCATGATTGGTTTGTAGGTAATCTTGGAAGATTGAAGACCTCAAGCATACTTGGCTTGAGGGGGAGCTGTTGGAGCAAGTCTATGACAAGCCTAAGTATTGGCTTGAGTCCCACAAAGTCATAGAAGAAGCCTTAAAATGAAGACAATGTAAAGTTCACTTGTGAACTACCTCTTGTAACTTTTGAAGAGTTTACTTAATGTAAAAGTGAGAGAATCTTAAGTGGTTGAGTCCACTTGATCAAAAAGGGAAAGAGAAGCCACGAATTCATGATTTGTGGTAGATAGAGAATCAAATCAATCACTAATTGATTGGAGAGTGATTGAGGGAAGTTAGCCTCCCAAGCTCAACTATAAATAGATGGCAGTTTTAGTCGTGGTTAGAGAGACCTATGTGAAGACATCCAAGAGCTGAGCTTTATGCCATAGCAAGGTGTGATTCCAAGGCACACATATGTATAAGTAAGTCCATTGTATTGTATGAGAAATATACTTTCATTTTTATGATCATTTGAGTCCATATTTCCATGTTCTTGTGAAGTGTACTACTCACTGCCATATCTCTCAGTTTTCTCAGTCAGATTGCAGAGATGGTTTTCTGAGCTTGGTGCATTGTTTTCAGTGATTTAACTTGGTAAAGTTAGCTCTATAAGTCTAATAGGTGCTCACCAATTTTCATGGCATTTGGGTGTTTCAATCTTCAGTTATGTTTAGTTGAAGTCAACAGTGTGTGTTCATTTTCACTTCTCTGTGAGGTACCCGACTTTTTTACTCCTCTTGTTAGAGTTGTTTCGCAGTGTGTACTTTCCCAAATTCAATGATGTAAAGCTTATTGGATTTAACATACTGTCTAGTATAAGCACACAAAATTTCATAATCATTGGATTCTTAAATATGGAGTTATGTTCATTTTTTGGCCCACTGGTCTCATTACTTTAGCAGCCCATGAAAATCGGGATGATGTCATCACTTGTCAAACATCTTTCTCAGTGTGTGGTTCATTATTTTTTATGAAATTACTCTTGAAAGTTAGCTCTTTATGTTAACTAGATTCCCCAAGAGGAATAAGCTAATTGTTGCTGTGCTCAGAGAATTATGCAAAACACTGGACAAGTGTATGAACCAAAATAGCAAGTTCTTCACCTCTGAGCTAACTCCAACTTATCTGTTTTGATCTATCTTTTTGAGAGTGATCTTCCAAGGTACATAGGGTGTCTAATACATCCATTGGCAAGCTAAAAGGGCCCACCATATACTCCTGGAGTTCATTTGGCTGGAGTAGATCAAGGATTTTGCAACACCTCTTCATCTTCAAGCACATACCTATCCATCTCTTCACACGTGGGCACCTTAGCTATGATATAACCCTTGCAAAGAACCCATCTGTGTTTGAATCCCGTCGGCTGCTCATACTAAAAGAAACTTCTTTTCATCGTATGATTTTGAAAATTAAAAGAAACACGGAGCCAAAATTAGCGAAAGAAATCGGATACTGATGCCATTTTCACGGTCGATTTTTCGTAAGCGATTGATGGTCAATGATTTTAGCTTTGGTTTTACATACTTTTCAAGAGACATGCTCTACTATAAAAGAAGAGGCTTGGCTCATTATGGATCACTCACTCAAAGATTTCAAGCTAGAGTTTGAGGTCTTCTTGAAGAGAGAGTGTTCACACACTCTTGAGGAGGTGGAGTTTTGGTGAAGGAGAGGCTACTCTCTTGGAACAAGAATTCTTCTACAAGGTGGTGGTAACTATCTTTTGTGAGTTAACCTTATATTTTGTTTTTAGGGTTTCTCTACCTAATCTCAGAATAAGGGTTGGTTGATCTACAATTTTGTTACATTATTTTGTGAGAATAAGGTTAGCTTCGTTGCTTATTCACTTCACACACTTAGATTATTTCAACATAATCTAAATTTTGTATCATCATCTTCTTGGATATTCTTCCATTAGTGAGTGCACCACTTTATATGGTTGAGTAGTTACACTCCCATGTTATAATTTGGACATCTATTTTTTAGTGAGTATGCATCCAGTTTATGTTCCCTAATCTTGTCTCAAGATCTCTATCTTTCTCTATCTCACATATAATCTTGGTTAATAAAGTTGTGTATGCTCAAAAGGTTTTAGTTTGGAACGATCCTAGGGCCCCAAGTTCCAACATCTAGTTCGTCCCATAGGTTCAAAAGATGAATATTTCCATTTCTTGCATTTTCTTTGTTGTTATGTGTAAGATTTCATGTTCTTTTGTCGCCATCAATATTTCTTGTTGTGTGCCTCTTTGAACCTTGTTAGAAATTGGTCTATAGAGACCACTCCATGTGTGTGTGTGTGGGGGAAGGGCCAGCCATAACCAAGGTCCCAAGCGTAGGGGATATCCTAAGGTATTCAATGGTAATGGCGATGAGTGTTGCATGGTGGCCACATGTTGGCACTAGACCATTGCAGAGCATTACTATTTTGGATGCACATGGATATAATGGATGGGAGGAGAGTGGTACGCACATCATTCAAAAGTCTTAGATTTGAAGTTTTCAAGAGAGATTTTAGGAGAACTCCTACAATTGTTGATCAGAGCAAGAAAGATCTTTTGGAAGTTTTTTGTGAGTCTTTTTTTTTGGTTTTCTATGCTCAGAATTTTGAGGACCATTTGGAAGTTGATGGCTCATCATCTGCATCGTCATGCATGCTAAACTGCCATGTGAGGGATTTGAGTAAGCTACCGCCTATGAGTTGAGCTTGGAAGCAAAAGAAAGGTGAGGTTTGACTCTTGTAAGTCGAGCCTCAACCCCCCCCCCCCCCAAGGAGGCCACATGCAAACGATGCCTCCAAGAGAAGAGCAAGGTTGCTAATAGCCAAACTCAGCCCACCACATGATGTGAAGGCGTGTGAATAGCTAAGAGAGTATCCTCTTTCATCTTGTTGTGGAGAGCTACATGTATTAGCCCCTATATCAGCCCGATTTTGGTGCTTTTGAAGAAATATGTGGGATTAAAGAACCTCTGCACATGCATTTGGCTAAAGTACAAGTCCCATAGAGGAGGAAAATGGAGTTTTCTCTCTTGCTCTTCATCAAACCGCCTTTACAAGAGTTTTTTTGGACTACCCTCTTTCACTAAAATGGCCATATCTTCCTCAATTCTCAACGAAATTGAGTGATCCCACTCCCTATAGAGTCCTTACTCAGAGAGCTATTGGTTTGGAAGATACCATTTGGATTCATCCTATGCTCAACTTTGAAGTTGGTTGTTCAACATCAACCACCCCTATAAAAAGACTTTTTCGATGCAAGGATGATTGAGATCCATTTGGAGATGCAAGAGGAGTATATATCAACCATTTCTAACACTTGCACATACTTGCATGTGGAAAATTTTAAGTCTATGATGAGTTTTTTCATGCTTTTCATGCATTTCTACTCTTTTTAAGCATTGCCTTGCACTTAGAACAAGCATAGCACATGGCATATGCATCATATGTTTGTTCATGGGCTTGTTCAACTCTACATTTTGTATGCAAATAGGATGGTAGTATTTTCTTTTGTAGGTACCATGAAGAAGACATAAGAACGTTCTGTGTTCTTATCATTTATGTCCATGCGGCAAGCACAAGGTTTTTTTTATACAAGGGTGTGTAATGCCCTTTGGTCATATTGTATATATTGCATGCCCATTGACACATTTACTTGAAAGTGCATGTAGTGCACTAAGTTATATATTTTTTCTAATTTTCATTTTCTCGCCAAAATGCTATCAAAATTTTCAAAATGTTTGCATGCATAAGCATAAAAGTAGGAGACCATACTAAAAGTGTTCTTGTTTTTTATTTCTTTATCCAAAGGCTTGTTACTAGTTATTTTCCATAGCCACTTTCTCACTTTTAGGTGTACATAAACACACAAATTAGAAAAACATAAAAAAATATAAAAAAAAGAACTCTTTTTCCTAGTATGGATTGAGGACCTTCTTCACCATGTAGGGTTGACATGCACATGGTTGATCACCCTTTAGATGCCATAGAAACCATGAGTGCTAGGATCTCACAACTAGGGAGCACACTTCATGACATCTTGGAGCACGTACATAGCTCCAAGAAAGAAGAAGTAGTGCCAGAGAATGACTTGCTAGGAATGGATTTAGATGCTCTGGGTGAGCATCAAACCCAGAAGTTCCTAACAAGAGTGTTCTAATAAGAGAAGCCCAATGGCAGCTTGAGGATCTTAAGTCACCAAAATATCAGAGCTCTACTAGTGCACAGACTGCTAATGTTGTTGAGAAGTGGCTTATCAAGTGGGAGTAATGCTTCCATCTATGCCATATCATGGATGATAGGCATAAGATTCACTAGGCGACTTACAACCTCATGGGCATTTCCCATAGGTGGTGGCATAAGATCGAGTAGGACAAGAAAGAGCCCACTACATGGGAGCAATTTAAAGCACTATTTTATAATAATTTTGTACCACCTGATGAGAGGTCTAGAGCACTAGCCACTTGGTTTTTCATTACTCAAAAAAACCAAATCGTTTAGGGCTATGCAAATAAGTATAGGGAGGTACTTCTTAAAGTACCTAACTCTATCCCAAAGTTTCTCCAAGTTCACAAGTTTATCTTGGGGCTTAGAGAAACTATCTGACCTTTAGTTAGAAAGGAGAGGTGTCACTCTTTAGCATATGCCAAAGAGATGGCTCTAGTTTATGAGGATGGCCACAAGGGCATAGGCTCCCAAGATTAGAGTATCCTCATGGATTAAGATGAGTCGGCCCTTTTCCACTTCCACTCCTATGTTGACTAGTGTAAAACCTCACAAAGAGGCTACGCAGGTGCACATGATCAAGGCAGTCTCAAGAGGAAAAAGAAAGGTGTCTGCTCTGGTTGAGAGGGCTTATAACAAGTCCATTGTTATCCCTCAACAGAAAGAGAAGGCAATGAAGGAAGGATTATGCTATGGATGCCTAGGACATCACTGCTTTAAGGAGTGTCCTAAGAAGAAAAAGATAGGAGTGACCATAAAAGTAGGGAGTGATGTACATGAGGATTTCAGTGATTCCCCATCTTAGTTATCATCTCTTATAGCGGCCATGACTGTCACAAAGAAGGTTCCTTCCATGCATGATGCTATGCTTTTGCCAATGGCATAGAAAGGACACCAATTCCTTGATATAGAACTCATTGTTATGAGAAGGATCCTGACAAGATAGCTTGTCAAGGTCCTCTTTGACACTAGGTCTATGCATAATGTCATTGCTTCTTGACTAGTCAGAAGGTTACACTCAGACACTGTGCAGTCAAAGTATGCCTACATAGTGGAGTTAGTTGATGGGAAGGCTACTAAGACATGGGACCGATGAGTAGTAGATCTACCCATTCAGATCTAGTCCTACAAGGACAGGTTAGATTTTGAAATAACACAATTGGCATGTTTTGGTGTACTCTGAAGTAAAAAGTGGCACTCAAGGAAATGACTAGTCATAGATTTCACTTCACATGTTTATTAGTTTGAGCATGAGGGGAGGCAATTATTGATTAGTGGAGAGCCAAATCTCCAAGAGACATGATTGGTGGCCACAACCAAGTTGCTTAAGATCAGTTGTAAGTATATTTAATTTCTTTATTTCATGTATTCATCATGTGTAGTGATGGATTCTTTACAGTCAAGGAAACTCTAGCTGGAATGCTCAAATACTTTTAGATAAAGTCTAGAGAACAATTCCAAGAGTTGTTTTTAAAAGAATTACCTTTGGGTTTACCTCCTTGGAGGAAAATTGAGCATAGAATTGAATTAGTACTAGGAGCGAGTCTGACCACTTGACTTCCATTTCGAATGGTCTTCCAAGAGGAGAATGAACTTTGCAAGGCCATGGATGAGTATTTGTAGAAAGGGCTGATTAGACCCAGCTATTCACCCTTTTCAGTACTAATTCTTGTAGTGAAGAAGAAAGATGGATCTTATAGGATGTGTGTCGACTACATAGCACTCAATAAGATTACCAGCAAGCACAAATATCCCATGCCCATGATAGATGATCTCCTTGATGCTCTAGGTGGATCAGTTGTATACAATAAGATAGATTTGTAAAGTGGCTACCACCAAATTAGAGTAAAGGAACAAGATGTATATAAAGTAGCTTTCATGACCCATTTTGGGCATTATGAGTGTTTAGTTATGCCATTTGGTTTGACTAATGCACCTACTACTTTCATGATGTTAATGAATGGTATTCTACGATCATTCTTTGGAAAGTGTGTTGTTAATTTGTTTGATGAATTGTTAGTGTATAGTAAGTTTTTATAGGAGCATGAAAGTAATTTAAGATTAGTATTAAAGTTTAAAGAAAATCAGTTGTTTGTAAATCTAGATAAGGCTCAATTTTTTCTTCAAGAGATAGAGTATTTAGGGCATCTGGTATCAACTGATGGGGCTCACATGGATCCCAAGAAGGTCTCAATTATTCTAGCTTGTCCTACTCCTCAAGATGAGGTTTAGTTACAATCATTTCTATGACTTTTCAATTTCTATTGTAAATTCATTTTATCTTGTTTTTCAATAGCAGTGCCTATGACAAACTTGCTTCAAGGAAAAGTACCATTTTCATGGAAGCAAGAGGAACAAGAAAGTTTTCATACTCTGAATCAAGATGTTTTAGAGGCTCCTATACTCAAAGTGGTAAATCCATCGAAACATTTTGAGTTGGAGATAGAACCTAACGGCATAGCCATAGGGACATTCTTGAGCCAAGATGGCAAGATAATAGCTTTTGAAAGAAAAAAATTGAGTAGTGCACCGTGCAATTGGCTAGTGCATGAACATGAGTTGTATGCAGTGGTGCATGCTCTTAAAGTCTAGAGACACTATTTTTATGATGCATGAAGTATTTTGATGCCAATGCACCACAATGCACTCTCCTTCTTGAGAGCTCCACGACAATATGCTCGGAGTAGAAAACTGAGCTCTTGAGGCCGCACACAGTACTTTGCACAAATGCTGCAGAATACATAGAAAATGCAGTACATAGAGGAGCACGAAGACAAACTTCTTAGGTCTTACAAATGCGGTCGAACTTACAGTCTATGACTGACCAGACCGTTATATGTTTTATTAAAGAACATCTACAAGGAAGTGTCCAGTGGCCATTTGGCCTTTCACATGAACACTAGCGGTAGCAATCTCCCACCAAAGGCCAACATGGCCAAAGTAACTATGGGAGCAAAAATAAAGAATGATAAAGAATACCTAAGTGAAAGTATACAAACTACACCTGCCACCTGATGGGCATGTTACACAGTATATAAGTGACTGTGTAAGATCAAGAATCAAGTAACCCCCATCAATTGACAACAGTGTCGAAAGCTATCCTGTGGTAGAGCTTTAGTCAAAGCATCTGCAACATTATCTCGAGTGTGAAACTTCTCAAGAATAATGCACTCAGTGGCTAAGCAATCTCTAATAAAGTGATACCTCACCTCAATGTGCTTGGTCTTTGCATGATAGACCAGATTCTTAGCCAAAGCAATGGCACTCTAACTATCACTGAGCAAGCAAGGTACATGCTGAGGTAAACCCATATAACAAGCAAGATGGGAAAGCCACAATGCTTCCTTACATGCCTCACTTGTTGCAACATACTCTGCTTCTGTGGTGGAAAAAGCTGTACATTCTTGAAGACGAGATCTCCAAGAGATAGCACCTCCAACAAAATGAAAAATGTACCCTGATCTAGACTTACGCATAATCAAAATCTGTGTGACCAATAATGGATGCTTTTCCTCTACCTAATCATATACACTTTTCCTTAGTGCCACTCAGATATCTCAAAATCATCTTGACTGCTTCCCAATGTTTCTTGCCAGGATTAGACATATATCTGCTCACAAATCCCACTACAAATGCAATGTCTGGTCTCGTAGCTACCATAGGATACATGAGACTACCAACAACAAACTGATAGGAAATTTTGGTCATGGATTCCTTTTCCTCATCTGATTTGGGGCAATCATCCTTGGTCAATTTCACGTATGTGGGTAAAGGTGTACTCAATGCCTTTCCACCCTGCATATTGAACCGGTGAAGTACTTTGGATATGTACTCACTTTGAGACAAGTATATGCATCTTTTACTCCTATCACGAGTAATATGCATGCCAAGAATATGTTTGACATCCCCAAATCCTTCATATCAAATGTCTAACTCAATTTCTTTTTGAGAACTGATAAATCATAAGAGGACTTCCCAGCAATCAACATATCATCGACATAAAGTATCAAGCATATCAAGCTGCCATCTGAGCATCTCTTTGTGTAGAGACAATGATCCTCATTGCTTCAAGAATAGCCTTGAGATTTCATAAAAGCATCAAACTTTTGGTACCATTGTCTAGGGAACTGTTTAAGTCCATACAAGCTCTTCTTAATCTTACAAACTAGACTTTCCTTGCTAGGAACTACATAACCCTCTGGTTGTTCCATATAGATCTCATCTATAAGATCTCCATGCAAGAAAACATTTTTCACATCCATTTGGACTAGCTCTAAGTCCTCCATTGCAACGAATCCAAGCAACATGCACAGGGTAGTCATCTTGACCATTGGAGAGAAGATTTCCTCGAAATCAACACCATGTTGTTGCTTAAAAACCTTTGCAACGAGTCGTGCTTTATACTTTGGAGAAGCACTATCTGATGTGAATTTCAGCTTATATACCCATTTACATGGTAAAGCTTTCCTGCCCTTTGGCAAAGTTACTAAATCCCAAGTACCATTCTTGTGAATAGAATCCAACTCACTCTCCATGGCACGTGCCCACTTGACATGATCCTCTGTCTGCATAGCCTCTTTGTCGCAAGAAGGCTCATTGGCATCTGTTAGCATACAAAAATCTAAACTTGGAACATATCTATCAGGTGGATGTGAGACACATGCAGAATGTCTCAATGTTTGCTGAACAGGAACATGTGCAGACTGATCTAAATGGACATTCTCTTGAACATCCCTATGTGGAGCATTTTTATGCATGCTAAGTGGAGGACTAGTATCCTCAAACACCACTCTTCTCACTTCAACCTCCTTAATGGGCTGTTTATGCATCTTAGACTCATTGAAAATGATATCACTATTTTTTATCATTGTCCGTGTGTCAAGATCCCATAAGCGATATCCAAATTTTCCTTCTCGACCATATCCAAGAAAAATGCATTTCTTTGACTTATGATCCAACTTTTGTCTAAGATTCTTGGGTATATGAACATATGCTTCACACCCAAAAACTCGAAGATGATCATAATATTGTGGCTTCCCTGTCCACAACTCTTGTGCCACTTTCAGACCTTTGGCAGTACTAGGTGAAAGGTTAATCACATGAACTGCAGTCAATACTGCTTCTGCCCAAAAGCCTTGTGAGAGGTTTGCATGATGCAACATAGAGACTAATCTATCTTGAATAGTTCTATTCATCCTCTTAGCTACACCATTTTGTACTGGGGTATAAGGAGCTGTAAACTCTCTACGAATCCCTCGACTGATAGAAAAGACTGAATTCATGTGAGGTATACTCACTCCCATTATCTGAACGTAAAGCCTTAAGCTTAGTTCCTTTTTCGATCTCAACTGAAGCAAGCCATTTTTTGAAAGTGGGGAATACCTCATCCTTTGATTTGATAGGATATACCCAAACTTTTCTAGTAGCATCATCTATGAAAGTGACAAAGTAAAGAGAACCACCTAAGGACCTAGTGGGCATAGGACCACATAAATCTGTATAAAGGAGATCTAAAGGCTGAATTGAAGAGTCAATGTGCGTTCTATGCACATTTCTGGTTTGCTTTCCATATTGGCAATGCTCACAAAATGAAAAATCAAAGAAAGATAACATAGGTAAGTAGCCATAATGAGAAAGATTTTCCATTCCACTATAAGATATATGGCCCAAACAACCATGCCAAATACAAGCCATAGGCTGTTTAGTAATAGCTAACAAGTGTTCTTTGTGTGACACAAATAAAGGATAAAGTGAGCCAACTTTGCTTCCTTTTGCAATAACCATATTTCCCTTTGATATGCGAAAGGACTAAGCGTAGAAGACCACGTTGTAACCAAGGTCGTCACCTTGACCAACTCACATCAAACTGCGTGATAACTGAGGTACATGGCGTACATTATGCATAGTAAATTTTGAACCATCAATGAACTGCACAACCACATCTCCAATCCCCACAGCATCACACTGGTAAGAGTCACCAAGTCTCACGGTACCAAGAGACTTTGTTGCATAATTAGAGAACCATTCTCTGTGTGGTGTCACATGGAAAGAAGCACAAGAATCTAGCAGAAATGTGTGGGAAAGAGAATCAGCCATAAGCACCTCATATGGCACAGTGCCATCAAGTGTCAACATGTCAGCATCATCAAAAATAGCATTAATTTCTTCAATCTTCATAGTCAAAGTAGATGGTGTAGGTAACTGTTTAACATGCCCATCAACGTTCTGTCCTTTACCTTTAGCATTCTTTAATGCATAACAGTCTTTCTTCATATGTCCTTTCTTATGACAATAATGGCATTTGATATCCCTCTTCCTTGATTTACTTCTACTCTTATTCCGTTGACCATTCTTTTCCTTGTTCTTGCTCCTACCACATTGCTGATTCTTTCCTTGGTAAGAATCATGAACATTATATGCATCTCCACTCTGAGTGCCAACCATAGATTTTCTACGAATCGCCTCACTCAAGAGTGCTCCACATATGTCATCATAGACAAGTTTACCACCAGGTGCACTATTGCTAATAGCTGTGCAAAATGTATCCCATGATGATGATAGGGTGCATAACAACAATATTGCTTTCATTTCGTTATCCATATCCATTTTCTGAGCCTATAACTGGGTGAATATAGCATCGAACTCATTTCGATGAGCAACAACACTATTTGTGCCCTTCATGCGAAGGTCATATAATTTTCTCATCAGATACACTTTATTTGAAGAGACTAAGCTCTTGAAGATACCACATATCCAACAAGCTCTTGCATTATCTTTGTTGTTTCTGCCTCTTCCTCTACTTCTGCCATTTCCTTTTCCTCTTATGAAATTTGCTTGGTTTGAAGTACCTTCTTCTTCACCTGATTGTTGTTTTCCTTTGTTAGCTTTCTTCTTGTCTTTAGAGTACATTGCATGACCTGCACTCTTATCAACATCTCCTTTGATATCATTCTCAAAAGTTAGCATATGACCTAACAATTGATTCAAATCAGGAGTAAAGTGATCTAATGAAAGTTCTGTAGACAAAATAAAAGGCTTCAACTTCTCATCTCCTCTTAGCCCTGTGAGAATTTGTCTTACCAATTTATCTTCTTCAATATCTTCATCCACTGCACCTAAAGAATCTGCAATGTCCTTCATCTTTGTCACATAATCAGAGATTGATTGTGAGGCCTTTTTCTTGAAAGTAGTAAATTCTGCCCATAGTGAAGCCTTCCTTGATTTGTTTGTGTTTTGGAAATGCTCTTCCAAAGCATTCCAAATGTCACTTGCACTTTCAAGTCCTCTAATGTGAGGAAGCAAATAGTCATTGACTGCCATGTAGATTATGCTCCTTGCTTGAGCATCCTTCTTCATCCAATTCTTCAAATCTACAAGATCCTCTCTAGTTGGAACACTAGAGTCTCTAAATTCTGGCTTTTCTTCATCTTCTGTGATGTATCCCATCAGATCTTTGCTCATAAGATGAGCTTCCATCCTCATTGACCATGCAGGATAATTCTCTCTATCCAGCTTCTCAATTTGGAGACTATCTCCCATTATTTCTTTACCTGTATTGCCAACTCTTTAATCTTTATGAGAAATAAATGTACCTTGACTTTGAATCTCGCTCCTTCTGATCCTTTTGATAACTTCAATGTGTCTACCTTCAAATTTTCTTCAACCTTTATCCTTTTGCACCTTCAAGATGTAAAGATTTGTATTTCTGTAGTAGTCGGAGTCTTCTTCACTTCAATTTTGACACATCAGGCTCTGATACCACTGATCGAGAGTGTTAATCTCCAAAAGAACAAGCTATCCTTGGTATTAGATCACCTCTAGACCAAGAATAACTTTAGACTCCACTTAATTTTAGAAAACAATCACCAAATTATCAGAATTTTGGCTAACTGTTGAAAACTGAAATTTCTTGAAAAGTCTGCTGCAGATTAATCACTCATTGACTAATAATCCTGTAAAGTTTTTAATAAAACTTTGCACACTGCTTCGCCTTAAGGTTGCGCAGCTTTTCCAAGTTAAACTTCTCAAAATGATTGAGTACACATTGAGAAATGTGTGAAACACTTTACCTATGTCTGGAACATCTTCTTTGCAATGGCGACTTTGACACCTGCAACTTCTTAACACTGATTCTCCCAAAGTAAATCCCGTTTGATCAAGATCTTTTAGCCATAGATGGCTTACCTTCCAACTTAGATTTTGAGCCCTCACTTGTGTAAAACTTTACACTGTGGACTGAGTAATGATCATTTCTCTGATCATGAAATCTGTGCCAGTTTTCATCTATTTCCTTCATACATCTGATGGATGTTTTGTACAATGTACATCAACTAACTCATCTCAACTCTCTTCTCTATGTCTCACATCTACAAACATGTACTTATATATATATACAAGTCCTAACTCGTAACTACTTCAAGTATATTGAAGTATCTTAAAGAACTAATGTACATTTGATTAAAGGACTTTACTATCTGATTCTTCCCTTCAATTCATGACATTGATCTTCAATCTTCTCTTCATGTCTTTACTTCTAACCTTTGTATAATCACAATTTGTTGATTGTCTTGCTCCAACAACTCCCCCTCAATCATCAATTGTGATTATCTGTAACCTTTTTTATTCCTGCCATGTCTTTGAACTTCTGTAACTTTGGTCCATCTAAACTTTTTGTCATCATATCTGCAAGTTGATCTTTTGTAGGAGTGTGTATGACTTCAATCTCCTTATCAATGACCTTCTCTCTCAGAAAATGATATTGTATTTCAATATGCTTACTTATAGCATGAAACACAGGATTAGCTGCCAAGTATAGAGAACTCATATTGTCTCCACAAATAATAGGAATACTCTGAACAACATCAAAACTCTTCATAAGTGTCTTTAGCCATATTACCTCCTTTGCAACTTCCACCATACCTTTGTATTCTGCTTCTGTAGATGACAAAGCAACTTTATGTTGCTTCTTAGAACACCATGAAATCAATTTGTCTCCTACATAGCACAAATATCCATGGGTTGATCTTCTATCATCCACATTACCTACCCAATCTGCATCACTATATATCTTCACTCTTGTATCAGAAGTAATTCCATAGTACAGCCCTTCTCTGAGTGTACCCTTGATGTACCTAAGTACTCTTTGTCCTGCAATCCAATGTTCCTTTCTAGGACAATGCATAAATTGTGAAACCACACCAACTGCATATGACAAATCAAGCCTTGTTAAGGTAGCATAAATCAAGCTACCAACCAAACTTTGATAGAGCTTCATATCTCTGAATTCTTCTCCTCCAAATCTAGACAATTTATGGTTCACTTCCAATGGTGTGGGTGCAACCCTGCAATCTTCCATTTTAAATTTGGTTAGCAAATTTTTAAGATACCTTTCTTGGGTCACATATACTCCATGTTGAGTATAAGAAATCTCCATTCCCAAGAAGAATGACAAGTTCCCCAAATCACTGATTTTGAACTCCTTCTCCATCTGCTTCTTGATCATTTGTATTCCTTTATCATCTGTACCTGTAAGTATTATGTCATCAACATAAATACAAACATAAATGAATCCATCTTCACTTGCTTTGACTAGCAAGCTACTATCTGCCTTTGATGCTTGAAATCCAAGATCCTTCAAAAACTTTACAAGCCTATAATTCCATGCCCTTGGGGCCTGCTTTAGTCCATACAAAGCTCTCTTGAGCTTACACACATAATTTGGACTCACTTTATCTTTGAACCCATCTGGTTGCTCCATGTAAACTTCATCTGAAATGTAACCATTCAAAAAAGCATTTTTAACATCTAATTGAGATAGCTTCCAACCTTTACAAGCAGCAATTGCTATGAGAGTTCTGATGGTTGTCATTTTTGCCACAGGACTATAGGTCTCATCATAGTCCACTCCATATGTCTGTGCATACCCTTTCACAACAAGTCTAGATTTGTACCTAGACACACTTCCATCTGCAAATCTTTTTGTTTTGTAAACCCACTTACATCCAAGAATTTTCTGGCTATTAGGTTTAGGAACCAGATCCCAAGTCTGATTCTCTATCAATGCATCATACTCCTCTTGCATGGCTTCTTCCCAATTTCTTTTGCCTTTGGCTTCATCATATGTAGATGGATCTTCATCTGATTTTACCAAATAAGCATAATCTTTAGTAGTCAAGAATGAGGTGTCATAGCTATACCTTGTAGGTTGCCATTTGTGCCTAGATGACCTTCTAACTTCTGCACTTTTTGAAGTGTCTGGTTCATCACATTCTGGATCAAACCTTGGCCTCTCTTCAACTTCAACCTGTACTTCATTATTCTCATTTTCATCAAGTAATTGAATCTTTGATTTACCTTTCCTTTGATCCACTACTTCTTCAACATCTGCATGTACATTATATTTACCTGCATACCAAGTACCTTGCTCATCAAATGTAACATCCTTGGATACAAGGAATTGCTTTGTGGATGGACTCCACAACCTGTATCCCATTTGCTTATCATCATAACCAATGAATACATACTTTTCTGCCTTAGGCTCCAACTTATGCCTCAATTGAGATGGCACATATGCATATGCCAAGCATCCAAATATTCTGCAATGATCCAAGGTAGGTTTCTTACCCCACCAAGCTTCATATGGTGTCACACCTTGCAAAGCTTTACAAGGCAATCTATTGACCAAATAAGTAGCTGTATTTACAGCCTCTGCCCACAAATAATTTGGGCAATTCTTCTCTTTCATCATGGACCTTGCAAACTCAACAAGAGTCCTATTTCTCCTTTTTGCTACACCATTTTGTTGAGGAGAGTACCTGCAAGTAACTTCTCTCTTTATACCTGCATTCCACAAGTAATCATTGAATTCATTTGAAAAATACTCTCCCCCTCCATCTGACCTTAGTCTCTTCAATTTTTGACCTGTAATCCTTTCTGCATATGCATGATAGTGTTTAAATGTATTAAACACTTCTGAATTTTCTTTAATCACATAAATTGTGATCCATCTGGTAGCATCATCAACATATATGACATAATATCTTGAACCATTTATACTAAAGTCCTTTGAAGGACCCCACACATCTGTATGCACCAATTCAAGTCTTTCTGAATACATAAACCCATGCTTGGAATAGGATTGCTTATGAGCCTTACCTAATTGACATGCCTCACATCTGTATGTCATATGTTGACCTGCAATGTTAGGCAACCCAAGCACTGAATCATTATTAATCATGTCTTTGATACCTCTTTCATTGAAGTGTCCAAGTCTTTTATGCCAAAGATCCAATTCAGATACCTTCTGCTCTCCATATGTGAACATATCATGTCAACCATTTCCTTGTACCTTCAATGTGAAGAGCCTTCCTTCTTTCTTTCCTGTAACAACCTGTTTATACCCTTGACTAGGGTCTTCAACATAGACTCCACCATTGGTAAATCTTACCTCATATCCTTTTTCCACAATTTGACCTACACTAATCAAATTCTTTGGAATTGTGGGAACATAAAGAACCTTACTCAGAAGAGTGCTCCCATCCTTAGCTTTGACTGAACCAATTGACTTTACCTTATGCTTTGTATTATCACCTGTCTGAACTGTATGATTAATTGCATTATGATCTAAATCAGTCATCAAAGCAATATTTCCACTTAAATGATTACTACATCCTGAATCAATGTAGAACACTCTCATGTCCTCATGTGAGGTTTCATATGTTGCATTCATAATGAGAGTCGAATCCTCCTTCTGATCTGATGCATAGTTGTAGTAGGTGTTATTATAGGATTGATTTTGGAAGCTTCTTCCTCCACCTCTTCCAAAAGAATTCCTACCACCTCTACCTCTGAAGTTTCCTCTCTGAAATCTACCACCTCTTGCTCTTTGATTAAAGTTCTGATAATTACCATTGTTCTGATTATTGTGCCAACAATCATGAGATAGATGATTGGTCTTACCACATATCCAACAAGCTCTTGCATTATCTTTGTTGTTTCTGCCTCTTCCTCTACTTTTGCCATTTCCTTTTCCTCTTATGAAATTTGCTTGGTTTGAAGTACCTTCTTCTTCACCTGATTGTTGTTTTCCTTTGTTAGCTTTCTTCTTTTCTTTAGAGTACATTGCATGACCTGCACTCTTATCAACATCTCCTTTGATATCATTCTCAAAAGTTAGCATATGACCTAACAATTGATTCAAATCAGGAGTAAAGTGATCTAATGAAAGTTCTGTAGACAAAATAAAAGGCTTCCACTTCTCATCTCCTCTTAGCCCTGTGAGAATTTGCCTTACCAATTTATCTTCTTCAATATCTTCATCCACTGCACCTAAAGAATCTGCAATGTCCTTCATCTTTGTCACATAATTAGAGATTGATTGTGAGGCCTTTTTCTTGAAAGTAGTAAATTCTGCCCATAGTGAAGCCTTCCTTGATTTGGTTGTGTTTTGGAAATGCTCTTCCAAAGCATTCCAAATGTCACTTGCACTTTCAAGTCCTCTAATGTGAGGAAGCAAATAGTCATTGACTGCCATGTAGATTATGCTCCTTGCTTGAGCATCCTTCTTCATCCAATTCTTCAAATCTGCAAGCTCCTCTCCAGTTGGAAAAACTAGAGTCTCTAAATTCTGGGTTTTCTTCATCTCCTGTGATGTATTCCATCAGATCTTTGCTCATAAGATGAGCTTCCATCCTCATTGACCATGCAGGATAATTCTCTCTATCCAGCTTCTCAATTTGGAGACTATCTCCCATTATTTCTTTACCTGTATTGCCAACTCTTTAAACTTTATGAGAAATAAATGTACCTTGACTTTGAATCTCGCTCCTTCTGATCCTTTTGATAACTTCAATGTGTCTACCTTCAAATTTTCTTCAACCCTTATCCTTTTGCACCTTCAAGATGTAAAGATTTGTATTTCTGTAGTAGTCGGAGTCTTCTTCACTTCAATTTTGACACCTCAGGCTCTGATACCACTGATGGAGAGTGTTAATCTCCAAAAGAACAAGCTATCCTTGGTATTAGATCACCTCTAGACCAAGAATAGCTTTAGACTCCACTTAATTTTAGAAAACAATCACCAAATTATCAGAATTTTGGCTAACTGTTGAAAACTGAAATTTCCTGAAAAGTCTGCTGCAGATTAATCACTCATTGACTAATCAATCCTGTAAAGTTTTTAATAAAACTTTGCACACTGCTTCGCCTTAAGGTTGCGCAACTTTTCCAAGTTAAATTTCTCAAAATGATTGAGTACACATTGAGAAATGTGTGAAACACTTTACCTATGTCTGGAATGTACTATTCTACATTGTAGAAACTCAACCTTATGTGTATCATTTCTCCAAAAGGAAGTTTTTCAATTGTAATCATGCTGGTTGCTATGAGCATTTGAAGTTGATCATTTCATCCAAAGATAGCAAGTTTTGGAGCGACTTGCACAAACCTATCTGTTTTGTGTCAACTTTTTCGCCTTGATGCTCCAAAGTACATAGTGGATTTATTGCAATAATCATATGCCCATAAAGTCTTTTTGACTCTCCATAAGTTCAAGAGTTGGTCTTGTGCTAGTTGGCTAGAACCAACTTTGTCACTTCACAACCCACTTTTCTACCTCCTACAAGCTTCTCCAAGCTCTATCGGTGGTATGAAAGTGCAAGAGAACAAGGATTACGACCACCACATACTTGAGAGATGACTCTCCTCCCAACCAAATGCCTCTATATATAGCTCTCTCTAGGGGACTGCCTTCTTGGGCAGGTGGATACTAACCATCCATGTGTCAGCCATGTAACTACATGTGCGCCAAGTGTCTCAGTTAACTCGAGTTAACTCAAGTGGATGCTTCTAGAAGGCTCTAGATCTCTTTGGGCAAAATACTCTCTCCATGTCTCCCATGGGGATTGAACCCAAGACCTCCTCCTTCACATCCTTGAGAATTAACCACTAAGCTAAGTGGATCACTTGTTCACAAGAGCACAAGACCTCCTAGTAAGTCTAAACTCGAGATCTTTGGTCATACACACGGATGACCAAACGGTGTCCGATTTCAGATCTGTCTGAACCGGCCAGACCCTTGGATCATAGACTTACTTTATTACATTCTTCCCCCCTTGGAAAATATTTTTGTCCTCGAAAATAGAGCTATATACATACTGTAGGCAACCCCCGAGCCTCATGTTCTAAAACTGGAAGAACATGGTCATGTTCTAAAACTGGAAGAACATGTCTCATCTCTGTGGTGGCATCCCTGCCCAAATGATTCAAAACACTATCTGGGTTTGTACTTTGATGAACGGGACAAAGTACAAACTAGTGAAGAATAATGAGGGTGGATCTAAAAACATCCCTGGCCAATTCAAAGTTTCTAGATGAGCGATCTAGGCACAAACATGTGAATTGGGTGGATTCAAATTACTAGTCCATTTCTAGGCATAACTGATGCATGGACTTAGTAACGAGGTGGGATTCTTATCCCTCACAAGACTTTGAGAACTCTTGATTCACTTAGATTTGTTTTGGAGAACTTGAAGTTTGGTTGTCTCAAACATCTAACTTAGATGTTTATACAATGGTTTACTTTGATCCAACAGTTACTTGATTTTTTCACCCAACTAGAGGACTACTTTGTCCTAATGAGTTGAAAAAATCCTATGTAAACTGTAAGAGAAAGTTACCATTTTCTTTGAGTCAACCATACTATAACTTTCCCAATACAAATCCATAATGAAATTTGTCCAACTTAGGACACTTTTCTCAAAGACTTTAACTAAAAGTTCTTGGGAATTGTCAATCTAATGAGCAATTCCTAACTTTTTTATTCTAGAGTATACTGGACTCTAGAAAATCATTTATGCTATAACTTGAAGCAAACTCAAATAAATAAGTCCACTTAGACTTATTTTCTTTTGAAGATGGAAAAGGTTCTTGTACATAACATCTACCTAGGATGTTCAAGTTAGTTATTGTATTCTAACCGGCTAACCTTGGTCTTTTGCAAAAGGAATCAGATACCATGTCTGGGCCAATTCCAAAAGATTTTGGAAAGCAAAAAGAGATAACTAAAACTCTGTACAACCAATTCAAACTTCGAACATACATAAATGTGCTATGAGTCAAAGTCTAGTTGACTCAGGACTTTAACTTCTCAACGATCTATTTCAACAAGGTATTGAAGCATTGTCTTTATCTTTAAGAGAAATGAGCTTAGATTCTCAAAAAAGATTCAAAGAAAGTCAAAAACATCATCCAACCACAAGATACTAGTGTGGTAACCAACATCAGTGTGTCGACCCATTGAGGTTTTTGTCGATGAGTTTAGTATTCAAATAATGCTTCACTTGAGACTAAGTTCATGTCATATTCAAAAATTTTGACTCCTAATCGTGAATGCAATTCTTGTGCATTTCTTTGAGTCAAAAGAGTGAATTTACCAAGTTACACTAGGAACTTGATGCTTGACTTAGTCAATTAAATCCTTAGTTGAAAGGATCTACTCATAGTCAAAGTTCAACTTTTTTTTTTCAGAAATTTATCAAATATTTTTGATCCATAACACTTAAGCTTGAAGTGTTCTAAGAAGATCTTGGAAGTTACTTACTTCATATCTTCAGTTACCTTGATCTTGAAGTCGTCGTGAAGTATCTTGAGATCCTTCTTGAATTAAAACTCCTTCTTTGAAGTTTTAATTCCCTTGAAGATCAAACCTAACTTCAAGATCCAAACGAAGACTAAAAGATAATCATCATCTCACGGTCCGATGTCCCATACCATCTTTCCTACATCAATCTGAGTATAAAATCTAGTGTCCCATACCACCCTATTTTATACTCACATTGACGTGTGAGTGAATTTTATCCTAAAGTCTACAACATCTCTTGATAGAGAACCTTCTAGCTTTAATTCTTGACAAGAATTTCGTAGTTTCATGCACTATCTCTATCTTGATATTCTAGGTTTTAATCCCTTGACATGATTGTTTCACGATCTTGTGCAATAGAATATCTCCAATCCTTTTTGCTAGGAAAAAAACCAATCAGAATTCCAAGTTCTTGAATTTCTCAAATTCAAGTTCAATTGGCTATTCTTGACCAATTTTGTAGCGACAAGAGCTTTTGACTTCTTGTCTTTAGATTCCTTTCTACTAATGCTTTTAGGTACCTATCCTAGCCAGGACTTTTATAGGAATCTCTCTACTACTTAAGTCTAAGCATCCGCTCATGCTTTCTGGATTTGTACCGAAATCCCTTTAAGGATAGGCAAACGTTTATGTTTTACCTTCCACAGACTTAAGTATCATCTTCACGGTTGCAGACTACATTTTTGGAATTCCTTTATTCTGTTCACACTTGAAACAACTTTCTCTTTTTCACATTTTTTCCATTCGATAAATGGAACTTGAGTGAATCATTGCTAACGGAATTTTACTGCCAATACTTGGGCAATCTACAGAGTAGTTCTAATCGCATATTCTTTGGACAGTCATGGCCAAGTTTGATCAGTCTGGTTGATACTTGCGACAAAATAAAGATTTATAGTCTTTATCTTTAAGATCTCTTAAACTATCTTAAGCTTCTTTGCTTACCTACAAGATTTTAGAGAACTTTCCCTCAACTTAAGTCCAAGCATCTTCTAATGCTTTTCAGATTCCAAAGCTAAGAATCTCTGATATACCTTAAGGTTATATCACTTATTTGGACTCAAATACCAAAACTGGTGGCTAGGGATTTACTGGGAACTACTTGCTATAAAACTTTTCTTGAAAGATGCTAGTCTCACATCTTGGGAGATTTTTCTTTCAAGAACTTTTTGATTCCTTTCAAGGAATCAAGTAACACTAAGCTATAACTTGAAGCAAATGATTCATCTTGGAATCTTTTGTTTTCCAGTCCAATGATTCATCTTGGAATTTTCTCCTTTACTGGAAAGATCTTCAAAAGGAATTCTAGACTTTTGGATAAGACCAAGACTTAAGGCTTTGCTTGTCCAAAAGATATTCTCATTTAACTAATGAAATAGTTAATTGGACTCTTTCATTAGCTTATCTTTAGGAAATAGCTTAATTTCCAAAGAGGGTCTCTTCGAGGCCTTACCACTTGAAGCTAATTTTTTAGGAAAGAACTTGTTTCCTAAATTGTCTTTAGGAAATATCAGGATTTCCTAAGATATCTGTTTCAAAAAATGAAAATAATTTTGAATCATTTCATTAATTGTCATGACTTTAGGAAATTACTTGATTCCTAAAGATCAACTAATATTTGTCTTGATTTCTTTTTTAAGCCTGGAGTCAGCTTAAATAGAATCAAGCAAGTTTCCTTCAAAAGTTTTCGCGTCAATTGAAGATCTTGCATCATGCCTCGAGATGCATTTCTGAAAACTAACATCTATAAACACTAGAGTTTCAGGGATTCTAGAAGTTCAATACTTCTACTTATTTTCATCAATGTTTGATGAATATTAAAGTATTAAACCTTCCAAAAATTTGCTGAACTTACAAGTTTCAACAGAAACTTCCTTTCTTGGATGCATGAACATGAACATCCAAAAAACAACTAAATCCTCGATAGTTGCTAAGAATGTCTAGGTTTCTTTTCAAACTTAGACTGAGCATGCACATTGGAAAGTAGCTCTATTTACTTTCAACATGCTTTCTTTTCCTCAAAAAGACTCCTATAGGGAAAAAATAGACTAGATACTTAGTTGCATGATGGTCAAGATCCTTGCAACTAGGTAATTTTCTATTTTTCCCACCTAGCTAAGTCAAGTTAGAAAAAGAAAGGAATGAAAGTACACATGTTCAGATACTTACCAAAAGATCATGTGTATGCACATGCATCTACTTGCATGCAAATATATATTCATATATGCAAATGCTCATTCTTGGGTGCAAATGCATGTGAGTTCATGTAAGTGTAATGAACTTAAGCAAATCTTGAGCTCATTAGGTATGCAAACAAGCATCCATGCAAAAACAATCTACTTGCTATTCTGACAAAAGGTAATTATTCAAGATGCATGAACTGGAGAATTAACTACCTTTCCAAAGCAAGTGCAAACTTGATGTGCATAAAACATTCTTTTATGCACAAATAATCTTTTCATTTTTTGTGCATGAAAGGAAATAGAAATTTCAATTGCATGCCAAAAACTGAAAAAGTACTTTGTATAATTTTGTGTCTTTTCAATACTGTTTAGTTCTCTAATTAGCTTTCATGTTGAGATAATCATAATTGGACTATGCCTTTAGTCCTAATTAATGCATCATAAATTCGAGCAAACAAATATCAAAATGAAAACATAACTTGGAAAATACTTAGCTCCACATAGAGCTACGTCCTTCCCTTGATCCTTGGAAAGAGTCATTCTCCATCTTTTATAACTTCAAATATTAGATAGAGTCCACCATTCGCAAGAAGGATTGTTGAACATGTGGAAGATGACACAAGGTTGATCCCCCTTTAGCATCTCATGCTGTTGGCTTTAGATTCGAGCCTCAAGTGGGGGTTTGGTATAGCATACATTGGCTCTATTCTTGTTGTGTCAATGGATTCGAATTACGACTGACTACCTTGAGTAGAACTAAGATCGATGCATTTCTGCTCCAAATTTGAGCAGACGCAGGACTGGATCCATCGAAAATCAGCGTATGTGCTTCAGCATGATAAAATGATATTTCAGCTCTGGTCATCTGCATAGCACAACAGCACGTATGCTTTTGCTATGGATTATCTATTGCAGAGCATAGAAAATCATATATGACTTTGAACAATGATTAATATAGTAGTATGTGCGCTGAGGAGCTACAATATAATTACACCAGTGCTTCAGTCTGCCGATGTGAGTTCGATTTATACAATTCTTCTTGTAACTGCTAGCACATACATATTGATTGTCTGCTTTCATCAGAAAACGTGTGTGTAATACATGCGCTGTATACACTAGTGTTTACGAATGACAGATTTAGAACGTAATAGACAAACTCTATACACTCGCGTGCGTAGATGACTGATAGAGCAGATTTTCTTGCCAAAAGGTTGGAGGTTCGAATCCTACATCCCTTTCACAACAGCAATCATGATTTTGCTTCAGCAACAAACATAATTGTGTTGCTTAATTTCGGAGAAGCTACCGCAGCGCCTCGAGGTTGATTCATCTGAGAGCCGCTACGTCATCAAAGGTCCTTCGGTCCATCCGTTCACTCCTTGACGATAGACTTTGGTGACTTCTCCATATTTCCATCGCCAGAGATAAGAGGCGCAGGCATGGAGATGAACAAGAACTACAAAGTTCAGTCCACAGCTTCGACGGAGAAAGCTATTGTGGCAGCACAAGAGGGCTTGAAACTGAAGGTGACGGAAAATGTGTCCGCAGAACGGATTGAGAGGACACCGTTATTATCAGCCTCTGCTGCAACCTCATCTTCCTCACCAGAGCCGCCGGCCAAGAAAAGGCGTTTTCAGAGAGTCCGACAGAAGCCGTGGGGTAATTGGGCGGCTGAGATTAGGGACCCTAAGAAGGCTGCGCGCGCGGTTGGGGACTTTCAATACGGCGGAGGAAGCAGGATCAAATCGTTCAATGCAACAGAGAACAGCCGTGCCGGCTGTTGCAATCGATAAGACCTTTCCATGGATGCAGATACAATAGGAATTGATAATAGCATCAGAACTTCGCAGCTGCTGCAATCGATTAATCCTTTCCGTGGATACAACTATGTAGCGGGTTCGAATCCCGAGATCTACTAATAGTGCGCATGATTATTTTGGCCAGTCTCACCAAATATTTTGGCCAGTCTGACCAAAAACAATGACTGCACATGGCGAGAAGTACTTTCATACAGCAAGGAGTACGTCCACAGAGATGAAAAATTGCTACAGCAATGGACAGCAATGGAATTTCGACGCATCTCCTTCCAGCGTTAAACTCACACAAAAATAATTAAAAGAGTTATTCTATCCGCAAACCGAAAGCTTCTTCCTGGTTAGACCATTCGAGAGATACTGTTGACGTCCATGGTTCGAATCCAATTGCAGCTACGAAGAATAGGATTCGTATTCCTAAGTTCTTCTTTCGCCAGAACTCTGAGAAGGAAAAACTGAAGTCTGGAAGAATACTGCTTGCGAGAAAAATCTCGAAAAATTTCAATTCCTACGTAGATGAAGATGATGAAGCCATCACAAGGTGTCCATGGAAGCTTTGGCTCTGATACCAATGCAAGAGAACAAGGATTACGACCACCACATACTTGAGAGATGACTCTCCTCCCAACCAAATGCCTCTATATATAGCTCTCTCTAGGGGACTGCCTTCTTGGGCAGGTGGATACTAACCATCCATGTGTCAGCCATGTAACTACATGTGCGCCAAGTGTCTCAGTTAACTCGAGTTAACTCAAGTGGATGCTTCTAGAAGGCTCTAGATCTCTTTGGGCAAAATACTCTCTCCATGTCTCCCATGGGGATTGAACCCAAGACCTCCTCCTTCACATCCTTGAGACTTAACCACTAAGCTAAGTGGATCACTTGTTCACAAGAGCACAAGACCTCCTAGTAAGTCTAAACTCGAGATCTTTGGTCATACACACGGATGACCAAACGGTGTCCGATTTCAGATCTGTCTGAACCGGCCAGACCCTTGGATCATAGACTTACTTTATTACAGAAAGCTAGATCAAGATGGTGATGGCTTTCCCTCAATGATTGAGAAGCTTGATAGAAAAAACCATGCGGCATGACAAATCATAATGGATGCCTATTTGCAAGGTAGAAATATTTATGGAATTATAGCAAGTGATGAAGTTATGCCCACTCCAATATCTAAAGGAGGACCTACACAAGAGGAGACAGATAAGCTCATGCTTAAGTGTGAAAGGGATGCTCAAGCAAGGTCACACATACTAAACTCTATCTCTAATTTTCTATTACTACATATTACACAATGCAAGACATCTCAAGAGACTTGGGATGCCCTAGAGACTTTCTTTTCTACTAGTACCAAAGTAAGAAATAATCATCTTTGGAATGAGTTCACCCAAATGAAGAAGACACCTAAATAAACTATCAAAAGGCTTGTTACCAAGGTCAAGGAGGTTGCAAATCAGTTAGCATCCATTGGAGATCTCATTGAAGAAGAGGCCATCATGAGGCAGATTCTAACTAGAATTAGAAGTGATAAGCAATGGAAATCCTTCATCACAACTAATGAGCTCATCATGGATAAGCAAACACCAGACTTCAACACCTTTCTTGACAATGATTCAATCAAGAGGCCAACAATAGCATAAAAGAAGGTAACTCCTATCATGGTAATTAAACTAGTTCCCTATATGTAGATAAGAAGGACAAGAAGCTGAAAGGAAAGACGAAGGAAGAGGATGAAGAGGAAACTTCCCAAGCCAACTTTAATGGCAAGAGCAAGTGCAAGGGGAAGAAGAAAGGACCAAATCATGAAAACAAAAAAGGCTAGAATGTTCAATCTTATGCCATCTATGATAAGACTAACCACACCACTCAAAATTGTTGCTTCAATGGGAAGACTTAGAAAGCAAGTGGAAGAGGTGGATATGGCAACAATAGAGGCAGAGGTGGAAAAAAATTCAATAATAACAATAGAGGCCATACACGAAGGGACCACAATAGTTATTCTAAAGATCAAGAACATGAAGACTCATTGGTTTTGATGATCTAAGCCATAAGGAAGGTAAAGGAGATGATCATTTATTCTACATAGATTCAAAATGTTCAAATCATGTTGCACGCAACATAGCTCTCTTATTTGATTTGGAAAGTCCAAAGCATAGACATGGAGTTCAAACATGGGATGACAGAAAGCATAGTGTGGAGAATATTGGTAATGTCAAGGCTTCCAATGGAATGAAAAAATTTTGAGCAAGGTACTCTATGTTCCAACTATTCAAAAAACCTAATAAGTGTAGGCCAAATAGTTGAGAAAGGCTTGCAAGTTAGGTTCATCCAACATGGAGATTTTGTGGAAGATCCATGTCAAGGCTTCAAGGAAATAGCCAGAGTTGAGAAGCATGGTAGGCTCTTTAATTTTGAAGTAGGACAAAAACATAGCTCTATTCAACTTTGGGTCTCAAACCCTAAGTGAGCTTGAAGTGTTGCATAAGAGGCTAACTCATGTGAATGGGAGAACCTTGAAAGATATATGCACGGATGAAAATATTTCAGGACTGCCAAACATATCAAAACAACACATGATCAACATATGTGATGCATGTCATATTGGGAAGGCACAAAGACAACCATTCAACCACAAAGGCTACATCCACAATAACCTTTTGGACTTAGTACACACTGATGTGTGAGGACCAAGTCAAGAACCTTCATTCATAGGATAAACGTATTATGTCTCATTTATT
Organism: Ceratopteris richardii; assembly: GCA_020310875.1. Classification (NCBI taxonomy): domain Eukaryota; kingdom Viridiplantae; phylum Streptophyta; class Polypodiopsida; order Polypodiales; family Pteridaceae; genus Ceratopteris; species Ceratopteris richardii. The sequence continues at coordinate 127,053,697 of CM035423.1, read as the reverse complement.
GATGACCATAGTAGATGGACTATTCTATACTTGATCAAGAGTAAGAATGAAGTGTTTCATTGCTTCAAAAAGTATCTAGCACATGTGGAGAACCATACACTTCAAGGCATTAGAGGTCTCAAAAACATAGGGTGGATCAGGTTCTAGTGCAAGTGTTCCGAGTGCGGTCTATATACAATGGGTGGTGGAGTGGGATGAGGTGAAGTGGATGGAGTTTTGGCATGTGTGGGGCTTTGAGATGCAATATCTTCTATTTTTGTTTTTGCGTGCTTGAGGCTTTCTTCTAGTTCAGATAGCTTTTTATTCCACTTGCGATTGGCCTTCTCTCTGGTATCTTTCCATGTTCTTGTTTTCTGCTTACGAGGCTCTCTTGATTCGCTTGACTCTGATTGTTCAACTAGCTTATCTTGTTTTAATGCTTGTGCCCTAGTAATTGCATGTATAGGAGCCACATTACTGCTACTGGCATTTGAATCCGCCACTAAGCCTACCACATTGATGGGTGTAACCTTGGGTGCACTAGAGGGGTTCCTCGGACATTCTCTTGGAAGGTGTTCTTTGCCACACTTAGGACAAAAGCCTTGTATTGTGATGTTTTGTCCTTGTCCTGGAGTTGGTGAGTGGGGACATTCACGAATGAAATGGTCACCCTGACATCTAAAATATGGTGCTCTAGGGGCTTGTGGTCTCATTTGTCTCAACTGGGGCCTAGGGTTAGGATTTGTGTACATGACATTGGTGTATTCTGGCTCCCAATTTTGTTCCACAGGTGGTGCCTCATATTGATACGAGTAAACCTCACTATGCTCAGGGGACTCTGTGTAATAAGCATGTGGAATGACTTCATAAGAGTAGTTAGAACTCTGAGCATGATGGTCATTTTCTGAGACCAAAGGGGTTAGTGGCATCAAAGCTCTATTAAGGTTCTCTTCTGCCCTTGCATACTTAACTGGAATCACATTGGCAGGAGCTGGTGGTTGGTTTCCTAGGACTAGTTGTGGCCTATATGGTGCCTGATATTGATGTTATGGTCTATAATATGGCTGTTGGTATTGGTTTTGATACCTACCCTGTGGGTAAGGTTGCTGATAACTCTGTTTAACAAACTGCCTATTGTATGGGCACTCTTGAACCGTATGGTTCGTGTATTTTCTCTCAATAGTGCAATATGGAGCATTCCTTTCTCTCATGTTCTAGTTGTGCAATGGGCATACATTAGCCATGTGGTTGCCTCCGCAAGTATAACACTGATTCAATGATGTGACTCTTGGTGTTTGTCTATTTTGGACTCCTAGCTTATTGGCAACTTGCTCAACTATCTCATCTATTTCTGTGGAGATTCTCAAAGTATGGCTAGTAGAACTATCAGAGTCCTTATAGAGTTTGCATATTCCTAACTCCTCACCCAAGTTTTCTTCTATGTCAATGCACATGCGCACACACTCTTCTATGGATCTAGGCTCTTTCAAGAACACATATGATCTTAACTTGGTGCTCAGTAAGCCATCTAAGAACAAGGCCACTTGTTTGGCCGGTGTGGGTAACTCTGGAGTAGGGCATCTTTCTAGGTACTGCCTGAACTTTCTTCTTGCTAGTCGCACTATTTCTTGGGGTGTCTGCTTGAAGTTGTGGATCAAAGATGATGTGTTATGCCTAATACCACTCTTGGAAAATTCTACAATGAATTCATCTAGCAGCTGACTTATATCGTGATAGTTGTAACTACTCAGTGGTTGAAACCAAGCTAAGGGAGTGCCCTTAAGAGTCAAACCAAATGCCTCATATTGGGTGAAAAAATCCTCAACTTGTTCAGCTCTTAACACTTGTTTGAACTCGGCCACATGATCATAAGGATCTCCTGTCCCGTCAAAATAATTCTTCATTGCCTTGATCACTTGAGTGGGTCTAAGGGCTCTTCGGTGCTCTCGGTGTCTAGGAAATGGAAAATCATGTTGATCTCTTTGTTGCCTATGTGCTCGATGTCTCTCTCTTTGAGGTCGTTCATTTTCAAATCCTGATCGGTCTCTATCCATAGTGTTTGCAAAGCTTACTTCAGGTCTCTCTCTTGTGCATTCTCGTTGTGCTTCATGGGCGTGTGATGATCCTACACCTTGGTGGCCATGGGAAATATTAGACTGTGGTGGAGGAAGGATCAATTCGCCCTACCAAGTATATGCGTGCCTATCATGTTGGAGTTAGACGTCTGTGGAAGCATGCGAACAGCACAAGGAAGAAGAAGAAGCTTGGAGCACAACACACAATACTGAATGTATTACTAGAGAATGTACAAAGATAAGTAGCCCATTAGGGCAATAGGCATATATACAAGCCGAGGGAAAAAAACCTCCTAAAGAGGGAAAAAAGTGCCCCGGTGGTCCTAGAGTGTTCACACACATCACTACCTAAATATATCAACAGATCCCCTCTGGGAGTGATGCGGTGAACAAGTAGCTGGCACTCATGTATAAGGAAGTGCCAAGCTATGTGGAAATCACTACACAAAAGTAAGTAAGCCCAAAGCTTTGCAAAAAGCTTCAAACTTCTCCCTGGGTAGAGCCTTTGTGAAAAGGTGTGAAATGTTCTCCTGCGTGGGCACATATGCCAAGCTGATCTCCCCAACAGAGAACCTCTCCTTGACATAATGATAATGCACCTCAATGTGCTTAGTGCGAGCATGGAACAGAGGATTCCTCACAATTGCCAATGCGCTCTGACTGTGAGTAAAGATGGTGGTGGCAAAAGACTGACCAACACCCAAATCAGCCATAAGGCGTCTGAGCCACACACACTCAACAGTAGCTATGAAAGCTTCCCTATACTCAGCCTCACAATTGGAAGTGGCCACAGTAGGCTGCTTCTTGCTCAACCAAGATATACATGAGCTACCAAGCATAAAGCAAAAGGCACTAGTGGACACACGAGTGTCATAGCAACCAGCCCAGTCTGAGTCAAAAAAAGCATGCAAATCTGGCGGTAGTGATCCCCCCTTGGGATAAAACAACCCAAGTAGCCGAGTACCACTCAAGTAGCGAAAGATGCACTTAACCGCCTGCCAATGCTTGACACCTGGGGAATGCATAAACCTGCTCATCTATGAGACAACAAACTGAATATCTAGCCTAGTAATGCATAAGTAAATCAGGCATCCAACAGCTTGCTGATAGAGGACAACATCAAATGCATCTCCAGCATCATGAAGACTCAATCGTAAACCTGTCTCCATAGGAGTGGCAATAGGCTTACAGTCTTCAAGGCCAAAATGCTGCAATAATGTGTCAATATATTTCGTTTGACACAAAGCCATTCCACCATCAACTTGCATAAACTGAATGCCCAAATAGTGATGCAAATGCCCCAAATCAGACATCTCAAATGAGGCATGCAAATCAGCCTTAAAATCAGCAATATGCTTCTCAATAGGACCAGTGAACATGTCATCAACATAGACAACAATGATCAGAAGCACATCATTAGCACACTTAACATATAAGGTGCTTTCAGTTGGACTATTCTCAAAACCATGTGCAATCAGATAGGCATGTATCTTCTCATACCAAGCATGTGGTGCTTGCTTTAAACCATATAATGCCTTCTTTAACCTGCACACCTAGTTTTGATGCCCTTTCTGCACAAAGCCACGGGGCTGAAAAACATACACTTCCTCATGCAAGTCACCATTCAGAAATGCAGTTTTAATGTCCAACTGATGTACATTCCAACCATGATGGGCTGCAAGTGCACAAATGCTCCGAACAGTAGTCATACAGCATGTAGGTGCAAAGGTCTCATCAAAATCAATGCCTCTTTCCTGCGCATAACCCTTTGCAACAAGCCTAGCCTTATACCTGCCAACTGTACCATTAGGTTTACGCTTCAGCTTGTCATTAGGGGAAAAAATGAGCCCTGCATGGGCCTTGTAAGGAATTGGATTAAAAATCTTAATCTAGGAGATTAAGGACCCTTGCAAAACCACTAGTAACATTTTCAAATAAAATAATACTTCACAAAAGGTGGTTTTCGAATTCTCAAGATGAGCAAATTTAGGCTGTTTGATATCTCAAATCAATGGTCCATATTTACTTTGATTTAAATCTAGTGAGAGAATCTCTGACAATGCAATGATGATGGGAGGAAGCTCACGAACTTTTTTCATGCTATTTGCACATTTCTTGGCCCTTAGATCAAGAGAAATCCAAGGGCAAACCGGATTTTGGGCTGATCACAAATCGAGAGCTACCGTGAGCCGTCAGATGAGCTTGAAATCGGATGGTGGAGGCTAAAAGGTGCCTTTTGCTTTTGGGACCTCATTCCCAGCCATTAGATCTTGTATGCATCCAATGCTCCAGATTTTAGGCGCCCAATCTTGCCTAGATTCAAGCATATGCGTCAGATCTTAAGGTCAATCCAAGGGTGGAGAATTGATGGCGCATTTTTCAAGTTGAATCCCATCTCAACCATTGAAATCAAGAGAAATCCAAGGGCCGACGTTGTATGCCGCCTTGACTTTTGCTTTTCCACCTCATCCCTTGGATCATTGAACAAATCTAAGGGCTCTCATTGATTTTGAAGCATTCCAAAACCATTCACAAATCTAAAACCACCAGTTCTAGGTGGTTTTTGCATCTTTGACCACACAAAACCAAGGGAAGCCTATGCATAGTCTATGTGATTAAGGGAGTAGATTGTGGCCACCACCCTCTTCTCATTGGTCCATCACTAATTAGCCCTTGAGCTAAAAGGCCCAAAGAGGGTTCATTTTTCCCCTAATGTATACCCACTTAGTGCCAATGGCCTTCTTGCCAGGAGGCAAGTCACATAAAGACCAAGTACCATTCTTCATTATTGCATCATATTCAAATTGCATAGCAGCCATCCAATTTTTTGAATTTTGTGCGTCATCAAACGAAACAGGCTCATTCTCATCACAGAGACTAGATGCAGCCATAACATAACAATCTGATGCAAAAAGGCACTATGAGAGCCTGATCAAGTACGATATGACAGAGGTGCATCTAATTTGCTATCACGCAAGGTCTACAGCAGCCATTTTGGCATAGTTCTTGCCTGCTCAATATCAGCTCTCTCATCAATAAGTGCATCATGTACATCTGCATCAAAAATGGAATTATCTGCATCATCACATGAAACCTGCAAAGGCTGAGAAGTTGCCTCATTAGGACCAGCACTAGATTGTCCACCTGTAAAAAGAGGCAGCAAAGTATCATACATGTCTTTGGAGCTAACAAAGGTCTCCTTAGTACATGAAAGCAATGGCTGAATAGCACCTTCCACAAAAACAACATCACGGCTAACCAGAATGTGTTTAGTCTGTGGATGATACAAATGATAGCCTTTACTTTCTGAACTGTAGCCAACAAAAATACATTTTACTGCTTTATCATCCAATTTTCTACGATGTTGTTTAGGCACTAATGCATATGCCAAACAACCAAAAACATGCAGATGAGCACTAGATGGCTTGCGGTCATGCCAAGCCTCATATGGAGTGATAGACTACACCGCTTTAGTGGGACACCTGTGATGGAGAGTGTTAATCTCCAAAAGAACAAGCTATCCTTGGTATTAGATCACCTCTAGACCAAGAATAACTTTAGACTCCACTTAATTTTAGAAAACAATCACCAAATTATCAGAGTTTTGGCTAACTGTTGAAAACTAAAATTTCCTGAAAAGTCTGCTGCAGATTAATCATTCATTGACTAATCAATCCTGTAAAGTTTTTAATAAAACTTTGCACACTGCTTTGCCTTAAGGTTGCGCAACTTTTCCAAGTTAAATTTCTCAAAATGATTGAGTACACATTGAGAAATGTGTGAAACACTTTACCTATGTCTGGAACAGCTTCTTTGCAATGGTGACTTTGACACCTGCAACTTCTTAACACTGATTCTCCCAAAGTAAATCCCGTTTGATCAAGATATTTTAGCCATAGATGGCTTACCTTCAACTTAGATTTTGAGCCCTCACTTGTGTAAAACTTTACACTGTGGACTGAGTAATGATCATTTCTCTGATAATGAAATCTGCACCAATTTTGACGACTCTCAGAACATCTTCACATATGAATGTTCCTAGACTAAATTCTCTCGACCTGATTGCAATTAACCTCTCAAATTCTAGCCATAGATAGATTAGCTACAAACTTAGATTCGTGCAAAAGGATTCCTCAAAAGATTAAACACAGAAGGAGAATGACAGAGAAGATCGACGCGCCATTTCTGAACTTTTCACTTATCTATTTCCTTCATACATCTGATGGATGTTTTGTACAATGTACATCAACTAACTCATCTCAACTCTCTTCTCTATGTCTCACATCTACAAACATGTACTTATATATATATACAAGTCCTAACTCGTAACTACTTCAAGTATATTGAAGTATCTTAAAGAACTAATGTACATTTGATTAAAGGACTTTACTATCTGATTCTTCCCTTCAATTCATGACATTGATCTTCAATCTTCTCTTCATGTCTTTACTTCTAACCTTTGTATAATCACAATTTGTTGATTGTCTTGCCCCAACAGCTCCCCCTCAATCATCAATTGTGATTATCTGCAACCTTTTTTATTCCTGCCATGTCTTTGAACTTCTGTAACTTTGGTCCATCTAAACTTTTTGTCATCATATCTGCAAGTTGATCTTTTGTAGGAGTGTGTATGACTTCAATCTCCTTATCAATGACCTTCTCTCTCAGAAAATGATATTGTATTTCAATATGCTTAGTTCTAGCATGAAACACAGGATTACCTGCCAAGTATAGAGAACTCATATTGTCTCCACAAATAATAGGAATACTCTGAACAACATCAAAACTCTTCATAAGTGTCTTTAGCCATATTACCTCCTTTGCAGCTTCCACCATACCTTTGTATTCTGCTTCTGTAGATGACAAAGCAACTGTATGTTGCTTCTTAGAACACCATGAAATCAATTTGTCTCCTACATAGCACAAATATCCATGGGTTGATCTTCTATCATCCACATTACCTGCCCAATCTGCATCACTATATATCTTCACTCTTGTATCAGAAGTAAATCCATAGTACAGCCCTTCTCTGAGTGTACCCTTGATGTACCTAAGTACTCTTTGTCCTGCAATCCAATGTTCCTTTCTAGGACAATGCATAAATTGTGAAAGCACACCAACTGCATATGACAAATCAGGCCTTGTTAAGGTAGCATAAATCAAGCTACCAACCAAACTTTGATAGAGCTTCATATCTCTGAATTCTTCTCCTCCAAATCTAGACAATTTATGGTTCACTTCCAATGGTGTGGGTGCAACCCTGCAATCTTCCATTTTAAATTTGGTTAGCAAATTTTTAAGATACCTTTCTTGGGTCACATATACTCCATGTTGAGTATAAGAAATATCCATTCCCAAGAAGAATGACAAGTTCCCCAAATCACTGATTTTGAACTCCTTCTCCATTTGCTTCTTGATCATTTGTATTCCTTTATCATTTGTACCTGTAAGTATTATGTCATCAACATAAATACAAACATAAATGAATCCATCTTCACTTGCTTTGACTAGCAAGCTACTATCTGCCTTTGATGCTTGAAATCCAAGATCCTTCAAAAACTTTACAAGCCTATAATTCCATGCCCTTGGGGCCTGCTTTAGTCCATACAAAGATCTCTTGAGCTTACACACATAATTTGGACTCACTTTATCTTTGAACCCATCTGGTTGCTCCATGTAAACTTCATCTGAAATGTAACCATTCAAAAAAGCATTTTTAACATCTAATTGAGATAGCTTCCAACCTTTACAAGCAGCAATTGCTATGAGAGTTCTGATGGTTGTCATTTTTGCCACAGGACTATAGGTCTCATCATAGTCCACTCCATATGTCTGTGCATACCCTTTCACAACAAGTCTAGCTTTGTACCTAGACACACTTCCATATGCAAATCTTTTTGTTTTGTAAACCCACTTACATCCAATAATTTTCTGGCTATTAGGTTTAGGAACCAGATCCCAAGTCTGATTCTCTATCAATGCATCATACTCCTCTTGCATGGCTTCTTCCCAATTTCTTTTGCCTTTGGCTTCATCATATGTAGATGGATCTTCATCTGCTTTTACCAAATAAGCATAATCTTTAGTAGTCAAGAATGAGGTGTCATAGCTATACCTTGTACGTTGCCATTTGTGCCTAGATGACCTTCTAACTTCTACACTTTTTGAAGTCTCTAGTTCATCACATTCTGGATCAAACCTTGGCCTCTCTTCAACTTCAACCTGTACTTCATTATTCTCATTTTCATCAAGTAATTGAATCTTTGCTTTACCTTTCCTTTGATCCACTACTTCTTCAACATCTGCATGTACATTATATTTACCTGCATACCAAGTACCTTGCTCATCAAATGTAACATCCTTGGATACAAGGAATTGCTTTGTGGATGGACTCCACAACCTGTATCCCATTTGCTTATCATCATAACCAATGAATACATACTTTTCTGCCTTAGGCTCCAACTTATGCCTCAATTGAGATGGCACATATGCATATGCCAAGCATCCAAATATTCTGCAATGATCCAAGGTAGGTTTCTTACCCCACCAAGCTTCATATGGTGTCATACCTTGCAAAGCTTTACAAGGCAATCTATTCACCAAATAAGTAGCTGTATTTACAGCCTCTGCCCACAAATAATTTGGGCAATTCTTCTCTTTCATCATGGACCTTGCAAACTCAACAAGAGTCCTATTTCTCCTTTCTGCTACACCATTTTGTTGAGGAGAGTACCTGCAAGTAACTTCTCTCTTTATACCTGCATTCCACAAGTAATCATTGAATTCATTTGAAAAATACTCTCCCCCTCCATCTGACCTTAGTCTCTTCATCTTTTGACCTGTAATCCTTTCTGCATATGCATGATAGTGTTTAAATGTATTAAACACTTCTGACTTTTCTTTAATCACATAAATTGTGATCCATCTGGTAGCATCATCAACATATATGACATAATATCTTGAACCATTTATACTAAAGTCCTTTGAAGGACCCCACACATCTGTATGCACCAATTCAAGTCTTTCTGAATACATAAACCCATGCTTGGAATAGGATTGCTTATGAGCCTTACCTAATTGACATGCCTCACATCTGTATGTCATATGTTGACCTGCAATGTTAGGCAACCCAAGCACTGAATCATTATTAATCATGTCTTTGATACCTCTTTCATTGAAGTGTCCAAGTCTTTTATGCCAAAGATCCAATTCAGATACCTTCTGCTCTCCATATGTGAACATAGCATGTCCAACATTTCCTTGTACCTTCAATGTGAAGAGCCTTCCTTCTTTCTTTCCTGTAACAACCTGTTTATACCCTTGACTAGGGTCTTCAACATAGACTCCATCATTGGTAAATCTTACCTCATATCCTTTTTCCACAATTTGACCTACACTAATCAAATTCTTTGGAATTGTGGGAACATAAAGAACCTTACTCAGAAGAGTGCTCCCATCCTTAGCTTTGACTGAACCAATTGACTTTACCTTATGCTTTGTATTATCACCTGTCTGAACTGTATGATTAATTGCATTATGATCTAAATCAGTCATCAAAGCAATATTTCCACTTAAATGATTACTACATCCTGAATCAATGTAGAACACTCTCATGTCCTCATGTGAGGTTTCATATGTTGCATTCATAATGAGAGTCGAATCCTCCTTTTGATCTGATGCATAGTTGTAGTAGGTGTTATTATAGGATTGATTTTGGAAGTTTCTTCCTCCACCTCTTCCAAAAGAATTCCTACCACCTCTACCTCTGAAGTTTCCTCTCTGAAATCTACCACCTCTTGCTCTTTCATTAAAGTTCTGATAATTACCATTGTTCTGATTATTGTGCCAACAATCATGAGATAGATGATTGGTCTTACCACATATCCAACAAGCTCTTGCATTATCTTTGTTGTTTCTGCCTCTTCCTCTACTTCTGCCATTTCCTTTTCCTCTTATGAAATTTGCTTGGTTTGAAGTACCTTCTTCTTCACCTGATTGTTGTTTTCCTTTGTTAGCTTTCTTCTTTTCTTTAGAGTACATTGCATGACCTGCACTCTTATCAACATCTCCTTTGATATCATTCTCAAAAGTTAGCATATGACCTAACAATTGATTCAAATCAGGAGTAAAGTGATCTAATGAAAGTTCTGTAGACAAAATAAAAGGCTTCCACTTCTCATCTCCTCTTAGCCCTGTGAGAATTTGTCTTACCAATTTATCTTCTTCAATATCTTCATCCACTGCACCTAAAGAATCTGCAATGGCCTTCATCTTTGTCACATAATCAGAGATTGATTGTGAGGCCTTTTTCTTGAAAGTAGTAAATTCTGCCCATAGTGAAGCCTTCCTTGATTTGGTTGTGTTTTGGAAATGCTCTTCCAAAGCATTCCAAATGTCACTTGCACTTTCAAGTCCTCTAATGTGAGGAAGCAAATAGTCATTGACTGCCATGTAGATTATGCTCCTTGCTTGAGCATCCTTCTTCATCCAATTCTTCAAATCTGCAAGCTCCTCTCTAGTTGGAACACTAGAGTCTCTAAATTCTGGCTTTTCTTCATCTCCTGTGATGTATCCCATCAGATCTTTGCTCATAAGATGAGCTTCCATCCTCATTGACCATGCAGGATAATTCTCTCTATCCAGCTTCTCAATTTGGAGACTATCTCCCATTATTTCTTTACCTGTATTGCCAACTCTTTAATCTTTATGAGAAATAAATGTACCTTGACTTTGAATCTCGCTCCTTCTGATCCTTTTGATAACTTCAATGTTTCTACCTTCAAATTTTCTTCAACCTTTATCCTTTTGCACCTTCAAGATGTAAAGATTTGTATTTCTGCAGTAGTCGGAGTCTTCTTCACTTCAATTTTGACACATCAGGCTCTGATACCACTGATGGAGAGTGTTAATCTCCAAAAGAACAAGCTATCCTTGGTATTAGATCACCTCTAGACCAAGAATAACTTTAGACTCCAGTTAATTTTAGAAAACAATCACCAAATTATCAGAATTTTGGCTAACTGTTGAAAACTGAAATTTCTTTAAAAGTCTGCTGCAGATTAGTCACTCATTGACTAATCAATCCTGTAAAGTTTTTAATAAAACTTTGCACACTGCTTTGCCTTAAGGTTGCGCAACTTTTCCAAGTTAAATTTCTCAAAATGATTGAGTACACATTGAGAAATGTGTGAAACACTTTACCTATGTCTGGAACAGCTTCTTTGCAATGGCGACTTTGACACCTGCAACTTCTTAACACTGATTCTCCCAAAGTAAATCCCGTTTGATCAAGATCTTTTAGCCATAGATGGCTTACCTTCCAACTTAGATTTTGAGCCCTCACTTGTGTAAAACTTTACACTCTGGGCTGAGTAATGATCATTTCTCTGATCATGAAATCTGCGCCAGTTTTGACGACTCTCAGAACATCTTCACATATGAATGTTCCTAGACTAAATTCTCTCGACCTGATTGCAATTAACCTCTCAAATTCTAGCCATAGATAGATTAGCTATAGACTTAGATTCGTGCAAAAGGATTCCTCAAAAGATTAAACACAGAAGGAGAATGACAGAGAAGATCGATGCACCATTTCTGAACTTTTCACTTATCTATTTCCTTCATACATCTGATGGATGTTTTGTACAATGTACATCAACTAACTCATCTCAACTCTCTTCTCTATGTCTCACATCTACAAACATGTACTTATATATATATACAAGTCCTAACTGGTAACTACTTCAAGTATATTGAAGTATCTTAAAGAACTAATGTACATTTGATTAAAGGACTTTACTATCTGATTCTTCCCTTCAATTCATGACATTGATCTTCAATCTTCTCTTCATGTCTTTACTTCTAACCTTTGTATAATCACAATTTGTTGATTGTCTTGCTCCAATAACCTGCTCAGTACATATGCTGCACACATGAAAACCTCAAGCCAAAAACGCTTTGGTAAAGCTTAACTCTTGACCATACACCTCACCATCTCCATGAGTGACCTGTTTTTTCGTTCAGCAACTCCATTCAATTGAGGTGTATACGGCACTCTACATTGGTGTTTTATCCCACATTCAACCAGAAATGTATTAAAATCAGAAGACATATACTCCCCTCGCGATCAGAAGGAAGGTGCCCATTTTACATGCTGACAGATTTTCAGCCAAAACCAAAAACTGTTTGAAGCACATGAACACTTACAAGCTGCAATTTGGAGTAGCCCGAACTGAACCATCAGCAGGCTTGAGTGAAGAGAAGAAACTGATAACAGGTTCTTCTTGATCTCTGGCACAAATAAAGCATCTCACAAAGTGAAAGAACTACCATCAGCAGGCTTGAGTGAAGAGAAGAAACTGTGCTGCAAGGTAATATGTTTGGTTGCCCCACTGTCAAAATACCAAACATATGAGTCTACTGCAGACATGCACTGCTCATGAGAAGATGGGTCAAAACCGCAGACAGTAATAAACGCCTATTCTTCTTCCTGCACAAGATTAGCAGACTCTGTTTTTGGTGTAGAGGCCTCTGCAACAACCATTCCAGCCTCTTTCTTCTTTGCCTCTTTAGCAGCCAGTTTTGGACAGTTCTTTATGATATGATCATTCCCTTTACAGTACGTACAAAACAATTTCTGCTTTTCTGATTTCTTCTCATCTTTATCTTCCTTCTTCGAATATGCAGAATTAGCAGATTTCTACTAACTAGTTGAAGAGCTCCATTTTCCTTTGCCCTTCTGAATAGCCAGGAAAGCTTGATCTACAACTCGCATAATGGACCTATTCGGCCTGGACTGATCTTCCTGCAACAGAACCGAGACTAACTCCTCAAATGATAAGGCATTTGGATTGTCTTTCATCATCAACCAAAGAGTAGAAGCAAAACTCTGATACGAATTAGGAAGACCATTCAGAACGGTCTGCACAAGTGAGCTATCTGGTATAACCTCATCAGCAGAAAGCAACTGTTCCTTCAAGTCTTTGATCTTCGTTAGGAAACTGTCCATAGAATCACCTTCATTCATGTGCTCACTCTCCAACTATTTTCGGAGGTAAGCAACACGACCCTCATTCCTAGCTTGGTACAATGTGGTAAGTGTATCCCAAGCATCCTTAGCTATTCTGCAAGAGCGAATGTATGGAATAATGGCACGTTTGATAGACAAAGCTGTCAATGCATGTGCCTGGGCATCTCTGCCATCCTAGTGAATTTGCTCTGGAGTAGGTGCAGCAGAAACCGCAGCACGAACAGGAATATGCAGAATATCATCATCTTTGACACCTTCAGCATCAGCTTCAGTACCTACAGTTGTAACAGTTGCAGGTGTGATAGGACATTTTTTGACACCCTGCACAATGTTCCACAGTCCTTTTGCAACCAACACATGTCGCAACATATAAGCCCATAACGGGTAGTTGGTACCATCCAACTTATCCTCAACAGCCAACATACAGAATACATCACTGCTTTCAGCCATGGCCGATGACTAAAATACCTTGATGCAGAAAATTGACTGTATCTCAAAAAGTTGAACAGAACTGCCCAGAGGAATTCTGCTAGACTTGTAGCAGACTTCGAGATGCTTATACTAGTGAATAGAAACTAGTATATACCTTTGGCACAAAAAGACGAAATAGCCTGCACAAGCACTACAATTTTGAGACTGCAACCGGAGGAGTGTCGACAGCACCCTAGATGAAGCAAGGACCTGCTCTTATACCAATTGTTGGAGTTAGACATCTGTGGAAGCATGCAAACAACACAAGGAAGAAGAAGAAGCTTGGAGCACAACACACAATACTGAATGTATTACTAGAGAATGTACAAAGATAAGTAGCCCATTAGGGCAATAGGCATATATACAAGCCGGGGAAAAAAACCTCCTAAAGAGGGAAAAAAGTGCCTCGGCAGTCCTAGAGTGTTCACACACATCACTACCTAAATATATCAACATATCATTCTCTGATATCAAGAACATTTTCTCTGATGTGTTATCCTGGTAGACAACTTTGCCTAGTATTTCAGGATCTTTGAATTCGTAGATGATGATTATGCCCAATTGGCTAGGTTGATCTGGCTTGAATCTCCAAAATGCTTCCTCTGTTTCTCTATTCATGAATAGTTCTATGCTTTTGTTGTCCTGAGGGATCAAATCTGGAGTGATCACTCTGGTCAAAGCTGACTTGCCGCTACGAGTCTTGGGTTCTCATCCTACATCTCCTTGCTCTAGGTCTCCTATCTCACTCTCAAGAATGATGTTGCCAAACTCATCTGTCCTATCTGGTAAGTTGGTGACCACATACGTGGTTCCTTCCTTATCAATGTATGAACCCTCTTCAAATTTGACTACTGGGTATTCAATTCCAAAGGGTTGATCTGGATTTTTGAGTTGGACCACTGATCGCCTCAGGCCATCCTCATAGATGCGTGCACCTAATCGATTGGTCTTGATATACTCCAACTATGTCTTATAGGGACCTTTTGGTGTCTGTAGATAGGCAGTTCCTAAGCCACCTATAGGTTTCCCCATGCTAAAAGACATTTCTGATTCATTTGTGTCTGAGCTTAGTACGTAAGGATACCCACTTAGTTGTTGTGCCCAAGACTTAGCTGTATGGTTGACACTTGCCTCAGAAGATCTAATGCTTTGTCTATCCTTGCCTAAGTGTCTACCAGATCTCAGGTTCATAAGCTTTGTCTTCTAGTCCCAAAATTCCCCTTGGTATTGCTCAAAATCCTTTGGAGTTCCCTTAGTTTCCTAGTCCCACTTGAGGGTCAACTTCAAATTATCCTATCTGAAAATCAACGAGCTATAGAGCTCAAAAAATGGACTTTGGATGAAAAAATTATGTCAAATCAGACTCCTAAGGGTCAAAACAGGCAAACATGGCCTTTTGGAAAAATCACGATTTTGTGTGAAAATCACGATTTTGGGGGGTCTAGAAATCTTGATGCTGAGCACTTATGAAAAACGCGATTTTGAGGGATCATGAAAATTGCGATGCTAAGCAACTGTGAAAATCACGATTTTGTGAAATCATGAAAATCATGAGGCTGAGCACTTATGAAAATCGCGATTCTGAACAATCCCAAAAAATGCGATTTTGATTGAAAATCGTGAAAAACGCAATTTTTGAGTGAGAATCGTGAAAAACACGATTTTGAGTTGTTGGAAGCAGTCAGAGGCACAGACGCCACGGAAGCATGTGAAGACGAAGCAGGGAGCCAGGCGGATCAATCTTTTAAACAAATACATGTCTTATTAATTTTCCCAAAACATTCAACAGTGATTATTATCACTAATTGTAACATATGTATCATAAAAAACCCCAATTTTGTAATCCACAGCTCCATTTTGTGCAAGCCGAGGAGTCCTCGAGCTTGAGGAGCTTAGGTAGAATGCTCGTACCAAATTTCGTTATTTTTAGACATCGTTTACCCTTCCAAATAGCCTCTAGGACATATTTTTTAACTAGGCCGGTCATTAGATGTGAAACCGGTCAAAACTAGTCTAGAAACTATAAAAAGAGCTAGAGAGCTCATTTTTGAGGTTGGTTCATTGTAGCTTGTTTGAGATTAGAGTTATTCTTGAGCTTGTAAGAGCATGCTTGAGTAATAGAGCTAAATTCCCACCTTCCATTGTGTCTTGCTTGTCTCTTCATTGTGTGTGTGTATGTGTGTGTGCATCTTTGTGCTTCTCACCTTCACTTTCACATCATCTCGCGTTCACGATCTTCATATCACTCCTACCTCTCCCTCGGATTGACATTAAGGAGGTGAAGCTTCTTAACGTGGTTCTCACCATTGTGCTAGAGCAACACCAAATTTGGCGCCGTTGCCGGGGATCGAGTCTAGGACGAATGTGTGATGGTAAGAGTATAGCAAGAAGAGGCGTTGGAAGGTAAAAATTTCAGTTTTTGTTGTTGTTTTTACTTAGTTTTTAGTGTTTTTCACTTCCCCCACACTCCATCTTCATCATCGCATCATCATCTCCATTCCCAAAAAAAAATCAGAAAATTCACCATATCCACCCATTCACCTCATTTCCCCTCATTTGTGCGTGCGAGAGTGCGAGAGAGAGTTTTTGCGCTTGCATGCACTTGTGTTTTCTTGAGTTTTCTTGCAGGTACAGAGCTCCAGTGCATCAGGAAAGCTTGGAAAAGGTAAAAATTTCAGTTTCTGTCAGAAATTTCCGACTGTGTCAGACCATCGCGATGGTCCGCCAAGTTCGGAATTTGGAGAAGGCGACCACACCAGCGTGAAGAGCACACCTGCGCCACTAGGAATCCATACTCGCATCTCAAAAATTCATTGTTTGGTGGACCATCGCGATTGGCTCGGACCATCGCGATTGTGTCGCACCATCGCGATAGGCTCACGCCATCGCGACGGCTCGGCCGGACCATCGCGACGGTTCGCTTTTTCGGACCATCGCGACGGTTCACTTGAGCCATCGCGACGGTCCACTCGGACCATCGCGACGGTTCAGCTGACCCCGGACCATCGCGATTGGCCCACGCCATCGCCACGACAGTGCCACGTGTCACGATAGACCATCGCGACGGTTCAACTTTTGGACCATCGCGACAGCCCACAATCGGACCATCGCGATTGGCTCAAGCCATCGCATCGCGGACCATCGCGACGGTTCACTTCGGACCATCGCGACGGTTCGACCGTTGACCGTTGACCCGCGCCATCGCGATTGTCCGCCTGATCACGCCATCGCGACGGTTCATTTTTCGGACCATCGCGACGGCCCACTTCCACGCCATCGCGATCGTTCACTTCGAGCCATCGCGACGGTTCGCCTTTTCGGGCCATCGCGATTGTCCAAATCCCACGCCATCGCGACGGTCCACTTTTTCGCGCCATCGCGATTGTCCAACTTTGACCGTTGACCCGCGCCATCGCGATTGTTCGTTTTTTCGGACCATCGCGACGGTCCCAGACCATCGCGATTGCCCACCCCCATCGCAAAATTTGGACTTCAATTTTTGACCAAATTTGAGGGTATTTTTGGAAAATTTTTGGACCATTAGACTCATAGGAGACCCCTTAGCTCATATTTGAAGGAAAATTGGATTGTCAATTTTTACCCCCCAGGACCTGAACGCGTGTAACTTTCTCATCCGGAGTCCGTTTTTTGAGCTTAATAGCTCGTTAGAAAGCTCGTGACGAGTACTACGTGACCTCAACTGTTTTTTTCATAAAGTATACGTCTATTTTTGGATAGGCTAATTTGAGGTTCACCTAGTTTGGGACTAGGAAGCCAGGGGGCACACATTGAAAATTTGGGCAAAAAGAGAAGGGACTTAAACGGTGAATATACTCAAGTGTGTGATCAACTTGTGAATTGGTCTAATATTGGAATTTTTCCAGGTCTAGCAAGGGCAATCAAAGGCAAGCAAGCAAGGCAGTGAAGACAGCAGAGCTTGGGAAGCAAGGCTTCTTGGGCAACAGGACATCAGAGCAACCAGAAAAGCCGACTCGAGGTTGGAAGATTCCTCAACCCCCTCAGTCAATTTT
Organism: Ceratopteris richardii; assembly: GCA_020310875.1. Classification (NCBI taxonomy): domain Eukaryota; kingdom Viridiplantae; phylum Streptophyta; class Polypodiopsida; order Polypodiales; family Pteridaceae; genus Ceratopteris; species Ceratopteris richardii. The sequence goes on along the minus strand of CM035423.1, from coordinate 127,036,112 downwards.
TAGCTTAGGTTAAACGGTAGTTGTGGATTAACGACGATAGGAACGCCTCAAGTTCAAGATACCTAATTCTACCAAGTTTAAGACCTAAAGTAAAGGTGTGTGTGACGCGAAAACCTAAAGAAAAGAACATAAGTCTGACGGAACGAAAACTTAAAATCATCACGAAAGTCGAATTCCTGACGCATGTATTAAGACAAGAATCCAAAGAGAAATTAAAAGGAACCAAGAATTGATCACATAGAACCATTGACGATCTAAGTGTGTAATTGAGTGAGCAAGGAAGAAAATTAATGAACCTTAGATCAGGCAAACATATAGGTAAGTCGGACAGAAGAAGCCTTAGATCATCAGAGGCTAGTGTAAGAACCACCGCACGATCTTGGGCTCAGCAATTGAACAGTAGTTATCCCTACGAGTTGAGCTCAGAATCAAGTGAATCAGAAATGGCATTTAGCACTGACAGACCAGCAGGAGGGTCTAAAGTAGCATACTTAGAAAAACCTGAAGGACCTTATAGAACGCAGTTAGAGTTTCTCCGAACCAACCGACTAGGTGCTCGCATCTATGAGGATGGTTTGCAGAGGCAAGTGGTGCAACTGCACAACCCTGATCAACCCATTGGATTGGAAAGACCAGTGGTGAAATTTGAGAGAGACGCTTACATAGACAAAGAAGGAACCATGTACATCCTAAGTACGCAACCAAACGATACTAATGAGTTTGGCACAATCCAATTAGAGACAGAAGGGAAATTTCAAGGAGAAGAACCGTTAGAAGAACCTAGAACACCTAGAGGGAAATCCGTATTAACAAGAGTACTCATCCCAGAGTGGATCCCTCAAGATAACAGGAGCACCGAGTTGTTCATAAATAAAGAGACAGATGAAGCCTTTTGGAGGTACAGAAAGGAAAACCCTGGTGAGGTAGGCATCATTACAATTTATGAATTCAAGGACCCAGATACACCTGGAAAGGTGGTATACCTGGATGAGACTTCAGAAAGAGTCTTTGTGGTGCCTGAACGCGCTAAAAACACATACACTTGGAGAGGCGAATTGATATTCCCTCCACTTAGAACAAACATGAATGCAAATCAACAAGGGGCAGGAACTTCCTCAGCCCATGGAAATCAAAGAGAAGCAAATCACGAGAGACCGGAGGTAAGCTTCATTCACCCCATAGGGAGAGATAGAACAACCACGAACACTAATAGGACGGATAGACAAAGAGAACATGGAATACCAGGTGGTAGAGATGATTTTCCTCTACCTAGACCACGTGAACACGCAAGAGTATTGAGACCCACACAGTTAGTAAAATCAATGAAAAATTACTTTGATGGGACAGGAGATCCCTATGACCATGTCGCAGAATTCAAGCAAGTACTAAGAGCAGAACAAGTTGAAGACATGTTCACGCAGTACAATGCATTTGGACTAACGTTAAAGAATACCGCTTTAACTTGGTTCCAACCACTGCAACAAAGGCAATTTAGAGACATCCATCACTTTTTAGAGTCATTCATTACTGAATTCTCTAAAAGTGGGGTTAGACATGACACGTCTTCGCTGATTCACAGTTTTAAACAAACCCCTCAGGAAACAGTAAGACTGGCAGGTCGTAGATTCAGACAATATGTTGAGCGATGTCCAATGCAAGAGCTACCCTCACAAGCCAAACAAGTATCACTGTTCCTAGATGGCTTGTTGAGCGCTAAACTACGCTCCTATGTGTACCTAAAAGAACCCAGAACACTAGAGGAGTGTGTAAGAATATGTATAGACATTGAGGATAACCTAGGAGAGGAATTAGAACTCTCAAAGGTCTATAAAGACTCAGATTGTTCTTCTCTAGCATCCACAAAATTGTCGAATTCAATAGAGGACCTAGCAGAAAAAGTGGCCCAAAAACTAGGAGTTTCTAGTAAACAGGTGCCCAAGCTACCAACTAATGTACGTTGTTACACTTGTGGTGGAAATCATTTGGCAAACGTGTGCCCCAATGCACCTCAACCTCAAGCCAACCCTAGTGGCCAATATTGTACAATTGAGAGACGATACACGAATCATACGGCTCAGGACTGCCCATACAACAAACAAACCGTGAGACAGAACTACCCGCAAACATACCAGCAGCCAGGTAGGTATCAAGGCCAATACAATGCTCAGCCTTATTACTATAGGCCTCCTCAGAACTACCCATACCAGGCTCAACAGAGACCTCAACCCGTTTTAGCTCAGCAGCCACCCCCACCAGCGAATGTCATCTCAGTCAAATACGCTGCTGCAGAAGAGAACCTAAGTAGGGCCTTAGTGCCTTCTTCACCCCTGATCACAGAAAGTGACCCGAACTCAAACAGTTTTGACTCTACACACGTAACTAGTCCACCCGCTTATTACACGGAGTCACCAGAACATATGGAGACTTATCATTATGATAGTCCACCAATGGAACCTAGTTGGGAGCCAGATTATACTAATGTGATGTACGCAAACCCAAACCCACGGCCCCAATTGAGACAACAGAGACCACAGGGCCCTAGAGGACCATGCTTTAGGTGCCAAGGAGATCACTTCATTAAGGATTGCCCACATCCCCCAATAGCAAGGCAATCACAGTACTACAGCATCCAAGGCTTTTGCGCCGATTGTGGCAAAGAGCACGTAATCAAAGATTGTCCTAAGAACCCAGTTAACACTACAAGTGTGACACCGATCAACGTGATAGGTATTGTAAACAACGCAGATGGATCCAACCCTACATACGTGCCTATCCAAGCTATAACCAGAGCCCAGGCGCTCTTACAAAACCAGCAGCTTAATCATGAAAAAATAGCCGGAACTAGTGAAGTTGCAGAATCAAGTAGCAAAAAGACGAAATCTTGGAAAGATTCTAGAGAAAGAATCAAGAGAAAGTGGAGTAAAAAGATAAGTGAGTTGGAAGGAAGTCTAAGAGAATCTAGAGCCAAAATACAAGAGTTGGCTTCACAAGAATCAAACCAAGAAATCCCAGCTCAGAAATCAGGATCAGTCTTAGCGGAACCCATACCGGAAGACCTAGACATGATGTTTCGTGCATATCAGGCTAGAATAAAAGAGGGACCTCAAGTCACGGAAATGAGTAAAAACTACCCTCGAGCTGATCTAGAAATTGAGAGAACTAAACTTTGCATGAAGATGGTAAAATTAGCACAAGCTTTGTTTGAAGCCTCTAGATATCTTAATTGGAATAACATGGCAAAACCGGAACTACACTTTCAAGGACTAATGGAGAGGCTAGAACACTTGATAGAAAGCAAAGAGAGAGAGGATCAGCATAGGAACCCCACTGTCCCAGAGACACAGGAAAGGAATCCACCATCCCTGTCTCAAGTACCCAATACAGAGAGTCAAGATAACCTATCTTCCATACATAAGTACTCTCATGAATTTTTAAGAGAAATCCAAGAAGAGAAATGGAGAAAAGAACAAGGAACTCATCCTCCTATTCAAGAAATAGACGATTTGCAGGAACAATTTCCCCAAGACATCCCCTCTATATATGGTGATGTAGAGGTGGAACAACTGAGTGAACCCACAGGATTTGCGTCTAATTCTTTACAAGAATTACCTCAGTTCACAGGACCTTGGGAAGCTAAGTCTATTAGCATGAGAGCACCCACGATAATAGTGAGGAATGAAGAATCAGTGATCCCTAGAAATACGGAGGTGATCAAGAATACCAAAGTACAATGTAATCTCACTCTGGAGGAACTGTTAAAGGTAAAACCAGAATTGTGGAAGCACGTAGCAAATCAATTCCCTGAGCTAGCTACCACACCCTCTCAGATAGGATCACCGAAGAAGGTACCAGAGATACCCGTGGAAAAGATTGGAGACGTAAGCGAAGGAGAGGAAGGTAACACATATCTTCCTATAACCCATCAGGGCTACACCACGAAAGCCATCTTAGATTCAGGAGCCGGAGTAGCTATCGCTACTACCGCCTTATGGAAACGTTGGGGTAAGCCAGCACTCAGACCCACCAGGATGAAACTACAAATGGCTGATGGACACATAGAGAAACCATTAGGCTTACTAGAAGGCATATCTCTCACCACTTGTGGTGTAGAATTTGAGCATACCTTTGCCATTTGTGACTTTGCTAAAAATCATGCGTATGAGATGATATTGGGACGACCATTCATGCGTCAGTTGCAAATTGTACAAGATTGGGGAACTAATTCTTTGTACTTGCAACATTTAGGAGTGACTACCAAAGTCAACCTTAAAGACTATTCACATAGAGATGTACCCCCAATACAATGGAATACCATTCATAAGACACCAGTAGAGACAGAATCCGTGCACTCATTAGAATCAGATCCTTCTTGGTTGCATGAGGATACCCATTTATGGATGTGTAAAGTAGCCAAACAAGAGGAAGAGCGGTTAGGAGCCAGGACCTTAGGTGCGGAACAACGTCCACGAACCCTTCAAGATCCAGCCTATGCACCTGTAGTATTCCCAGACGAGGAATTCGAACCCCATGGTTGGGCAGAGATTCTAGCAACCATGGATGTAGCCATCAACGAAGAACAATGGACACCCCACTGTGACGAGGATGGCTATGACATTTCAGTTTTTACGATAGAGCCAATCATGGGCGATGCAATTTTAGAAGAGTGTGAACCAAACACTGATGCATTCGAGGACGCAAGCGATTTTGATTTAGAATCAATTATCATGGACCCACCCTTTGCATCAGAGGAAGAATATTTCTACGAAGTAGAGACTCACACTCAGAGACACGAGGACATCACGAACGAGGTTAGATTGGCCACAGAAGTGACTACTAAGAGTGAAGGCAAGAAGAGAAAGAAGAAAGAAACCATGTCGGAAAAGGAAGAATCTTTATTTGAAGTACCCGAGAATTTCAAGAAATACGAAATCGACGATAGAAGAATCATGGTACGAATGCCTAATAGAAAAGAGAAGGATGGACAAGTGTATGATAACCAGGAGAAAACCAAGAAAGTCATAGTTGCCATAGAGGGAGAAGAAGAAAAATGCACCTACATAGGGCACGATTTGACGACTGAAGAAGAAGAAGAGTTAGTTGCCCTGTTGCGTGAATATAGAGATGTTTTTGCTTGGAGTTACAAAGATTTGAAGGGAGTAGACCCGGATATATGTTCTCATAGAATCCCTATGACTCCAGATGCGAAACCGACAAAACAGAAACCTTACACGTACAATGATAACTACGCGGCGAAGATTAAAGAGGAGATAGATCGGTTGATAGAAGCAGGATTTATTTACGAAATTGAGCATACCGAATGGGTATCCCCCATTGTGGTTGTGCCCAAGAAGAATGGAAAATTGCGTGTGTGTATTAACCTTAAAAAAGTTAATGCCGCCACGATTAGAGATAGTTATCCTCTTCCTATCACGGAACACCTATTGGAAAGAGTTGCGGGCAAGGAAGTTTACAGCTTTCTTGATGGATTCTCAGGCTATAACCAAGTAGCCATTGCTCCAGAAGACCAACACAAGACGGCTTTTGCCACAGAATGGGGCATATTTGCATTTCGTGTAATGCCATTTGGCTTGACAAATGCACCCGCTACTTTCCAGCGACTCATGTGTCATGTCTTTAAGGAATTCTTACGCAAGAGCTTGGAAGTTTACGTCGATGACTTATGTGCTCATTCAAATGTAAGGCAGACACATATCCCAGAATTAAGACAAATATTTGACAAATGTCGAGAATATCAGGTTTGTTTGAACCCAGAAAAATGCGTTTTCATGGTCAGACAAGGCAAAATTCTAGGACACATTGTGTCGAAAAATGGAATCTCTACGGACGAGGAAAAGGTGAAGGTAATTGCAGAATTACCAAGACCAACTAATGTGAAAGAGGTACAAGCATTTATGGGCCATTGCGGTTATTATAGGAGATTCATACACATGTATGCAATCATAGCCAAGCCTCTGTACTCTCTTTTGACCAATTTTGAGTGGACAGATGAATGCGAAAATTCATTCAATGAACTTAAACGACGCTTGTGCTCAGCACCTATATTGACTACCCCAGATTGGAGTAAGCCATTCCATGTACATGTGGATGCATCCAATTACGCCATAGGATGTGTGTTAGCACAACCCACGAGTGAAGGTAACATAGATCTCCCCATAGCTTACGCTAGCAGACAACTGAACGCAGCAGAAAGAAATTACACCACGACGGAACGAGAAGGATTAGGGATGATCTACGCTGTAAAGAAGTTTAGGCACTACTTGTTGGCCAACAAATTCAAGTTCTTTACAGATCATCAAGCCCTATTATATTTAGTCAACAAACCATGTAACACAGGACGATTGATACGATGGTTTCTATTACTCATGGAGTATGATTTTGAAGTAGTAGTCAGGAAGGGAAAGACGCATCTTAGAGCTGACCACCTCTCAAGATTAACCTCGGGAGAAGCCCCTCAAGGAGTAGCTGACGATCTACCAGATGCATACTTATTCAACCTTGAGATAGCACCAGAATGGGCTAAGCCGTTAGTCCCTATTCTGACATACGGACCCAAGAGTCCTAGGATAAAGATCAAAGAAGGAGAGATTACCAAATCTCAGAGGTACCAAGTAATAGCAGGAAGCATATATAAACAAGATAATCAAAAGATTCTTGCTTGTTGTGTAGATGAATCAGAACATGCGAATTGGTTGCAATTAGCACACATAGGTGCACTAAAGCAACATCATTCAAAACATCGAACATTACAGACTCTGCAAAGACTAGGAGTATTTTGGCCTACGATGGAAGCAGATGTCTACAAATTGTGTAAGGAATGCCATGTCTGTTGTGAAAAACCACCAGTAGAGCATGCTACGTTGTATCATGTGTCTCTCACACCAGACTGGAGTGAACCTTTAGTGACATACTTGAGGACGAACACATTCCCTCAAGGAATGACCTTAGCTCGACAACGCAGTCTAGAGCAGGAAGCTCAAGACTATTCACTTATTGGCGATAATCTATACAAAAGAGGACGAGACGGATATCTAAGACAATGTGTTCATGAGAGCGATTATCTGAGAATACTAGAGACTGCACACCAAGGTGTTGCAGGAGGTCATTTTGGACCAGATAGGATAATCAAAGCCATCCTCTTTGCAGGATTATGGTGGCCCACTCTTCACATGGATGCACATACCTATGTAAAGAGATGTGACGTGTGCCAAAGAACTCAGTTTCCTACTCGCAGAGATGAAATGCCATTGAAACCCATGATGGGCGGACGTGCATTTTCTAAGTGGGGTATAGACTTTGTAGGACCCATTAACCCCCCTGCAAAAGGTACACATGCGGAATACATTATTGTTGCCACAGATTATTTAACCAAATGGGTAGAGGCAAAGGCTACAAAAAAGAATGATGCTCACACGACTGCAAAATTCTTATTTGAAAACGTCTTTACAAGATATGGACTGCCTATAGAGTTAGTGAGCGATCGAGGCACTCACTTTCTAAACCAAGTCATTGAATATTTGTTACAGGATTTTATGGTGATTCACAAGAAATCCGCACCATATCATCCTCAGGCCAACGGTCAGGCTGAAAGCACTAACAAGATACTTTGTACCGTACTGACGAAACTCGTGAACAATAAACGTTCAGATTGGGACAAACAGCTACACCACGCTGTTTGGGCATATCGAGTGGCCTACAAGACCGTACTCAATGCAACTCCCTTTCAGATGGTTTTTGGTCAGAATGCAGTGCTTCCTTTGGACTTCTTGATACCGACCCTTAAGGTTGCACAAGAACATCAGTGGACCGGCCATGAATTATCAGCGAGAATAATGGACTTGGAACGATTAGGAGAAACAAGGCTGAGGGCAGCAGCAGGAATATACGCAGCGAAGAAGCGACAGAAAGCATATTTTGATGCGCATGTGAAAGATAAAGGCCTAAAAGAAGGAGATTTAGTTCTAGTGTATACACTGAAACAGCACGCACGAAAGTTAGAAAAGCGAGGTTATGGACCTATGATCATTAACCGACTCTCGACGAGCGGAGCAGTACAGTTAGCCACCTTAGAAGGAGATATAATGCCTAATTACATTAGTGGCTGTAGAGTCAGGCTATATCAAGAACCTCTTACTGAGGATATGCTTAGACGACTCACGTTGGCAAAGAAGCGTAAGGAGGAAGAAAATAGAATACGAGCAGAAGCTCAGGCAGAAGCCATAGAACGCATTAAGCGCATGAAGCTAAGAAGACAAGGACTAGGGAGAGAACATTATAACCATCTGGAAACATCACCCAGATATCCCATGGCCATGTGTCAAGTAAAGTCAACCACTCACCCGAGCATAGTGGATAGGAGACCATTCATTACAGTGAGGCTAGAGCACGGTCACCACAGCCAAGAACTCAGGGCTTTAATTGACTCAGGTGCTGCGACTAGTGCGATTAGATGGTCCCACTATAAAGATTCAGGAATAGAAATGCGGCCAATTGAGGCATACCTCATAGGCCTAGGAGGCATGGAAACCCCTTGCATGGGTGAGGTGGACCTTCCTATCCTCATTAAGGATATGACCATGACAGCGAAGCTATTAGTGTGCCATGATGACGACCTGATAGAACCCCTAATCCTTGGCCAAGATTGGCTATACGATCACTCAGTGGACCTAAATCTTAGACAAGGCTCCTTACAGATTGGAACCTTAGAGCAGAAGCGAGTGATACCGCTTGACTTCCCTAACCGCACTCCGCTTGACGGTTGTGACCCTAGACCCTATGAAACGCATGCGACGGAAAACCGGAAGATCTTTAATCCGACCAGTCACGTTACATCTACACCAACCCACTCGGGCTTGGCTATAGACAGTTGTCAGTCAGAAGGACGACAGGAGATCTTCCCTGGGACTTCCTGCAAACTAGAAGCGACAGTTACCCAAACGCAAGGACAGAAGGGCACAATCAGAGGTCAGGTGGGTTGCATCAGCGGCCAAATGAGCACGACACCCTACGGTGCTCATCCTTCCAAGCTTGTTGCGGACTGGCCTAGATTAAAGTTACAAAAGGCATCACTTCCTGATGGGCAGGTCACGCAAGTGTTGGAACTCCCTTCTTTTCCAAAGCAGAGTGTCCATCCGACCTCTCAAATCCAGCAACAACAGAGTCGACCACGACAAAGGAACCCAGACCGATTGCAGTATCAGCAGACTCAACAAGGAAGGCAGTTTAGGCCTCCCAAAGGAAGCGGCACCAGACAAATATGGGTGCCAAAAGGACAAAAAGCACCAAAGAACTCCAACCAAGCAGAGATCAACAAACAGAAGGCAGAACAGAAACAGAATCGATATCCACCATCCCCTCGACCTTCTTCTACAGGTCCAAGCATCCGACAAATGTGGATCGCCAAGAAGTACCTTACCCATAGACCCACGCCCACGCAGATTTGGGTACCCAAACCATGTATTATAGCTCAACCCATAAGCTCTGTAATACATAATCCTTACAAACCTTTTCACCCCTCGACACCACCACACCCGATACCACCTTTTACCCCTCAGCAGAAACCCACCACCCACTCCAAGATCATTAGGAAATGGATACCGAAACGTGTCCAACCGTCTTCCCCTAACCCCATGTCTGATAAAACTACCCCCCCAACTAACATACAACCTTGTACTAAATCACTAACCTTTAAACCTTGTATAAATTCACCCACCATCATCACACATCACTCGTAATCTCATCAAGAAATGTATGCATGATCTGAAACGTATAGGTGTCTAGAGACCTGCACTAGTGCTGCAAGAAACATTGCATCCATCACATCACAACACTTGGCTACACGGGTTACGCATCAGTTATGGAAAGGGATTGCGGTCTCACTTTAATGGGATCATGATTAATTTCCATGCTAATGTGTTAATCTTTTGTAGCAGATCTTTCTCACTAGCGCACCAGCCACCATGCAAACTGACGAAGGAACATCAGGAGTAGGCCCCAGTGTAGCAGCAGTACCACTCAACGTGCTACGAGCAGAGTCCCACCCTACTGCTCCACCGCCGGAATTTCAGGGATTTCCAGGACCCATGCCTATCGATAACCCCCCTATGGGCTACACCGAAAAGATACACAGGAATTCTCATTGGTTTCAGGGCCTGGCAGGACCCCTCGCGGACGCAGACTTTATCTTTGAGTCCTCTCTGACTTTTGATGACCGCACGTGGGGAAAGTACCAGTTTTTCTCCAGAGAATTCGAAGCCCTACAAAACACCCAAGATTTAACTCATGTTTGGGCTAGAGCTGGTTTCACAGAATATTTTAGTGATCCTCTACCCAAACCAGATTTTTATAGGTGCTATTACTTGATCACTACCTTACTGGCATCAGAGAATAAGGACATCCCAGGAACCTTCATCTTGCCTACCCTAGTGGATGATCCACCTTACAAGCGATTTTATCTCTCCAAGGACCTAATCAGAGCAGCCATCAAGATTCATGGAACCCACACTCCCACAGACCGAGAGAGATTGATTCCAGAACCGATGAAACGTGGGGATGTCACGAAGTGGGAAGAGATTTCAGCCATCACACCTGAGTTGTCAAAGCCATTAAGAATATGCATGCAACATTTTGCCTTTCCAGCTCAGGACAGGTTTACCATGCCACACAAAAGAATATGGTTCGGATTATATTTGGCATGTACGGGACCTCAAACAGTTGATTTGGCCAGCTGGATCATAGATCAGATGTACCTGGCACAGCACAGATGGGAGCGTAAAAAAGTGCTTAACGGATGTTGTGCACTCACAAGAATTGTGTATATGTGTTTGGCTTATGACTTGCCCATCGAGCGTGCACTAACAGGAGGGGAATTGAAGGCATTCAAGAGCACAGCGAAGAAAGCTAGGAAGCCCAGTAGGACACGGGCTGGTAAGCGCATGCGAGGCACCATCCCTTGCCTCCAAGTGCCAGAGTCGCCGTCACCACAACCCTCTCCCGAGCGACCACAGACAGAAGCTGAGCCCACTGTACAACCTATTCGCATACGGTTGTCCAGACCAGTAATTACGGAGGCCACCACGAGTACCGCTGCACCTCAGGCAGCTACCACCTCAGAACCCACCACCACAACCGCAGAAGCTCCCACCACCATTGGTGCGGAAGCGTTTTCTTTCCCGATACCACATATGGAGACCGACCCCATAAACACGACATTTGATTTTGAGATGCCTGATGCATTCTCAAACGAGTTTCAGTATTCAGAAGCACCCCTGTTCTCCCAGGAATATGAACGTCCCAGCTACCCGACTACGCCGCGAGACTTGCCACAGGGACAAGCTGTGTCGGGCTCTGAAGAAGAAAGAACCGAAACAGACGACGATCAAGGCGACGATGAAGCCAGCCAGGGCTCACAAGAGGAACAGACAGAGGGCCAAGGCCAACAGACTGACACACACGGCGACACCAGCACATATGAAGATGAAACTTTCGAAGCCGCAGCGTACACATTGGCCATCAAGAAATTATATCGTACCATGGAGAAAGTCTGGGCACGCAAGAAGTTAACTGAAGAGGAGAGCCAGGCATTAATTGAACAGGAACTCATCTCAGGAGGATTCGAAGACGCCTATATCAGAGGGTTCCGAGAGTTAGTCCAATCAGTAGGCTCCCATGAAGCACTCAGATTTTTACAAAGAAAGCAACTACCACAGTTCGATCCCCGCCGAGTGCGACTACTCTCAAAACCTGGGGAGTATATTCGTGTACCAACAGGAGCCCAATCTTCAGCACAAGCCAGGGAGGCACGCCTCGCCCCCGAACGTTCAGTAACCGCAGAAACCATTCTTGTAGATTCGCCCCCCCGTACCACCATTGTACATACCACTACAATCCTCGAAATAACCTCCACCCCTTCGACTCCTCTTTCACCTCATCCTTCACCAACCCATCCTGTATCACCCGCACACCCACCTGCTTTTCCCACATCCACACCTGTACAAAGCAATATAGCCCCAACCTCTTCCTTACCCATTCATACCACCAGGCCCACACCCAGCCCTCTGCATCCCTATGTTAACCCCTTCACCCCTTCATCCTTCCCAGCGTTTCCCCCACCTCTAAGACCCCCATTCCCCTTCCTAACCCCGCTAACCTTCTCACCCGTCTCACCTCCCCAACCTGCCATAACCCCTATTTCCCCGTTTCACCAAACTATTCCCACCATCCCCCCTGTAAACTACTCTACGTTTGTAAATCCCGTATTCACACCTACGCAACCCCCCACAATCACACCACTTTTCACAGTCACAACATTAAACACGTCCAATGGCATGGACATATCACCACCCACCTCACCGCCACCCACTCCACTCACAGCACCCTCATATTTAGGCACTTCACAATTTTCCACAATCACCTCTGCATCCACAGTCCCAACCCCGCTCCCCATTCCCACTGCATCTACTATCACTGCATCCTCATTTAGCACTTCACTACTACTATCGCCCACCATCGACACAGCATTTCAACACATGTTCGCATGCATGACACAAGTCCGCGATGAGTTTGCATCACTCGGCACCAACTATCAACAGCTGCAGAAAACGACGAACGACTTACAAACGCAGCTTAATTTGTTGTCAATTGAGAACGCCTCACTGAACAGCCGGTACCAAGAGTTACGAGAGGCTTATCACAAGTTAGAAATAGAAAGTGAGGAAAAAAGCAAAGAGGCCACCGCGGATTTAGATAACCTACTTAGAGCCCAGACTGTCCGCAATGCAACGCTCACTAGAAATATGGGCTTACTAAGAAGACATTTAGCCGCAGCTAAAGAGGAGAACCAGCGACTCCAAGAGCAGAACAGAGAGAACTTGGAGGCGGCTTTAGATCATCCAGACAAGCCACTAAGTCCGAGCAGATTCAAGGCCATCCCATCTGAGTCGATGCGGGTGTTGCTAGACGACCATGTCAGATTGCTCGAGGACTATGATCGGATGAATGAAGAGTATCAAAAGTTAAAGGAAGATCACAAACTGCTACAGCTCAGAGAACCAGCCACACAACAGATACCAGTAGCAGCGGAATTACCAACGCCTGTGGACCCTGCCCCTGAAGTTTTAGAGGAACTCAACGCACTCCGGGCCCAGGTAACAAACCTTGAATCTAGGATTGCCATCTATGAAGCACCACCACGGCCAGACTCCCCACCTGAGCTACCAGCTGAGGAAGAGACTGTCACTATCCCGGTGGAGGAGACCTTCGAAGAGGCTTATGAACCGATACCCATCCCAGGCGGACGTGTCACGGCCGAAGGCCAGATGACCTACGAATTACCTACCCCCGCGTGGATGAAGACAGTAGAAGAACTCGGAACAACACACTCGGCCAGAGTAGAGGCACAGCTACATGCCATGGCCATAATTGAAGAAAAAATTTTACAATCACCATTCTTTGCTCACATGGCCCCGCGAAGATACATATCCGGGCATGAGCTTCAGTATAAACCATACTTTATGTTAATGGCAGAATATCAATTAACCATAGAGAAAGAAACCGGCAAGAAACCTACGCATGCAACTCAATTCGAGCCAGAGGACTTGCCACCAAGGGCGCAGAGAGGTGAAATCCACCAACCAGACTGGCGCAAAGATTTACTGCAAAATTATCCAGAGATGATGAGCACGTGGGTAAAAGCGCCTCTTCACTTAAAATTTAATCCGTGCTGGGGACCAGTACCACGACGCCGCTCTTGGACTGCCTTCGCTATAAAGCTACAGAACAACAAGCAGTGCCAAGACTGGCTGAACTACCCCTACTTCAAGCCACCAGTCGCGTTACCCACAGTTGGCTATATGATGGCGACGATCCGCCACTGGCTCCCTCGATTAAAACCTATGGATGATATAGCCGCGCAAATGACTGTCAAAATCTTTGACATGATGCAGATGGTCTTTAAAGTCTTCCGGCGCATCAAGGCTCCCCATGTCAACACCCCGGGCTTTGAGCATGGCAATTTGGATTTAGTCTATGATATGAGCACAACGCCATCGCTCCGGGTGTGTTACGCCTGGCACTGCAGGATCAAATATCTACCGGCATGTTACAAGCAAACATTCGAAGAAATGTTCACCACCGGTTTTTGGGAGTACCATTCAGAAGTATTCATAAGCAGGCCGACACATTTATTGCAATTATTCGCCTGTGAACGAATGGTGTACTCCACACACTATCAGCTCCCACCACCAGACGAGCCGCAACCTATCGATTGGGAGAAACTCGAGGCTGATCTAGCCCGAGGTATTCGTGTATCAGAGCACACCCTCGCTCAAGACCTCCTACAGAATTACATCCGGCAGACCTCACAACAAGGTTCTGTCAGGGACGACAGAAGCGAGAGGGAGGGGGGTGTTGGAAGCAGTCAGAGGCACAGACGCCACGGAAGCATGTGAAGACGAAGCAGGGAGCCAGGCGGATCAATCTTTTAAACAAATACATGTCTTATTAATTTTCCCAAAACATTCAACAGTGATTATTATCACTAATTGTAACATATGTATCATAAAAAACCCCAATTTTGTAATCCACAGCTCCATTTTGTGCAAGCCGAGGAGTCCTCGAGCTTGAGGAGCTTAGGTAGAATGCTCGTACCAAATTTCGTTATTTTTAGACATCGTTTACCCTTCCAAATAGCCTCTAGGACATATTTTTTAACTAGGCCGGTCATTAGATGTGAAACCGGTCAAAACTAGTCTAGAAACTATAAAAAGAGCTAGAGAGCTCATTTTTGAGGTTGGTTCATTGTAGCTTGTTTGAGATTAGAGTTATTCTTGAGCTTGTAAGAGCATGCTTGAGTAATAGAGCTAAATTCCCACCTTCCATTGTGTCTTGCTTGTCTCTTCATTGTGTGTGTGTATGTGTGTGTGCATCTTTGTGCTTCTCACCTTCACTTTCACATCATCTCGCGTTCACGATCTTCATATCACTCCTACCTCTCCCTCGGATTGACATTAAGGAGGTGAAGCTTCTTAACGTGGTTCTCACCATTGTGCTAGAGCAACATGAGTGAAAATCGTGAAAAATGCGATTCTGATAGAAAATCATGTTTTTGGCCTGAAAATCACGATTTTGAGAATGACCAAAAGATCGCGATTTTGACAGAAAATCGTGTTTTCTCAAAATCGTGTTTTTGACATGAAAATCACGATTTTGATGGAAAATCGTGTTTTTGCTCAGAATCGTATTTTTACCTGAATATCGTAATTTTGTACCTTAGTGAAAATCGTGCTTTCTGAAAATCATGAAAATCATGATTTGTGAAAATCACGATTTTGATCCAACTGAAAAATTGTGTTTTTGAAAATTGCGATTTTGCCTCAGAATCTTTTTTTTTTGAGAATCTTAGAGAATCGCGCCTTTGAGCACAACTAGAGAGTCGTGATTCTGAGAATGACCTCAAAATCGTGTTCTTTTCAGAAAGCTTTTAGGTGGGTAATAGAAAATCGCATTTTTTTGAAAAGAATTGAATTTTATGCAAATCGTGATTTTCAATCAAAATCGTGTTTTTTGGCGGGAAATTCAAATTTCTGAGCGCCGAGCAATGGCGAGCTCCGTATGTGCAAAAAATCATGAAAAACACAGGCGCTTGGTCTCCCTTGCACTTCCTAACTTCTTCTCGCACAATAATGCATGAAAAGTGGTATGAAAATGGTGAAAATGCACTAAAAAACAAGAAATTTCTATGAAGAAGGAGATGGACCAAGATGGTGATGGTGATGGTGATGATGATGAAGATGAAGAAGAAAAATCAGAAAGTGAACACAAATGACAGTTTTTTTACCTTCCAACATCACAAATCTACGATCTTACCATCACAACGCTCGTCCTCAAAGCTCTCTCCTCGGCAACGGTGCCAAAATTTGGTGTAGCTCAAGCGTAAGCACCACCTCCTTTACTTGTCAATCCGTGGAGACGTGAGGACCGGTATGAAGACCATGAGCAAGTGAAGGCACAAGTGCATGAGTGAAAGCACACAAACATGCACACACATACACACATGCGCACAAGGCAAGGTCAAAGAGAGGAACAATGGAAGGACTTTGATTCTAGAAGAGTTCTCTTACAAAAGCTCTATTCTCTAACAAGCTAACCCAAAAATGAGCTCTCTAGTTCTTTTTAGAGTTTTTTGACTAGTTTTGGCCCTATCCAGACCTAGTGTTTGGCGTAGTTAAAAATTAGGTTCCATGGCTTATTTGAGGGCTCAAATGAAGTCTAAAAATTATGAAAATTGGTAGGATGATACTTCTAATACTCCTCAAGCTCGAGGACTCCTCGGCTTGAACAAAATGGAGTTACAAAAAGGTGAAATGATATTTACAATGGTTTGAGTGATCAAAATCATTATTTTTGTAGGGGATTCTTCTGAAAATTTGGCATGCACTTCTTGGAGCTCCCTACTTGTTCCTTCTTCTTATGTGTCCACTTTTCTAATGTGCTTCCATGATTTATCCTTGAACTTGAGCTTCAACAAAGATTCAAAGGAGGACGTACACAAGAGGAGACAGATAAGCTCACACTTTGGTGTGCAAGGGATGCTCAAGCAAGGTCATACATACTAAGCTTTATCTTTGACTTTCTATTACCACATATTAGAGGATGCAAGACATCTCAAGAGACTTGGGATGCCCTTGAGACTTTCTTTTCTACTAGTACCAAAGCAAGAAAGAATCATCTTTGGAACAAGTTCAAGCAAATGAAGAAGACACCTAAACAAACTATCACAAAGTTTGTTACCAAGGTCAAGGAGGTCGCAGATCAGTTAGCATCTATTGGAGAGTTGATTGAAGAGGAGGCTATCATGAGGCAAATTCTCAATGGGATTTGAAGTGATAAGCAACCACAATCTTTCACCATGGCTTATGATCTCATCATGGATGTGCGAACTCCAGACTTCAACATCTTTCTTGGACAACTCTTCAATGAAGAGGCCAACAATAGCATAAAGGAAGGTAACTCCTATCATGGTAATTCAACTAGTGATCTTTATGTAGATAAGAAGGATAAGAAGCTAAAAGGAAAGAAGAAGGAAGAAGATGAAGAGGAGACTTTCCAAGCCAACCTTGCAAGCAAGAGCAAGTGGAAAGGGAAGAAGAAAGGACCAAAGCATGAAAAAGCCAAAGGTCAGAATGTTCAACCTTGTGTCATCTGCGATAAGTCTAACCACACCACTAAAAATTGTTGGCTCAATGGGAAGACCCAGAAAGGAAGCGAAAGAGGTGGATATGACAGCAATAGAGGTAGAGGTGGACAGAACTTCAACAATAACAATAGAGGCTATAATAGAAGGGAATTCAACAATTATTCAGAAGATCAACCACATGAAGACTCATTGCTTCTTATGAATCTAAGACACAAAGAAGGTAAAGAAGATCATCATTTGTTCTACATAGATTCGAGATGTTCAAATCATGTTGCAGGCAACATTGCTCTTCTATCTGATTTGGAAAGTCCAAAGCATAGACATGAAGTTCAAACAGGTGATGACACAAAGTACAATGTGGAGAAGATTGGTAATGTCAAAGCTTCCAATGGCAGGAAAAACATTCTGAGTAAGGTTCTCTATGTACCCACTATCATTGAAAACCTAATAAGTGTAGGCCAAATAGTTGAACAAGGCTTGCAAGTTAGGTTCACCCAACATGGAGCTTTTGTGGAAGATCCATGTCAAGGCTTCAAGATGATAGCCAGAGGTGAGAAGCATGGTAGGCTCTTTACTTTTGAAGTAGGAGAAACTAGGAACATAGCTCTATTCAACTTTGGGTCTCAAACCCTAAGTGAGCTTGAAGTGTGGCATAAGAGACTTGCTCATGTGAATGAAAGAACCTTCAAGGATATATGAAGGGATCAAAGTGTTCTATGATTGCCAAACATATCAAAGCAACACATGATCAATAGGTGTGATGCATGTCAAATTGGGAAGGCACAAAGACAACCATTCAACCACAAAGGCTACATCCACAACAACTTATTGGACTTAGTACATATAGATGTACGGGGACCAAGTCAAGAACCTTCATTGGCAGGATCAAGGTATTATGTCTCATTTATTGATGACCATAGTAGATGGACTATTCTATACTTTATCAAGAGTAAGAATGAAGTGTTTGATTGCTTCAAAAAGTATCTACCACATGTGGAGACTCATACAGGTAGATCACTCAAGAAGCTCAGATCTGATGGAGGGGGAGAATACTTCTCCAAATATTTTGATGAGTTCTTGTAGGATAAAGGTATCAAAAGGGAGGTGACTACTAGGTAGTCTCCTCAACTAAATGGAATTGCAGAAAGGAGAAACAAGACATTGGTTGGATCAGCCAGGACAATGCTTGAAGAGAAGAAGTTGTCACATTATCTGTGGGCAGAAGCTATTTCAACTGCTTTGAACCTTTTCAATAGACTACCATCCAAATCACTTCAAGGTATGACTCCTTAAGAGGCCTTGAACATTGATGTATACCAAAGAGGAAACATCCAATGATAATAGTTAATGATCCCACAAAAACTTGAAGATATCCAAGAAACATTTAAGCTCAAATGAATGTTTGGAAAAACCCTTGAAAACTTGGAAACCCTCTCTAAAACAAGGAGAAGGAATTTTTTTTTTCAAAGTTCTTAAACATGCGCAATGAAACAATGTGCCAAAGAACTTCAATACCACTCCAAGCTATAACACTAGGTGTGTTGAATTGCTCTTAAAGTGTGACCTATAGAGCTAAAAAAGATCTGCATAGCTAAAAACATCTCCAATCACCATGATGCCTAGCTTAGTGGTAGGAATTACCCACTTAAGCAATCTCACATGGAGACAATACAAGGATGGGTCACATCTCAAGAACTCTCAACTTCTTGATCAATGAAGTCCTCTCATATGCATAACGAACATGCCAAGGGTGGCTTTGGTGAGAAGGATCATAAGGAAATGAAATTTTTATACAAAACTTTCTACCTTGCTTACCATCTTAGTCTCCACTTAAGAGTATACATAGATTTTCAAAGTGTTGTAGGTTTTGATTGCACTATGTAGATTCGTTTTCACATGTGAAACACTTCCATACTAGTGAAACAAAGCTTTTTTGCTCCTTTTAGCAAAAGATATTCTTTTGAATGATGAAATAAACACCATCTATAATTGTATTTGTAACATACATTGAGTATTGTGTGTTGTGCTCCAAGCTTCTTCTTCTACCTTGTGCTATTTATACTTTCATAGACCTTAAGCTCTAACAATTGGTATGAGAGAAAGTCGTTGCTTCATCTAGGGTATCAACAACAACACTCCCATGAAAGTCTCAAAATTGCAAAAAAAAATCGTGAGCATACTTAGGGTGATTAGGAATTCAAAATTGCTTCGCTTTTTGGCCTCAAATTTTCCATATGAGCTTGTTTGAGCCTCCAAATGCACTATCATAGTGCCTATGCACGTGATTTCATCCTTTTGTGCCAAACATATATACACTTTTGGTTTGCTAGTACAAGCCCCTCAAAGTCTACTACAACTATAGCAGAGCTCGACAGGATGGATCTATTCAACTTTTTGAGATGCAGTCATTTTCCTGTGTTAGGTTATTTAGTCAATGGCCATGGTTGAAAGCATTGATGTATTTTGTATGCTGGTTATTGAGTGCAAGTTGGATGGTATTGATTAACTAGTATGGGTATATATGATGCATCATGTATTGGTAGCAAAAGGTTTATGGAATATTGGGCAAGGTATTGAAAAACACTCTACTACACTTGCAAATAGAGTTATTCAAGGTATTGTAAATGGCATTAAAGATGATGATATTCAAACTCCTATTCATGTTGCCGTTCATGGTTCACCTACTATAGAGCAACTTGGATGGGATGGTGCATATGCTTAGGCAAATGCATTGATAGCTTTGCCAGTCAAACGTGCCATTATCCCTCCCATTCGCTCTTGAAAAACAACAAAGGATGCTTGGATACACTTACCACTTTATAATAGGTAACAAATGAGGCTTGTTTTGCTTAGCTTCAAAAAAACTTGGAGAGATCATATGAATGAAGGCCATTCTATGGATAATTTTTTGACAAATATCAAAGATTTGAAAAAGCAATTGATTTTTGTTGATGAATTCTTGCTAGATAGTTCACTTATGTAGACCATTCTTATGGTCTTCCACATTCATATAAGATTTTTTCTTGTACTCTTTGATTGATGATGAAAGGAAATCCAAATGGCTTACCATTTGAGGATCTATTCTTTGTTTTGTTGCAAGAAGATCAGTCCAGACAGAAAAGGTCCATTATGCAGGTTGCACATCAAACAACCAAACATATTAACTTGCAGCATAGCTTCTTCAGTTCACTTGATCCAACCCCTACATGGAATACTATCACATGTGCTAACAACTCCTCTTACCATGTAATGGGAGTTATTAAGATCATTTTGACTACCGCTAATGGTGATTCTTTTACATTATCATACAATTTGTTTGTGCCATGGATCAAGAAAAATCTATTGTCATTTTTAGCATTAGCCAAGATCGTCTTGGTTGTCAAATATTTTGATGACAAATGTATAGTTAATGATATTTCAAATGTTGTTGTTATTATTGCTTTTGGCATTTTAATTCGTGGGTTGTATAAGCCCAAACTATGCAAAATCTATCAACGATTCAACATGTGGAGTTCAAGATTCTTAGGTTATCTAAGATGCAAAGCTTTGAACCCTTTGTTCATCTGAATTATGGTAGTTTGCTATGTTTGCAAAAATCTAAAATGGTGTCCTCACTGCCAAAACTTGAGGCACCTTGTAAATATGTCTGTGAAGGTTGTATTTTGTGCAAAATGAAACAGTCTTCCCTCTCTAAAGGTGGTTTAGTTCGAGCTGCTCATAAATAAAAGGTTGTTCATAGTGATGTTTATGATCCTATATAGATGCCTTCTTCTGGGAACTACCTTTATTTTCTGACTTTTATTGATGATATTTCTAGGCATGCATGGGTGTATCCATGGAAATAAAAGTCTAAAGTGTTCGTGTGCTTCGAATAGTTTTTGGTTATGGCTAAAAATCTCTCAATATGTAAATTGGGCACCCTTTATTTTGATCGAGGGGGGATACATGTCTTCTAATTTTAATGCGTTTCTCGTTGAGCATGGAATAACACATTAACGTACAGTGTTGTATATACCTCACAAAATGGATTTGTAGAAAGAAAGAACAAGTCTCACATGGAGTTGGCAAGATGTATGGTCAAACATCAGGCTTAGATACATAGCTTCTAGCTTGAGGTTGTTATGTATGTAGCAGATGTACTTAATAGGTGTCCCAACAACGCACTACAATATATCACTCCATATGAAGCTTGGCATGGTTGAAAGCCTTCTAATGCTCATCTGTGTGTCTTTGGTTGCCCCCCATATGCATATCTACCTACACAACGATGCAAGAAATTGGATGATAACGCAATGAAATGTATTTGTGTTAGGTATAGTTCTAAAAGCAAAGGTTATCATATGTACCATCCACATCCTAAACACATTTTGGTTATCCGCGAATATTATTTTTGTGGAAGATGCAATTTAGCCATTATTTTCTTGTACTAAGGAGACATCAGTTAGCTCCAAAGACATGTATGATACTTTGCTTCCTCTTTTTATATGTGGACAATCAAGTGCTTGTCCAAATAAGACAATTTCTCAGCCTTTACAAGTTCCACATGATGATGCAAGTCATTCCATTTCTAATGTAGATTTACATGATGCACTTGTTGATGAGAGGGATGATATAGAGGAGGCAGAAACTATACCTAAATGGTTGGTGCTAACTTTCTGAGATAGCAAATTAGATGCACCTCTATCATATCATACTAATTCAAGATCTCACAGTGCTTATTTTGCATTAGATTGCTATGCAATGTTTTCGGCTAGTCTTTGTGATGCAAATGACCCTATTTCTTTTGGTGAAGGACAAAATTCAAAAAACTAGATGGCTGCTATGCAATACAAATATGATACTATTATGAATAATGGTACCTAGTCTTTCTATGATTTACCTCTTGGAAAAAACTCCATGGACACTAAATAAGTATACAAGCTGAAGCATAAGCTTGATGGAACAATTGACAAGTATAAGGCTAGGCTTGTTGCCAAAGGTTATGCTCAAGAGATAGGCATTGATTTTGGTGAGTCATTTGCACCCACATGCCCAATGACTACGGTTCATAGCATTTGTGCACTTGCATCTCATGATGGTTGGATTGTACATCAATTTGACATTAAAACTGTGTTTCTGAATGGTGACTTACATGAAGAAGTGTATGTATTTCAGCCACATGGTTTTGTGTCGAAACGGCATGAAAACAAGGTGTGCAGGTTGAAAAAGGCATTATATGGTTTGACGCAAGCACCATGTGCTTGGTATGAAAAGATAAATGCCAACTTTAATGCACATGGTTTTGAGAAAAATCCAACTACGAGAACCTTATATGTTATTTACTTCTGATAATTGTTGTGTATGTTGATGACATTTTGTTCAATGGTCCTAAAGAGAAGCATATTGCTAAATTTAAGGTTGATTTTCATGTTTATTTTGAGATATTATGTTTGTAATGTTTAGATCATTATTTGCGCATTCAGTTTATGCAAGTTGATGGGAGAATAACTTTGTGTCAACAAAAATATATTGATACACCCAAATGATATTCAATTTTATGTCTCACAAATGAGTAGTTTTATGCGTTTCCCATGTGTCAAGAATTGGCATGTGATCAAGCACATCTCTCGCTAGGTGGGTGGCACTCAACTACTTGGATTATTTTATCACAAGGAGGGATCACTACTGCCAGATTTACATTCTTTTCGTGACTCATACTAGGCTGTTTGGTAGGACACTCATGTGTCCACTAGTGTTTTTTGCTTCATGCTTGGTAGCTCATGCATATCTTAGTTGAGCGAGAAGCAGTCTACTTTGGCCACTTCTAGTTGTGAGTGTTGGAACATCAAGCTTACACTATGCTTGAGGTGGATTTGATCTACATCAAAGGCTATTGCGTCGAAAGAATATCCGTTGGAGAGTTCTTTTTCATATGCTCATTTATTGTATTTTTTTGAGAATATTTTGATGGCTCATTTACCATTGTAAAAGCCTTGAGCTTGACACATGTAAAGGTAGAAATATAGAGCCAAAATCCCACGAAATTTTGGTGGTTGAAGTTGCATTCAATCAAGCAAATCAAGTCACCTAAAAGTAGATCAATCAAGATCTTCACTTTTCCTAGATTGTAGGAAAGTGAATTGATTCCCTCCAACAACCATTCCCACCTTCATTTGAATTCAAATTCAAGTTGTAAAAGTCGTGGGACACTCCTAGAGGCTATATAAGGAGTTGAAATCACTTGTATTATACATGGAAGCAATATACATACACTTGTGACCATCATTGTCTTGCTCTTTCAAATTTCTGCATCATCTTCTTCACCAACAGTAATCTTGCAGAGGTTGCTGCTCTCTCCTCAGAGCTTCAAATTGAGTGCAAGAGGACTCATTGGAAAGGTATCAGTGTCTAGTTTATGCTTGTAAAATTTTCAAAGCATTTGGTTCAGCAGATTTGGAGAAATCTTAGTTTTTCTGCCTCGGGGTCAATCTCTACGTATTCCTGAAAAATAGGAAGTACCACCGGTGAATGTCGCATTCATTCCTATAGCATATTTTGCTTATTCCTTATAATTTTGTGCATTCCATACACTCAACCCTATGTGTATCACTCCCATAAAAGGATTTTTTCTAATTGTAATCACGCTGGTCGCTATGGGCATTTGAAGTTCATTGTCTCTTCCATAGATAGTAGGTTTTTTTGAGCTAGTGGACCCGCGAACCTATCTGTTTTGTATCGACTCATTCGCCTTGATGCTCCAAGGTACAAAGTGTGTTTCTTTGCACTTATAGCATGCCTATAAGGTCTATTTGAGTCTCCATAAGCTCAAGGGCTGGTTTTGTGCCGGTTGGCTTGACCAAACTTCATCGCTTCGAAACGCACTTTTCTACCTTCGACAAGCTTCTCCAAGTTTCTTTCAGTGGTATCAGAGCTAGATCAAGATGGGTGACGGCTTTCCCTCAATGATCGAGAAGCTTGATCGACACAACTACGTGGCTTGGCAAATCAGAATGGAGGCCTATTTGCAAGGTAGAGATCTTTATGGAATTGTAGCAGGTGATGAAGCTATGCCTATTCCAAGATCCAAAGGAGGACCTACACAAGAGGAGACAGATAAGCTCACACTTTGGTGCGCAAGGGATACTCAAGCAAGGTCGTACATACTAAACTCTATCTCTGACTTTCTATTACCACATATTAGAGGATGCAAGACATCTCAAGAGACTTGGGATGCCCTGGAGACTTTCTTTTCTGTTAGTACCAAAGCAAGAAAGAATCATCTTTGGAACGAGTTCAACCAAATGAAGAAGACACCTAAACAAACCATCACAGAGTTTGTTACCAAGGTCAAGGAGGTTGCGGATTAGTTAGCATCCATTGGAGAGCTGATTGAAGAAGAGGTCATAATGAGGCAAACTCTCAACGGCATTCGAAGTGATAAGCAATGGCAATCCTTCACGACGGCTTATGATCTCATCATGGATGTGCAAACTCCAGACTTCAACATCTTTCTTGGACAACTCTTCAATCAAGAAGCCAACAATAGCATAAAGGAAGGTAACTCTTATCATGGTAGTTCAACTAGTGCTCTATATGCAGATAAGAAGGATAAGAAGCAGAAAGGCAAGAAGAAGGAAGAAGATGAAGAAGAGACTTCCCAAGCCAACTTCGCAAGCAAGAGCAAGTGGAAAGGGAAGAAGAAAGGATCAAAGCAAGACAAAGCCAAAGGTCAGAATGTTCAACCTTGTGCCATATGCGATAAGACCAACCACACCACTCAGAATTGCTGGTTCAATGGGAAGACCCAGAAAGGAAGTGGAAGAGGTGGATATGGCAGCAATAGAGGCAGAGGTGGACACAACTTCAACAACAACAATAGAAGCTATAATCGAAGGGACTACAACAATTATTCAGAAGATCAACCACATGAAGACTCATTACTTCTCATGAATCTAAGCCACAAAGAAGGTAAAGAAGATGATCATTTGTTCTACATAGATTCAGGATGTTCGAATCATGTTGCAGGCAACATTGCTCTTCTATCTGATTTGGAAAGTCCAAAGCATAGACATGAAGTGCAAACAGGGGATGACACGAAGCACAATGTGGAGAAGATTGGTAATGTCAAAGCTTCCAATGGCAGGACAAACATTCTAAGTAAGGTTCTTTATGTACCCACTATCACTAAAAACCTAATAAGTGTAGGCCAAATAGTTGAAAAAGGCTTGCAAGTTAGGTTCACCCAACATGGAGCTTTTGTGGAAGATCCATGTCAAGGCTTCAAGAAGATAGCCCGAGGTGAGAAGCATGGTAGGCTCTTTACTTTTGAAGTAGGAGATACCAGGAACATAGCTCTATTCAACTTTGGGTCTCAAACCCTAAGTGAGCTTGAAGTGTGGCATAAGAGACTTGCTCATGTGAATGAAAGAACCTTGAAGGATATATGCAGGGATCAAAGTGTTCTAGGACTGCCGAACATATCAAAGCAACACATGATCAACAGGTGTGATGCATGTCAGATTGGGAAGGCACAAAGACAACCATTCAACCACAAAGGCTACATCCACAACAACTTATTGGACTTAGTACATACAGATGTATGGGGACCAAGTCAAGAACCTTCATTGGCAGGATCAAGGTATTATGTCCCATTTATTGACCATAGTAGGTGGACTGTTCTATACTTTATCAAGAGTAAGAATGAAGTGTTTGATTGCTTCAAGAAGTATCTTGCACATGTGGAGAATCATATAGGTAGATCACTAAAGAAGCTCAGATCTGATGGAGGGGGAGAATACTTCTCCAAAGAGTTTGATGAGTTCTTGCAGGACAAAGGTATCAAAAGGGAAGTAACTACCAGGTACTCTCCTCAACTAAATGGAATTGCAGAGAGGAGAAACAAGACATTGGTTGGATCAGCTCGAACAATGCTTGAAGAGAAGAAGTTGCCACATTATCTTTGGGCAGAAGCTATTTCAACTGCAGTGTACCTTGTCAATCGACTACCATCCAAATCACTTCAAGGTATGACTCCTTATGAAGCATGGCATGGAAGAAAACCTAGTCTTGGACATTGCAAGGTTTTTGGTTGTTTAGCTTATGTTCATGTACCATCACAAATAAGAGGTAAGCTCGATGAAAGGGTAACAAAGGCAGTGTTTATTGGATATGATTCAACTCAGATGGGTTACAGGTTCTTCAATCCTTCAACCAAGCAATTCACTACAAGTAGAGATGTTGTGTTTGAAGAACACAGGTCTTGGTATGATGAAGATAAACAAAAGGTAACACTACCATATGATATTGATTCTGACTCTCATCAATTAGGAAGCAAGCATGATACACAGGTCCAAGATCCAAGAAGTGATACAGATGATGACCAAGATGAAAGAGAAAGGGATTACAAGCTATGGAAGTCAAGAGGCAAAGCAAAGATGCAAGAGGTTGGAGAATGCTCCAAACAAGCACCTAGAAGATCAGCAAGAGAGAAGAAACAACCAGAAAGGTATGGATATGATTCCACATTTGTTACAAAGCATTCAATCTACTTGGCAAAAGACTCTATTTCAGAGGAACCCTCAACCTATAAAGAGGCAAAGGGAAACCCTAATTGGGAAAAGGCCATGAACGAAGAGATAGATGCATTGAAGGAAATGGACACTTGGGATTTGGTTCCAATGTTGCCGAATCAAAAGGTAATTGGTTGCAGATGGGTATATAAAGTTAAAAGAAATTCAGATGGAATCAGTTTGCAGGTACAAGGCAAGATTAGTTGCCAAACGATGCTCACAAACTCATGGTATAGACTATGAGGAAACATTCTCACCAGTTGCAAAGATGACTACAATCAGGACATTGATAAGTGTAGCTGCTGCAAGGAATTGGAGACTACTCCAACTTGATGTGAAAAATGCATTCTTAAATCGTTGGATAAGTGAAGAGGTATACATGTCACAACCACCAGGTTTTGAAAACCCTAATCATCCATCTTATGTTTGCAGACTTAAGAAAGCATTGTATGGATTGAAACAAGCTCCTAGAGCTTGGAATTACAGGTTGGTTACATATCTTCAAGATCAAGGGTTCAAAGCTAGCAGCTCAGATCCTTCTCTATTCATCAAAAGGGATCACAATGAGGTTATCTATCTATGTGTATATGTAGATGATATTATTGTGACAGGTGATGATCTAAATGGCATTCAAAGGATCAAGAGACACATGCAAGAGGAGTTCAAAATCAGTGACCTAGGTGAGCTCACATATTTCCTAGGTATGCAGGTGATATACACAGATGAAGGAACATATTTGACTCAAAGAAGATACATTCAGGATCTTCTTCTCAAGTTCAAAATGGAGAACACTAAACCTGCAGGTACACCTTTGGAGATGAATCATAAACTTAGTGTTTATGAAGGTGAGAAAATTGAAGACATTAAAGAGTATCAAAGCTTGGTAGGTAGCTTGATATATGCTACTCACACAAGGGCAGACATCTCATATAGTGTAGGAGTGCTTAGTCAGTTCATGCACTCACCAAGAAGACCACACATGGATGTGGCTAAGAGAGTACTTAAGTATCTCAAAGGTACAATCAACGAAGGTATATTCTATTCTTACTCTTCAGATTTGGATGTCAAAATCTACTCAGATGCAGATTGGGCAGGAGCTAAGGATGATAGAAAAAGTACATCTGGTTACTTAGCATTTGCAGGTTCGAAGCTAGTGTCATGGAGCTCCAAGAAGCAACCAACAATTGCTTTATCCTCAACTGAAGCAGAGTACAGAGGCTTGACCATAGCAACTCAAGAGGCAATATGGTTAAAAGCATTGTATACAGATTTGGGACTTGTGAGTTCCAAACCTCACATATTTGGAGATAATGTAAGTTCCATGCATCTAGCGGCAAATCCTATTTTCCATGCGAGAACCAAGCACATAGAAGTCCATTACCACTTCATCAGGGAGAAGCTCATGGCAAAGGAGATTGACATTTCTTTTGTTCCAACTCAAAAACAAGTAGCAGATATGATGACAAAGGCACTTGATGGAATAAAGCTTTGTAGATTCAAAGCTATGGCAGGTATTCAACCTATCAGAGAATGAAGACTCAAGCATACTTTAGCTTGAGGGGGAGCTGTTGGAACATCAAGCTTACACTATGCTTGAGTTGGATTTGATCTACATCAAAGGCTATTGCGTCGAAAGAATATCCGTTGGAGAGTTCTTTTTCATATGCTCATTTATTGTATTTTTTTGAGAATATTTTGATGGCTCATTTAGCATTGTAAAAGCCTTGAGCTTGACACATGTAAAGGTAGAAATATAGAGCCAAAATCCCACGAAATTTTGGTGGTTGAAGTTGCATTCAATCAAGCAAATCAAGTCACCTAAAAGTAGATCAATCAAGATCTTCACTTTTCCTAGATTGTAGGAAAGTGAATTGATTCCCTCCAACAACCATTCCCACCTTCATTTGAATTCAAATTCAAGTTGTAAAAGTCGTGGAACACTCGTAGAGGCTATATAAGGAGTTGAAATCACTTGTATTATACATGGAAGCAATATACAGACACTTGTGACCATCATTGTCTTGCTCCTTCAATTTTCTGCATCATCTTCTTCGCCAACAGTAATCTTGCAGAGGCTGCTGCTCTCTGTTCAGAGCTCCAAATTGAGTGCAAGAGGACTCATTGGAAAGGTATTAGTGTCTAGTTTATGCCTGTAAATGTTCAAAGCATTTGGTTTAGTAGATTTGGAGAAATCTTAGTTTTTCTGCCTCGGGGTCAATCTCTGCGTATTCCTGAAAAATAGGAAGTACCACCGGTGAATGTCGCATTCATTCCTATAGCATATTTTGCTTATTCCTTATACTTTTGTGCATTACATACACTCAACCCTCTGTGTATCACTCCCATAAAAGGATTTTTTCTAATTGTAATCACGCTGGTCGCTATGGGCATTTGAAGTTCATTGTCTCTTCCATAGATAGTAAGTTTTTTTGAGCTAGTCGACCCGCGAACCTATCTGTTTTGTATCGACTCATTCTCCTTGATGCTCCAAGGTACATAGTGTGTTTCTTTGCACTTATAGCATGCCTATAAGGTCTATTTGAGTCGCCATAAGCTCAAGGGCTGGTCTTGTGCCGGTTGGCTTGACCAAACTTCATCGCTTCGAAACGCACTTTTCTACCTTCGATAAGCTTCTCCAAGTTTCTTTCAGTGAGGCTAAGTATAGGGAAGATTTCATAGCGATTGTTTAGTGTGCATGGCTTAGACACCTTTTGGATGATTTGGGTCTTGGTTAGTCTTGTGCAACCACCATCTTCACTCATAGCAAGAGCGCATTGGTAACTTGTGAGAACCTTGTGCTCCATGTTGGCACAACGAACATTGAGGTGCATTATCATTAAATCAAGGTGAGCTTCTCTACTAGAGAGATCAGTTTGGCATATGTACCCACACAAGATAACATTGCCTATCTTTTCACAAAGGCTCTTTGTTGGGTTGTAGGGTATGCACACATCCTCAATTGTGCATGGGAACCCTCCCTAGACCATGAGAATAACTCTTTTTGTATCTACTCAGAGTTTTCACATAAAAACACCCTCTTAGGACAATTTTTGATATTTCTCTAACACTATGGTAGAGAAGCCTTGGAAAATAACTTATTTGGACACACATCTAGGAAGCCACAAGTGAAAATCCCATGCATGTACTTTTTGGGGATTTGTTTGTTACATATTTGATCTTGGAATATCCTAGAAGATATGTTAGTTAGAGAGAGATCCACTTTTTGACTTTTCAAAAGAGCACATGGGGAATAGAGCTTAGCTTATAAATAGAAGCTCATTTTTGTAAAGAGGGGAGCTTTTGGTCAACATTCTCTCATGTTATATCATTTATCAATGGAAGAGGCTCTCATTTACTCCAAGACTTGTTACATTTACATGTATTGTGTCTTTGTGAGTGTGTGAGAGTGGTGTGTGTGTGCCTATGCATGTCTCTCCTTTGTGTGAGTAGGATAATTGTATTTGCTTGTATTTTCCTCATGGGCTAGGATCCTTGACTCCCTATTCTCCTTGTTTTCAAGCATTTGGCATAGCATGGGGCTGATGCCAATGGCTTGAACATGTGGGAGGTAGGGATGGATGAGAGGAGAGTCACTCTTGAGCCTTCCTTCTTGCTTCCATGCAAGGTAGTGAGGGCTTTTGGTCGTTCCTTGCTACAACTTCAACACTTTTTGGTGTCGTTGCCGGGGATGGTCGGCCTTTGATCACTTGGAGAGCTCAAGAACATGTGGTAAAGTATTGTGTTGCAATTTTTTTGCTCAATTGCATAGGATTTGAGTTTTTGCTTGGCACATTCACCCTTCCTTTGGGCCATTAGCTCCCCATTTCTTGTTTTTTAATAGTGTAGTTTGAGTTCATTTTTGTTTGATGCATAAAAACACCCCTAACCCCCCTTCTCTCTCTCACTTTCTTACACATATACACTCCCACACACTCATTCAGGCATCACTTTCCACCACTTCCATTCTTGTTTTCAGTGATTGCTTTGAGTAGAGAGATGGGTAGTACTTCCTATTTTCCTTTCTTTCTCTTCATTTTTCGAAAAAAAAATAGACAAAGAAATGTTTGGCATTTTTGAGTATCTCGTCTATGTTTGAAGAGTTGTTGAAGTCTTGGATACTCTCTCATCTCTCATAAGATCCCAAAAGCATTTTGAGACGTGATGGCCATGTACTACACTTATGTGATATATGTGCTTTAACTCCCTCCAACCCTCTGTCCGATTATTGAATAGGACAACGAGTTGTTGCTGGGTGGTTGGTGGGGATCGTCCATCTGTAGTATTCTCTGGTGAGATCCCCTTTCTCCTCTTCGTCACTCTGGGGGCCGAGCTCGTTCGAGCTCCCCCTACAAACCTCGCTATGGATGCTCTACAGGGGAGAAGTTGTGCTTCCATCGATGATGTCATCTCTATCTACTGGGGTTGCACACCTCGGGTGATTCCTCTCCTCTGCAAATGATATGAAGCGGGCTGCCACTCCACACAATACAAAGGGGAGAAATCTGTGCTGACCATGGTGAAGCACTTCGTGAAGCGGTGTGAGTAGACATTATTCTTCTGCATACTACTCCTAGTTGGGGTCTGTTTCCCCTCCTACCCATGGATCTCTCTATCCATTACTTATCCGATGGAGCTTTTCAAGGCCTCTCACTCCATATGCATTTGGTACCACGCCTGGCTCTACAATGTGATCAAGCAATTTGCTTCCTCCGGTTAAGGCATAATTTCAGCTCATAAAACCTCAGCTTATTGGGGCTGCAACACGCAAGTACTCCTCTCTAGCTCTGGGGGCGGATCTCCTCTTGCACTTCCCCAATCAATCTGCTCTCTATGAACTAAGATCTTCTCAGTCACACAACAATCCTATCGTTTGTTCAATCTTCTTCTTTTTTGCAAGTTATCAGGATGTCCCTCAATCGAAGTAACGCCAAAATCCACTGCTCCTAAGGTAAAGCCCTCAGTTTCAAATAGAAAAGCTGAAGCAAGAGAGTTGCACTCCTCTTCAGCCCCCCTCTCATTTTATCTCACCCTTTGGGAGCAGCCCATCATCAGCTCAGCCCGACAACAGGATCGTAAATGCGATGATGGAGGAGCGGGGCATCACCACTTCTTATTTGTCATTGCAAGAATATGTTTGAAGATTACCTTTTCTCTTCGTTGTTGGTGATGTTTCAGAAACCTAGTGGTAGGGGTGGAGATGAACTGGTTGTCAACTCTCTCTTTGTGCAATCGTAGAGTTTTGCACATTATTGGGGCTTGCTCGTCTTCTTCACCAGTATCTATGGCTTGATAGTTATGTATGATACCTTCAAGTTTTAAAAGATCTTTTCTATTATTGTCAAATGCTACAGCACAGATCATCCAAGCATTCAGAAACAAGATGGCCCTTTGTAAAGGCTTGTTCATGTTTAGTTATCGAGCTTTTAGGCTCTGCTTTTGGCAGTGGCCCCTGTGAGTTATCATAAACTTCCACACTATCAAAGGCTTGTTGGTGTAAGTTACAAGCCTACACATTTGGATCAAAGGATGCATTGAAGTCTATACATACATGAAGAAGCATAGGAACATATGCTAGTGGTTAATTACCACTTTACCTCATTGTAAAAGTCAAATTGACTTGGAATCTCTTGTAATCACCTACCAAAAGGATTCGTGGAAAATTAGTTGATTGATTGAAAGAATATCTCCAAGCATTTAGGATCTTGATCATAGGGAGCCAAAAGTTTGAATTTGAATCCAAATTTTTAGTCATCTCTTATAAAAGTGGACATGAAAAGTCGCGGGCAAGAGAGAGCACTCCCGAGCCTAGCATTACTATTTTTGAGTGTGTGTGTGTGAGGTCTACACTCAAGCCCACACCTCTCTACACCATTTGGCAATGCGATTCATGCCAATGGAGTTGTATAAAAATGTTCATTAATACATACATTCATAATGTCTATCTCTGAGTTCTCTGTTAGTCTACTCAGAAATCTGTCAACTTGTCAAGGGCATATCTCGGTCAATTCTTCCCCAAATTCAGTGATTCAAAGCTTGTTGGATTCAGATTCAAGTAATCTACGTGCTACCAAAATTTTAAGACATTCTATTCAGCCATTTTAGAGAAATCTACGTCGAGCTGAACTCTCGTCATTTTATGCTATAGTCCTAAAAAGTCGGGAGTATAGCTTAACTTGCTAAATTGATTTCTCTTAGCATAGTTTATAATTTTACATCATTCGACTTGGTATAGGTAGCTTACTAAGCTAGTTAGATACCCCTAAAAGGAATTTTTCCAATTCCTACTGTGCTGGTCATACTCAGCAAAATACTCAGCAGGTGTCAAGCCATAAATAGAAGGTTTTCTTGAGTTTGTGACTTCCAAAGTTATCTATTTTGATTCAATCATTGCACACATCATTTCCAAAGGACATAGGACATTTTATGGTGTCATTGGAAAGCTAAGGAGGTCTAGTTATCAACTCTGAAGCAAAAGAGGGCTGGTACAAAGCAAGTTTAGCCGTACCTACTCAGTCTCTTGGAGCATCCATCCATCCATCCCAACAGTGGTATCAGAGCAAACTAAGGTAAAATGGGAGATGGTTTTCCTTCATTTATTGACAAATTGGACAGGAACAACTATCAAGCATGGTCTCTAAGGATGAAGACCTAATTACAAGGAAGGAGTCTCTATGGGTACATCTCAGGAGATGAGGAATTGCGCTCATTCAAAGCAAGAGGATTACCAACCAAGGAAGAACATGAAAAGCTCAACACATGGTGTGCTAAGGATGCATTGGCAAGGTCTTATTTACTCAACTCTATATCTGATTTTCTTTTGCCACATATTAGAAATTGTAAGACATCCCAAGAGACTTGGGAAACCTTGTTATCATATTTTTCCTCCAACACAAGGGCAAGGAAAAATCAGTTGTGGATTGAATTCACAACACTAAGGAAGCAACCTAAGCAAGCTGTTTCAGAATTTGTGACCAAGATTAAAGATGTAGCAGATCAGTTAGCAAGCATAGGAGAAGAGATTGAAGAAGAACAGATTGTAAGGCAAGTGATCAATGGGATCAAGGCTAATGAAAAATGGGAAAGCTTCACCACTGCCATGGATCTCTACATGGGCATGCACACTCCAAATCTTACAACCCTCATGGGACAATTGTTTACTCATGAAGTAAAGCTCAACAAAAATGGAGACACATCCGAAGGTAATAACTCTTCTGCCCTATACACTGATAAGAAGTCTAAAGATTATATTCTGCAGTCGCTCCTAGACCTCGGATGTAGTCAGAAATTCGCCAAGATGATCGCGACCCTTCTCGGCAATGCAACGACCCAAATTAACGTTAACGGCAAACTTTCGAAGGCGATCCATCTTAAAAGATCTATTAGACAAGGATGCCCTCTTGCCCCCCTTCTCTTTGCCATCGCCACTGAAGGACTGAGCAGACTTGTGGCTCATCATGTGGAGGCTGGCAATATCAAAGGCCTCCAGCTACCTCACGACCACAGTCAAATCATCATGAGACTCTTTGCCGACGATATGAACGCATTCGTTCACAATGATAATACCAGCCTGGAGACTTTCTGGAGGTGTCTTGATACCTTTTGTGAGGCCGCTGGATCCAAAATCAACCACAATAAGACCGCCTTTAGGGCCATTGTGGGACATCAACCTGGCCTTCTCATTGATCATGGCTGTCAATCCATTCCGCAGGGTCAAATCTTCCGGCTGCTCGGAATCCCCTTGGGGTTTGGCGTCTCTATGGAGCAGCGATGGAACTGGGTGCTGGCCAAACTTGAAAACAAGCTCAATTACTGGAGAGGCATGCAAATCAATCTCGCTGGACGGGCAATGGTTATCAACACGTTCCTCCTCTCGTCTACCATCTATTTCCTTTCTTGCTGGAGACCGAATGAGCAAGGCCTGTCCAAATTGAATAGCATCTGCAGAAACTTTCTTTGGACGGGTGATCATAACAGAAGGGGGGTGCCTAAAATCAAATGGGCCATCTGCACCAGACCTAGAGATAGCGGGGGGCTTGGCATCCTGGACATTGGGTGCATGGCTAACAAACTGGCGGCCAAATGGATGATTAAAGCTTGGTGCAATAGGGAGGCCTCGTGGGCCAAGCTGATCTTCAGAAACAAAAATGAGTTGGCCCTCACGGGATCCCCGAACTGGAAGAACCTTGACATCATGACCCTGCTATTCTCCCCGATACCTGTCTTCCCGAAAGGCTCCAATCTCGTATGCTCTCTTTGGAAGGGCTGGAATAAAGTCAAAAGCTTCACAAGAATTAGTGAGGACTGGAAGTGGGCGGCCGGAATCAGACAAAACGACTCTATCTGGTTTCCGATTCATGGCATCCGGAGTGTGGAGCCATGGAACATTCAAAATGCCAAGAAGTTATGGAACAAAGGATTCAAAAAATGGAAACACCTCTGGAAACATGACACCAACAGATGGATCAACTACGAGGATATCGACCCTCGCATAAACATCTCCTACGAAGAATGGAACACCTTGCAAAGCAGATGCCTCGCTTGGGATCGTCACAAAACTCGCCTTCTCATGGGACATGACGCTCCGAACGCGCGTGGTCTCAAATGGCACAATGGAAACAGCCTACTCAAAATCCCGAACATCAATGAAACGACTGACCTCCAGATCAGCCTCAACAAGAAGTGGTGCCTGTCTTGGACGCGGCTTCGGTGGGACATGAAATTCATGGGTATCTGGCACCCACTCATAGAGATTAAGAAGTCGGTCCTCTTATGGCAAATTCTTCATCGAGGAATTTGGACTAACCATAAGGCAAGCAAAATTTGTGGGATCCCTCCGTGGTGCAAACGCTGCCACCGCGCTATCGAAGATGTCCCACACATCTTCCTTACTTGCCCCAACTCCTACAGAATCTGGCAGATGGTTGGACTGAAAATCAGAGTTCAGAAACAGCTTAGTTGGAAACAAGTCCTTTTGGGTGAAGCGATTGGGTGCTCTGCGGCTCTCTGGAACGCAATCAGAGGGGAAGTCCTGTGGAAAATTTGGCGAGAGCGGTGTGCTCGCAACTTCGGCGACTCCCCCAGGGAGTGGTCGATTGAAAAATCTCTACTCCTCCTTGGCAAAAGGATTGTCAACAGTAAGAAATCCCCCCCCTTCAGGCACCATCAAGTCCTCCTTTTGAGCAACAACAAGCTCAAACCCAAGTGGGTCCCGCATGAGGGCGACGAGAGGGTGATCAACCTTCTTTGTAATGCAACCTAGGAATCAGCCAAGCTTCCCCTGCTTTGTGGGATTTGGGGGGTCCCGTGGGCACTAGTCCCCTTCTATTGTACCTTTGTTTCTTAATTTAATTCAAGTCCGGGAGAGTAGGCTATTGCCGAACTTCCTTTATATTAAAAAAAAAAAAAGAAGTCTAAAGATAAAGGCAAGACCAAGAAGGTGGAAGATGAAGGATCAACCTCTCAAGCCAACTATGCAGGGAGAGGTAAATCTTCAAGAGGAAGAGGCAGAGGAGGTGGATACCAAAGAGGTGGATACTCACAGTCAAGAGGTAGATTCAACCATCACCAAGGTTACAACAATTATTACAACAACAACTACAACAATAATTACAATGGAAACTACCAAGGAAGAATCAAATCCAGGAAGGATTACAACAACTATACAGAGGAGCAAGATGACTCTCTTCTAATTATGAACATGACATCAAAATCAGGTACAAATGATGACCACCTATTCTATATTGACTCAGGATGCTCAAATCATGTGGCTGGCAATGTAGCAGTACTCTTTGGTCTTGAGGAACCAAAAGGTAAGCATCAAGTCCAAACAGGTGATGACACAAAGCATTTTGTAGTTAAAGTTGGAAATGTTAAGACTTGTGATGGAAATCAGAATTTGTTGAGCAGGGTACTCTATGTACCAACCATTACCAAAAATTTGATGAGTGTTGGTCAGATTGTGGAGAAAGGTTTGCAGGTTAGATTCAACCAATATGGAGCATATGTGGAGGATCCAAGACATGGGTTCAAGAGGATTGCTAAAGGAGAAAAATCAGGTAGACTTTTCACTTTTGAGTTGGAAGATACAAAGAATATTGCACTATAAAATTATAAAGATCAAACACTTTCAGAGCTTGAGATTTGGCACAAAAGGTTAGGGCACATAGGAGAAAGAACCTTGAAACAAATGTGCAGGGACCAATGTGTGCTTGGGATACCTAATGTGTCCAAGCAACATATGATTTATAAGTGTGGTGCTTATCAATTTGGGAAGTCTCAAAGGTTACCCTTCTCAAAGAAAGGATACATGCATGAAGACTACCTAGAGCTTGTACACACAGATGTATGGGGACCAAGCAAAGACCCCTCAGTCTCAGGATCAAGGTACTATGTGTCTTTCATTGATGATTATAGCAGATGGATTGTATTATACTTCATGAAGCACAAGGATGAGGTATTTAATTGCTTTGAAAAATATCTTGCATTAGTTGAAAATCAGACAGGAAGGAATTTGAAGAGGCTAAGGTCAGATGGAGGAGGTGAGTACTTCTCTAATGAATTTGAAGACTTCTTGAGAAAGCTAGATCTATGCTTAATGAGAAAAAGTTACCTAACTATCTATGGGCAGAGAGTGTTTCTACTGCCACTTACCTCATAAACAGGTCACCATCTAAGTCTCTTGATGGCATGACACCATATGAAGCATGGCATGGTAAGAGACCTTCACTTGACAATTGCAAACTATTTGGATGTGTAGCATATGTACACATTCCTTCTCAGATAAGAGGTAAGCTAGACCCAAAGGCTAAAAAATGCATCTTTATTGGGTATGATTTAAATAAAAAAGGTTACAGGTTTTATAATCCTATCAATAAGGGGTTTATGGTAAGCAGAGATGTTGTCTTTGATGAAAATGATTCTTGGTATGAGAATGAATGCACGAAGGTCAAATTACCCTATGATTTGGAAGAGGAATTTCCAAGTCTTACAAAGGAGGAACCTATTCCGAATGAAGCCTCAAGTTCAGATGATGAAGACACTATCAATCTTGAAGAATTCAAATCATGGAAGTCCAAAGGCAAAATGAAGATGAAGAAGCTTGAAGACATACATGAATCCTCAACTCAACCATTTAGAAGATCACAAAGAGAAAGCAAGAAACCTATCAGATATGGGTATGATACATCTCTTGTTACTAAACATTATGTTTATCTTTCCAAAGATTTGTCAAATGAAGAACCAGGATCATATGAAGAAGCAATAACCAAATCAGAATGGAAAGAAGCTATGGATGAGGAGATTGATGCTCTCAAAGAGAGTGATACATGGGAGTTAGTACCTAAGAAGGACTCAATGAAGGTAATAGGATCCAGATGGATCTATAAGGTTAAAAGAAATTATGATGGCACAATCAATAGGTACAAAGCCATATTGGTAGCCAAGGGTTCTGCACAAACCCAAGGCATTGACTATGAGGAGACATTCTCACCTGTGGCCAAGATGCCAACCATCAGAGTGTTGGTAAGTGTGGCTGCATCAAAAAATTGGAATATGTACCAATTGGATGTCAAGAATGCTTTCTTGAATGGATGGATTTCAGAGGAGGTATATATGTCACAACCTCCTGGCTATGAGGACCCCAAGAAGGTAACATATGTTTGCAAATTAAAAAAGGCTTTATATGGATTGAAGCAGGCACCTAGGGCATGGAATTACAGGTTAACTACATACCTCCAAGACCAAGGTTTTGTCATGAGCAAGTCATATACTTCTCTGTTCATTAAGAGAAGTAATTCAGAGGTAATATACCTTTGTGTTTATGTTGATGACATCATCATTACAGGTAATGATGTCAATGGAATCAGATATATCAAAAGTCAAATGATGAAGGAGTTCAAGATCACTGATCTTGGTCTATTGAAATATTTTTTGGGACTTGAATTAGTCTACACTAATTCAGGGATATATATCACTCAGAAAAAATATGTACAAGATATGTTAAAGAAGTTCCACTTGCAGGATGCTAAAGTAGCAAGCACTCCAATGGAGGTAAACCTAAAGCTAAGTGCCCATGAAGGTGATGAAGTCAAGGACATTACAAGTTATCAAAGTATGGTGGGTAGCTTGAACTATGCTACCTTAACAAGGATAGATATTGCATATGGAGTTAGTGTGCTAAGTCAATTTATGCACAAGCCAAGGATACCTCACTTAGAGGCTGCCAAGAGATTCTTGAAGTATCTCAAGGGTACACAGAACCATGGTTTGTATTTCGCTTACACTTCAGATATTGATATCCAAATTTATTCAGATGCTGATTGGGCTGGATGCAAGGATGATAGGAGGAGCACTTCTGGATATATCTCTTTTGCAGGTGACAAACCAATTTCATGGTCTTCAAAGAAGCAACCTACTATTGCTTTGTCTTCCACAGAGGCAGAGTATAGAGGACTAGCTAATGCCACACAAGAAGCATTTTGGATTAAGCTTTTGTATACAGAATTGGGTTTGTTTACTAGGTCTCCAATAATCTTTGGAGATAATACAAGTTCTCTTCACCTTGCAGCTAATCCCATTTACCATGCTAGGACCAAACACATAGAGGTCCATTACCATTATGTGAGAGAGAAATTGATAAGCAAGGACATTCAACTTACCTATGTATCAACCAACATGCAATGTGCAGATTTGTTGACTAAAGCTTTGGATGGAACCAAACTTTGCAGGTTCAAATCCATGATTGGATTGCAGAATATACTTGAAGATTGAAGATGAAGACTTAAGCCAAAATGTTTGGCTTGAGAGGGAGCTTTTGGTGTAAATTACAAGCCTACACATTTGGCTCAAAGGATGCATTGAAGTCTATGCATACATGAAGAAGCATAGGAACATATGCTAGTGGTTAATTACCACTTTACCTCATTGTAAAAGTCAAATTTGACTTGGAATCTCTTGTAATCACCTACCAAAAGGATTCGTGGAAAATTAGTTGATTGATTGAAAGAATATCTCCAAGCATTTAGGAGCTTGATCATAGGGAGCCAAAAGTTTGAATTTGAATTCAAATTTTTAGTCATCTCTTATAAAAGTAGACATGAAAAGTCGCGGGCAAGAGAGAGCACTCTCGAGCCTAGCATTACTGTTTTTGAGTGTGTGTGAGGTCTACACTCAAGCCCACACCTCTCTACACCATTTGGCAATGAGATTCATGCCAATGGAGTTGTATACAAATGTTCATTAATACATACATTCATATTGTCTATCTCTGAGTTCTCTGTTAGTCTACTCAAAAGTCTGTCAACTTGTCAAGGGCATATCTCGGTCAATTATTCCACAAATTCAGTGATTCAAAGCTTGTTGGATTCAGCTTGACGTAATCTACATGCCGTCAAGATTTGAAGACATTCTATTCAGCCATTTCGGAGAAAACTGCGTCGAGGTGAACTCTGGTCATTTTCTGCTACAGTCCTAAAAAGTGGGGAGTATAGCTTAACTTGCTAAATTGTCAAGGCCCCCTAAGACTACGAAAGCAACTTCCCTCAGCTCGGAGTTTGTGACAGACTGACAATTACGAGTTTCTTTTGGCTTCCTCAAGATTGCAGACTGAGGCAAGCCATAGCACATGTCAAGGATCTACATGGTTGCAACCAATACAACCCAATAAATCTTCCAACTGTCTCTTCTGCAAATGGTCAAAGCAGCATGAAGAATTGCTCATCTCAGACATTTGCCAAGACCCCATGCTGCTCCATGACAACAATATTTGAGCCATGGTGTTTTAGGATGTTGCTCCATTCCTCCTTTTTGCGGATTAAAGGTGTAAGACAAGCAGTCCTCAAAATAAACCTTGACATGGACTTTCTTTTGGACACTGAGAAAGGGAGATGCACTAACGCAGGCTCTCGACATTCTTGATGCGCTCAGTGATGATGAACTAGGTGTCATGATCAAAGCAGTCACACCCATTCAAACTCATGTGTCCACATGAATGGGGCTCACTCGTCTTCTTCACGAGTATCTGTGGCCTGAAATTGTATCCACCAAGCATTCAGAAACAAGTTGGCTCCTCCTTGTTGAGCCCATACAAGTCATATTGGTCAAAGTCAACTACAGTCAAATTCAACTGTAGTCAAAGTAAAAAGGTCAAACTCAAACTGGTCAAAGTCAACAAAGTCAAGATCAAAGTCAATAGGTGCAAAGTCAAAGTGCTAAAGTGCAGGTGTCAAAGTGCACAGGTAGTGCACAATTAATTGTCCATAAAGGGTAAATTGGAGAAAGTGGGTTGCAGGTTGCAGAGGTATTTCTCTAATTTCCCTAAGGTTCAAAGTGTTTTTAAAGTGTTTTGGAAGGTTCAAGTGAACCCTCTCTTATGTGCAAAAGTCACGAACACTTAAAAGGAAAATGTGAAGGTATGTGAAGCGACAGCGTACGCAGAAGTGAAAGTATGCCCCCCCCAATTAAAATTTTTGTTTTAGTCTAAAGTCACTACAGGACAAAACAGGGAGTCGTTGGCTGCCACTTGTGAAGACAATCTTGGGACATCAAAGTGAGCACCAAGATACTCTTGCACTTAGGAGCGTACGTGAATCGACACTCAAATCAAGGCAAGTACCATTCTTGGACAATCCTAAGTGTAAGCAAGAGTGAGCATATCCTAAGTGGAACAAGAGAGAGAAGTGCAAGAGACACACAGTGTGCGACACAAAGAAGTGAAGTGCAAGGTGTGCATGCAGAGTGACCAAGGAAGTGTGCAGAGGAGTGCTAAGCTAGTCCCCCAAGGATCCCAAGGTCTCATTGAAGTGTGCGCGTGCCAACAGAAGGTATCCATCCCTCCCCCTTAGTGGAAGCTTGGTGCAAGGTGTGCACAAGTGTAGGCTTGGAGAAGGTGGAGGTTTGGTGCAGAGGAGGCCAGCAGCAACAAGTCTCTTGGGTATTTGGTATTTTGTAATTGAGCACTCTGTGGGATTTTGCACAGAAGCATCGGATTGCATTGTGTTTCACATTGTATTTGTCTTATTATAATCAATCGACAGAGGCTTCTAGTGTGTATCTTTCTTCTCGTCTTTCCCCTTTCTCCTACAAACACTCAAATCCCTTCTTGTCCAAGAATCCCCCAACAAAATTTGGCACGCCCGATGGGACTTCCAAGGAGATTTGAGCATAGGAGAAGACATATTGCAGTTGGAGAAGCACTATTCAAGTGTCGACAGTACTACTTGAGTGGAGTAAGAGATACATATTCTTATCAATTATCTCATACTAAGAGGGCTATGAGTAGCTCATGACCGCAACGCGGTCCCAAACATTGAGGGTCACGTGCAAGCAAACAAGAAGGAAGGCTGTTAGAAGATCCTCTAGTCCACTTTCATCAACTTCATCAGTAAGGAGCATGGCGGGATAGGTAGACTTGGAAACCTTACTCTCAAGATTAAATATAAAATTTCCTTCTTTCAAAGGCCTAGCTCAAGAAGATCCGGACGAGCATATTAGAAGATTTTTGGCACTATGCAAAACTAGAGGCTTAATGGGTAGGGAGGATGCCTTTTTGATACTCTTCCCTACCACATTAGAAGGATTAGCAGATAAATGGTTCAACCAGTTTGCTGAAAACCATTTTACAACTTGGGACCTAATGAAAGATGCATTCAAGAATCAATTTCAGCATGGAAATACTGTAGAGATCATCATAGAGGAATTAGAGAATCTGAGATTGGGTCCAGGTGAAAAGTTCCCAGAGTTTGTGACTAGGGCCAAGGCACTAATGGCTAAATTACCAGACCCACCACATGATTTTTTTGTTAAGAAATGGTTAGCTAAGCCACTTCCAGTGGCCACCCAATGCAAAATCAAGGAATTAGTGTTGCCTACAGCCTCCATAGAGGAATTCATCAACACAGCTACACGATTGGAGCAGATAAGGCAACAGTATGGAGCAACTTCTTCCCAACTACCATATTCTATAGAAATGGAGGATCCAGTAATCTAGTTAAGGAAGGAGCTGGAGGGCTTAAAATGATATAAGCCCCACAAAGAGGAGGAGAATGTTGTTACTCAGTTGAGAAGGGAGATTGAAGCATTAAAGCTCCAAAAGGAGGAGGAGGCCCAAGCAGAGGAATTGGCCCAACTGCGATAGGAGCTGCAGGAACTCAAAGGGGGTGGCATCAAGAGTGGACTTTGGTGTTCCATGTGCAGTAAGCAAGGGCATATAGTAAGTGAATGTCCTCTGTTAAGTGTGACTTGCCAAATATGCAGGAAAGTTGGCCATGAGGCCCGAGAATGCCAATCAAGAGGAATGTTTGCAACAACATATTGGACACAAGGAGGACCCCTACCACCAGCAAATGTGATGGCAGCTGCACCCAATCGAGGTAACACTTATAACCCTAGACAGAGGGATAACTTTGGAAATGGGCCAAGGAGGCCAATTATTTGTTTAAGTTCCATAATAGCCTGGTGGAAGTTTAACCTTAGGATGTTGTGAAATAATTTTTCAA
This sequence comes from Ceratopteris richardii, assembly GCA_020310875.1. NCBI lineage: Eukaryota > Viridiplantae > Streptophyta > Polypodiopsida > Polypodiales > Pteridaceae > Ceratopteris > Ceratopteris richardii. Next base: position 126,992,859 of record CM035423.1, on the reverse strand, counting down.
ATGTCTTTTAATTATTTATAACTATACCAAGTTATTTTTATTAAATTGTTTAGCTACTCGTTTCTTATTAACATTATGCATATAATATTCTTTACTCTTTTTAATGTTCTCATGAACCTCATGAAGTGTAAAAATATGATCTTGTGCAAACGAATCAGCCATAGAAATATCAATTTGATTGAGAGTCATGGGAGTGGAAATTTTTTTTACCATAAACAATTTCATATGGTGGATGTTGAGTAGCGGTATATGTGTCATTATATGCAAAATGTAGTGAAGGAATTTTCTCATCCCAATTACTTGGATTATTGAAAGAATAAACATAAGAAATCTAAAATAGTCTTGTTCGTAGCTTCACTTTTCCCATTACTTTTAGGATGAAATGCAGAGCTAAAGTCTATTTTAGAGCCTAAATTTTGAAATAATGCAACCCAAAAGTGATTACAAAAATCTCCATCTGAAACAATAACTTTTGGAAAACCATGATGTGGATAAATACATCTAATAAATAATTTAGTAGCTTGAAGTGTAGAAAGGGTCTTTTTACAAGGAATGAAATACGATTGTTTACTAAAACTATCAACAATTTTCCAAATCATATCATTATGAGATGAAGTTGTAGGAAGATAAATAATAAAATCCATAGAAATTTGTTCCCATGGTCCATTAGGTATGGGAAGTGGCATTAATAATCCAAATGCATTACCATGATGTCGTTTTACACATTGACACATAATGCAATGGGAAACATATTATGCAATATCCTTTTCCATATTTGACCAAAAGAAGAATTCTTTACACGTAGAAATAGTACTTTGTATGCCCTTATGACCCATATACGGTAGTTCATCCATCTCTTTCATAAAAAAAATCTTTGAAACTTTGTGTGATACATAACTTGTGTTGGAAATACAAGAATCCATTAAGAAAAGTGTAGTGATCCTCATTAGATGGTGTAGAATTATTGGGAGTAGTCCATGCTTGTGAAAAATACAAATTAGATGCATACGTAGGCATCATGTCATGAAATGAATGAATATGAACAACATAAATATTATTGATTGAAACAATATTTGTTTGTGGGGATGGGAAGCAACTAAAGGCATTATGTATGCTTTTCTAGGTTGATATTGAATTAAAGGTTGAAAACTTTTGTATGAATGAAGTCCATTGAAATCAATGGTTGATCTAATAAATGTTTAATAGCCTATTGGTCTATTTTGATTAGAACTTCAGAACCCATAAGGTAATGTTTCCAAATTTTTAAAGCATGCACAAAAGCTAAGAGTTGCTTACCATATGTCATATAATTCTAAGAGCTATCAAGAATTAAGTCTATACTATGATCAAGAGATCCCCTTGAAGGTGGTAGTTTAGAAGGAAAGGTAGCCATAAAGCAATCATGATAGGAAGCCATAAATGATTTATGTGTCTTAGGAAGTGTATGTGTATATTCAACTATATTATTGACAACAACAATACATGAATTGTAACCTTTCCCAAATGCATGTTGTCGCGTAGTTCGTGATAAGGAGGGGGAAGCTAGACAAGAAATCGTTAAGTACTTGCCTTTAAAGCATTGCATATGTTTCCATATAAACTCATGAATTCCCCATTTCATATAATGGAGGCAAGTGAGGTGTCTTAGGTATTGAAAGAAATAAAAGTTGGAAGTTTGGCTAACAATCCAATTCTTCACATTTGACACATGCTTCAACTTTTCACTATATCAAGCTTCCATAACATCATATAACGCTTGCTCATGTAAGTTTAAATACTAGGACTTGAAGACGAAGATGAAGAACCTTGACTCAGATGTTCAAAGTCATAGCAATAGAAATATGGTGGAAGAACCATATAATGAGGATCAGATAAGTTTTGATTCCAATGGAGATTTCGTGACACAATGAAACGTTGAATTAAAGAAATCTACTTAAATCTTTGGTGTAAGTTGCAAACAGAAAAACCTCGACTTGCTATTGGTCCACCCTAAGATAACATCTCACTAACGGCAATATAAGAATGAACACGATGAGTCGAGGGTTTCTTTGAAAGGAAGGGAAAAGAGCTAGTGAATCCACTTCAGAATTGACCGTAGTCACACGTGATTGGGAGAGAGAAAGGAGATCCTCTTACAAATCTTACAAAATTGTAAAGTATAACACACACACACACACACAACATTTTTCAAGTTGTGGCTTATCAAGTATGTTATATGCAAATGCAAATAACTCTACTTGGCAAAAAAACTGAACAGAGTCCAGCGTTTTAAGTGTATGTATGGATTTCTAAAACAGACATTGTTTTCACCGGAGGAAATGTCAAAATTCGCTTCAAGAAAGGCATTCGCTCCACCAAAAGAAGTCGCATTTATCCTGGTGGTTGGACCTCTCGCCTCTTGAGGCAGGGGCGAGGGTTCAACCCCTGTTGGCAGCACTTGTGAGGGACATGTAAAACTTGGAATGATGTATCATGTGGCTGATGTGCCACTGCATATTCTACCCTGCGGTAGTTGTGATCGTCGTTCAACCCAACTATGTAAACCCCTATTCTTGTGGGATAAGGGGCGTCCCATGGGTACTATACCCTTTCTTGTACAGTTGCAATTTCAAAGTTAAAGCCCGAGGGAGTAGGCCTCTGCCGAAGCTCCATTCGAAAAACAAAGAATCTATGTGCACGGAAGATTCATACATCTGATGGACAATACATCCATACTATATGCGCAAATATGTAAAGAAACGTTTTCATGCATCTCTATTGCATACACATATCATTTCTCCATACATCAGCACATACATTTACGTATGGTTACCCTTTAAGTATAAATTGACACATGACTCTATGCATACGTGAACTCACGCATTTATTTGTTTGCTTCCCGCATTTATGAATCAACAATATGTGCACACAAAATATTATACACACATGTGTAAACTCAGTTTTGTATATTCACACATGAACAAACACATGCAAGTGCACGAATACATGCATACATACTTTCATGGAAACATAAATTTCATCATCCGCGTATGTTCGTAAGCAACAACATACATTGGAGTACACATTTATGGTGCTATATATACATATAAGGAATTATCGTGCTTGAGGCTCTCGAGTTCGGCGCCCTTTCCAATTGTCTCAACAACGGCATCGTCAAATTTATACATAAAAAAGGGGAAAGTAACAAAATCGAAAACTAGAGACCTATCACAATGCTTCAAACTGGATATAAGATTCTTGCTAAAGTCATTGCCAATAGGATATCTTGTCATTTAAACCAGTGGCTCAGCAAAGACCAAAAAGGCTTCATTAAGGGAAGGTCAATATTGGAAGCCATCATTGATATCTTGGAAGGTCTGGACTATGCTGAAGAAATGAATCAGGACATTGTCTTTCTCAAGATCGACTTTGACAAAGCCTATGACAGATTGGAATGGGACTATATTTTACAATCGCTAAAAGACCTCGGGTGTAGTCGGAGATTCCTCAGGATGATCTCCACTCTCCTAGGCAATGCTTCGAACAAAGTCAATGTCAACGGACAACTTTCAAAGGCAATCAAATTGAAACAATCCATCAGACAAGGTTGCCCATTGGCCCCGCTGCTCTTTGCCATCAGCACTGAAGGACTAGGCTGACTTGTGGATCAACAGATGGAGCTTGGTCACATAAGAGGCATCACTTTGCCACATAATTCTGGGCAAATGACCATGAGGCCTTTTGTGGATGACACAAATGCCTTTGTTCATAATGATGATACCAGCTTGGAAACCTTTTGGTGTTGCCTCGACACGTTTTGTGAAGCCTCTAGATCGAGAATTAACCATACCAAGACTGCATTCAGGGCTATCAAAGGGAATCAACCCAATCTCCTCATTGTGCAAGGATGCCACAACATTCAATCAGGTCAGGTCATTCGTATTCTTGGTATCCCCTTGGGATTCGGTGCTACTCTAGAACAAAGGTGGGCTTGGGTCCTCACTAGATTTAATAATAAACTTAACTACTGGAGGGGTTTGCAAATCAATCTTGCTAGCCGGGCCATGGTGATCAACACGTTCCTCATATCCTCAATCATATACTTTCTCTATTGCTGGAGACCAAAGAATCAAGATTTAGCCAAATTAGAAAGTACTTGTAGGAACTTTCTTTGGACCGGGGACTATAAGAGGAGGGGGGTGCCTAAGACCAAATGGTCCATATGCATTAGCCGAAAGGAGAATGGAGGTCTGGGTATTATGGCCATTGGCAGCATGGCCAATAAACTTGCGACCAAATGGATGATTAAGGCGTGGTGCAATAGAGATTCCTCATGGGCCACATTAATTTTTAGAAACACAATGCAATTACTTTGGTAGGCTACCTTGGATGGAAAAACCTTGACATCCTCAGCGTCCTATTCTCTCCGATTCCGGTCTCACCCAAAGGATCAATCCTGGTTAGATCCTTGTGGATGAGTTGGAACACATTTAAACTGCACATCAGAATCAATGAAGATTGGAAGTGGGCTGCAGGTATAAGAGAAAACGACTCTATTTGGTTCTCGATCCAAGGCATGAGAAACGTGGAGCCTTGGAATGTCTTGAGTGCCAAGAGACTCTGGAATAAGGGATTCAAACAATGGAAGCACCTCTGGAAACAGGACAAGAATAGATGGGTGGACTTTGAGGACCTTGACCCTACTACTACGGTCACATACGAGGAATGGAATGTCTTACTGAACAGACGCCACACTTGGGACCGATCTAAAATCCGACTACTTATGGGATAGGACTCTCCGAATCCAATGGGCCTTAAATGGTATAACGTAGTCACCTCTCCAAGCTTCCATATGTCGAAGCTTGCACTGACATTCACATCAGTCTCAATAAGAAATGGTGTCTCAACTGGATGCGACTTCGATGGGATATGAAAGTTATGCCTATCTGGCATCCTCTCATTGAAAACAAAAAGTCGGTCCTCCTATGGCAAATCCTACACCATGGAATATGGAACAATGCAAAAGCTAACAAGATCTGTGGGGTTTCGCTCTGGTGCAAGAGATGTTGCCGTAGCAAAGAGGATCTTGGTAATCTATTCTTTGCTTGCCCTAAATCCCTTCGGTTATGGAGGGTCCTTGGTCGTTCTTTGGGACTCCAAGAACAAATCAATTGGAAGCAAGCCCTCATTGGTGAAGCGATCGATTGCTCTGCAGCGTTGTGGAATGTGATTAGGGGAGAGATCCTTTGGAAGATTTGGCAAGAAAGATGTGCTCAAAACTTTGGCAATACCCCCAAGGAGTGGTCGATCACGAAGTCCCTTTTCCTTCTCGGCAAAAAAATTGCTAATTGTAAGAAAACTCCCCCCTTCAGACATCACAAAGAGCTACAGTATGTCAACAATAAGCTTAAAACCAAGTGGGCTCCACACGATGGGGATGGGAGGTTTATCAACCTCCTCTATAACTCCATGTGAGCCTTGCATGTAAGCGTTGCAAGGCCTTACCCAAAGGCTATGGTAGATCATCGAAATGAAAACGAGTCATCAGAAATATATTAGTTGGAAGCCAGCTCTGTTGGGAGAAGCGAATGGTCGCGTTGTGACTCTCCAGAATGCTCGAAACTCTGGGCGTTTGAGTATTCACTATTCCTCCTTGGCAAAAGGATCGCTAATTGTAAGAAACCCCCCTTTTCTTTTTAGGAGTCATCAAGTTTTCCGTTTGATCAAGAACACACTTCACCCATGTGGGCCCTGCATGAGGGTGATGAGTGGGCGATTAACCCTATTCTTGTAAAGCCACCTACACTCTGTAAAAGCTTCCCCCGCTCTGTGGGATTTGGGGGATCCCATGGGCACTAGTCTCCTTCTTTTGTATTTTTCCTTTATTTAATTCAAGTCCGGGAGAGTAGGCTAAGGCCAAACTTCCTTTATTAAAAAAAAAATTACACATGGATGAAAATATGGGTACATATCAATGTTTTATGCAGGTATCATATACATATGAAGCTACCATCAATGGTCCAAGAATGTATGTATGCACACCAAATTTTTTGAGCATAAGAACACAGTGAAAGTCACAGTTCAATGTAAGAATCACCAAGCTAAGATGTTGTTGGTAGCATTTCACCTGAGTCGAATGATACTTGACTGTCGCACTCGTTATCATATTCGTGTAGTTTACATGGCTCGACTTCGATTATTGACCACAATGTTTTACTTAAGTATGACTAATTAATGTAAATGGTTGGAAGTCATGCGTTGTTGACAAAGAAATATCTTGATTGTTAAACTTAAAACTAATTGTGTGTGTATGATAATCGATGCATGGATTACAACAACGATGAAAATGCATGCCAAGTATAACGTCATAGGACTGCAAAGGAGCAATTAAGAATGTGCATTTATCTACATATGAACCTATACAAATTTGAACGTTATGCACTTGACTTCTAACATTATATCAATTTCCTTGTAGCCTCAACTTTATACACAGAGGGAAGTGGATGTAATTAGAGATCTTGCACTAGTTTATAAGAAATAAAATCATGTGAAGTACCATTATCATATAAAATATTAATTTATCATTAATACTACCTTGCATGCAAAGTAAAGAATGAATAGAAATTTCATTACCCAAGTTACTTAAAACTTTTTCCAATGCTTCTTTGGTCCACTCAAGTTGGGTGCCTTCATGAATCACCTCCATGTTGTGTACTTGAGCTCTGACAGGTTTCATATCATTAGTTCGCAACCTACTTTCATATGACCAAACTTACAATAATGTCAACAAGTGATATAGGGCCTCTTATATTGAGCATCCATCATTGTAGTTTGAAGGGTTGGAGGTTTTGTAGGGTATAAAGGGGTTTTCTTATGTCCAGTGAAAAATTGGATTGAGGAGGGTGCTGAAAAGTAGATCGGTGCTGAAAAGTACGAGAAGAAAAAGTAGTGAAAGGATAGTTGAAAAGAAAATTGGACTTGATTGGTTATTGTCGTTGACATGTTTGTTGTAAGCGAATGGACTTGGTGATGGACTGAAACTCCTTCTCATTAACATGTGCAAAAGATATCGCTTCATAGAGGGTCATAGGATATAGTGTGTTGAGCTTGGCCTAGACTTCCACCTCCAAACCATCTTCATATTTACGTTACAAGGTATCTTCAGGAACTGTTTCAAGCAAATGAATAAGTAGTCATCATTGCCAAAAACGTTCAGTGTAGGTGGACACAATATCTCCATCTTTCCATCCAAAACTTATCCATGATTGATGAGCATGTAAGTGGAACTAGGGAGGAAGGAGGGACTGCTTGATCTTTTCTTGAAATGCAATCCATGTGGTGGGGTGATCGATGCTATGTTGCAAAAAATTCCACTATAACTAGGTCTAACTCACCAAATAATTAGTAACAAATTTCATGCTTTCAAATTCAGAATATGATTCATCATAATAAAAGTCATCAAATTGGGATAGCCATGAAAGAATAAATTGCCCATCTTTTCGCCCATCGAATCGAGAAAATTGGAAATTTTTGGCACCAATCTTGGAATGCATGCCGTCTTCTTGAGCGGTGATAATGGCCTTCACCACCCTAACTAGCTTGTTGTCATCACTCTGCATTTATTGGAGTGCAACCTCACATTCTTTTATCTCATTCTAGGCATGTTGGCGTTCCTGCTGTAAAAGCTCCAATTGTTGCTTAATTGGTATGCTGGCTACGGGTGATATACCAAAATCCTTGGTATTATGGGTAGGGTTCATGGCCTTATATAGAATCAAAACATATTATTGGACCGGATGAGAATCGACAAACCGAAACAGATGTTGACTTGCAAATGGATATTGTGAATCATGAATGGATGTCGAGAAGTACACCTCCATAGATGTGCATAGGCTCTGATACCACTACTCATCGGATCTTGCAGATGCACATATGCAGAAATAGTACAGAAATGAAATCTCACAAAAGTAAAATCACATTAAAAACCTCAAGACATTAAAATCCATTTAATATTCAATTATTCCATAAAGTATAACAGATGCTAGTGTGCATATCACTAAGAACATTGACAGAGGATCTTGAAGAAGAGTTCTTATCCTTCCTTAGTAACCAAACCATGAGCTGCTCATTGGGATGTAGATGCCCTACAAGCGCATGCCGAGAAGTCTTGAAAGAGAGAATTGTGCGGACTATATGCTTAAGTGCAAAAGAAGAGAAGAGTTGTCGAGATTCCAGGATGATGCTGCAAGGAACTAAGAAGAATCGGAGAATTGGAGGATCATGACCATCTCCTTCTCATCAAGTTTACTATATCCAAGCAGCAATGTGAGAGCTATTTGGATGCATGCCTATGCTCATGAGTAATTGAGTATTTTTGCACTCTTTCTCAGAACAAACACATTCATTAAGCTTATGTTCATGAATTCACACACCTTTTGAAAACTCTGTGTATTACAGAGTTTGTAACATCGCTTATGGTTATGCTTTGTTGTCTCCATCCTAAGCTAAATAACGAGTTCAATAGGGTACGTTCGAGAGTTCACCTCTGATGGACCATAACTAAATCATGTCTATTCTCTTGTGATGTTGGCATCAGAATGTGTGATGAAGTGCTTTCAAATTGCACAGACCCATTCTGTATATGATATGCTTTGCAAATCACATGAATAATAGAAAGAACTTTGATGAAGAGAGACAACCAACATCGGGTTTCCTTTTGTTTTGATCAACACACGCTTTGGGTGCCAGTAGAGTAGCACCATAGCTGAGGGAGAACTGCACTCTAATAGGTCACAATTGAATGATGCTTAAGCTTTTGCTTGATGTGATTAAAGTCAATAGAGCTTGGAGATGATGCTGCTATTACCATAGATAACAGAGTGGCATTCTTGCTGAGCTTCTTTAATGTGATGCACGATATGATGTGGGTCCATTTTGGCCTTCAAATGTATTATCAGTATGATTGTTGCAAAAAGAAAAATCATCATTTTTCGCCAAACATATATATAGCTTTAGGTTCACCATTACAAATGCCTTAAAGTGTGCTACAAGTTGATCAAAGCTCAATTGGGTATTTTTTTTCAAAAGCTATTGAGGAAAATTTGGATGGTTCTAACTACCCATTATGGGCATACATGATGCGTCATGTATTGGATGATCTTCAATTCTTTGTTCTTGTTGCACTTCCTATTGCACCTACAATATAGAAGCTCTATTTAGATGACAGAGATGCACAACCACATGTATTGATGGCAATGCATGTGAAGTGTGTCACTATTCCTCACATTCTCGCATGTAGAATAGCTAAACATGTTTGAGATTGTCTTACCACACTATATCAAGGAAGAAATGAGACTTTTGTTGCTTAACTGTGAAAACAATAAGAGAGTCAGCATATGAATGAACGAGATTCAATGGATACTTTTGGGAAAAAGGTCAAGCATTTGAAAGAGAAATTTATTTCAACTTATGAAATCTTGCTAGATAGTTCATTTGTGCATATCAACCTTAATGGTATTCGAGATTCTTATTAGAGTTTTGCATCTACTCTTTTTCTAATGATGAAAGATTATCCAAACATCTTCACTTTGACGATTTACTCTCTGGTTTGTTTCACAAATATCAATGTAGAAAAACATGTCAACAATGTTTGTTTAACATTAAGCCTTTCTACCTAATCATAAGGAATAAAAAATAGAGCTCGTCTCTTAGTATTAAAAAATTTAATAATGCAGCACAATTAGGGAAAGAAGATAAAGATGATAACAAAACAAAAAAGAAAAAAAAAATTACAAGTACTTTTCTTAAAGTGGATGCAAAAGAGGCAAAGACAAAAGAGGCTCGAATGGTTGATGCAAAGGCCTCTATATCTAAGAAAGAGATCACTAACAACTTTGAGAATGAAGAATCAACATTTACTACAACTTGCAACTTTGACCCATCTTCTCATGAGTAGTGTATGTCTATAGTAGACTCTGATGTTGGGTATTCTAATGGTGGTGAAGCAAAACATACTGGACTTGGAATGATCATTTTTACTATTGCTAATGGTAGTGATTTCACATTAATGCATGCTTTATATATGCCACGAATCAAGAAAATTATTTGATCATTTCAGCACTAGCAAAAAAATGTTCGGTTGTTAAATTTGTTGATGAGATATGTAGAGATCATGATCTCTCGAATGGTGATGATATCATTGTTTCTTGAATTTCATGTCATAGTTTGTATTATCACATAAATTATGCAACATATGAGAATGATTTGGCATGTGTGGTCAATTATTCTCATGCTATTAAATATGCAAAACTTCAACAATATTCTTTGTTCATCTGAATTTTGCTAGTCTACTTCACTTGCAAAGATCGAAAATAGTGTCTTGTTTGCACAAACTTGAGGAACCTTTTGAGCCTATCAATTCGGGTTCTATTTAGGGTAAAGTGCAACGTTCTTCCTTCCCCAAACATGGTTCAGTTAGAGCTGCACTTAATGGTTATATTGTACATATGTAGATCCATGTTCATCTTTTGTGCTTTAAATTGGAAAAAGATGCATCCAAGTCAATTAATTTAGTGGCCATATTATTTTTATCTTTCATATATAGATTATAGATATTTATCATTAGGTAAAATCTTTTTTGTGAAGTAGTTTCCTTTTCATAAGGCTAGCACAACCTTCTGCATACCTCCTTTGTGTTCTTACAATCCAACATATAATTGTAAATGTCTTCTTCCAAATGCAGAATTGTGGACATTGCCATCTGACAGACATCATAATCATCATCATCATCAAAACCAATGGGCTTCTGTTGCCTCCGTCAAATCAAGACATGTGACATATATATGATTCTCTAACATGAAAGAATTAGATCTATTGAACTTTCAAATCACAAGGCTATCTTTTTCTTACAAAATTTTATCTTTCTTTTAGTGATTTGTACCACGACTCGACCAATGTGATGTTTATGAATCTTTTGATGCCATGATATTAAGAACATCTTGAGTAGAGTTGATATGCCAAATTGAATCTTCTTGCTCTAATTTTTGTTCAAAATGGATTCCTTAAAAAAAATTATAGGTGATCCTAAAAAGTCAAAAAAGAGTGGAAAATAACTATATGTTTTAGTTGCTTTAATAGTGTCAAAAGGCCATGTGAGGATATGAAAAGATCCATTATATGATTGACTATGAATCAATCATAAATGTTGGTGACATACTTCTATAAATAGAGTATTTGGTCATAAGAACGTATTTGTCACAACCACCAGGTTTTGAAAACCCTAATCATCCATCTTATGTTTGAAGACTTAAGAAAGCATTGTATGGATTGAAAAAAGCTCCTAGATCTTGGAAATACAGGTTGGTTACATACCTTCAAGATCAAGGGTACAAAGCTAGCAAGTCATATCCTTCTCTATCCATCAAAAGGGATCACAATGAGTTTATCTATTTATGTGTATATGTAGATGATATTATTGTGACAGGTGATGATCTAAATGGCATTCAAAGGATCAAGAGACACATGGAAGAGGAGTTCAAAATCAGTGACTTAGGTGAGCTCACATATTTCCTAGGTATGCAGATGATATACACAGATGAAGGAATGTATTTGACTAAGAGAAAATACATTCAAGATCTACTTCTCAAGTTCAAAATGGAGAACGCTAAACCTGTAGGTACACCTTTGGAGACGAATCATAAACTTAGTGTTTATGAAGGTGAGAAAATTTAAGACATTAAAGAGTATCAAAGCTTGTAGGTAGCTTGATATATGCTACTCATACAAGGGAAGACATCTCATATAGTGTCGGAGTGCTTAGTCAGTTCATGCACTCAGCGAGAAGACCACACATGGATGTAGATAAGATAGTAATTAAGTATCTCAAAGGTACAATCAATGAAGGTATATTCTATCCTTAATTTTTAGATTTGGATATCAAAATCTATTCAGATGCAGATTGGATAGGAGCTAAGGATGATAGGAGAAGTACTTCTGGTTACTTAGCATTTGCAGGTTCAAAGCTAGTGTCATTGAGTTCCAAGAAGCAACCAACAATTGCTTTATCCTCAACTAAAAAGAGTAAAGAGGTTTAACCATAGCAACTATAGAGGCAATATGGTTAAAAGCATTTTATACATATTTGGGACTTGTGAGTTCCAAACCTCATATATTTGGAGATAATGTAAGTTCCATGCATCTAGCAACAAACCCTATTTTCCTTGCAAGAACCAGACACATAGAGGTGCATTACCACTTCATCAAGGAGAAGCTAGTGGAAAAGGAGATTGACATTTCTTTTGTTCCTACTAAAAAGCAAGTAGCAGATATGATGATGAAGGCACTTGATGGAATAAAGCTTTGTAAATTCAAAGCTATGGTAGGTATTCAACCTATTAGAGAATAAAGACTCAAGCATAGTTTAGCTTGAGGGGGAGCTATTGGAACATCAAGCTTACACTATGCTTGAGGTGGATTTGATCTACATCAAAAGCAATCGCTCGGATTATATTGAAAGAATATTTGTTGGAGAGTTCTTCTACCTATGCTCATTTATTGTATTTTTTTGAGAGATTTTTGATGGTTCATTTACCATTGTAAAAGCCTAGGGCTTTATACATGTAAAAGTAGAAAACGAGAGCCCAAATTCCACGAATTTGAGGTGGTTGAGTCACATTTAATCAATCAATCAATCAGCTAAAAGTAGATCAAACTAGATCCTCACTTTTCCTAGATTGTAGGAAAGTGAATTGATTCCCTCCAAAAACTATTCCCACCTTCCTTTGAATTCAAAATCCACTTGTTGAAGTTGTGAAGAACTTCTAGAGTCTATATAATGACTTCAAGTCACTTGTACAATACATGGAAGCAATATACATACACTTGTGACCATCATTGTCTTGCTCCTTCATTTTTCTGCATCATCTTCTATGCCAATAGTAAGTTTGTAGAGGCTGCTCCTCTCTGTACAGAGCTCCAAATTGGATCAAAGATATCACCTTAGAAAGGTATTAGTGTCTAGTTTATATTTATAGATTTTCAAAGGATTTAGTTCATTAGATTGGGAGAAACCTTAGTTTTTCTGTCTTAGGATCAATCTTTGTGTATTCTTTAAAAATAGGAGGTACCACCATTGAGTCTCTGACTCATTCCAAAAGCATATTTTGTTTATTTCTTGTACTCTTGTGCATTTTATACACTCAAAACTATTTGTATCACCCCCATAAAAGGATTTTTTCATATTGTAATCATGTTGGTCTCTATGAGCATTTGAAGTTCATTGTCTCTTCCATAAATAGTGAGTTTTTTGAGCTAGTCGATCCATGAACCTATCTGTTTTGTATCAACTCCTTCCCCTTGATGATCTAAAGTACATAGTGCATTTTATTGCACGTATCACATGCCAATAAGGTCTATTTGAGTCTCCATAAGCTCAAGGGCTGGTCTTGTGCCAATTGGCTGGACCAAACTTTCTTGCTTCACAACTCACTTTTCTACCTCCTACAAGCTTCTCCAAGTTCTTTCATAAGTTGGATGAAATGGACAGGTCTACCATTTGATTGCACCTTGCAGATAATGTTTACTTTACAGTATTGGAAAGTGTAGAGGAGCTTCGGAAGAAGTTATGCAATACATATGAAAAAGAAACGGAATAAAATAAAGTGCATCTAATGAGAAAGTTATATGAACTTCGCATGAAGGACATAGATAGTGTTGCTATTCATCTAAATGATCTTGATGCTATATTCTCCTACTTATAGGCTCAAAAAATGGAGATGGATAATGAAATGAAAGCAGTCTTGTTGTTATGCACCTTGACATCATCATGGGATACGTTTTGCATAGCTATTAGCAATAGTGCACATGGTGGTAAATTGGTCTACGATGAAATATGTGGATCACTCTTGAGTGAGGAGATTTGTAGAAAATCTATGGTTGGCACTCAGAGTGGAGATGCATATGATTTTTATGATCTTACCAAGGAAAGAATCAACAACATGGCAGGAGCTAGAACAAGGAAAAGAAAGTTCAATGGAATAAGAATAGAAGTAAATCAAGGAAGCCGGATATCTAATGCCATTATTTTCATAAGAAATGAAACATGGAGAAAGACTGCTATGCATTAAAGAATGCTAAAGGTAAAGGGTAGAATGTTTATGGGCATGTTAAACAATTACTTGCACCATCTACTTCAACCGTGAAGATTGAAGAAATCAATCCTATTTTTGATGATGCTAATCTATTGACACTTGAAAGTACTATGCCTACTAAGGCTCCTATGGCTGATTCTCTTTCCCACATGTGGTTGCTAGATTCTAGTGCTTCTTTCCATGTGACACCATATAGAGAATGGTTCTCTACTTATGTAACAAACTCTCTTGGTACTTTGAGACTTGGTAACTCTTACCAATGTGATGTTGTTGGGACTGGAGATGTAGTTATGCAATTTATTGATGGTTCAAAATTTACTATGCATTATGTATGCCATGTACCTCAGTTATCCCATAGTTTGATGGGGTTGGTCAACTTTATGACCTTGGTTACAAGGTGGTCTTCTATGTTCAATTCTTTTGCATATCAAAGGGCAACATGGTTATTACAAAAGGAAGCAAAGTTGGTTCACTTCATCCTTTATTTGTATCATAGAAAGAACACTTGTTAGCTATTACTGAACAACCTATGGCTTGTATTTGGCATGGCCATTTGGGCCACATATCTTTCTCATTCTGGCTACTTACCAGTGTTATCTTTCTTTGATTTTTCCTTTTCTGAGCATTGTTAATATGGAAAGAAAACTAAGAATGTGCATAAAATGCACATTGACTCTTCAATTCTACCTTTAAATTGCATTCATACAGATGTATGTGGTACAATGCCCACAAGTTGATTAGGTGGTTCTCTTTACTTTGTCACTTTCATAGATGATGCTATTAGAAAAGTTGGTATATCCTATCAAATCAAACCATGAGGTATTCCCTACCTTCAGAAAATGGATTGCTTTAGTTGAGACTGAAAAAGGAACTAAGATCAAAGCTTTACATTTAGATAATGGGTCTGAGTATACCTCACATGAATTCAGCCTTTTTTGTCATTGGGATTTATTAAATACCCAGTTCCAATGAACACCATGTGTGAATTTTACTTGCTAATGTGGTGATAACAAATTTCATCCTCGATGTTGCATGTAGACAAGCCTTAGGCACCCATATTTGTCTAGCATTGGGGTCAACCTTCATCGATCACTTCAATATCCTAGAAATTATTCACTGAGGTTGGCTTCTACTCCAAATTGGATGTGTGAGCATCAATTTTACTTTCTTGGGGTCTATCTTTACGCAGCCGCCCTGAAAAATAGGGGGTGTTGGTACAAGTCAAGCCTTCACATTTGGCTTGGACATCTACTTTGAAGACTCTACATGAAGCAAGGAGCATAGGAACACTAGCTTATGAGTTATTACCTTTTTACCCATTGTAAAAGTCTATATGACTTGGCACATTATGCAATCACGCCTAATTGATTGAAAGTCGCGGAAAAGGTTGTTGATTGATTGAGAGAATATCTCAATCAACTTTTTTAGGTGAAAGATTTTAGGAGATTGATTTGAATTCTAATTCAAGCTCTCACTCAACTCCTATAAAAACTACAAATCAAAAGTCGCAGTTGTTCTTCACTCATCCCGAGGCGTTACTGTATCAATCATTGAGTGTGTGAGGTCTACTCTATAGCCTACACCTCTGAGTACCATTGAGCTATGTTTATCATGCCAATGGGAATGTACATTTACATGATCTAATACAAATATTTACATTCATCATCTCTGTTATTCTCTGAGTGTACCACTTCAACTACTGTCAACTTCAAAGAGACATATCTCAGTGCCTACTGAACCAAATCAAGTGATTCAAAGCTTGATAGATTCAGCTCAAAGCATACCACAAGCATACATAGTTTGAAGCAACTTGGTTCAGCCAATTTCAAGAAATTGTGGTCGAAGTGCTCACTGTTGCAGTTCTTACAGTAAACGAGTATCCGATAGAAGAACAAAGTAGATCTCGCAGAGTAATGCGAAGCTTTGTATGAGAGATAGCTCACTATATAGCTAGACATCTCTACTTTTAGTTGATCAATCTTTCCGGTGAAAAAGATATCTACACACAGTACAAAGTCTGACCGGAAAGAGGTTGTCTGAACTAGAGGAGTTTTTTCTTAAACTTCAGAAAGTGTTCAGTAAGTTAAGAAAGTTCACGCGTCACTTCCTTACTTCATGTATGTTCACTTGAAGTAATTATAAACAGAATTGAAGTTCATTCCGGTACGATTACGGTGTCAGTCCAGTGGTAGTCCGGTGAAATTTCGGTGAAATTTTTCCAGTAAAGTTAGAGCACAGTCTTATATGTTGAGCACTAGACTTTGCTAAGCTATTGATTGATTACAGAGAATTTCTGAATCACTCTAACTTAGTTCTTCTTGGCGTGGCGGTTTCCGCAAGGCTCAGTCTTCGTCGCGTCATCAAGGAGTAGAATCGGAGAAAAGGATCAAAGAGGGCTGGTGCAAAGTAGGATTAGCAGTACCAACTCAATCTTCTGAGTGCATCCAACCATCTCTCCCAACAGTGGTATCAGAGCAAATAAGGTAACATGGGAGATGGTTTTCCTTCATTCATTGACAAATTGGACAGGAACAATTACCAAGCCTGGTCTCTAAGGATGAAGACCTATCTACAAGGAAGAAGCTTATTTGGATTCATATCAGGAGATGAGGAATTGCCCTCATTCAAAGCTAGAGGCCTACCCACCAAAGATGAACAAGAAAGGCTCAACACATGGTGTGCAAAAGATGCTTTGGCAAGGTCTTATCTTCTTAACTCTATATGTGATTTCCTTTTACCTCACATAAGGAATTGCAAGACTTCCCAAGAGACTTGGGAAACCTTGTCAACATATTTTTCATCAAGTACAAGGGCCAAAAAGAATCAACTATGGATTGAATTCACTACTCTTAGGAAGCAATCAAAGCAATCAGTTTCAGATTTTGTCACTAGGGTCAAAGACATTGCAGACCAACTGGCAAGTATTGGAGAGGAGATTGAAGAGGAACAAATAGTAAGGTAGGTAATCAATGGACTAAAGGCTGATGAAAAATGGGAGAGCTTTACCATAGCAATGGACCTATACATGGACATACATGCTCCTGATCTAACAACCCTGATTGGTCAACTCTTCACACATGAAGCAAAGCTTACAAAGAATGGAGAACAATCAAAAGGTAACAACCCCTCTGCTCTATACACTGATAAGAAGGTTAAAGATAAAGGTAAAAGTAAGAAGGTTGATGAAGAAAGCTCTACCTCCCAAGCAAACTATGCAGGGAGAGGTAGATCTTCAAGAGGTAGAGGCAGAGGAAGTAAGCAAGGTAGGGGGAGACCCTACAACTCATCACCATGCAACATTTGTGGATTGTCTAACCATACCACAGATGAGTGCTACAGAAATTATAAGAATCAGAGAGGAAGAGGCTATCAAAGAGGTGGATACTCTCAAGGTAGAGGCATATTCAACCAACACAAAGGCTACAATGGATACAACAATCAGTACAACAACAATTACAACCACAACCACAATAGTAACTACCAAGGTGGATTCAGAAATAGAAGGGACTACAACAACTACACAGAGGAACAAGATGACTCCCTATTGATCATGAATATGACCTCCAAGGAAGGTACAGATGATGATAATTTATTTTATATTGATTCAGGGTGTTCTAACCATGTAGCTGGTAATGTGGCACTACTCTCTGATTTGGAAGAACCCAAGGGCAAACATCAGGTACAGACAGGTGATGATACTAAGCATTATGTTGTAAAGGTTGGTAATGTAAAGACCAGTGATGGTAATCAGAACTTATTGAGCATAGTACTTTATGTTCCAACTATTACCAAGAATCTAATGAGTGTTGGTCAGATTGTGGAGAAAGGTTTACAGGTCAGGTTCAATCAACATGGAGCATATGTGGAGGACCCAAGACATGGATTCAGAAGAATAGCCAAGGGAGAAAAATCAGGTAGATTATTTACTTTTGAGCTTGAAGACACCAAAAACATTGCTTTATACAATTACAAGGATCAAACACTTTCAGAATTAGAAATATGGCACAAGAGGTTAGGTCACATTGGTGAAAGGACCTTAAAGCAAATGTGCAGGGATCAATGTGTGCTTGGGATACCTAATGTATCCAAGCAACACATGATATACAAGTGTGGAGCTTGTCAGTTTGGTAAGTCACACAGATTGCCCTATTCAAAGAAAGGTTTTATGCATGGAGACTACCTTGACTTAGTGCACACAGATGTTTGGGGACCTAGCAAGGACCCTTCCATTTCAGGATCAAGGTATTATGTGTCCTTCATTGATGACTATAGCAGATGGACTGTGTTATACTTTATGAAGCATAAGAATGAAGTGTTTAATTGTTTCAAGAAGTATCTTGCACTGGTTGAAAACCAAACAGGAAGAAACTTGAAAAGGCTAAGGTCAGATGGAGGAGGAGAATACTTCTCAAATGAGTTTGAAGACTTCTTGCAGGAAAGAGGCATCAAGAGGGAGATAACCACAAGGTACTCACCTGAACAAAACGGGGTAGCTGAAAGAAGAAATAGACTCATTGTAGAAACAGCAAGGTCTATGCTTAATGAAAAGAAGTTGCCAAATTATCTTTGGGTAGAGAGTGTATCTACTGCCACATATCTCATTAACAGGTTGCCATCAAAGACACTTGATGGAATGACACCTTATGAAGCTTGGCATGGTAAGAGACCATCTTTGGATCATTGCAAAATCTTTGGTTGTATTGCATATGTGCATATTCCTTCACAGGTAAGGGGAAAGGTAGACCCTAAAGCTGAAAAATGTATCTTCATTGGTTATGGCTTGAACCAGAAAGGGTACAGATTCTACAACCCCTCAAACAAAGGTTTCAAGGTAAGCAGAGATGTCATCTTTGATGAGAATGACTCATGGTATGAGAATGAATGCAGGAAGGTTAGTCTACCTTATGACATGGAAGAAGACTTCCCAAAGCTCACCAAGGAGGAACCAATCCAGAAAGAAGACTCAAGCTCAGATGATGATGATACAATTAACCTTGAGGAATTCAAGGCATGGAAGTCCAAAGGAAAGATGAAGATGAAGAAGCTAGAGGATATACCAGAATCCTCAACTCAAGCAATGAGGAGATCTCAGAGAGAAAGTAAGAAGCCTATCAGATATGGGTATGACACTTCTCTTGTAACTAAGCATTTTGTATATCTTGCAAAGGACTTATTAAATGAAGAACCAGGTTCATATGAGGAGGCAATCACCAAAGCAGAATGGAAAGAAGCTATGGATGAAGAAATAGAAGCTCTCAAGGAGAGTGACACTTGGGACTTGGTACCCAAGAAGGATTCTATGAAGGTGATATGATCCAGATGGATCTACAAACTAAAGAGAAACTCTGATGGAACAATCAACAGGTACAAAGCTAGGTTGGTAGCCAAGGGTTTTGCACAAACCCAAGGCATTGATTATGAGGAGACATTTTCTCCTGTGGCAAAGATGCCAACAATCAGAGTATTGGTGAGTGTAGCTGCATCCAAGAATTGGAACATGTATCAATTAGATGTCAAGAATGCTTTCTTGAATGGATGGATATATGAAGAAGTCTACATGTCACAACCACCTGGCTATGAAGATCCCAAGAAGGTAAATTATGTTTGTAAATTGAAGAAGGCTCTATATGGATTGAAGCAGGCACCTAGAGCATGGAATTACAGGTTGACAACATATCTCCAAGACCAAGGATTTGTGATGAGTAAAGCAGACACTTCTCTATTTATAAAGAGGAGTAGTACAGAGGTAATCTACTTGTGTGTTTATGTTGATGACATCATCATTACAGGCAATGATGTCAGTGGGATTAGACACATCAAAGGACAGATGATGAAGGAATTCAAGATCAATGACCTTGGATTATTGAAGTACTTCTTAGGTCTTGAGTTAGTCTACACTAATTCAGGTATATATATCACTCAAAAGAAGTATGTACAAGATATGGTCAAGAAATTTAATTTGCAGGAAGCTAAAATCTCAATCACTCCAATGGAGGTTAATCTAAAGCTAAGTGCTCATGAAGGGGATGAAGTCCAAGACATTACAGGATATCAAAGTATGGTAGGTAGTCTGAATTATGCTACCTTGACTAGAATTGACATAGCATATGGTGTAAGTGTGCTAAGCCAATTCATGCACAAACCAAGGGTACCTCACCTAGAAGCAGCAAAGAAGATCTTGAAGTATCTAAAGGGAACTCAGAACCATGGTTTGTATCTTCCTTATACATCAGATATTGATATTAAAGTATATTCAGATGCAGATTGGGCAGGATGCAAGGATGATAGGAGAAGCACATCAGGATACATATGTTTTGCAGGTGATAAACCTATTTCTTGGTCAGCCAAGAAACAGCCAAGACTCTACATGAAGCAAGGAGCATAGGAACACTAGCTTATGAGTTATTACCTTTTTACCCATTGTAAAAGTCTATATGACTTGGCGCATTATGCAATCACGCCTAATTGATTGAAAGTCACGGAAAAGGTTGTTGATTGATTGAGAGAATATCTCAATCAACTTTTTTAGGTGAAAGATTTTAGGAGATTGATTTGAATTCTAAGTCAAGCTCTCACTCAACTCCTATAAAAACTACAAATCAAAAGTCGTAGTTGTTCTTCACTCATCCCGAGGCATTACTGTATCAATCATTGAGTATGTGAGGTCTACTCTATAGCCTACACCTCTGAGTACCATTGAGCTATGTTTATCATGCCAATGGGAATGTACATTTACATGATCTAATACAAATATTTACATTCATCATCTCTGTTATTCTCTGAGTGTACCACTTCAACTACTGTCAACTTCAAAGAGACATATCTCAGTGCCTACTGAACCAAATCAAGTGATTCAAAGCTTGATAGATTTAGCTCAAAGCATACCACAAGCATACAAAGTTTGAAGCAACTTGGTTCAGCAAATTTCAAGAAATCGTGGTCAAAGTGCTCACTGTTGCAGTTCTTACAGTAAACGAGTAATTTCCGGTAGAAGAACGAAGTAGATCTCGCAGAGTAATGCGAAGCTTTGTATGAGAGATAGCTCACTCTATAGCTAGACATCTCTACTTTTAGTTGATCAATCTTTCCGGTGAAAAAGATATCTACACACAGTACAAAGTCTGACCGGAAAGAGGCTGTCTGAACTAGAGGAGTTTTTTCTTAAACTTCAAAAAGAGTTCAGTAAGTTGAGAAAGTTCACGCGTCACTTCCTTACTTCATGTATGTTCACTTGAAGTAATTATAAACAAAATTGAAGTTCATTCCGGTACAATTCCGGTACGATTACGGTGTCAGTCCAGTGGCAGTCCGGTGAAATTTTTCCAGTAAAGTTAGAGCAGAGTCTTATATGTTGAGCGCTAGACTTTGCTAAGCTATTGATTGATTACAGAGAATTTCTGAATCACTCTAACTTAGTTCTTCTTGGCATGGCGGTTTCCGCAAGGCTCAGTCTTCGTCGCGTCATCAAGGAGTAGAATCAGAGAAAAGGATCAAAGAGGGCTGGTGCAAAGCAGGATTAGCAGTACCAACTCAATCTTTTGAGTGCATCGAACCATCTCTCCCAACAGGGGGTACCTCTAATGAGTTTTAAGTTCATTCCAAAATCATATCTTGCTTATTACTTGTACTCTTGTGCATTTTAGACACTCAACCCTATGTGTATCATTCCTTCAAAAGGAATTGTTTCAATTGTAATCATGCTCGCGTGTATGAGCATTTGAAGTTGATCATTTGATCCAAAGATAACAAGTTTTTGTAGCTAGTCAATGTGCAAACCTATCTATTTTGTATCAACACTTTCTTCTTGATGATCCAAAGTATGTAGTTGATTTTATTGCACTAATCACATGCATATAAGGTCTATTTGACTCTCCATAGGTTCAAGGGTTGGTCATGTGCTCATTAGCTGGGCCAAAATTCATCACTTTGCAACTCACTTTTCTATCTCCTACAAGCTTCTCCAAGTTCTCTCAGTGGTATTAGAGCTAGATCAAGATGGGTGATGGCTTTCCCTCAATGATTGAGAATCTTGAAAGACACAACTATGCGGCTTGGCAAATCAAAATGGAGGCCTATTGTGCCTTCTCCAAGATCCAAAGGAGGACCTACACAAGACGAGACAAATAAGCTCACACTTTCATGTGTAAGGGATGCTCAAGCAAGGTCATACATACTAAACTCTATCTTTGATGTTTTTATTACCACATATTAGAGGGTGCAAGACATCTTAAGAGACTTGGGATGCCCTAGAGAATTTCTTTTCTGTTGGCACAAAGGCAAGGAAGAACCATCTTTTGAGTTCAACCAAATGAAGAAGACACCTAAATAAGCTATCAGAGAGCTTGTTACCAAGGTTAAGGATGTTGCAAATTAGTTAGCATCCATTGGAGAGCTGATTGAAGAAGAGCCCATCATGAGGGAGATTCTAAATGGAATTAGAAGTGATACGCAATGGAAATCCTTCAATAGGGCTTATGATCTCATCATGGATGTACAAACCCTAGATTTCAACATATTCCTTGGACAACGCTTCAACAAAGAGGCCAATAATAAATGAAGGAAGGTAACTCTTATCAAGGTAATATTACAAGTGAACTTTGTGCAGATAAGAGAGATAAGAAGCATAAAGGCAAGAAGAAGGAAGATGATGAAGAGGAGACTTCCCAAGCCAAATTCTCAAGCAAGAGAAATCGGAAAGGGAAGAAGAAAGGAAAAAAGCATGAAAAAAAGGCCAGAATGTTCAACCTTGTGCCTTCTATGATAAGAACAACCACACCACTTAGAATTGATGGTTCAATGGGAAGGCCCGCAAAGGAAGTGGAAGAGCTGGGTACAGAAGCAACAGAGGTAGAGGTGGACACAACTTCAACAATAACAATAGAGGCCATAACAGAAGGGAATACAAAAATTATTCGAAAGATCAACAACATGAAGACTCATTGCTTTTGGTGAATGTAAGCCATAAGAAAGGTAAATAAGTGTTGCTCTAGCACAATGGTGAGAACCACGTTAAGAAGCTCCACCTCCTTAATGTCAATCTGCGGAAGAGATAGGAGTGATATGAAGATCGTGAATGAGAGATGAAGTGAGAGTGAAGGTGAGAAGCATAGAGATGCACACATACATACACACACACTACGGAGAGACAAGCCAGACACAATGGAAGGTGAGAAATCAACTCTATTACTCAAGAACACTCTTACAAGCTCAAAATAGCTCTAAGCTCTTCTCTACTCAAACAAGCTAACACTAAGTAACCTCAAAAATGAGCTCTCTAGCTCTTTTTATAGATTCTAGACTAGTTTTGACCGGTTTCACATCTAGTGACCGGCATAGTTAAAAAATAGGTCCTAGATGCTATTTGAAAGGGTAAACGGTGTCTAAAAATAACCAAAATTGGTATGCTCATTCTACCTAAGCTCCTCAAGCTCGAGGACTCCTCGGCTTGCACAAAATGGAGCTATGGATTACAAAAAGGGTTTTTCGATGTTACATATGTTACAATTAGTGATGAAAATCACTCTTGGAGGTTTTTTTGAAGAATATTTATAAAACATAATCTTTGAAAAATTGATTCGACTGGCTCCCTGCTCCGTCTTTACATGCTTCCGCGTCTTCTATGCCTCTGGCTACTGCCAACACCCCCCTCCCTCTCGTTCTGTCATCCTCGATAGAACCTTGTTGTGAGGTCCGTCGGATGTAGTTCTGTAGGAGGTCCTGAGCGAGGGTGTGCTCTGATATGGGTATGCCTCGGGCCAGATCTGCCTCGAGTTTCTCCCAATCAATTGGCTGGGGTTCATCTGATGGCGAAAGTCGATAATGTGTTGAATAGACCAGCTGTTCATAGGCAAATAATTGCAATAAATGTGTAGGCCTGCTGATGAACACTTTTGAGTGGTATTCCCAGAATCCGGTTGTGAACATCTCTTCGAAAGTCTACTTGTAGAACGCCGGTAGGTATTTAATTCTGCAATGCCAGGCATAACACACCCGTAGCGATGGTGTTGTACTCATATCATATGCAAGATCTAGATTGCCATGCTCGAAGCCCGGGGTGTTTACATGAGGTGCCTTTACACGACGGAAGACTTTAGAAACCATCTGCATCATGTCAAATATCTTGACAGTCATGTGCGCTGCTATATCGTCCATGTGTTTCAAGCGAGGGAGCCAGTGACGAATCGTGGCCATCATGTATCCCACTGTTGGTAGTTCTATGGGTGGCTTGAAATATGGGTAATTTAACCAATCCTGGCACTGCTTGTTGTTCTGTACTTTAATAGCAAATACTGTCCAAGAGCGGCAACGTGGCACTGGTCCCCAACATGGGTTGTATTTTAAATGTAGTGGTGCCTTTACCCAAGTACTCATCATCTCAGGATATTCTTGTAAAAGATCTTTACGCCACTCTGGTTGATAAATCTCGCCTTGTTGCGCATCCAGTGGCAAATAATCAGGCTCAAACTGAGTAGCGTGAGATGGTTTCTTGTCTGTTTCTTTCTCTATGGCCAACTGATACTCGGCCATTAGCATAAAATACGGTTTGTACTGTAGCTCATGCCCTGATATGTATCTACGAGGGGCCAAATGAGCGAAGTAGAGCGACTGTAAAATTCTTTCCTCAATCATTGCCATTGCGTGCAGCTACACCTCTACTCGTGCTGAGTGGGTGGTTCCAAGCTCTTCAATTGTCTTCATCCATGCGGGGGTTGGAAGTTCATAAGTCATCTGGCCTTCAGCTATGAGGTGTCCGCCTGGGATGGGTCGGGGTTCGTACGCTTCTTCAAAAGTTTCTTCCACCGGAATAGTTACATTTTCTTCATCAGTTGGGAGCTCTGGTGGGGAATCTGGCCTTGGTGGTGCTTCATATATAGCTATCCACGTTTCAAGAGTAGATACCTAGGCCCGTAATGCATTGACTTCCTCTAAGATGTCAGGAGAAGGGTCCGCAGGAGCTGGTAGTCCTTGTGTTGCAGGTGCTCTGAGCTGGAGTAGCTTATGATCTTCTTTTAGCTTCTAATATTCTTCGTTCATTCGATCGTATTCATCGAGCAGTCTGATGTGATCATCGAGCAACATCTTCATGGATTCGGAGGGCACTGCTTTGAGCCGGCTAGGACTTAATGGTTGGTCTGGATGATTGAGAGCAGCTTCTAAATTTTCTCTGTTCTACTCTTGTAGCCGCTGGTTCTCTTCCTTTGCTGCTGCTAGATGTCTTCTTAGTAAGCCCATGTTCCGTGTAAGTGTTGCATTGCGAACTATCTGGGCCCTTAACAAATTCTCAAGATCAACCGTGGCTTCTTTGGTCTTTTCTTCACTCTCTAATTCCAATTTGTGGTATGCCTCACGTAATTCTTGGTACCGAGTATTCAATGAGGCATTCTCTATCGACAATGAATT
Source organism: Ceratopteris richardii (assembly GCA_020310875.1). Lineage (NCBI taxonomy): Eukaryota > Viridiplantae > Streptophyta > Polypodiopsida > Polypodiales > Pteridaceae > Ceratopteris > Ceratopteris richardii. The sequence goes on along the minus strand of CM035423.1, from coordinate 126,967,333 downwards.
AAGCTACGACTGTAAGTCATTGGTTGTCCCCTGCAGCTGCTGATAATTATTTCCAAGAGATGTGAACTCATCTCTTACTTGCGTCATACAGGTGAGCATTTGTCTAAATGCATTATCTATAGTGGGTGATATTGATTAATGGTGTGCTAAGCGAAGATGCAGTAGGTGTAGATGCAAAAGGAATGGGGAATGGGGGTGGGAAAGTCGATGTTGTGGTGATTGCGGAAAATTGTGGTGTGCTTAAATATTGTGGTGCCACAAATGAAGTGAGTGGAGGTGCAGTGGGTGGTGATATATCCATATCACTGGATGTGGTGTCGAGTGCGGTAACCGTGAATAGTGGTGTGATCGTGGGTAAGTGTGTGGGTGTAAATACAGGATTTACAAAGGTTGAGGAGTAATTTATAGAGGGGTTGTCTTGGGCGGCTTGGTGGAACGGGGAGAGAGGAGTTACGATGGGTCAGGGAGGTGAGACTGGAGAGAAGGTTAATGGAGGTGGGAATGGGAAAAGGGGTCTGGGAGGTGTGGGAAAGGATGGAAAAGATGGATGGAGAAATGGGTTGGATAGAAAGGTGGATGTGTTAGGGGGTAGACTAGGTTGAGTGGGTGCGAGAATTGTGGGATGAATGGGTGTAAGAACGACTTTTGCTACTCCACCGGAGAAGGAGGATGTTGTTCTGGGAGAAGGAGGGTGTATGGGGGAGACTCGATGGACGGGAGGTGAAGGGGGAGCAGTTGGGGTGACAGGTACTTCGGTAACTGTGGAGGTATGTACAGTGGTAGCACGGGGTGGGGAATCTACGAGGATGGCTTCTTCTGCAAAAGAGCCTTCAGGGACGAGACGTGCTTCCCTGGCCTATTCTGAAGACTGACCACCGGTGGGTACCCGAATGTATTCACCTGGTTTGGTTAGTAGGCGGATTCTGCAAGGATCATACTGCGGTAGCCGTTTTCTCTACAAATATCTTAAGGCTTCAGTGGGTCCAACTGATTTGACAAGCTCTCTGAAACCTCTGATGTACACTTCTTCGAACCCTTCTTACGCACCCAAACCTTTTCCATAGTACGGTATAACTTTTTGATGGCCAGTGTATAGGCCGCTGCTTCGAATGTTTCTTCTTCGTGTGTGCTTGTGTCACCTTGGGTGTCGGTTTGTTGTCCTTGTTCGTCTGTTTGCACCTATTCTTGGGATTCGTGAGTTCCGTGACTGGCTTTGTCATCGCCTTCATCTTCGTCGGTTTTCTGTTCTTTCTCCCTCAGAACTAGTCACTACTTGTCCTTGTGGTTGATCTCGCGGTGTGGTAGGGTAGCTGGGCCTTTCATATTCCTGAGAGAAGATCTGGCCTTCTGAAAACTGAAATTCATTTGAAAATACATCCTGCATCTCAAAATCAAATGTGGTGTCTGCTTGTTCTGCTTCTAAATGGGGTATTGGAAAAGAGAAGGCTTCCGCACCAATAGTGGTGGGAACTTCTGTTGTAGTGGTGGTAGGTCCTGGGACTATGGCTGCTTGAGTAGTGACTATGCTGGTAGTGCCCTCCGTTGTAACGGGTCTTGATAACCTTATGCGAATGGGTTGTACAGGGGGTTCAGTAGGAGACTGTTCTGGAGAGGGTTGTGGTGAGGGTGATTCTGGCACCTGAAGGAAGGGGATAGTTCCTCTCATTCGCTTTCCTGCTCTTCCTTTGCTAGGCTTCCTAGCTTTCTTAGTGGTTCCTTTAAATGCTTTCAGCTCCTCGCTTGTCAATGCACGTTCGATCGGCAAGTCATATGCTAAGCACACATATACAATTCTAGTCAGCGCGCAGCATCCATTGACGACTTTCTTTCTTTCCCATCTATGTTGTGCTAAATACATCTGATCAATGATCCAGCTAGCTAGATCAACTGTCTGGGGTCCAATACAAGATAAATACAAACCAAACCATATTCGTTTGTGAGGCATTGTGAATCTGTCCTGAGCGGGGAAAGCAAAATGTTGCATACATATCCGTAGTGGTTTTGAAAGCTCAGGTGTGATCGCCGAAATTTCTTCCCACTTTGTAACATCCCCACATTTCATAGGGTCAAGAACTAACCTTTCTCGCTCTGTGGGCGTGTGGGTTCCATGAATCTTGATGGCCGCTTGAATCAAATCTTTAGAAAGATAAAATCTTTTATATGGTCGATCGTTCACTAAAGATGGCAAAATAAAAGTACCGGGCAGGTCCTTGTTCTCCAAAGCTATCAAAGTGGTGATTAGTAATAGCATCTGTAGAAGTCAGGTTTAGGCAAAGGGTCACTGAAATACTCTGTGAAGCCGGCTCTTGCCCAAACATGTGTTAAGTCTTGTGTGTTCTGTAGCCCTTCAAACTCTCTTGAGAGAAACTGATATTTGCCCCAGGTACGGTCATCAAAAGTCAAATTAGACTCAAATATAAACTCAGCATCCGCCAATGGTCCTGCTAGCCCTTGAAACCAGTGAGAATTGCGATGAATCTTCTCAGTATAGCCTCAAGGAGGATCGTCAATAGGCATGGGTCCTGGGAAGCCTTGAAATTCTGGCGGTGGAGCCGTCGGATGGGACTCTGCGAGTAAAATACCGATAGGTGCTACAGGTGCGCTGGGGCCTACTTCTGATGGTCCTTCTTCGGTTTGCATGATGATTGACGTGCTAATGGAAAAGATCTGCTACAAAAGATTAGCACATTAGCATGGAAATTAATTATGATCCCATTACAGTGAGACCGCAATCCCTTTCCATAACCGATGTGTAACCCGTGTAGCCGAGTGTCGTGATGTGGTTTATGGAATGATTTCTTGCAAACTAATGCAGGTCTCTAGACACCTACATGCCTTCAGATGATACATACATTTCTTGATGAGGTGTTATTACAGATGTTGTTGGGTTATAGTGTGTGGATTTATACAAGGTTCAGTCATGAATGAGTTATTACATGGTTGTAGATTAGTCGGGGTGGGAGTTATGTTAGACAATGGGTTAGGAGAATTTGGGTATCCACTTCCTAAGAGTTTGTGATCGGGTGATAGGTCTCTGCGGAGGGACAAAAGATGATATCAGATTTGGTGGTATGGAGGATTGAAAAGATTTATGAAGGGAATATTTTACATGGCTTGAGGGTTGAGCTATAATACATGGTTTGGGTACCCAAATCTGCGTGGTTGTGGGTCAGTTCATAAGGTACTTCTTGGCGATCCAAATTTGTCGAATGTTTGTAGTCGTAGAAGAAGGTCGAGGAGACCTTGGATACTATCTCTGCTTTGGCCTTGACTTCTTCTTATCGTTGGCTTCATGATTGAAATCTGTCGGTGGTTTCTGTCCTTTTGGCATCCATATTTGTCTTGTGCCTTTTGCGCTGTGATGTTGATAATGCTGCTTTCTCTGGGTTGTCTGATATTGTCGTCGGTCTGGGCTCCTTCGTCGTGGTTGACTCTTTGGTGGTTGAGGTTGAGAGGTCGAAGGGACACTCTGCTTTGGAAAAGAAGGGAGGTCCAACACTTGCGAAACTTGCCCATTAGGAAGTGAGGCATTCTGTACCACAGATCTAGGCCAATCCACAGTAAGTGTGGGAGGATGGGCACCGCAGGGTGTTTTGCCCATGTGGACGCTGATGAAGTCCACCTGTCCGCTGATTGTGCCCATTTGACCGTTGATGGTGTCCATTTGACCAAGCGGTTGGGAGGTTGCCCCTTCTAATTTGCAGGAAGGCCAAGGGAAAATCTCCTGACGTCCTTCTGATTGACAATTGTCCATCACCAAGCCCACGTGGGTTGGTGTAGACGTAACGTGACTGATCTGACCAAAGATCTTCCGGTCTTCCGTCGTATGCATTTCATAGGGTCTAGGGTTACATACCTCAATCGGAATGCCGTTAGGGAAGTCAAGCGGTATCACTCGCTCCTGATCTAAGGTTTGAATCTGCAAGGAGCCTTGTCTAAGATTTAGGTCCACTGAGTGATCGTATAGCCAATCTTGGCCAAGGATTAGGGGTTCTATCAGGTCGTCATCATGGCACACTAGTAGCTTCACTGTCAAGGTCACTTCATGTATGAGGATAGGAAGGTCCACCTCACCCATGCAAGGGGTTTCCATGCGGAAACTTCACTTGTGGGATTCAACATACTTTTCTTTTTCTGCTTCGCACTCTTAGGCCTAACGCGCTTCATCTGGTGTAGTGCGTTTTGTTTCTCCACCAACTCATCAATTGAGGTTGAAGGATTTGATGTGAAACTGGTAGAATTATCTGAATCCTTTTAGATCTTTGAAGGCTCTAACTCATCTCCCAAGTTATCCTCAAAATCAATACACATTCGCACACATTTCTTTATGGTCATGGGTTCTTTCAAGTATATATATGATCTCGATTTTGCACTTAACAAGCCATCCAAAAACAATGCCACTTGTTTTGCTGGTGTGGGTAATGTAAGACAATAGTTACACAATATAACATAGGAGCAGTAGTAGAGAAGATAACAAATATAGGAGAATCTCAACAATTTTCTACTAACAGCAAGTACAAAGATGATGGCGTTGTCCACCCATGTGCTCTCAAGGTAGAGCTTAAATGGCGATCTAGACAACTCTAGATAGGGAGATACAAGGTAGAGGTATGCTGGCTCAACTTGATGTCTCAGGTAGTGCAGAAGTCATGTATATATAGGATCATGGGTGGCCTTCTGTGGACGGCAATACATGGGCAGTAGAGCGTGGGCGGCCACCGCCCACGTAATTGCCATACACGGCTTAGACCGGTTGAACCGACCTAACAAATATAAATGATTTCTGACACCGATAGGGAATATTCTATGGAATATTCCCTTTACCGTCGCGCCAGGGGTGCTGCCCCCGACCCCCACCAAGAGGCCCGCTGGCCCCCTTGGACCCCCCAGCCGGGGCTGCTCCCCGCTGCCCCGGACCCCCCAATTGGGGACCCTGGTAACTCCCTTTCCTTACAATACCTTACATGATCCAATATGACCTTCATCCAACATGCAAGTTGGGATTCCCATCAATTGGGTAAAGCACGCTTGGCTTCTCCTCATAACGGGGGCCTTACAAAATGTGCATACAATCATGAGGGGTAGACATTGATCATATACTAACACCCCCCCTCAATGTTTACCGATGAAAAATCAAGTGGATTTCGGTCCTATGCCCATCTGTTGAAGATGTCTGTTGAGTTGCTCTCTTCCAAGTGCTTTAGTGAATATGTCAGCACAATTTGCCTCTGTTGGGCAATATTCTAGCTCCACAATTTCATCTTCAATTAGCTCACGAATGTAATGGTACTGTACTTCTATGTGCTTGGTGCGAGCATGAAATACTGGGTTCTTTGCAATAGCCATACAACTTTGATTATCACACTTGAGTACAGTTGCCATATTTGATGGAAAGAATAGATCTGCAAGAATTCTCCTTAACCAGACTTCCTCACAAGAAGCAAAACAAGCTGCTTTGTACTCTGCTTCAGTGGAGGAGAGTGCGAGAGTTGGTTGCTTTCTACTTACCCAAGAAAATATTCCTGAACCAAGTGAGAAACAATATCCAGAAACTGATTTTCTAGAATCACAATCTCCAGCCCAATCTGAATCACAATATCCTTGGAGTGTATCACCTGTGGTATAAAAAATACCAAAATCCAAGGTTCCTACAATGTACCTTAGAATTCGCATTCGAGCACCAGTGACTCTCCTTAGGTTTGTTGGAAAACCTGCTTAATACTCCAACAACATAGCAAATGTCTGGTCTAGTGTTGCACAAAAAAATAAGACTTCCAACGAGCTTCCTATACTTCTTAGCATCTATATCAGGTATGTTATCATCCATAGATAGCTTATGATTTACCTCCATAGGTGTGCTAGTTGGCTTGCAGTCCATCATTCCAAATGCCTTGAGAATCTCTTTGGCATATTTTTTTTGTGAGATGAAAATGCCATCCTTCCTTTGCCATACTTCAATTCCCAGACAAAAATGGAGTAGACCTAAGTCTGTCATTTCAAACTCAATTCCCAAGCTGATCCGAGTTTGATTGATCAGTTCCTGATGATCTCTTGTAATGATCAAATCATCTACATATACAATGACAACAACTAGCTTGCTATCCCCTTTCATTACATACAAGTTAGCATCAGAAGTACTTCTTTCAAAACCCATATTTTTGAAAAAATGATCTATTTGTTGGTACCAAGCCCGTGGAGCTTGCTTAAGTCCATACAAAGCTTTCTTCAACCTGCAAACTTTATTTTCTGAATTGGGCACCTCAAAACCTGGTGGTTGAGATACATATACCTCCTCCTTGAGGTGACCATTCAAAAATGCAGATTTGACATCCATCTGGAAAATAGGCCAGGCCTTTTGTGCAGCGACTGCAAGTACCGTCCGAATAGTTGTCATGCGTGTTGATGGCGCAAAAGTTTCTTGAACATCAAATCCTTCGATCTGTGAAAAACCCTGTGCAACTAATCTTGCCTTATACTTTTCTAATGTTCCATCTGCTTTATACTTAGCTTTCCAAATCCATTTAGTACCTATTACCTTCTTCTTTGGCGGCAAGTCGACTAGATCCCATGTATCATTTTTTAGTATACTATCATACTCCGACTGCATTGCCGCTCTCCAACCTGGATCATCAAGGGCTTCTTCAATGGTGGTAGGTTCCTTTATTGAGCCCATGATATCCACCATTAGAGCCATTTTAACAATGTGTTCTGAGGCTCTTTTTTGCTCCTCTATTCTCTTTGATCTTCGTAATCCATCCGATGATGATTCTGGTACATCTACATGTGGATTGTGATTATCAAAGAGCTATTGTGCCCACTTCGGTAGTGGCTTACGTTGTGCAGCTACAACTGGTTGGCTTTTTATTGAGGAAATTTCTCCATCAGATGTTTCCTCCTCCTCAACTTTAACCTGTCTTTTGATAGGCACAAGGTGAGATATTTCTCCGTTTGATGAGATAGTAGATTTACCTTTATCTTCTACTAAGTGTGGTCGTTCATCAAACACCACATCTCGGCTGACAAAAATCTTCCTTGCCTCAGGATCCCACAACCTGTATGCTTTAGACTCTTCACTATATCCTAGGAAGACACACTTTTTGCTTTTTGAATCCAACTTTGATCTTGTTGAATCAGGAATATGTGCATAACAGAAACAACCAAAAATTCTGAAATGCAAAACTGAAGGCTTTTTACCAGAATATGCTTCTTGAGGAGTCATCCCCTTCACTGCTTTTGTGTAGCTTCGATTGAGAATGTAGACTACTGTATTGACTGCTTCTGCCCAAGATGGATCAGGCATGTCTTGAGCCTTTAACATACAACGAGCCATTTCAACTACTGTCTTGTTCCTGTGCTCAACAACGCCATTTTGTTGAGGTGTATGAGCTGTGGTAAGTTGCCTTTTCACACCATGCTCCTTACAGTAATTATTGAATTCTGTTGACAAGAATTCACCTCCTCTATCTGTTCTGAATTTCTTCAGTTTCCTTCCTGATTCATTTTCTACATACTTATGCCATGCTTTAAATTTTTCAAAAGCATCAGCCTTCTCTCGAATGAAATAAACCCACATCTTTCTACTATAATCGTCGACTAACAGCAAGAAGTAGAAAGATCCTCCTAAAGCAGGTGTAGACATTTTACCGCAGAGATCAGCATATACCAACTCTAGAGGAGCTTTGAGATCGATTGTTGGTCTCCCTTGGAAACGTCTGTCGTTGTTGCTTGCCCATCATACAAGCTTCACAAGGTTCCTGGAACTCTGAAAATGCAGGCAAATGAGCAACCATCCCTGTTCTTTGCATCTCCTTCAAAATTGCAAATCCGAGATGCCCAAATCATTGGTGCCATAACCTGCTTACATCTTTGTCTTCTGCAGCAATTAAAGCACTTAACTCATACAAGTTATCCCGTCGTATGCCTTTACCTACAACATTACCTGATGAATCCATGATTTCCGCACCACTCTTATTGAAGTGAACTTCGAGTCCACGATCTGTTATTGCAGAAACTGACAACAAATTTCTTTTGAGTGTAGGTACATAGAGAACATCGGATAACTTTTTCTCAACACCTGGAGAAGTGATAAAAGAGATGGTTCCAGTTCCTTCAGCTGAACACTTGGAGTCATTTCCCACCACTACATTGATGGATTCCCGCAGAGGCACTAGGGAACTATACCAATCCTTTTTACTGGTCATATGGCGAGAAGCTCCACTATCTAAAATCCATGGTTCATCAACATGAGCTTGAGCAGATGAACATACCTCTTCAATAGCTACCCAAAGTTCCAGCTCTGTGTTGTTTGCAGACTCTTTGTTCTTCCATGATGATTTTACAGTCCCATTCCGTTCATCAGCTTGCTTCTTTCTACAATCCTTGATGGCATGGCCTTTCTTTTCACAATAAAAGCAAATTCCTGTGAACTTTTTCTTCTTTCGCTTCTTCTTTGATCCCTTAGAAGAGCCTTTACCTTTTGCATTTGCTGTGAATGCAGCATCAGTTCTACTTTGCTGATTCTTCAGCCGCATCTCTTCTTCTAAAAGCATCGCACTGTTAGACTGCTTATGGGTTAAGCGTTGCTCTACTTCCGATTCAGATACTTCAAGTTCAATTGGTTCCAAATCCTTCTAACCACAATCCCTCTCTTGGCCACGTGGGTTCTTGGGAGTGGTAGGGGTCTGTTAGACAGAGGCCCTGTACTATTTTCCCAATTTAACACACAATCTTACGGTCATTCCGTCCTTAGCTCAGTATCCATCCCTGAACAACGGAAGACTGTTCAGTGTATTGGAATTAGAACTTCAGTACTGAGGTTAGCAGTCCGATAACGTATTCTACGCGCAAAAGATACTTCAATAACAAAATCACCTAATTCGTACTTCTTCAAGGCAGGTAGGTGTGCCAACTAGACCTTATGCCTTAAGGTCACGCGAACTCGAACAGTTAATCTCCTCGTAATAACCAACAACCATAAACCGACACTGTTCTACTCACATTCAGACCGTTACAGCTACTAACCTTCCCGTAGTTGAGGTAAATAGCAAATATAAGCTGCATCAACGAATTCAATCGTTTACAAAGACTCTACAGACAATTAGTTCGAGATTACTCTTCGCGCTACTTACTTCACAGAAGAACTAACAAATAACATACCACACTTGTTCACACTCAGAATCATACTCAACCATTACCGAACAGATTCGCCACACAATACAACTGATTCGTCATTCAGTATTAAGGTGAGTATAATCGACTAGCAGGAGTACAGACGGAATAGATCAAAGCAGAACTTATCCTTTCAACAACATATACGCGCACACAATCCGTGATAGCAACCTCAACGAGACTTAATCAGACAACACACTACAATTCCCACAAAACAGGGGCTGCTTGCTCTTTCTTTTCATTGCCTTAAATAGAGGATTTTTTACAAGGGTGTGCACTTCTGCAGTTACCTACGCGTTCCCTGAAAGATTCTCTTTTTCATTTAAGCTCCCTGTCCTCGTACTCTTGTCCTTGTTCGGCGGCCGTCAGCACTTTTACATTTAAGGCACCTGTCCGGGTTCATCTGCCCTGGTTCGGCGGCCCTCTAACACTGGCACGCACAGTGGACTCGAACCCGCAGGTGCATTACTGTCTTCAACATCCTTTTGCGCTGCCTATAGGTCTATTCCAGGGTTTGGCTCCTTAATCCTTTCTGACCGTACTTGTTCAAGTGGAGGAACAAGTATAGCCAGCCATCTCTTACGAAAAAGTGTCCAGCTATTTTGAACACGACTATCCAATTGCTGTTTTAATAAGCCTATGTCCACATTTGTCATTAATGTGGCATTTAGTTCTACGCCCTCATCTTTTAATATCTGCCTTTCGAACTCCTGCAAAAATTGTATCCTTGACTGCAAAATTTCATTTTCGGCTTGCAGGTTAGCATTCAGGGTAGAAAAACTTGACATTTCGGCTTGAATTTGGGTTTGGATAGTTTGCTGCCACTGATTAAAGTCTTGAACACACTTTTTTGTGGTGATCAATTCTGCCATTAGTTGCCGGTTGTTACTCTGTAACACCTTGGGGAGTGGAGTTCCAATCAACGTAGTCAACCGAAAAGTTGCCGGACCGACTTGTTCTGAGATCTTAAAGGGACCGAACCAGCGTAGTTTGAACTTTCTTGCTGTTCTATCGGATTTTGCGTTATAGAAAAGGACAAGCTGACCTACCGAAAAGATTGGGGTCTTCAAATATCGATCATGTGTCTTGGCTTGTCTTAGTTGTACTTCGCGCATGGTTAAAAAGCTGAGCCATCGGTGCTCATCAAGCTCCCTGAGTGCGTCCATTCGTGCTGTCAGCGACTCTTCTGGTAGCATTTTCTGGGTGATTGCTACACGCAGGCTTGGGATAACTATTTCCATAGGTGCTATTGCTTCTAAACCATAAGCTAGTTTGAAAGGTGTCAAACCTGTTGTTACCTTATATGTAGTTTGGTATGCCCATAATACGGCGGGTAGTAGTTGATCCCATCTTTCCGGTGCTTCCATGATCAATTTCCGGAGGATATTCAATAGTGATTTGTTTGTGCTTTCGGCCAGACCATTGGCGCGAGGGTAATAGGGAGAGCTGAGTTTATGTGTTACCTGGAATGATTGGGTTAGTACCTTCATTACTTGATTTACGAAGTGAGTACCTTGATCTGTCACTAATTCGAGTGGTAAACCAAACCGTGGGAAGACATCATTTAACAGACATTTCGCTACTACAACTGCTGTAGCAGACCGTAAAGCCCAGGCTTCTGCCCATCTCGTTGCATAGTCTGTACAGATTAGTATGTATCTGTTGTTATTGAAGACTACGGGCGGTGTGATTGGACCGATAAAATCTAGTCCCCATTTCTGAAATGGTTCGAGTGGCATAATAGGCTGCAAGGGAAAGAAGTGTCATTGCAGTGGTTGTCCAGACCTTTGAAAGTTATCACAATTTTTTACGAATTGGGCCACATCTCGATACATAGTAGGCCACCATAGACCTCCTTGCAAAATTTTCCGATGCGTTAGATCTGTGGCAAAATGACCACCAGTAGGGGTTGAATGAGCCATCGTGATGACCGAGTTAATTTCGTGCGGAGGGACACATCGAAGTAAGATTCCGGTGTGATCTACATAATATAGTTCTCCTGCCACTAGCCGGAATCGGCGGCTAAAGACTGCCAATTTCCTTCGAACTGCCTTGGTCGTCTCAGATGGAAAGCATCCTTCGGTGAGAAAAGTTAAAATTTGATCATAATATGTAGGTGTTGCTTGTAATTCGGCAGCCTCATCAGTCATTGGTTCAGAACTATAAATTGCTAGATTCGTATCATCTATGCCTATCGGAGCTTCACCAGAATCTAGGCGAGATAAGAAATCTGCTACGACATGTGCAGTTCTGGGTCGGTGAATGACTTCATAATCAAATTCCTGCAAGAGTAGCACCCATCGGGTTAATCGTCCGCCTAGATGTTGTTGTCTTACTAGATAGACAAGGGCAGCATGATCCACATGAAAGGTAAATTTCCGGCCTAATAAACAATGTCTGAACTTTTTGATGGAGTAAATTAATCCTAGACATTCTCTTTCAGTGGTAGAATAGTTCTTTTCTGCCGGTGCAAGCCTCCTGCTGGCGTAGTAGACAGGGCGAAACCACTTATGTGTTTGCTGCATCAGAATACTGCCGATCGCAATATCTGAGGCGTCGACAAAAATGTGGAACGGATTGTCCCAGTCCGGTGGTTGTAGGATTGGTGCCTGCATTAATAGATGCTTGAGTCAATCAAATGTAGTTTGGCATTCTTGAGTCCATTCGAACTGTCGTGGAGTCTTGGTGATTAGTCTATTCAGAGGTACAGCCAGATGAGCGAGCCACCGTAAGTGTCTGCCGTGCCACCGTACTTGACCCATAAAACGCATTACTTCTTTTGGAGTGGTGGGTACTGGGGCTTCTAAAATTTCCGAAATCTTGTCTGGGTCTACTCGGATACCTTGGGCAGATACAATATGACCAAGTAGTTTGCCACATGAAACGGCAAACACAGATTTACTTGGATTAAGGCAGAGTCTGTACTCTCGACACTTTTGGAAACAGCATCGTAGATGAAGCAAATGTGCCATCATTTGTCCGAAAATTGAGAAATCATCGAGATAGACTTGCATAAACGAATTGAGATATGGAGAGAAAATCTCCTGCATACATCGCTGAAAGGTGCTTGGTGCATTTCTCAATCCAAACCACATTACCGTACAAGCAAAGACACCCCAGTTGGTAATGAAGGCGGTTTTTGGGATATCTGCTTCCGCCATTCTAACCTGATTGTAACCGCTGTATGCGTCTAAGAATGAATACATTTCGTGGCCTGCTACTCTATCAAGCATGGTATCCAAAAAGGGGATCGGGAAGGGATCTGGTACTGTTGCTGCATTCAATTTCCGGTAATCTACACAGATTCGTAATTGCTTATTTTTCTTTGGCACGATCACAATAGGCGAAATCCATTCAGCATGTTCTACTGGTACTATGAATCCTACCTTTAGTAATCTGTCAAGTTCGGCTTTTACCTGAGATGCATAATTGGGATTCATCCGATAACTGGGCTGCCTATTCGGTTTAGCTTCAGGCTTCAGCATGACTCTGTGCTGATATATGCGCGGATCTAATCCTTTCATATCTTTGTAATCCCAGGCAAAGACATCTGAGAATTCGTGAAGTAGTTGAATCAGATCAGCTTTAAATGATTCCGGTAAGTTTTGCCTTATCTTTACAGGTCCTGGATGATCTTTGTCTCCTAGATTGTACGAGGTCAACTGGTCTTCAGAGACAAAAAACTGTTGTGGTTTCTCTGTGTCGTCTGTCGTCCGAAATAGTGAATGTAATTCATTGTCATGTGTCGGCACTCTTTCTTCCCGCTTGGTCTCTTGGGTGATTGGTGTAACTGTACATACTGAAGTACTCCAGTTATCTATTACGGACTGTAGATCAACAGTTCCTAAGGTCATTAAGTCAGCGTTACTCTTCAGAAATTCTTCTTCTTCATCATCTGATAGTCCATCTAACATGTGGACAGGTTCTGCAAAATATGGTCTGGCGTGCAGTTCGCAAGGTTGGATAGCATCTAATTTTACTACATATCTCCGGCTGGCATCTTTGAACGTAAGCTCTTGTGCAGACCAGTCTTGTATTACCTTTGCATGCTTCAGCCAAGGTCGGCCAAAAAGAAGGTTGTAATCCAAAGTGGATTCCGGCAGATCTAGTATGACAAAATTAATTTTGAAAGTCGTACCTTGTAAAGTAATGGGTATATTTCGCACAAGTCCTACAGGGTGGACTCTAGATTGGTCTGCCATTCTGACAAAAAATTGAACAGGTTCGATTTCGGTCCATCCTAACCTATTGCATAAGGCTGTAGTTGCAATGTTGACACCAGAGCCTCCATCAATCAATACCTGTGTAATTTTATGATTCTTATACCATACTGTAATCAAGGGGACTGACTGATCAACCGTAGAGTCAGGTTCTGGTTGAACTGCTGTTGTCGTCGGAATACAAGAAGGTACCGGACTGAACTGTTGCTGGAACTGTTGTCGAACGCCAGGCACTAATGCCAGTAGTTGGCCGAGAGGCAGAGTGATAGATGCCTTGGATAAAATTTCCCAGGCCTGCTGAGATTGGTTATCCTGCTCCTTTGAACTTGAGGTCTCTGCTGTTGCCGAAGTATCTGCTGTTATGTCTACTACTGATGATTGTTCTGCTGCTGCTTCCTCTTGTTGTGTTCCTTCTTTTGCCGACGAGGTCTGAGTCATCGGAATGGGTTCTGGGAACACTGGTGGTTCTGTGGCGGGCCAGTGACTAGCCTTGTTATACATCCTATGTTGTTCTCGTATCCCCGGTTCAAATACTTCTGCTGCTGGTTGCAGTTGTTTACCTGATCGGGTCTGGACTGTAGCAGTTTGCGTTTCCACCGGTGTAATTTGTACCATGTTGGCCATTGGGTTTTGCCGCTCCTTCTTCCTTTGATCATACTCAGCTGCGTCTTTGCAATATCTTCTAATGTGTCCGAATTCTCCACAAAAATGACAGCGTGGTGGTGGTAAATTGGGATTTTCCGGTGGTGGTTCGTTCTGCCAGCGGTTTACATTATAGTTATTGTTCCTCTGTCCTCGGTAGTTTCGATATCCCTGTGGCTGGTTGTTTCTCAGTTGCGGAGGTACATAGTGATTCGCTGCCTGTCCATGTTCTTGAATAACAACATTGACTGTTGCTGTTCCCTGTATTCTGGCATTGTAGACACAATTTCCGGTGGAGTGTCCGGCAGTGTTGCAGATAGCGCAGAATGTTTGGTTTAGCGCACAGTTAGCACTAGTATGACCTGAATTTTTGCATGTGATACAGTACACTTGTCTGGTTATATCTTCAGGCATAGTTTTGTTTGCTTTTAACCACTCTAGATCTTCTGTAAATCCACCGACCTTGGATTCCAGTTGCAGAGCCATGGCGATGACTGCATCTAATGTCATTGCTCCAACACATCTGATAATCATGATCTGCTTCAATTGCGGGTTTAAGCCATTGATAAACCACTGAGTGATGACGTCATCCGGTAAGTTGGCGTGGGCATGTGGTATCTGTCGCAAGTGTGTTCTAAAAAGTGTAGCATATTCTTGGACAGTCTGATTTGCCTTCTTTCGGTTGTTCTGTAGATACTCAAAGATTTCGGCGGGATTCTTCTTTAGTCTAAATCGTTGCAAAAAAGCATCTCGTACTGCATCATAGGTACCGAAACGATTAATGTCGTATTCCGTAAGCCATCTAGCCGCTTCATTGACCAGAGTAGATTGAAAAACAATGGCTTTGTATGCCTGATCCGGTGGATGGTTGAGGACTCCATAACTGATCTCAAAAGTGCGTACGTGAGCATCTGGGTCATCTCCTGGGAATCCACCAAATTTCGTGTATGTTACTCCTGTTGGAGGCGGCCTTGGTTGGCCTAACTGTTGTTGTTGTTGTTGTCCGTTCATCGTGGGTGTCTCCGGTCCTTCTTCTGTATCTTGAGGTTGATTAGTTGAACTATCAGAATCTGGATCGCCGGATGGCGTGCCTTCCGGTGTGCTGTTTTTGCGTAGGATACTTCGGATCTCTGCTTCGAATAGCTCTCCTTCCTTCTGGATATCCAATATCCGAAATCTTTCTTCCAGACACGCGGGTCTGGCTGAGGATTCCGCAAAAAATGCTAATTCGTGACCGCCAGTTGGTGTTTCTATCACCGGAATATCACCGGAAGGAACTAACAATGTACCAGACTTTAGTATTTTTCCGCTTTTACCGATTCCTTTTCCTAGAGTTTGTCTAATCGTGGATAACTCTGAATCTTTATCCAAGATTGTTAAATTAGTTTCCAATGGCGTCTTGGTAGATTCAGGAATTGCTATATTTTGGTTAGGCTGGGTCGAAGTGACACCAGCATGTACCAAAGGCATTGATCGTTCCACCGGAATATGACCGGAATTAATTCTAGCGTCCGTAACTTGCTCGACCACTGAGTCCGGTCGCGTTATACCTTCTTTTCTTGGGGTTGTCTTTAGTACTTTTCGTGTTCCAGTTGTATGGTTCCTAGGATACGTTTCGCCAGACCGAGTAACCGGCATGTATCAGTGCCCAGTGATACTATCTGAGCAGTTTGCAACAATCTGGGTCTGTTGCTACTGTCAGTAAATCAAATGTTGCTGGATGTTTGCTTCTTACAAACCGCTAGCACTCTAATGCCACTTTCTCACAAGTAACTCGTAATCAAATGCTACTTTACCACCGAGACTGGTAAACAGTTGCCACTTTCCCACAGACGGCGCCAAATGTTAGACTGCTTATGGGTTAAGCGTTGCTCTGCTTCCGATTCAGATACTTCAAGTTCAATTGGTTCCAAATCCTTCTAACCACAATCCCTCTCTTGGCCACGTGGGTTCTTGGGAGTGGTAGGGGTCTGTTAGACAGAGGCCCTGTAATATTTTCCCAATTTAACACAATCTTACGGTCATTTCGTCCTTAGCTCAGTATCCATCCCTGAACAACGGAAGACTGTTCAGTGTATTGGAATTAGAACTTCAGTACTGAGGTTAGCAGTCCGATTACGTATTCTACGCGCAAAAGATACTTCAATAACAAAATCACCTAATTCGTACTTCTTCAAGGCAGGTAGGTGTGCCAACTAGACCTTATGCCTTAAGGTCACGCAAACTCGAACAGTTAATCTCCTCGTAATAACCAACAACCATAAACCGACAGTGTTCTACTCACATTCAGACCGTTACAGCTACTAACCTTCCCGTAGTTGAGGTAAACAGCAAATATAAGCTGCAGCAACGAATTCAATCGTTTACAAAGACTCTACAGACAATTAGTTCGAGATTACTCTTCGCGCTACTTACTTCACAGAAGAACTAACAAATAACATACCACACTTGTTCACACTCAGAATCATACTCAACCATTACCGAACAGATTTGCCACACAATACAACTGATTCGTCATTCAGTATTAAGGTGAGTATAATCGACTAGCAGGAGTACAGACGAAACAGATCAAAGCAGAACTTATCCTTTCAACAACATATACGCGCACACAATCCGTGATAGCAACCTCAACGAGACTTAATCAGACAACACACTACAATTCCCACAAAACAGGGCTGCTTGCTCTTTCTTTTCATTGCCTTAAATAGAGGATTTTTTACAAGGGTGCGCACTTCTGCAGTTACCTGCGCGTTCCCTGAAAGATTCTCTTTTTCATTTAAGCTCCCTGTCCTCGTACTCTTGTCCTTGTTTGGCGGCCGTCAGCACTTTTACATTTAAGGCACTTGTCCGGGTTCATCCGCCCTGGTTCGGCGGCCCTCTAACAGCACAAAACTCTTCAAATGTAAGAGGAGTTGGCCTTACCTGAGTGTTAAGGGCTGTTACTAATCCATCATACTTTGCTGGAAGAACACGTACAGATCTTCGAGCCAGCTCTTCTGGTGTTATAACAACACCAACTGTAGCCAATTGATCTTGAAGATGCTTTATCCGTTTGATAAAATCTTCAGCCTTTTCAGAATCAGAATGCTTTTCATTTGCCAACTGATTTTCTAAATTCTGTATCCTAGTGTGGTTCTTGGTCTCATATTGTCGAGCCAATATGCCCCAAGCCTCATGTGCTTTAGTAGTATGTTGAACTAAAGTAAGCATAGAATCACTTACACTAGTGACAATCGCACATAATGCATCAGCATTCCACCTCTTCCAAGCTCGTAGAAGATCTGGATCTGGCTGAATCATCAATCTTGAATTTGCTGGATCTTCAACTGGTATACGCTCTAGATCCAATCCCATCGGTCCCATGACAGTGTCAAGTAATTCATAGGAGCTCCAAAATTGCAGAAATTTTGAACTTCCAGAGTATATAGTTGGTTCCATCCAACTTCCCTTCAGTGAATGCAGGTGGACGAATTCGAATAGGTGCAGCATTAACATTAGCTGAAGCACCAAGACTAGTGTTCGATGATGAAGCCATCATGTAATCACTCGAATAATCTACTGATATTCTAGTCTCCTAGTAGGCAAAAATAGTGTTACTTCTCAAGCTATTCGAACCTTACAGCTCTGATACCATGTAAGACAATAGTTACGCAATATAACACAAGAGCAGTAGCAGAGAAGATAACAGATATAGGAGAATCTCAACAATTTTCTACTAATAGCAAGTACAAAGATGATGTCGTTGTCCACCCATGCGCTCTCAAGGTAGAGCTTAAATGGCAATCTAGACAACTCTAGATAGGGAGATACATGGTAGAGGTATGCTGGCTCAACTTGATGTCTTAGGTAGTGCAGAAGTCAGGTATATATAGGATCATGGGTGGCCTTCTGTGGACGGCAATACATGGGCAGTAGAGCGTGGGCGGCCACCGCCCACGTAATTGCCATACACGGCTTAGACCGGTTGAACCGACCTAACAAATATAAATGATTTCTGACACCGACAGTGAATATTCTATGGAATATTCCCTTTACCGTCACTCCGGGGGCGCTGCCCCCAGACCCCCACCAGGGGGCCCGCTGGCCCTCTAGGACCCCCCAGCTAGGGGGCCCGCTGGCCCCCTTGGACCCCCCAGCCGGGGCTGCTCCCCGCTGCCCCGGACCCCCCAATTCGGGACCCTGGTAACTCCCTTTCCTTACAATACCTTACATGATCCAATATGACCTTCATCCAACATGCAAGTTGGGATTCCCATCAATTGGGTAATGCACGCTTGGCTTCTCCTCATAACGGGGGCCTTACAAAATGTGCATACAATCATGAGGGGTAGACATTGATCATATACTAACAGGTAACTCTAGAATTGGGCATCTCTCAATGTAGTGCCTAAACCTACAACCTGCTAGCCTCATTTTCTCTTGAGGTGTTTGCAGCTGAAAGCTATGGATCAAGGATGAAGTGTTGTGCGTGATACCACTATTAGAGAAATCCATGATGAATGCTTCTAGCAACTCCTTGATGTCCCTAAACTGACCTTGATGTAGTGGTTAGAACCATGTCAATGTCATGTTCTTCAAGGTTAATTCAAAGGCATTATATTGAGTGAATAAGTCATCAATGTGTTTGGCTCTCAACACTTGTTTGAATTCAACTACATGTTGATAAGGATCTCCACTACCATCAAAGTAGTTTTTCATTGACTTTACCAATTGAATAGGTCTCAATATCCTACGGTGTTCTTTAGGTCTAAGCAAGGGAAACTCCTCCATGCCTCTATGGTTTCAAGGTCCTCTTAGTCTCTCTTGATCCATTCTGTCTATATCCCATCCTGACCTCTCTCTTCTCGAGGGGTTTGTGAAACTTACTTGAGTCTTCTCTTTGTGAATACCTAGAAAAAGAGAAGATCCCACTCCATATTGACCATGAGAACCATATGGTCTTTGAGGATGGAATACTAGTTCACCTTTCCAAGTACATGCATGTCTACCATGATCCATAACCACAAACATCCTCTCGGAAGAGTTATCTAGATATATTAATTTTTGAGGGGTGTCAGGTTCTTTGAACTCATAAATAGTCACTCCATCTATCTTGCTTGATTTGATAGTTTTTAACCTCTATAATGCTTCATCAGTTTCTCTATTCAAGAAAAGCTCTATGCTCTTATTATCCTAAGGAATCCACTTTGGTGTGATTATTCTTGATAAGATAAACTTACCACAAGGTGTTCTAGGATCCTTTCCAACATTTTCTTGCTCCAAGTCTCCTATTTCCAACTGAAGAATGATTATTTGAAACTCATCCATCCTATCAAGTGAGCTCATAACCACGTACATGGTTCCTTGCTTATCAATATAAGAACCCTCTTTGAATTTGACTACAAGATGTTCAATTTCAAAGGGTTGAGTTGGATTGCTAATCTTTTCAAACCATCTTCATAGATGCAAGTGCCTAATGAGTTGGTTTGTATGTACTCCAATTCATTCGTATAGGGACTTTCAAGGGTTTGTAGCTAGACTACTCTTGAACTGCCTATAGGTTTTCCATGCTAAACAACATTTCCAAATCACTAGTTTCTGAGCTCAATGTGTAAGGGTAGCCATTGAGTTGTTGAGTGTCCTGATGCTTCCTCTATCCTATCCTAGATGTATACTTGGCCTAAGGTTCTTATGATTTGATGATTTACCCACTTACCCAAGTACAGCTACGTTGCTTGGTTCTTTTGTAGTAGCCAATTGTTCTTTTTTATTTTTTCTCTAGGTGTATATCTTCTTCTCTCAATATAAATGTCGTCAAGAAAACTTAAGTTTTATGGTACTCAATGTTTTCCTTGATTAGATTAGGTTATTAGGGTTGTCCGTGATGTAACTTAATCTATCCTTGGACTCAATAAGTTAAAGTCTCTTGAACTTGATCATGCCTATCGTGATCCTAAATTAATCAAAATTTTTTATCATCCTTAGCCTAAGCTAGAGAATGGACCGAGGGGTTTGAGAGTTATTCCAACCTCATAGTTGATGTCCTTGCTTATGCTCGATGGCCTTGAATGTGAGGTTCCAAGCATGCCACATACAATAAGCTTGCTTAGCCCTTCCAACCAGTGCCAAGTGCCTACAAAAACTCGAAAAATTAGCTCAAAATTGACCAAAAATTGAAACCTTAAATTTTTTCCATTTTTGTCTATCTATCGTGATGGATAGAGTTTGTCTATCATGATGGACAAGTTTTGGGGCGTGGGTATGTTTGTCGTGATGGAAAATCAATCTGTTAGGATAGATAGGGTCTATTGTGATAGACGTGTTTGTCATGATAGATTGTTCTAGATGGACAGAGTCTATCGTGAAAATGTTTCGATCACGATGGTCAAAATTTATCAAAGGGGTGTATCTGATGCAATGGTTAGTCAGTATGTTGCAATAGACTCATTGTCTATCGTGATGGTCAAAATTTATCAAAGGGGTGTGTCTATCACAATGGTCAAAAGTTATCGAAGGGGTGTGTCTATCACAATGGTCGCAATGGATAGTCAATCTAGCACAATAGATTGGTTGTCTATCATGATGGTCGTCTTCATCATCATGTAATCTTGCCATTAATGCTTCAACATAATATATGTCACCAATTGGCTCATGGAGGGGTTCTAGTTCTTGTTGATTGAAAAGATCCATGAACCATTTCCTAAGAGCATCCTCCACTACTTCTAACTTAAGTTCTAATTCTTCGATGATTATATTATGATCAAATATTTCTCTACTTTCCATTATTATAGATATGGGCGCTTCTTTGGATGGTGAAAAGAGCATTTTCCATAACCGGTCTTTGTCCACGTGAGCAATTGTGACTTCTTCCATGACTAATAAGGCTTCTTGTTGGACAAAGGAAAACTGCATTGTTAACTAAGAAATTTTTGTTGTGATGGATTCAAAAGATCTACTATTCGTTTCTAGTTTCTCTAGGAGCTATGTGTTTTTTCCTTTTAAGTGGATGTTATCTACTTCTAAGGTATTGATCTTTTTTGTTAACATGATCTATTGTCCATTGTGCTCTTGATCTTTTTTGTTGCGAGTTGCTTTTATAATTGAGATCTTTCTTCTATGAGATCGTATACATCAGCTATTTAAATCTTGATTTTCTCCATCAATTTTTGCTTCTACTCTTGTGACTATTTGATGAAGGCCTGAAGTTCCCCTACTTACTTGTGAGTATTTTACTTTGTCTTTCTTTTAGAATTGGCACTCTCGTATGCCTCATATGTTTAGACGATCAATGCCTTGAATTCCAACTCGAACTCTTCTTACTATGGCACTTTAATATTGCCTTTGGAGGTTGATTTGTTTATTGTATATTTTTTTGAAGATAATCTATCCTTGTGATTACCTACGTAAGTGATTGTGGGTATTGGTGTTGTAATGGGTTCTATTGTTGTCAGTGGTGATGTTGGGCTTTTTGGTGTCTACTAGAGTGGACAAAACCATAGTGGCATAAGGTGTGGTAGTAATGGGAGGTGACACAACAATGGTTACATTATAGACAACAAAAGTAGATAAGGGTTCTAAGGATGGAGGTGGTGCAATTCGAGACATAAAAGGTGAAGGAAAAGGATGGAGTGATGGGATAGAGGGTTTCAAAAATGAGAAGGCACCATATGGGGATGATTGACAAAAAAAGTTAGAAATGGGATGGATTAGAGATTGATATGAATATACCATGTTGGGTGGGATGGTGGTGATGAGGAGGTTAGTGGTGGGTCTAGGGAGGTCCCAAAAATCTCTAGGGATGTAGTGATGGGTGTAGATTTTAGTTTTTTGGTTGTCCATTGCCTAGGTATTTCATTGGACTAGAGATAGTTTTGAAGATTTTCGAGATGCCAATTTTCTAGAGGACTCATTTTCAAATCGCTCAACCAAAGAGGGTGGAAATGGAGGATTTGTGGGATTTGGGGTAGAGAAGATTCTTATAACATGCTTCTCATTGCTATATTTTTTGTGAGCTAGATTATCTAAATATTGATCCATCCTTCTTTTTGTTCTACATTCTAGCAGAGGTCGAGAATCATCGGACTCAGTAATTTGGAATTTTAGTAATCTTTTCTTTTTGTTTCTGCTAGACATGTGGATTGATTCTCTATGGGATTTTGATATGGAATTAGTCAAGCTCTAGGGAGATGCTATATGCTTGTTGAGCCTAGAGGCTTCTTTGGTGGCACTAGTAATGGCTACAACAGATGCCATATTTTATGAAATATGGTTTTAAAATCTAATTTGTAATAGAGGATTCTACTATTAATGCAAGACTCCCAAAAATCTTGGGGACCACATTGCTGTGCTAACTCTTGATTCTATAGGATGTATCTAAAGCCTTTATTACACTTTTGTGTGGTATTTTGTACTTATCAAGTTTTAGGAAATCAATGTAAGTCTAGTTTAATTCCAAAACATTCATGAGTGCATCTTTCTCCTCCTTAGTACCATGGTATTGATTGTGTTGTGTTTTAAGATTTTTATCTACTTCCACTCCAAAAATTCTCTCCAAGCTCTCTCCTTCAATCGACTGTAAGGCTTTTCAAAGGGTATCCATTGAGATGTATATGAGGACATTATGATCCTCTAAATTTGTAATCATATGCATCAATAAATCATCTGTTTTGCCCCATTTGTGGTTGTGATGAACTCCATACATTTATGAAAGTTTAGGTGGAGGAAAGAATGGGTGAAGATGTTATAAAGTAAGTCTATGATCTAAGTTTCTGGGTAGTTTAGACATATCTGAATTTAGACAATTATTGGTCACTTAATTTGGCCAAAGATCTTCTGAATGACCTTTTGCAGTTTTGTGTAAGAAACATAGAGGGTAGGTGGTATGATACAAGGAATTGGTGATGGTGGACAAGATTTTCCAGTGAGAAACTGGTGTGCATAAAGTTAAGCTGGGTACTTTTATGGTTATGTTGGTAACAATTGCTTCTTTGGTTGTAGGGGGTGAGCAAGGCAAGGTGTGGAAGATGGATTCTTTGGGTTGAGTGATGGATTTGGTTGTGGTGGTGGGTTCATATTTGGGGGTTCTAATAGGTGCGATGGGTGGGCTTGTACAAGGGTCTCTTTGGTTGTGTCGATGGTTGCTACACTAGTTGGGGTTGTGGCCGCTTCCATTGTAGCTTGGGACAATGTGGTTGAGTTCGCAACACTAATTGCTATCTGAATATGCTTTCCAGACCTTTGTCTTGTATTGATACGTCTTTCATCATGTTGGACTTGGGGTCTCTGTAACAGGTAAGCGATGGCATCAATGATACCACAAGTCTTGGTTAAAACTTGTAATGACTCAATGAAATGTTGGTCTCCTCCTTCGTCGTCTAGGAGTTGGTTCATGAGTACCCAACTACTTCTCATTGAAATTCTTCCTTTGGCTTGAACATCTTCCATTGTTTGTCATTGCCTTCAAAGTTTAGTTGTGTAGGCTAGAGCACCTTCCTCTTCATCTTCTTGGTCTTGCCCTTGTCACTGTTGTTGCTCTTCTAACTTGTGTTGTTGTTGTTGTTCTCCTTCATATTCTGTTTTGGATCCTAGATCAACATCCTAGAG
Organism: Ceratopteris richardii; assembly: GCA_020310875.1. NCBI lineage: Eukaryota > Viridiplantae > Streptophyta > Polypodiopsida > Polypodiales > Pteridaceae > Ceratopteris > Ceratopteris richardii. The sequence continues at coordinate 126,943,721 of CM035423.1, read as the reverse complement.
AAGATGGAAAAATTCAATATTTTCTAATTCATCGAGGCTGATAGGTACTCAGAACTTGAAATCTATGAGCAGAGGTGGTCTAGTGCAAAAGATGCCCCATTGATACTAGATCATAGTAGATGGATTGTGAAAGGTTGCACTTGTTAGTCTCTTGCTGATGAAATATTTGGAGTTAGAGTTGCACCTCTTGGTTCTGCATATGGTATGGTTTCTCTCATCCTTTTTGAGGGGGGTGCAAATGCTTTCTAGCACTTGAATTGCTGAATCCTATTCCAAGTTAAAGCTCTTTGTGTGGGTACATCATAAGATAAACATTTATAAATTATGCGGGTAATAGTGCAACGCCTATTTCAATATGCGTTTGCAAGCCCAATGACTACTAAATTATTAAGCTAGTCGATTATCCATATGTGGAGGCTGATGGTCATATTTGAGGTTTCCACCAAGTAAAGGCTAAAAGAGAGTCACTTATGTCGTTATGTAAAGTGATCTTGCACCCCCAAAAGCAAAATGTTGCACTCATAACCAAAGTGGTAGTGAGATGTTGGGTGTCATAGTAGCCATATCCTTGAGCTTTTTTATGTTACAGTTATTCATATTGTTGGGTATTAATGTCTCCTTCTCTGATGGTATATTCATAATGTGCATGTTAAGAGCTTCTCGTAAAAGGTTCAAGGTAAGCTTGAACTTTTCATCTCATTGCTACACATCAAGGACGGGATGATGAAAGTTCTAGGTATGTCCTTCACATTAGTGGGTTGTAAAGTATTGATCAAATAATAGCATCTCATGAAATCCATCTTAGGCAATGGTTTGCTGAAGTATTCTATCATTCCTACTCTTTGCTAGATATGTTGAACCTCCAATGTGTTTTGGAGCTGCTTAAACTCACATGTAAAAAACAAATATCTACCCTAGACATTGTTGAACTCACATTGTGATTCCTAGATATAGGCCACATCTCCAAGAGTTTCTGGCTAATTTGTTAAACCAATGGGATTGGGGATTAACCTTTTCCGTGTGACTTGTAGGGGGATTTTGGATTGGAATGGCATGTGATTGCCTGATTTCAGCTACTCTTTCTGTCTGAAATTCATAGATGAGCAAGTTATTGATGTCCATAGGTTGGGAACTAGTGCTTGTCTCAGCCATAGCTTACCATTATAAATGAAGATCTCAATCAATCTGCTAAAATAAGAAGAATGATATTAGTATTGTACAAGAAACTTGATGAGGTCTTGTTCCCTTTAGAATACCAACATGTCTCCCTTGACCCGTGTGTGTTTGGAGTTGGTGAGTGTGTGAGTGATGATTGTGTGATGTAGTGAGTTACTGTGTAACCTAGGTGCATACTTGGGTAATACATTAACTCAACATGCTCCTAGTGGTGTATAAATATATTACATTGTTGGTTCACATGGTAATTTACAAGGTTTGACTCTTTGAAATTCCCTTATGGGATTAGAAGTTTGGTTTTTTAGTTCATAAATGATGTTTGATGATGACTCAACTTGATTATAGGACTTTTTAGGTGCCCATTTCCAAGTTGTTCTAGGAAAAGTTTACGCGCTGATGTAGTTACAATAGTTTTTAATGTATGTTTTTTGGGGATGGGGATTGGTTGTGACTCACTAGAACTTGTGAGCTCATTTGTAGAGATTTAAGATCATAAGAAGGTCTTAGGCACCCAAATTTTTCCATTATTGTGGTAAGCCTTGATTGAGCACTTTGGCACCCAAATATTGAGCATTATTCATGATGGATATCTTTGTTGTTCTGATAATTTTCACCTTGTCTTTCTTATATGCTTCTTTGGTACAGATTGTGATACCAAGGGGTCAATCTGATGTTCACCCTTTTGGACCCATATTTGCTTCATACTAGGAACCGCTTTTCTCATAGATTATGCTTGTCGATTTGACACAACAATCACTTTGGGCTGCTTGGCCTACCTCTTTGGTTGAACTACTATGATCACATTCATCTTTGGAAAAGAAGCGAGATCGAGTGACCTTCAAATCTGTTCTCCCATCATAGAGTCCTTTTGCATCACAGATCTTTGGACACATGCAACATCCTTATCTTCAAGATTAGACTGAGGAGAACTAACATCATGTGGAGGGCCTAGATTAGTGACCATGCCATCCTCAAATTCTATTGTAATGCATTGTTCATGTATCCATAACCTAAAGAAAGTTGACTATATAATCATAGATCTAGCCTTGATCCAAGATGAAAGAATCAGTGAGGTCTACATCATGAAATACTCGTACTTAAACTATCATAGGGACATCCTAGATAGAGATGGAAAGTTCCACCTTGCCCATGCAAGGGGTTTCCACGCTTCCTAATCCTACAAGGTAATCCTCAATAAGATTCAATGGTAAGTCCGTTTCTTGATAACATGAGTATCATATAGCACTAATCAATTTCTTAGTAGTCATGCCTTGTCCTAGCTCTATTGAAATAAATGGTGGTCTATCAATGATGCAAGGAGAGGGATTTCTCGTATCTTGACACATATCCATGTGATAGCGATGAGGTGCAAAATAAGAAGGATATTTTTTGCTCCTGAGTTGTTCTATGCCTTCTCTTCTCAATTTCACTCTTTTGATATGTTCTAAAGCTTCTACCTACACTTCTTCTTGTATCATTATCTCTTCATCTTTGTGTTTCTTATCTATGTCAAGTCATCTCACCATCTCTTCTATCAAAGTCTCTTGATAGAGCTTGACTCTGCATCCACTGATGTAGTTTGGAAAAAACATCTCCTTCTTGAGTGGCTAAGTGGATAGCTCCACTATGAGATATCATGTTGATGACCATGGGTCCATAGCCATGCTTCTCTAATTTATTTGCATTTTGCTTCAAGGTGTATACCAAAACCAAATCCTATCTTTCAGTCCCTTATACTTCACATGTGCATCAAAGTACACCTTTTGTCTTTTCTTCATAGCATATATGTCTGTAGCTACTCTCAATCTATTTTTCTAAATTAAAGATCCTCGAGGATAGCTCATGTATTTTCCATTCATGCACTTGTGCAACCTTAAGTGTGGGTATCAAGAAGTCTAATGGAAGCATAACATTCTATCCAGATACCATATGAAAGGGGATGGTGTTGAGTACCATTTTGTGGGACACTCGATATGCTCGGACAACATGATGAAGTTGTTTGTCTGAATCAGAGTGCTTGTTATTTACAAGCTTGGTCAATACAATGCATAGGATCTTATTGCTGCTCTTGGCCTTTCCATTTTCTTGTGGGTGATAAGGAACTAACTTCTTGTGAATGACCATGAAATCTTTTAAGAGATATTCAATGTCTTGGCTCAAGAAGTGGGTTCCATGATCATTTACTAGTTCTATCAGCAACCCATATCATGTGAATACTTTTTCAATTAACAATTTAGTTGTTGTTTGTGCATCATTCTTCCTAGTCTCTTTGAATTCTACCCATTTGGTCAGATAGTTTGTTGCTACAATGCTATACTCAGCATGTGAGCTTTTAGGTAGGGGATTAATAGACCTACAAAGTCTATTCCCCACTTAGAAAATGCAAATCCTCCCATCATGGGTCTCAATGTCATCTCATCTTTATGAATAGGATATTGAGTCATATGGCATGTGTCACAACTCTTCACATAGGTATGTGCATCCACATGAATGGTGGGCCACCAAAGACCTAAAAATAAGATGGCTTTGATCACTTGATCAGGTCCAAAGTGTCCTCCTAAAACACCTTAGTATGCGTTCTCTAAGATCTTTAGGTATTTTCTCTCATGTACACATAGCCTCAGATATCCATCACGTGCATGCATTTATACATGATCTCCAATGAGTGCATCATCTTGAGCTTCTTTCTCTAGGCTTCTTTGTCATGCTAAAGTTGTCTCTTGAGGAAATTTCTTCATCCTCCAAAAATCAACCAAGGAAGTACTCTAATCTAGTATTAATGACACTTGATATAATGTATCATGCTCAATAGGGGGTCAGTTAATACATGTTGGAAAATCCTTGAAGAACCTATAGATGTCTGCTCCCATTGTGGGCCAATACAAACCTAATAGTTTCAAATTCTACAAGATTTTTTGTCTAGCATTGTGTTGCCCTAGTGCACCTACATGTGTTAATTGCAACCACTTAGAACGATCTTTGTCGTCCATACAACAAGCTATGATTCTTTGATCATTATGCTTGTATATACTACCTGCCAGTATATGGTATCTTTGAGATTTGAGAATCTCCTCATCCTTTGTTCTAACCATAGGTTTTTTAGGTCCAAATGTAAGAATAGGCACAATGCTTTAGCCCAATTAGGTACTACTTCCAAGTTGAACAAATAAGCATCAAGAAGTTCATCCAATACTCCTTGTAGTGATTCTCCTGAAGTGAGTCTAGAAAGGTGATTCACCCATAGGTGAGTCTTATCCTTCCTCATGACTACTTCAAAATCATATTCCATTAGTAAGAGAAACCATCTTACTAATCTACCTATATTCCAAGGCTTGTTCACTAGATAGAGTAATGCTTGATGATATGTAAAGAGTTTAAACCTATTTGCAAGAAAATAATGTCTAAATATTTTAACTACATATATCATGCCTAATTCTACTCATTCGGTGGTCATATAATTTCTCTCTACAACATTTGATTGCCTACTTACATATGTGATGGGAAGTTCAATACTCCCCTCACCTATTGGTTGTGCTACCCCACATCCAATAGCAAAATTGGAAGCATCCATGTGAACAAGGAATGGATTATTCCAAGTTGGCATTGTCAAAATTGGGGTTGACCACAATCTTCTTTTTAGCTCATTGAAAGAGATCTCGCATTTTTCATTTCACTCAAAGTTACTCAAGCGATTGTACAAAAGCTTTGCAATTATAGCATATATATGGATAAATCATCGGTAGTATCCACAGTGACCCATGAAAGCTTGGACTTCCTTGATTGTCTTTCATCTAGAAAACTTTGAAATGGCTCTTAACTTATCTTCATCTATCAAGGTCCCATTTTTTGACACTCTATGGGCTAAAATCTTGCCTTCTGTGACCATGAAAACACACTTTTCTGGGTTCAAGTAGACTTGATATTCTTTACATTTGTGAAATATTTTTCTAAGCTCTAGAATGTGCATTTGTCTAATGTGGGAACAAGCACATAGATCATCCACATAGACTTCTAAGTTCTTCCTCAAGAATTCCTTAAACACATGACACATGAGCCTTTGAACTCTAGCAAGTGCATTGGTCAGCCCAAATGGCATCACACAAAATGCAAAGATATCCCATTCAGTGGCAAAAGTAATCTTATGTTGATCCTCTATGGCAATTGGCTTGGTTATAACCTAAAACTCCATCAAGGAAGCTATAAGAAGTGTTTGGTGATAGGGAGTGAATAACTATCTCGAATGGTGGCAGGATTCACTTTTTGGACAAACAATGTGGGATACCCACTCCGTATGCTGAATCTCATACATGAATCCTGCTTCTATCAAACAATTTATTTCTTCTTTTATTTTGACTGCATAGTCATAATTATAAGCATAGGGCCTCTACTTGGTTGGCTTGGCTTCTAAAGTCATTGGGATCATTTGAAGAAAGATATCTGGATCCACCCCTTTCAAATCTTTATAGTTGCCAATGAACACATCTCTATACCCTCTCAACAAATCCACTAACTCTCATTCTTCTTCTTCACTCAAGTCATGTTCTATGTAGGTGCATCTCTCTTCTCCATCTTCTATGGTTACTACAATATTCTTTGTCTGTTCTTTGTTATCATGTGTGTCTCCTATGAGAGGTTGTATTTTATGCATTCCGATCATGATTTTCCTATCCTCTATTTCATATTTCTTGAGATTTTATGGCACTTCAAACAAATATTCTTCCACTTCTTGTGTGGGTAATTTCTTCTTTCTTTTCTTTTTCTCACTCTTACCATCTCTGGTATAGTTAACTTCTCCTCAAGTTTACATGCTTCTAGTCTTTGAGTCCTAACATCTACCAAATAGATGAACTTTTCTTCATACATGCAAAATGGTTCCATGATAATGGATTCATCGTCCTCATCACTACTTCCCATTAGTATAGATGTGATAGGCTGACACTCTTCTACGATTCGATCATACATGAAGGGTTCAAGTGCAAATACCAAGATGTTTGCAATTTCATCCTTGTTGGTCTTAGACTTGTCTTGCCCCATCATTTCCAAAGGGAAGTTGTGGCAATAACAAATCCTACTCCCAAATCTAAGATAGATTTTGATGTGTAGCCCTAGTAAGTGATAGAAAGATATGTGTTTCCTTCTTCTCTTTTGCTCATATATCCTATCTTATCTATCAATATCTCATGTATCATCTTATGTGATCCTATATGAGAGTGGGAATTAGCAACTTCTAGCAATTAGTTTACGACCTGCTTCCACAACTCAGGTTTAATCCTAAGTAGCTCCTCAAAAGTGAGATGGCACTTCACTTTAGTGTTCTTCACAAATTCCATCATCTATAGAATTAGGAACATAAGCTTCTTGGGGTGGTAAGCTTATCCTCTCACTTCCACTATTTTGAGCCTCTGGTGTACCTACGGTCTTAGGTTTACCTACTAACTAATCTAACCTCTCCAAAATGTTGGTGCAATTAAGCCCAAGCAGACACACTTGATCACCTCACATAAGTTTGATGTATTGACATTACACATGGAAGGCTCCATATGTACAACCTCTTGTAACTTTGCTTCTAAATTACATTTGTAAAAGGGCATTAAACCCACGAGGAGTTAGGAAGCATATAATCTCGTAACTTTTGGTAGTTGAGTCAAGAGAGAATCAATCCTATACTTTAGGATTCACTTTATTGGTAGAGATTTGAATTTGAATTCAAATCTTTGGCTCCAATAAAAGCTATAAAAGAGGACATGAAATGCCCATGTGTATCTCGAGGTTCAAAGATCATATTCATGTACCTTCATTGAGAAGAGGAGCTCATCTCATAGCTCACTCATTTCTCACTCATTGAGCGATGATTTTTTGCCAATGACATTGTATTTTTACTTGATTTAATTCATACATGATCATTACTTCTTACTCTCATATCTCCGTCACACTCCATCACAACAGTGAATTTGTTTAAGCTGGTTCTCACTTTATAGTGGATCATTTCATGTGATTTAAATCATAATATCTTTGGCATATTGTCTATTTTAATGCTACAAAGTTTCATTGGTAATGCTTATCGTGATCATTAGATATCAATCAATCTTTGCTCACTGGTATCTGACAATCAAGGCCCGTAAAAGTCCGGATGAATGCTTAACTTGCTAAACATATTTCTCTACATATAGTTTATCATTTTAGATGATTTCACTCATTATTGGTAGCTTGTTAAGCTAACTGAAGTTCCCCAAAAGGAATTTGATCAATTGCTATTGTACTTAGAGAATGGTGCAAAACTTTGAGTAGGTGTCTCAACCAAAATAGCAAGTTTTGGACTTTGGATCATATGCAAACCTATCTGTTTTGATCCTATCATTAGTGCAGCATCTTTCAAGCAACATGATGGAAGAAGTACTTTTTTGAAGGAAATTCTTTGTAATTTGACATTTTCATGTAGTTGTATTTATCCAAATAATGTAAAATCGAGGAAGAGTCTTCCTCATGTATAGTAGAAGCATGTATATTTTTCTTAGAATTTTTGGAAGCTCTTCAGTAGCATATTTTTAGATTAGAAGGTAGAAGGACCACATTTTGAGTGTGAAAAGGGACACTTGAAAAAGTGTAAAAGATATTTTCTTCTACTTTGTAAAGGTTGGTTGTATTATTCTCATGCTATTCTAGTAATGTGAAGAGCTTCTTGCAAGAAAATTGTGTTGCTACTTCTCTTGAGTATCTTCTTGATTTGTTGAGTCTTTCTCTTGTGAAATCTATGGAATTTGTGAGCTTTTCTTGTGTATTTCTGAGTGAAGTGTATGAAGAGAGGTTATTATCAGTATATTGAGTGAAGTGTTGCAAGAGATCAATGCTCGAAATAGAAATTTTGAGTTTTTACAGAATCGTGATTGTCTCATCTATGTGATACATGTATTGTTTTTGAAATCTGACTTTATGTTTGTAATCTACAGGAAAAATGGCACACTTTAGGCACAAAGATTATTGAAAATGCTATTATGTAGCTCAAGATATTCAAAACCCTAGTTTCTCCATCTTCATCTTCACTAATTTCTGAGAAATCAGCTATGGTACATCTCATTCTTGGATTCCATTAACTAGAAGGGGCTATGGTCTTTGCATACTTCTCGGATTGACAATTTAATGAAGTGTTAGTTAATGTTTTATGCTTTCAACCAAAATCGTGAGAAACACGATTTTCAACCAAAATCGTGAAAAACATGATTTTCAACCAAAATCGTGAAAAACATGATTTTCAACCAAAATCGTGAAAAACACGATTTTTGTCCAAAATCATGAAAAACACGATTTTCAACGAAAATCGTGAAAAACACGATTTTTGACCAAAATTGTGAAAAACATGATTTTGGTCCAAAATTGTGAAAAACACGATTTTCAACCAAAATCGTGAAAAACACAATTTTCATCTAAAAATTGTGAGAAATTGGGAGATAACATGATTTTAATTATAAAAAGTGATACTAATTGAACACTAAACCAAAATCTTCACATTTTGATCAGAATCGTGTAAAAACACGATTCTTGTCTGAAAATCGTGAAAATCATGAATTTAGTTAAAAATTGTTATTTTGCATAAATCTTTAGGAAAAACAAAATTAGGAATTTATAGAGTCCTATTAAATTGTGAATTCTAAGCTTTAATTGAGAAAATATAGTTTTGGGTTCAAAATCGCGATTTTCAACTGAAAAATGTGAATTTAAACACAAATCTAAATACAATGCCAAATTGCAACTATTGAGGAAATCAAATCTAAATGAGTGGATGATTTTGAGATCCGGCACCAAGCTCTCTACACTTCATACACAAGTATCATTAGGAGATAATATACAACTAAGTGATTCTTAGGAAGGGGAATTGGGACAGACAACTAACATGGAAAATCTAAATGAGACAAGTGAAACTCAAGATACAAGTGATTTTAGAAATATCCTCAAATACATGTATACGAATAGGTTTGGAGCCTATGTGTATCAAGATGGCATCCATAAGTATCTCATTAGTTTGAGAAAATTAGAAATTCCTCTGAACTTAATGCCAGTGGCACAATTCAAGGATGGCAGATATGAGGATAGACAAGGATATGTCTACATATTTGCACAAGATCCTAAAAACTCTAATGATTTAGGTCAATGTGCAAATACGAGACCGTGGGATCAAGACCTAGAGAAAATAGACATACCTAGGCCTAGTGGAAATCAGACTCCTATTGAACCACAAAAAGGAAGAAGATCACACACTTCTCCAAATCCTTTTGAAAGAGAAGCGGATGAAATACCTGATTTTCCTATTAGAAGGAGACAACCGTGGAAAAACAATGGGAGAATGCTTAGACCTTATCAAGTAGCTAAATGCATGAAAAATCAATATGAAGGTATTCAGATCCTCATGCTCATGCTGCAAAATTCAGACAATTGATTAGGGCATAAGATATAGAGGACTATAAAGTCCAATTTGAAGCCTTTGACCTAACCCTAACTGGACTTGCATTATCTTGGTTCATTCCATTGAGAAAAGAAATGTACCCTCATATGGAGTCATTTCTTGAAGCCTTAATAGGAGAATTTTCCAAGACTAGAATCAAACATAGTACAACTACATTGATACATAGCTTTTAAGCAACAAAAGGATGAAAATGTGAGAGAAACTGCTAGGAGATTCAAGCAATACATTGACAAATGCCCAAAGGATGAGGTACCCTTGATGGCTAGACAAGTGTCTCTATTCATGATCTGTTAGCTTATCCAATGCCTGATAATGAGGATGAAAGGATGCAAAAGTGTAAACAGATCATTAGAGGGGCACAAAACCATTTAGAAAATCAGATAATTCTTAAAAGATATATGAGGAGTCAAATTCAGCGAAATCCTAGGAACATTTAAATAAGGAAGAGCACTCAGAGAAAGAGGGAAAACAAATAACTCTTCAATTTAATTTGAATAAACACTGTACAATTTTATGTCAAACTACAATGGAAGAGTTAGTAAAATAGAGCCCTCATCTACAACAGAATATGAGGAATTTGGGGATAAGTTCACATTACCTAGATTCACAATCACAGGAATTAGAAGAATTGATGTATATACCTATTGATAAAATAGGAGGTTACTGTGAGGGAGAACAAGAGAACTCAACTTTGAGATTACAATTTGGTAACCACCATGCCAAAGCAATACTGGATAGTGGATCTGGAGTGGCAATTATGACCAAACAAACTTGGGAGAAATGGGGGGGGGATGAGCTGATACCTTCCAAAATGAGATTACAACTTGCAGATGGACATATAGAGGCACCTCTAGGAATCTGGGAGAAGGTGATTGTGCAAATATGTGGAATAGAGATAGACCATACCTTTGCCATAGTTGAATTTCCACAACCTACCTCTTATGAAATCATCCTAGGCAGACCATTTATGAGACAAATGCAAATTGTGCAAGATTGGGGTAGAGATTGCCTATATCTTCAAAGCCAGGGAAGAATAACAAAATGTAAACTTAAGAAATGGGCAGTATTGTGATATATCCCCTCAGGAATGGTTCAAAGTTCATCAGAATCAAGAGTCAAGTGAAGAGTCTGAAATTGAAGATCAAAATGAAAGGGAATTATCAATTTGGGGGTGTAATGTTATAAGGAACAGGGCACATAAGAGAATATTGCTGAGGAAAGAAGATTGTCGAGAGGTAAGGAAATTAGAGGATGATAACTACATTCCATAGAAATTTGATGATGAAGAATTTGAGCCTTATGGTTGGAGTCAGATTTTTTCTACAATGGATTTGGCCAATGATGAATATGTGGGAGTCAAAATTCAAGATGAAGAAGGATATGATGTTGTCATATAGGACTACAAATGATAAGCGTAACAAAGTTAGAGGAGAATTTGAGGGAATCTGTACTCTTAAGTACTGACAAAACATAATTTCTAGAAGAAGTGGATGCTCAAGACGCTATAAAGGATAAAATCTCAAGAACTTATAAAAAATGTGTACACAAAGAGATTACTGAAGATCAAAAGCCTGAAATGAATAAGAAAATCTAGGAAGAGGAGCAAAAGTTTGATGTATCTTCAAACTTCAAGACTTATGAAGTGGAGGATAGATTATTTTTAAAAATGAAACCAAAAAGGGATAAATTATAGGGGGAATCATATGACAATGAGGAACAAACTAAGAAAGTAGTAATTTCTCAAGAAGATGGGGAAGATAGACACATTGTCCTAGCTGATGACATGTCAAATCAGGAGGAGGAAACATTCATAAAATTGGCTAAGGTTTATAGGGATGTGTTTGCATACAATTAAAAAGACTTGAAAGGAATTGATCCTAAAATTTGTGAACATAAAATCCCTATTACTCCTGATGCAAAACCTAGCAAACAAAGACACTATACATTTAATGACAAATACCCTGCCAAAATTAAGGAGGAGATTGATAAATTGCTTGCTGCTAATTTCATTTATGAAATTGAGTACGTTAAGTGGATATCTCCTATATTTGTGGTACCCAAGAAAAATGGAAAGCTTAGGGTGTGTATGGATTATAACTTTGTACTGGTTTCAGAAAAACCCAGATTGGAGTGCACACATAATTGAGGAGCTGAGAAATTATCAATCACTGAAGTCAGGAAACGTCAGTGCAAACTCTAGAAATTTAAAGATAATAACCAAGGAGTATCAATTGATAGGAGACCAGTTATACAAGAAAGGAACATATGGATATATGTGTTCCTGAAGATAAATATGTGGAAATGTTAGAGATGGCCCATTCAAGAGTAGCAGGAGATCACTTTTCAAGTGAAACGATTGCTAAACTCATACTGTATTCTGAATTTTGGTGGCCAACTCTCTTTCTTGATGCAAGGACATATGTGAAAAGGTGTGACATTTGTCAAAGAACAAGTCAACCTAGTAAAAGAGATGATATGCCATTGACACCACTCATTTCAGCCAGAGCATTTAGCAAATGGGGATTGGACTTCATTGGACCCATTCATCCTCCTGCAAGACATTCTCATGGAGAATATATACTTGTAGCTACTGATTACCTTACTAAATGGGCAGAAGCTAAGGCTACAAAAAGAAATGATGTTCATACTACTGCAAAATTTCTTTATGAGAATATTATCATCAGGTTTGGTTTACCAATTGAGCTGGTGAGTGATAGGGAAACTCATTTTCTAAATTAGGTAACTAAAAATATAACTGATTACTTCATGATTAGTCATGGAAAATCAACCCCTTATCATCCACAAGCAAATGGATTAGTAGAAAGTACTAATAAAGTACTCTACACTGTCTTGTCTAAATTGGTTAATACAAATAGGACTGATTGGGATTTACAACTTAATCATGTTCTATGGGCATATAGAGTGGCATACAAGACTGCTATTGGTACAACACCATTTAACTTGGTATATGGACAAAATGCATTTTTTCCATTAGAATTTCTCATACCTACATTAAAGGTGGGAAATCAATTATAGTGGACTAGACATGAACTATCTGAAAGAGTCTTGGAATTAGAAAAACTTGGAGCTTCAAGACTTCAAGCAGTCATGAGTATTAATGCAGATAAAAAGAGGCAAAAATCATCTCATGATATTCATATTAAAGCTAAGGACTTGCAAGTTGGGGACTTCGTTTTTTCATATACCTTGAAAGAACACCAGAGGAAACTTCAAAAAAAAGGACATGGACCTTACATTATGAGTCAGATAAGTAACAGTGGAGCTCTCCAATTAGCCACTATAGATGGAGAAAAGGGTGTAGAATACAAAGATATAATCTTCCATTGAAAGCTTTAGAATGGATAAGAATACATCAAGGTCAAAATAGAAGAAAAGAAGAGGAAAAAAATAGATATGAAGCCCAATAAGAAGCTAGAGAAAGAATGAGGAAATGCAAAGAAATGAGAGAAATTTCATGTGTGGGAGACCTTCAAGTGAGGTAAGAGAGCATTTGCCTATGATTAGAATGAATCTTCACAATGTGCAAATTAGGGTTTTGATAGATTTAGGTGCACAAGTCAATTTGATAAGTTCTGAATTGTTAGATAAACTGAATGTCAAAAGAAACACAAGTAAAACCTTATCAGGACACTAGATGGATAGGTAGTACAAACTTTGTCTTCACAATCAATTATACTTAGGTTTAATCAGGAAAAGATGAAAATAGATTGTGAGGAATGGCCTGATCATATGATGACTGAGAAAATGATTTTAGGGCAACCTTGCATGAAACAAGGTAAAGTAATTTTGAATTTTGAGATGATGACTTTTAAATTAAAAGTGAATGCCAAGAAATTTTTAATGTCGTTTTTGAGTAATGAAGAGCACGGAGTACAAAAGGAAATCCATAACTAAGAACTGGAAAGATTTATCTTTCCAATAGAAGATATAGAGGAATCACAGGAAAATCTCTTCCATGACCAAACAAGATTCATTGAAAAGCAGAAAAGTTGAAAGAAGGCAATCTTGCTGGAAACCAGCTTGGGTATGGAGACCTAAAAACATCCAGAAAGCTTTAACATAAGGACAAAATGGATATGGCGGCCTAAGGCATTCAAACATTGCTCAATGAGAGAGGTCTCTTTGACTCAAAAGGAAAAACAATCAACTATAAAGAATTGTTGGGTGAAAAAATCAAATCTACTTCAACTAACAATTAACAAGGACAAAGATATCTTAAAATTATAGAAGCATGAAGATCCACAGGTTAAGGATAGTGCAACTTCATCCTCGGATAACCACTTGGGTTTTTTACCTAAGACCTCAGAGTTACATGTTGTTCAAAATTGCATTTCTAGAGTATGCATCAATAGGGCAACATTAAAATGCCATGAATTCACTAAGCACTTGAGATTATTTCCATGCACTTTGCATAACTCTTTTTCAAGGAAAAAGAGTAGGAGGGGAAGAGAGTTACCTCAAGTAATTGACAATGCAATGCAATGGTCTATACGATAGAAACAAAAGGCAAAGGATCCTGGAATATTGGATCCAGGAATATGAATCATCAGTAAAAAGATGGATAATTACCAATAAAAATATGGAAAAAATGTTAAAAATATACAAAAGAATAAAAATGAAGAGAGAAAAAATTTATAGCTAAAAAAAAGAGAGAGAAAAAAGAAAGGGGAAAGTGAGAAAGATAAAAAACCTTCAAGTTTAGATTCAGTTTTTTGTAATTTTTTCTTTTATTCCTTTCCTTTTTGCATTATTCACAAGCACAAGCAAGATATAGGGTACAATTCAGAGAAGGATATAGTTGTTGTGTGGTCTCCAATTTTTTATTCTTAATTTTGATATACCTTTGATATTTTTATTTACATTTTGGATATCTTTTTCTAATCAACACTATAAAATAATAGGCATCTTGTTACACATGTGATGATCACTTCTTCTGGATTTTTTTTTTTTAAAGAAAAAAACACCTTGTGATGGAACTTGGAAGAGAATTGTTTTTGCCTTCTGAAGAAAGTTTTTCTTTTCTTTTTTATGTTTTTTATGACTCATGTTGTGGAAGTTTTGGTGTGGTGTGTTTATAATTTTTCCAGGATGGTGAATGCAAAAGAACTTCCCATTCATGATTTTAAAGCTGACTTAGTTACATTGTCAAGGGGACATTGGTTCCTAGAAAGTGAGACAGTGGAGGAAGTGGTGGAATTAGAATCTGATGAAGAACAGGACCTTCCTAAAGTTGAACAGATAATCAAGGAGCTTAAGGAAACAATCAGTGTTATTGGTCAACACATCTTTACAGTGAATGTGGGAGGCAATAAATATACTATGTTATGCTAGGAGTTCTACAAATTCCAGAAGGTGACTGCTAATTATAAAAAGTGGAAGGCAGTTGGACTTCATAGAATTCTAGATGAACCAATCTTTTTTATAGAATTTGAGAGAGTCTCTCAAGTTATGTCTAGTTTGGTAGAGTTTGGCAAAGGCAATGATGCATATTTGAGATGTTCAGTCAAAAAGAAAGAGGGCAAGGATGTGCAGATTACATTTAAATCAGAACACATAAGGACAAACCTTCAATTTTATTCTATGGGAACCAAATTGGATGGCAGTTTTGTCAAGAAGAATGCAGCAACTTATGCTGGGTATTCCAAATTTGTTGATTTCAAGGGCAGAGAGAATGAAGAATTTGCCATAAGGATGTTTCTACAATTCTTTTGTTTTCCTAAACTGCCAAGATACATGATGCCTCATAAACCAATTACTCTGATTATGCTTAATAACAAAGATAGAACTAAACCTTTTGGAGTAATGGATGTGACTCCCTACATTCATGAGCAATTGAAGGAAGCTGCTAAGCATTGGCAACAGAAAATATTTATGAATGGAGCTCAGTTTTTGACTAGGATTATATACCATAGTCTGGATATGGAGGATCAATTGAAATTGGTACCAGAGGCCCAATACTTTAGAAGTTTAATGCAGGAATTAAAAGTCCATCCAAATTGATACCAGTTGGAGAGCCAGAAGCCAAAACAAGTATGAGAGGGTCAGGACGGAAAAGGAAAGTTACTCTAGAAGAGGTAATTCCAACCAAGAAGAGAAGATTGGATCCTAGGAAAGTGGAGTTGGAGCAGAAGGAAGCGACTAAAGAGGAACATGAAGTAGCTCAGAAAGAAGTGCAGTCCTCGAAGGAGCCTCACCCACCACAGACAAGCAAGGAACAAATATACTCATATTTGTCTCAAGGAAATGATAAGAGAGCATTATATGAGGCCCAGTACTAGACAATGTTGGAAAGCTATTCATATAAAGCAACTGACTAGAGGCAAGAGGAAATTGAACACTATGAGGAATTGCATGATCAGATGTTGGCAACAGAATGTGAGGAAGTGTTTGTAAGAAAGGAAGTGGAATTATTAGCTTACTTCAAGGAGTTGCAGGGACCTCCAGAAACTAGAACCATAGTGGTTGTGAAAAGAAAGGTCCAAAAAAGCCTGTTCATAAAAAGAAACCAACCAAGAAGGATAAAGGTAAGGCTATTGAGCAAGAGATAGTTGAAGAGGCAGTAAAGATACCAGCAGAAGGAAAGAATAAGAAGGAAGCAGTTATAAGGGAAGAAAAAACTCATGATCAAATAAGAGAATTTGAAGTAGCTGCTTCTTCAAAACTTTCTTCTGATTCAGATAGTGATATTGCGAATTTTTTTATTGAAGAGTTTAAACCTATCCATACCAAGTACACCAATTAAATCAGCTCAAGCATCAGAGGTGAACAAATCATCAGAAGCATTGATTGAGAGTTCAAAGGGAATCCAGATTCTTGAAGAATCCACAAAGCAAATTAGTCTTGGAGAAGAAAAGAGGAGGTTAAAGGGTAAAAGAGCAATGTTGCAATAAGATGATGCAGTAAATGAAGGATTCAGTAGTGGAGTTGTAGATACAGGATCAAAATTCATATGGACTAGAACTTCACAACAATAGTATTTTCAACCTTATGTGGAAGAGCAACCAGGGCACAATGTTGTAGCTGAAGAAAAGAGAAATTTGGGAGAAAGAGGCAAAGTAATTAAAGGAAGTATGACTCTGGAGGAGGGAATACATGAAGGAACAGTAGCATCAAAAGAAGAATCTATTATTTCCAAACCATCATAAAAGCCCTACAGTCAACTATTTAGTAAAGAGAATACAAGCAAAGATAAAGAAGAAGCTGAAGTCCAGAAGAAGACAGAGCTCAAAGATCATTATGAAGATAACAAGGACACAAAGGAAGAAGTAAACCAGAAAATAGAAGTACTCATTGATTTGGGACATTAAGAAGAACAAAGAGATTAGGGTGATCAAGGAGTGGAATATGGAGCAGAATTAATTGATATAGATGATCAAGTAGTGGGAGGAAATGAGTAGGAATAGAATGATCAAATTGGAAACCAGGTTGATCATAAGATGGAATCAAATGTGTTCCAGGAAAAAATGATTCATGAGGAAGAATTACAAGTTAATAAGAAGAGACAAAAAGAGTAGGTAACAGAGGTAGTAGAAGTAATAGAGAAGGAAACAGAAGCTAAAAAGGAAATGGATCATGCAACATATTATGAAGAAGAGGATGAAGAGGATGATGAGTTGAAGGAAGAGAAACAAATAGAAATAAAGCAATTGGAATTGGAGATTGGTCTTGAAAGGAGATCTGCCTACACAATCATCATGAGTAACATACAGCAATTCAGACCCTCTATGATTATATCAGGTATGGTTGCTAAATCAGAGTTTGTGAAGGGAAGCAGGATTATTACTGAGCAGAAGAAAGAGAAGGAACAATTAGAGGATCAGATAAGAGCATTGCAGGAAAAGAATGAAACTTTGACAAAGAGGATGTTTTCATTGGAAGCACAAGAAGTAGAAAATCAGGAAAAAATTCAGTTTCTTGAAAATAAATGTGCTAAACAAATAGAGCATAATAATAAAGTGGAAAGTGAACTAAAGAAAATAGAAGGCAGGTATAGAACACTTTAAAGTTCATATCAATTAATGGCCAAAGCCAATGAGGATATAAATAAATTGTTGATCGAAGAAGGACAAATGAAAGGAGAAAATCAAACTACACAGATGAATCAGGAAGAAATGGAAAAGATGAGTAAGGAAATTCAAAGGTTACAAGAAGAGCTCAAAGAAACCAAGGAATTTGAAAAACAAGCCAGTGTGCATGCTGCCAATGCCATGGAGGATATAACAAATTATACCTGGTTATAGAAAAAGAAAGAAGTGAATGGAATTATAAAAGAGGGGCTAGTGTCTCAGAATCAAAGACTAGTGATGGAGGTGATAGAGTTAAAGAGAAGTATGGAAATCCAACAAAGAAGGGATGAGGAACAGGCAATGATTATGTAAGCAAAGGAGCAAGAATTGGTAGAAGATAATAGAAGAACTTCACCACTTTAGGATTTTCATGAACAAGAAGAAAAGAGCATTGAAGATTATTCAGATGAATTTGTACAAATGCTTTTGACAAACTGAGATTCAAGGATGAAGTTCATTAGAAAGATGCATGATGAATATGAAAATCAGATTGTAATATTTGCTTTGAAAAGTGGGGTAAATCTAGATCAACATCATTGGGTAGTAGATGGTCTTGGAATACCATTCTGTATGATTCTTGAAAGTGTCAAAAATTACCAAACTGCAAGAGTTGGTTTACCACCTAACAGGTATTTGGACTATGAGGAGGACATTAATGTCACTAAAGAATTATTTGAAAAGGCCAACCCTAAACGGAGGAATATGTGGTTAAATTCCAATAAGGATTACAGGAAGATATGGAAGGAAGCACCACTATAATTAAAGATAAATCCAGCATATTGGCCAACGGCTAGAAGGAGGGATTAGTCAGTTTTTTGGGAAAGAAGAAATGAAGGACAAATTCCAGCAAAATGGCTGAATTTTCCAAAGATTGCTGGACCCAAAGCAAGATCTTATCCAACCAAAAAATATATGATTGATACTGCAAAATTTGTTATATCAACATATGAAGATGTAAATGATTCCGCCTGTATATGAGTATTTAGAGTCACGCGACTTATAGTAGCATGTATAGAAACCTTTACAGATACATAAGTAGGAACCCTCAATTATATAGGATTTAATTCACCTATATGTGATAGATAGACCACAAGCAATAGTTCAATGGACAAAAGCTTTATTTGAAACGGTGAACAATTTGAATGTCACAGAGAGAAAAAGTCATGATTTGCTATCACAGGTTTATCAAAGGAAGAAGAAATAAGTGAATTCACACTAACATTTTGTCAAAACCATTTTTTGTTAGGAGCCAAAAAAGTATAGGAGGGGAAGGATGTTGGAAGAAGTACTTTTTTGAAGGAAATTCTTTGTAATTTGACATTTTCATGTAGTTTTATTTATCCAAATAATGTAAAATTGAGGAAGAGTCTTCCTCATCTATAGTAGAAGCGTATATATTTTTCTTAGAATTTTTGGAAGCTCTTCAGTAGCATATTTTTAGATTAGAAGGTAGAAGGACCAAATTCAAGTGTGAAAAGGGACACTTGAAAAAGTATAAAAGATATTTTCATCTACTTTGTAAAGGTTGGTTGTATTATTCTCATGCTATTCTAGTTATGTGAAGAGCTTCTTGCAAGAAAATCGTGTTGCTACTTCTCTTGGGTATCTTCTTGATTTGTTGAGTCTTTCTCTTATGAAATCTATGGAATTTGTGAGCTTTTCTTGTGTATTTCTGAGTGAAGTGTATGAAGAGAGGTTATTATTAGTATATTTAGTGAAGTGTTGCAACAAATCAATGCTGGAAATGGAAACTCTCAATTTTTACAGAATCGCGATTGTCTTGTCTGTATGATACAAGTATTATTTTTGAAATCAGACTTTATGTTTGTAGTCTGCAGGAAAAATGGCACACTTTAGGCACACAGATTATTGAAAATGCTATTGTATAACTGAAGATATTCAAAACCCTAGTTTCTCTATCTTCATCTTCACTAATTTCTTAGAAATCAGCTATGGTACCTCTTATTCTTGGATTCCATTAACTAGAAGGGGTTGTGGTCTCTGCATACTTCCCGGATTGACAATTTAATGAAGTGTTAGTTAATCTTTTATGCTATAATGATTGGAGAAGACAACTCCAAAGGTTAACAAAAAACACAACATATGTGATCATTTATGCTTATTAGCTAGCTAAAGAGGCCCACAACACTCTCCAACCATCACTTATAGCAAGTGTGAAGCAATTTTTAGCTACACCAACCCATATCTTGTGATTATCCACCATCTCCTCCAATAGTGGTATTAGAGCAAGTTCAATCAAGATGGGAGATGGATTTCCATCCTTCATTGACGAATTGGATAGGAATAACTACTCAGCATGGTCCCTAAGGATGCAAGTATATCTTTAAGGGAGAAGCTTATTTGGATACATCACACGAGATGAAGACATGCCAATCTTCAGGAGCAAGAATCAACCAACAAGGGAAGAGCAAGAAAGGCTGACCACATGGTGTGCAAAGGATGCTCTTGCCAGGTCATGTCTATTAAACTCAATCTCTGATTTCTTGTTACCACATGTTAGAAATTTTAAGACCTCCCAGGAGACTTGGGAAGTGCTTTCATCATACTCCTCCTCCAACACAAGAGCCAGGAAGAATCAGTTGTGGATGGAATTCACTACCCTAAAGAACCAAAGCAAGGAGTTGCTAATTATGTAACCAAAGTGAAAGATGTTGTAGACCAACTTGCAAGCATTGGAGAAGAGATAGAGGAAGAGCAAATAGTGAGGTAGATCATCATGGAATTAAGGCTGATGACAAGTGGGAGTCCTTCACCACATCAATGGATCTCTACATGGATATGCAAATACCTGATCTCAACACCTTAATGGGACAACTCTTCACCCATGAGACAAAGCTCAAGGAAATGGTGAAAACTCAAGAGGTAACCAATTTTCCGCCCTTTATACAGATAAGAATAAAGCTAAGGATAAAGGTAAAAGTAAGAAATATGATGAAAAGGCTAGTAGCTCTCAAGGTAATTATGCAGGAAGAGGAAGAGGTGCTAGAGGTAGGGGTAGAGGAGGTAAACAAGGTAGGGGAGACCCTACAACAATTCATCATGCAACATATGTGGTCTCAACAACCACACTACAGAAGAATGCTACAAAAATACAAGGAACCAAAGGGGAAGAGGCTTCCATAGAGGAAGCTATGGACAATCTAGAAGCAGGTACAACAATGGTGGAGGCAAATACAACCATAACTTCAATCAAGGCTACAACAACGGAAACTATCAAGGAGGCTTTCGAGGAAGAAGGGACTTCAGCAACTATACTGAAGATCAAGAAGACTCTTTGCTCATCATGAACATGACATCCAAGCAAGGTAAAGATGATGAGCATCGTTTCTACATTGATTCAGGTTGTTCCAATCATGTGACAGGAAATGTAACACTATTATCTGATCTTGAAGAACCCAAGGGGAAGCATGAAGTCCAAATAGGTGATGACATTAAACATTTAGTCAAGCAAATTGGAAATGTCAAAACATCTGATGGTAGCCTTATCTTCCACAGAAGCAAAATATAGAGGCTTGGCAAATGCAACTCAGGAAGCTATGTGGCTGAAGCAATTGTATGCAGATTTGGAGATACATTCCTACACTCCAATTATCTTTGGAGATAACACTAGTTCGCTTCATTTGGCTGCTAATCCTGTGTACCATGCCATGACTAAGCACATTGAAGTGCATTATCGTTATTTTAGGGAGAAAGTGCTTATCAAGGATATTCAATTATCCTATGTATCAACTCATTTGCAATGTGCCGATTTACTCACCAAAGCATTGGATGGAACAAAGATGAACAGGTTCAAACTGATGATTGGTGTGGAAGAGATCAAGCAACAATGAAGATCAAGCATGTAAGGCTTGAGGGGGAGCTGTTGGTGCAATTAAGCCCAAGCCTACACACTTGATCACCTGACATAAGTTTGATGTATTGACATTACACATGGAAGGCTTCATATGTACAACCTCTTGTAACTTTGCTTCTAAATTACATTTGTAAAATGACATTCAACCCATGAGGAGTTAGGAAGCATATAATCTCATAAATTTTGGTCGTTGAGTCAAGAGAGAATATATCCTATACTTTAAGATGCACTTTATTGGTAGAGATTTGAATTTGAATTCAAATCTTTGGCTCAAATAAAAGCTATAAAAGAGGATATGAAATGCCCACATGTATCTCAAGGTTCAAAGATCATATTCATATAACTTCATTGAGAAGACGAGCTCATCTCATAGCTCACTCATTTCTCACTCGTTGAGCAATAATTTATTTCCAATGACATTGTATTTTTACTTTATTTGATTCATAGGTGATCATTACTTCTTACTCTCATATCTTTGCCACACTCCATCAGAACAATGAATTTGTCTAAGCTGGTTCTCACTGTATAGTGGACCATTTCATGTGATTTAAAGCATGGTATCTTCAACATATTATCTATTTTAATCCTACAAATTTTCATTCGTAATGCTTCTCGTGATCATTAGATATCAATCAATCTTTGCTCACTAGTCTGCGACTATCAAGGCCCGTAAAAGTCGAGATGGATGCTTAGTTTGCTAAACATATTTCTCTGCATATAGTTTATCATTTTAGATGATTTCACTCATGATTGGTAGCTAACTGAAGTTCCCCAAAA
Source organism: Ceratopteris richardii (assembly GCA_020310875.1). NCBI lineage: Eukaryota > Viridiplantae > Streptophyta > Polypodiopsida > Polypodiales > Pteridaceae > Ceratopteris > Ceratopteris richardii. Next base: position 126,921,349 of record CM035423.1, on the reverse strand, counting down.
GGAATTTTATCAATTGCAGCTGTACTCAGAGAATGGTGCAAAACTCTGAGTAGATGTCTCAACCAAAATAGCAAGTTTTGGTCTTTCGATCATATGCAAACCTATCTATTTTGATCCTATCATTAGTGCATCATCTTCCAAGCAACATATGTGATCATTTATGCTTATTAGCTAGCCAAAAAGGCCCACAACACTCTCCAGCCATCACTTATAGCAGGTATTAGCTACACCAACTCATCTCTTGTGATTGTCCACCATCTCCTCCAACACAAAAGTCCTTCAAAATGTAGTTGTGGTTTAAATGAGTTGGTGTGATTGGAAAGATGAGTGACATAGAACATATTTTAAGCTAATTCTACCATTTTTGCACAAAGCTTAGTCCTTTCAATCTCTAGATCTGCTCACCAATAACATTTGTCTAACTCATCCACATTTGACCCATCCTGAAGTTGATCTTGGTAGGCCTTGAACATCATGTCCAAGCCTTCTAGAGTAGGATCCCCTAAGATTGATCCTGTTCTAGGTGGTGGTGGGATGGATGGTGGGATTCATTGAGGTGAGTTTGGTGGTGGTGGTGTCTAAGAGCACATTTGAGAGGTGATTTTAACTATTTTTGTTCTTGTTTCTTTAAGGCTCTCTTCTATTTCTCTCAACTTCCTAGCCCACTGTCTCTTCTTCTCTCTCAGCGATCCTTCCAAGATCTTGGTCTCTTTTAATTGTTGCTTTCAGACTCACTAGCGTCTGATTTCTTCTCCCGATCTACACCTAGAGTCTTTTATAGAGTTGTCCTCTAGTGACTACATGTAAAGGGGTGATATTAGCCACACTTCCATTGGGTTCTGCAACCAAGTCAATAACATTGATCAGATTCATCTTTTGCACATTCATTGGGTTTAGAACAATCTCTTAAGTTATGTTCCTTCCGAAAATCAAGAAAAAAAACCTTAAATCATTATGGGTTGTGGTTGCTGTTAGTGTAAATCACAAGCCTACACATTTGGCTTGGAAGACATCATGAGGACTCCACATGCATGAAGAACCATAGGAACATATGCTAGTGGTTTATTACCACTTTACCTCATTGTAAAAGTCTAATTTGACTTAGAATCTTTTGTAATCACCTACCTAAGTGATTCGTGGAAAAGTAGATCACTTGATTGAGAGAATATCTCCAAACTTTTAGATGCTTGATCATAGGAAGCCAAAGATTTGAATTTGAATTCAAATCCTAAGTCATTTGGATGTGAAAAAGTCACGGGTAGATCACTCCATTCCGGAGGCTCATTCTATTGAGCTTGAGTGTGTGTAAGGACTATACCATAGCCTACAGCTCTCTACACCATTTGGAAATGCTAGACATGCCAATGGGATTGTACACAATTATTAATCAATAGATACATTTACATCATTCATCTCTGTATTCACTGCTTGTCTACTCCAAAGTCTGTTAACTTGTCAAGGGCATATCTCGGTTCATACTACTCCAAATTTAGTGATTCAAAGCTTGTTGGATTCAGCTCAAAGTCATCTACATGCTGACAGAGTTTGAAGTGATTTCATTCAGCCAATTCAGAGAAAGCGTCGTCGAGATGCTCACTGGTCTATCTCTGCTACAGTCCTAAAAAGTCGGGGGTATAGCTAATTTTGCTAAATCAATTTCTATGAGTATAGTTTGTCATTTTACATCATTCCACTTGAAAATGTTAGCTTACTAAGCTAATTTAATACCCCTAGAAGGAATTTTATCAATTGCTACTGTGCTGGTCACACTGAGCAAAACATTGAGCAGGTGTCAAGACCAAAATAGAAGGTTTTCTTGACTTTGTGCTTCCAAAGTTATCTGTTTTGATTCAATCATTGCACACATCATTTCCAAAGGACATAGGCTATTTCTTGGTGTCATTGGGAAGCTAAGGAAGTCTACTAATCAAGTCTGAAGCTAAAGAGGGCTGGTACAAAGCAAGTTTTAGCAGTACCTACTCAATCTCTTGGATCATCCATCCATTTCTCCCAACAGTGGTATCAGAGCAAATAAGGTAAAATGGGAGATGGTTTTCCTTCAGTTATTGACAAATTGGACAGGAACAACTATCAAGCATGGTCTCTAAGGATGAAGACCTACTTACAAGGAAGGAGTCTTTATGGATACATCTCAGGAGATGAGGAATTGCCCTCATTCAAAGCAAGAGGTTTGCCAACCAAGGAGGAGCAAGAAAAACTCAACACATGGTGTGCAAGGGATGCATTGGCAAGGCCTATTTACTCAACTCTATATCTGACTTTCTTTTACCTCATATTAGAAATTGTAAGACTTCCCAAGAGACTTGGGAAACCTTGTCATCATATTTTTCCTCTAATACGAGGGCTAGGAAAAATCAGTTGTGGATTGAATTCACAACACTAAGGAAGCAACCTAAGCAAGCTGTTTCAGAATTTGTGACCAAGACCAAAGATGTTGCAGATCAGTTAGCAAGCATAGGAGAAGAAATTGAAGAAGAACAAATTGTAAGGCAGGTAATTAATGGAATCAAGGCTGATGACAAGTGGGAAAGCTTCACCACTACATGGACATGCACACTCCAGATCTTACAACTCTCATGGGTCAACTATTCACAAATGAAGCAAAGCTTACCAAGAGTGGAGATACTACCAAAGGTAACAACTCTTCTGCCCTATACACTGATAAGAAATCTAAGGATAAAGGCAAGAGTAAGAAGGTGGAAGATGAATGCTCTACCTCCCAAGCCAACTATGCAGGGAGAGGTAGATCTTCAAGAGGTAGGGGCAGAGGAGGTAAGCAAGGTAGGGGGAGACCCTATAACTCATCACCATGTAACATTTGTGGTTTGTCAAACCACACCACAGATGAGTGTTACAGGAATTACAAAAATCAGAGAGGAAGAGGCTACCAAAGAGGTGGATACTCTCAGTCTAGAGGAAGGTTCAACCATCACCAAGGCCACAACAACAATTATAACAACAACTACAACAACAATTACAATGGCAACTACCAAGGAGGATTCAGAAACAGAAAGGACTACAACAACTACACAGAGGAGCAAGATGACTCTCTCTTGATCATGAACATGACTTCAAAGTCAGGTACAAATGATGATCACCTATTTTATATTGATTCAGGGTGTTCAAATCATGTGGCTGGTAATGTGGCACTACTCTCTGATCTTGAGGAACCAAAAGTTAAACACCAAGTCCAAACAGGTGATGATACAAAGCATTCTGTAGTTAAAGTTGGAAATGTGAAAACTTGTGATGGTAATCAGAATTTGTTGAGCAGAGTACTTTATGTACCTACAATTACAAAGAACTTAATGAGTGTTGGTCAGATTGTAGAGAAAGGGTTGCAGGTCAGATTCAATCAGTATGGAGCATTTGTGGAGGACCCAAGTCATGGATTCAAAAGGATAGCTAAAGGAGAAAAATCAGGTAGACTTTTCACTTTTGAGTTGGAAGATACAAAGAACATTGCATTATATAGTTATAAAGATCAAACACTTTCAGAGCTTGAGATTTGGCACAAGAGATTAGGGCACATAGGAGAAAGGACCTTGAAGCAAATGTGCAGGGACCAATGAGCTTGGGATAGCTAATGTATCCAAGCAACATATGATTTACAAGTGTGGTGCTTGTCAATTTGGTAAGTCTCACAGGTTACCCTTCTCCAAGAAAGGATATATGCATGAAGACTATCTAGAGCTTGTACACACAGATGTATGGGGACCTAGCAAAGACCCCTCAGTCTCAGGTTCAAGGTACTATGTGTCTTTTATTGATGACTATAGCAGATGGACTGTATTATACTTTATGAAGCACAAGGATGAAGTATTTAATTGTTTTAAGAAATATCTTGCATTAGTTGAAAATCAGACAGGAAGGAATTTAAAGAGGCTAAGGTCAGATGGAGGAGGTGAGTACTTCTCCAATGAATTTGAGGACTTCTTGCAGGACAGAGGCATCAAAAGGGAAATAACCACAAGGTACTCTCCTGAACAGAATGGGGTAGTTGAAAGAAGAAATAGGTTAATAGTTGAGACGGATAGATCTATGCTTAATGAGAAGAAATTACCTAACTATCTATGGGTAGAGAGTGTCTCTAGTGCCACCTATCTCATAAACAGGTTACCATGAAAGTCACTTGATGGTATGACACCATATGAAGCATGGCATGGTAAGAGACCATCATTGGATCACTGCAAAATTTTTGGATGTGTAGCATATGTACACATTCCTTCACAGGTAAGAGGAAAGCTAGATCCAAAGGCTGAAAAATGTATTTTCATTAGATATGATTTAAATAAAAAAGGTTACAGGTTTTATAACCCTACCAACAAGGGATTTATGGTAAGCAGAGATGTGATCTTTGATGAGAATGATTCTTGGTATGAGAATGAATGCAGGAAGGTCAAACTACCCTATGATTTGGAACAGGAATTTCCAAAACTTACAAAGGAGGAACCAACTCAGAAAGAAGACTCAAGTTCAGATGATGAAGATACAATCAACCTTGAAGAGTTCAAGGCATGGAAGTCCAAAGGCAAAATGAAGATGAAGAAGCTTGAGGACATACCAGAATCTTCAACTCAATCAATCACAAGGTCTCAAAGAGAGAGCAAAAAACCTATCAGATATGGGTATGATACGTCTCTTGTTACTAAACATTCAATTTATCTTGCAAAGGATTTGCTAAATGAAGAACCAGGATCATATGAAGAAGCAATCACAAAATCAGAATGGAAGGAAGCTATGGATGAGGAGATTGAAGCACTCAAGGAGAGTGATACATGGGAGTTAGTACCCAAGAAGGACTCCATGAAGGTAATAGGATCTAGATGGATCTATAAATTGAAAAGAAATTTTGATGGCACAATTAACAGGTATAAGGCCAGATTAGTAGCCAAGGGTTTTGCACAAACCCAAGGCATTGACTATGAGGAAACATTTTCTCCTATGGCCAAGATGCCAACAATCAGAGTGTTGGTGAGTGTGTCTGCATCAAAGAATTGGAACATGTACCAATTGGATGTCAATAATGCTTTCTTGAATGGATGGATTTCAGAAGAGGTTTATATGTCACAACCTCCTGGCTATGAAGACCCTAAGAAGGTAACTTATGTTTGCAATTTAAAGAAGGCTTTATATGGATTGAAGCAGGCACCTAGGGCATGGAATTATAGGCTAACTACATACCTCCAAGACCAAGGTTTTTTAATGAGTAAGGCTGACACTTCTCTGTTCATTAAGAGAAGTAATTCAGAGGTAATCTATCTTTGTGTTTATGTTGATGACATCATCATTACAGGCAATTTTCCAGGCAATTTTGTTTTTTCCTCTCTAGTAACCGATCCACCTTGACATGTAAGCTTATCAGGGTAGCTTTAAATGGAAGCCATATTCCATCCGAGGAAGAGACATTGGTCCCAAAAACCATGAACAAAGGGGATGTGTTAAAGTGGTCCTAGATTTCAGCTATCACAATTGAGTTATCTATGTTCCTACGTATATGTATGTAGTATTTTGCATTCCTAGCATAGGACTACTGTTGGAACTGAAGGACTCACAAGGCAAGGAAGCTTACGAAGAGAGTCAAAGAGAAGAGAAAGCACAAGCAGACAGAGCAGTCAACGACGATCCGGCAAGTAGGCCAATATTTTTTCAAGATAGTAACGCATATCCAAGAGGTGGACACGCAAGGAGAAAGAGCAAGTAGGGAGCTCCAGGAAATGTATGTCAACATGATAGTAGAATCCCTACAAAAATAGTGATTTTCATCACTAACAATCATTGTAAATACCATTTCTTATTTTTGTAGCTCCATTTTGTGCAAGCCAAGGAGTCCTTGAGCTTGAGGAGTCTTAGAAGTATCTACCTGTCAGTTTTCACATTTTTTAGACTTCATTTGAACCTCCAAATAGGGTAGAGAACCTAATTTTTATCTAGGCCAGACACTAGGTCTGGACAAGGCCAAAACCTAGTCAAAAACTATAAATAGAGCTAGAGAGCTCATTTTTGAGGTTAGATTGTAATAGATTTGAACTTGTAAGGGCTTTTTGAAAGTAATCTACGAACTCCATTGCTTCTCTCTCTTTGTCTTACCGTGTGTGCGCGTGTGTGTGTATGTGTGTGCATGTTGGTGTGCTTCTCACTCACGCACCTGTGCCTTCACTTGCTCGAGGTCTTCATACCATCCTCACATCTTCCCGGATTGACATTAAAGGAGGTGCTACTCATCACTGAGCTAGAACTACTTCTCTCAAGCTCATAAATTAGTATGGTTTAGTTTGTAATAGGCCAATAATCTATCTATGACCATTGATTGATCACATTGGATATTGGAACAACTATACCTAGCCAATCAAAGGTGGACAAGGAAGTAGCTTATTAATGGATGTTGTGCAATTATGAGGATAGTGTATATGTGACTTGCGTATGATCTTCCCAATGATTGTGCTTAGAATCTTTTGTAATCACCTACCTAAGTGATTCGTGGAAACGTAGATCACTTGATTGAGAGAATATCTCCAAACTTTTAGATGCTTGATCATAGGAAGCCAAAGATTTGAATTTGAATTCAAATCCTAAGTCATTTCCTATAAAATTGGATGTGAAAAAGTCGCGGGTAGATCACTCCATTCCCGAGGTTCATTCTGTTGAGCTTGAGTGTGTGTAAGGACTATACCATAGCCTACACCTCTCTAAACCATTTGGCAATGCTAGACATGCCAATGGGATTGTACACAATTATTAATCAATAGATACATTTACATCATTCATCTCTGTATTCACTACTTGTCTACTCCAAAGTCTGTTAACTTGTCAAGGGCATATGGTCAATACTACTCCAAATTCAGTGATTCAAAGCTTGTTGGATTCAGCTCAAAGTCATCTACATGCTGCCAAAGTCTGAAGGGATTTCATTCAGCTAATTCAGAGAAATATTCGTCGAGGTGCTCACTGGTCTATCTCTGCTACAGTCCTAAAAAGTCGGGGGTATAGCTAATTTTGCTAAATCAATTTCTCTGAGTATAGTTTGTCATTTTACATCATTCCACTTGAAAATTTTAGCTTACTAAGCTAATTGAATACCCCTAGAAGGAATTTTATCAATTGCTATTGTGCTGGTCACACTGAGCAAAACATTGAGCAGGTGTCAAGACCAAAATAGAAGGTTTTCTTGACTTTGTGACTTCCAAAGTTATCTGTTTTGATTCAATCATTGCACACATCATTTCCAAAGGACATAGGCTATTTCTTGGTGTCATTGGGAAGCTAAGGAAGTCTACTAATCAAGTCTGAAGCTAAAGAGGACTGGTACAAAGCAGGTTTTAGCAGTACCTACTCAATCTCTTGGATCATCCATCCATTTCTCCCAACAGTTGCCCTAGTGGAGGAAGTGGACAATCACGAATAAAGTGATCTCCTAAATATTTGTAGCATGATCCTCTAGGAACTTAAGGTCTCATCTATCTTAAATGGGACCTAAGGTTTGGATTTTTATACATCATGTTGGGGTTCGTGATCAACACATCACTACTGACTTTAATCAAGCTCACAGAAAAGAATAAACTTAGCACTGATCTTTCTCACACAGAGTGAATAAGCATGCACAGAAATTCAGATTCACCACTTTTTGTTTTAGACAATGCTAAACAAGATAACTACACAAGAATAGAGAACATTCGCACACTTGCACTGAATAATTATAAGGAAAATGCTTCATTAAGTCTTTGAAACTACAGAGAATACATTATGGATTGAGCAATTTCTGCTTCTACAAGAAATTTGTTTAGTACTGTCATGGTGCACTCAGAATCGTGATTGGGTCAACTTTTCGGTGTGTCACGATAGCTCGAGCTCGATGCCTCGGGGCTTGCGCAGAGAAAATCCGTACCTACTGAGCTTGCTGGAGATGGTGAGGATGCTGCAACCTGCAAGAATCATGCAAAAACACACAAAAACAAGAACACACACTCGCTCTCTCTCAAACTTGCACAAAGCAAATGAGGTGAATGGAATAAAAGAAGGAATATGAAGGGGAGAAGGAGATGGAAGTGGAGAAGGAGATGGAGATGGAGATGGAGAAGAACAAGAAATTTACCTATTACTTACCATTCCAACACGTCCTCTCTACGTCTTACCATCACACGCTCGTCCTCAAAGCTCGAATCCCCGGCAACGGCGCCAAAATTTGGTGTAGCTCAGTGATGAGTAGCACCTCCTTTAATGTCAATCCGGGAAGACATGAGGATGATATGAAGACCTCGAGCAAGTGAAGGCACAAATGTGTGAGTGAGAAGCACACAAACATGCACACACATACACACACACGTGCACACACGGAAAGAACAAAGAGAGTAAGATAATGGAATCACTTCTATTACAACCAAGTTCTCATACAAGTTCAAAACTACAAGAAGCTACCCCCAAAAATGAGCTCTCTAGCTCTATTTATAGTTTTTTACTAGCTTTGGCCCTGTCCAGACCTAGTGTGCGGCCTAGTTAAAAATTAGGTTCCAGAGCTTATTTGACAACTCAAACAAGGTCTAAAAAATATGAAAATTGGTAGGCACTTACTTCTAAGGCTCCTCAAGCTCGAGGACTCCTCAGCTTGCACAAAATGGAGCTAGAAAAAGGTGAAATGGTATTTACAATGGTTTTTAGTGATGAGAATCACTTTTAAAATGATGTAGGGACTAGGAAAATTTTAATGGGTTGCCTCAATGCTAGATCTACATGTATGCCCATACCTGCTTCTTCCCGTATGATGCCAACACTACCCTTGTTGATTATTTTGATTACAGGGAACCACTCTTATACCCCTTTCTTCTCTATGCTTCACCCATAAAGGACAATTAGGCCCTATCCAATGATCAGGTGCTGAACAATACCCACATGGCATCATCCTGGGTGGTCTACCCTATTGATTTCCTTATTGGTTATTTCCCTACTAGTTCGCCTGTTCTCTCCATGGTGACTGTCCTTACTACTGCCTCTAAAAATTACCTCATGCCTGAATTGAAATAGCTTGATTGACAGCCACTTCATTATTATTTCTATTGTCCTACCTTGAACTTTTCCCTCTATGCTTGGGGTTATACCAACACTAACTTGTTGTGTGTCCATCTTTATCACAAATGTCACAAAATCTTTTCTCTTTTGGAGCTATTATAGAACATCCATGTTTCTTTAACTTACTAATCAATGCTTCCTCTTTACTTTGTTTAACTTAATGTTTTCGGTGCCTTCTCACCACCACTTCTTCATCTTGAGTAACAAAATTAGAATAAGTTGTCCCTTTCTCTGATTCCATTTTTTAATCCGATTCAACCTTTGAACTTGAATCACTATGTCTCTTTTTTTATCTGCCAAATCTTCTTTCCACTCTTGCAGCTGCTAACACTAATACATCAAAACCATTAGCTATATCCACACTTGCAACTGCATGCCTCATGCTGCTCCTTAATCCTTTTAGGAAGTAACCCGCCAACATCTCGTCGGTAGGTCTCTCGTTACCCTGTAATCTTTCCATTAAAGTTCTAAATTTCTGAGCATAATCTTCTACTAACATGGTCCTTTGTCTAATTGCTCTCAACTTCCTCAACACATTAGAGAGAGTTTTTTTTTTCCTAAATCTTTGTAAAAATGTTGTTTTTAATGCATCATATGTAGCGAAATAAGCAATACCGTATTGACTAAACTAGCTCATTGCTCTTCCTTCCAATGTAGCTGCAAATTGCTGGAGTTTGATGTCATCACCATAGATGGTTGGATATCCATTGGCTGTCCACTTTATCTCGAATTGAGCAACGTGACAATCATCATCTTCTTTAGAGCCTCCTCTAAAATGGGCTGCTTTGACCTTGGGATTGGGAGCTGGTTGCACCATTGGTTATGGCTGAGGTGTACGCCTAGTTCTTTGACCGATCACCCCTCTAAGTGGGTCGAACTGGAGTCATCTTCTTATTCCTGCAACGACTTCTGTCAGGATCAACACACCTAGTATTCTGCCCACCAGCCTTACCTCTGTTGTACCTATTCCTCCTTCCTCCTCTTCAGTTTCCAGGTTAGATTTCTCTTGTGCTTCATACCAATCATAACATTTAGAAGATGACTCCACATTAGCTGCTTTTGCTTGCACTCTTGTATAATAAACTTTACTAAATCTTTCTCTTCATCCTTTCATGCATCTCTTGCTTCATTAGCAACATAGTATGATCGCAAAATAAGTTGGGGTTCATGATCAACACATCACTACTGACTTTAATCAAGCTCACGTAAAAGAATAAACTTGGTGCTGATCTTTCTCACATAGAGTGAATAAGCATGCACATAAATTCAGATTCACCACTTTCTGTTTTAGATAATGCTAAACAAGACAACTACACAAGAATAGAGAACATTCACACACTTATGTTGAATAATTATAAGGAAAATGTTTCATTAAGCGTTCGAAACTACAAAGAATACATTACAGATTGAGCAATTTCTGCTTCTACAAGAGATTTCTTCAATATAGATCTAAGTTCGGACTGTGAACGCCTGCACTTCTTCTTCTTAAGAGAAACACTTCTTCTTTTCTTTTGTCTTCTTCCTGGAGACGCTTCTTCTTCTTCTCCCCTTCATATAAATAGAATATAACAAAAAGTATTCATGTGACATCGGTACCTAACTAAATTGTAACTGTCTGTTAAAATTTTGATTCAACAACATCGGATTCAGCAAAACACAGATTTAACAAAACTCCAATGCAACACACTTCTGATACAACATATTCCGACTGATTAGCTTACCCCTCAACACATCACATTCCAATATTCAAGCTCCCAATTAGGTTGCAATGGTGTTTTATATTGATAGATCTTATTATGCTTTGGTTATTCCATGTGTTAAGTCGATGGGCTGTCTATATGGGTAGAGTCAAAACTTTGAGGATTGGGATCAATGTTTGAGATCATTGGGGATGTTGGCACTATGGATCTCTTTAAGTTATCTTCAAATGATGCATAATTTATTGAAATCACATTGGGAGGTGGTGGTCATTGTTGACCTAATATAGGTTGAGGTCTCTATTGAGCCTAGTACTCATGCTGGTAATGTTGTTGCGGCCTATAGTATGGTTGTGGTTGGTATTGGTTTTGATATCTATGTCGCTACTAATAGGGCTACTGATAGTTTTTCCTAACTACCTATTTATTGTAGGGACACTCTTGCATAGTATGATTGGTGTATTTCATCTCAATGGTACAATACTGAGCATTTAGGTTTCTTAATCCATCAATGGGCTTACATTGGCCATGTAGTCTCCTCCACAAGTGTAGCATCATTTCACAAAGGCCATCTTAATAGTTGGTCTACTCAAAACTCCTAACTTTTGAGCTACTTGATCTACTAATTCATCTATTGATGTTGCGGGTTTGGATGTGAAACTAGTAGAACCATTTGAGTCCTTGTAGAGTTTAGAAAGTTCTAACTCATTTACTAAGTTATCCTCAATGTCAATGCACATTCTTACACATCACTTTATGGTTCAGGGTTCATTTAAATAGACATATGATCTTACCTTGGCACTCAATAGGCCATTTAAGAACAAGGAAACTTGCTTATCTTGGGTAGGCTCTAGGGTTGGACATTGCACAATGTACTATCTATGCCTATGCCCTGCTAGCCTAACAATTTCCTCCATTGTCTGCTTAAAGCTATGGATCAATGATGAGGTATTATGCATGATGCCACTCTTACAGAGCTTATCTATGAAGATGTCAAATAGTTGAGTGATGTTCTTGAACTATTCTTGATGCAATGGTTGAAACCATTTGCCCAATGTCCAAGCACAACCACATTGCAATGTTCTTTTGTACCAATTACTTGATCATTTCAAGTTTCTTTTTATGTAAACATTGTCTTAAGAGATACATCATCAAGAATACTTGCTTTTTAACATAATTTGATGTTTTGATCACTCAGATTATGTTCTTTTCACTTAGGGAATTCCTCAATTGTGGTTCAACTCATCTTGAACTTGAGAAATTAGGGTTTCTTGAACTTGATTTGTGTGTATCACAGCCCTGCTTAATCAGAACAACTAAACAAACTTAGCCTCATCTAAAAAATTGAGTGAGGGGGTTGAGAGATCTTCTAATGTGGAGTCACATTCACTTGATATTTTGCGGATGCCCAAGACACTAGCTCCCAAGCTTGCACTACACTGGACCTCGCTTTAGCCTTCCAAAGAGCTCCAATACCTTGTAAAATCCCACAAATTAGGCTTGATACGCTCAAAATTTGACAAACCATAAAAATTTTTGAATTTCCTATCTATCATGATAAACAATGTCTGACACGATAGATTGGTCTATTGCAATAGATGGTATCTATCGTGGTTAGCTATCTGTCATGATGGACAAGTCAATCAAGATAGATGTTATCTAGTGTCTATCGTCTATTGTCTTTTGTGGTCTAAATCTATCGTGAAAGATAGGTGTTTATTGCAATAGATGGGTCTATCATGGGCTCGTATCTACCACAATAGAATAGTCTACTATGATAGATGGTGTCTATTGTCTATCATCTATTGTGGGATGTTTGTCACGATGGACACTTCTATCATGATAGATGGTCACTACCGCATAGGTCTATCTATTGTGATGGATCTTTGTATCGGGACGGACACGTGTTCATCACAATGAACAGGGCCTATCGTGAACTCTATCTGTCACAATGGACTATGTCTATTGCGATGGACAAAAAATGGATATTTTTCAACTATTTTTTGGAATGCACTTGGGATGATATCTATCATGCCTAACTTAACTTTCTCTCTATCTTGATAGATAGAGGTCATCATCTTGGGTCACGTATAGAGTTCTATTGTGCCTATTGTTGGTGCTATTGCTGAAGTTGAAACTTGTCAAAAATGCTCACAAATACACAAAAACAAAGTGCACACAATTGCTCTCTCACTATCTCTCACAAGATAAATGAGGTGGAGATAGGGATATGACCAAAAGTTGAAAATTTGGGATGAAGGAGATGTAGGTCAGACATGAGTAGAGGTGGTAAGAATGACGATGGAGATCATGCAAGTAAAGAAAATAGAAACTTTACTTGCTTACCTATGATTCCAACATGAAGACTCTACATCTTACCACCACACACTTATCCTCAAATCACACTGCTAGAAAACAATGCCATATTTGGTGTCACTCTAACACAATGGAAGTACCAATGGGAGGAGATCCACCTCGTAAAATGTCAATATGTGGAGATTTGAGGATGGTATGATGGCAATGATCAAGTGGAATGCACAAGTGAGAAAGTGAAAAGCATACTAGCATGCACACACATACACATACACATACACAGACAAGGCAAGAGCAAAGAGTAGAACAATGGAAGCTCTCATTCAAAAGCTTTAAGTACAATGTTTCATAAAAAGTCCAACCTCCAAAATGAGCTCTCTAGCTCCTTTGATAGTTTCTAACTAGCTTCTAGACTAGTTTAGACCTAGTGTTCGACCTAGCTAAAAGCTTGGTTCCTAAGCTTATTCAGGGCTGAAACGAGCTCTAAAAATAATGAACTTAATATGTGGCTTCTTTCTAGCACTTGAATCAAGCTTGAGGAATCCTCAACTTGAACAAAATGGAACTATTTGTACCAAAAACGAATATTTACAATGAGATGTAGTGATAAAAATCATTGTTGATTGAATGATTGTTTTGAAAAACAAGAGTATGGCTAGGCATATTCATTGTCAGGCTAGCATTTACTACTTTGCCTCCTCAGTCCACCCTAGTCTTCTCTATAACTCTCTTGTCTTTGGATCTCTTGTCACATGCTTCCTTTTCGACTTAGTCCTTGTTGACTCCTATTAATATCAGATATTTTTTTCAAGAATTCATTGGTCAATTCACCAACACGGGTATCAAGCACAAATGCTCTTTGTTGATTCAAATCTTCGAATAGACCCCTAATGAGATCGTAAAAATAGTAGCCAAATGATTTAATCAATATGTAGATAGGTGTCTTGTGATGGAGAGACCCTCTCAATAGAAGATGATATCTTTGTTCTTCAATGACTTAACCAATGGGACACTAAGAACCTTGGTTTATGTGAAATGCTCACAGACCTTAAGTGATTGTCTACTGGAGTGTATAGACCTAGAAGAAAACCTAGAAAATGACTTGAAAATCCCACGAAACCCCATAAAATCAAATGATATGATTAGTAATGCAACCTTTAACACCAAGAGTGTAGAAGGACTCGCAGAATTAGTGGCTAAGAAGCCATCCTTCTCATACTTGTGTAAGAGGAGGACTAGTGCCTCCACAACCTTATAAATACAATGGTCAACAGGCACAAGGACCCAATTTGTACTGTCATATTGAATAGAAATACAGAAATCATAGCATGAAAAATTGCCCCTTCAATAAATAGCCTAGACCCTTTGCACCACCATAGTATCAACCTTATGGATACCCCCTAGAGATCAAGGCATAGAGGTTCCTATATATGGCCCATACCCAGGACCACCAATGGCACCAAAACCATATGATTACACTAGGTACAATCAACCTCAACGTATATTAGGGCAACAACCCCCACATCCTCAGAATGTAGTACTAGTGAAGTATGTTCAACCAGAAGAAAACCTAGAGAGAGCAATTGTGCCAGCCACTTCATTCACAAACACAAAAAACCTTAGCTAGGGATTTGATCAAACCCAAGGGGATTATTACTCCTATGACACAAGTCTTGTGGAATATGACCAGGCCTGCGAGCAACATTTTTATGGTTATGATGGTTATGAGGGCTCATATGGACCTGAATGTGCTAATCTTCTGTACACTACCCCAAGGGCCCCAGTTCCAAAAAGACATGTAGCAAGATCCCCTGCACCAAGAGGACCATGCTATAGATGTGGTGGAGATCATTTCATTAGGGAATGTACATTGCCTTACTAGCCACCACTCCCATGTGTCTGGGAAGCATATTGTAATGATTGTGGCAAGTAACATTTGTTCAAAGATTGCCCTAATCACCCTAACAAAGTCTCATCCACTACTTAAATTAATGTGATCGAGGTAATGGAGTCCTTATGAAGCGAAAAAAAATATACCATGCCTCCAAAATCCATTACCAGAGTGAGAACTAAGGAAATCTTAGAGAGAGAAGTAATGAATAGCCCCAAGATTGAGGAGGAGCTAGAGTCTGCAAATCAAGTTGTAGAAGACTCTGAAGAACTTGAAGATAATTCAAAATCTAAGAAGGTTTGGAAGGCTAGGAGAGAAAAAAATTAAAAGCAAATGGACTTAAAAAAATTGAAGAGAAAGAAAAGACACTAAAAGAGACTGAGCTTCAAGAAAGCCATTTAGCAAATAAGAAAGCCAATATGGTGATGAGGAAACAAACCAATGAACAGGCAGGATCACTTCTTACATATCCCATTCCCAAAGATTTGAATATGTGGTTAAAAGCCTATCAGTCTAGGGTAGAGACAAGACCTAGTCTAGAGCAACATGAAAAAATCTACCCAAGAGCAGACTTAGAAAAAGAAAGACTCGACATATGTAAGAAATTAATTGAGATTGCTTAGAACACAGTAGGAAAATCTATACCAACCCTCCCTAAGACTAGAATATCATAAGAAAAATTCTTGAGATGCATAGAAACCTTCAATCCATGATCAATGAAGAATGATCAAGACAAGGAGTTGAAATAAGAGAGGAATTATGAAAATAAAGAATGAAATTCCTTAATTTTTGAAGTAGAGGCTAACTGGCCACATGAAATTTGGGCCAGAGTTCAGGAAGACTAATGGGAGAAGAACAAAAACAAAACACCTCCTTTTGAAGAGATGGACGCATCTAGGAATCAACTGACATTGGAAACAAAGGTGATCTATGAAGAATTGTCCAACCTAGACAACAATAGAGAGGAAGGGACGAGCTTGACAATGCTTCCCAACTACACAAGAGAATATGAACAAAGATCTGAATTTTTCCATGCACCCACAGTTAGGGGAAAAGAAAAGAAATTGCAAGAGGAAACCTCAAACACTTTATCCAAGTTAAAAAGAACTAAAGTCCAATGTTCCTTAACATTGGAGGAGTTGCTCCAAGTCAAACCTAAGTTGTGGAGTATATTAGCTAAACATTTAAATCTGGATGAGAAAAAATAACTGAAGAGAAAGGAGAAAGTGGAGGTGACATCCAGAATAAAAATTCTAGTTGACAAAGTGGGAGAATTTAGGGAGCGAGATGAAGGAAATACATGCCTCCCAATTACATTTTGAGGATACATTACCAAACTTATTTTAGACATGGGAGTGGGAGTAGGGATAGCAACCAAGGAAATATGGGAAAAATGGGGAAAACCAGCCCTGCGACCCTCTCAAATGAAATTACAATTGGTAGATGATCATGTTGAAAGACATCTAGGAATCCTAGAAAATGTCATCTTGACTACTTGTAAAGTGGAGTTTGAACACATGCTGGACATTTGTCAATTTGGAAAAGCAAGTAATTATGAGATGATTGTAGGACCACCATTTATGAGACAGTTACGGGTAGTGCAAGATTGGGGATGAGATGCATTATATCTCCAACATCACGTGCCACAAGAAAGGCAAATCTGCATACTTTTGCATATAAAGACATACCATCCTTACAATGGAACCCTGTACATAAAGAAGAAGATGATATATCCATCCTTAGTGCGGGATCAAGTGACCAATCTTGGATGAATGAGGATGCCTAGCTATGGATGTGTAAAGAAGAAAAATGAGAGGACGAGAGATTACAAGCTTGGCCAATAGGACACGAAATCTATAGACCAATAGAAGACCCAGCTCACATGCCACAAACATTTCCAAATGAAGCATTCAAACCTCATGGATGGATGAAAATATTAGCCGCCCCCGATGTTTGTATGAACAAAGAAGTATTGACTATGAATGAATGTGTACATAAGGAAGGATATGATGTAAGTCTGTACACGGTAGTCCTCCAAGAGGTAGAGGCAGGAGAATTGGTAGAAAAATAATGGATAGAGGACTATGAAAGTATAGAAATGGAACCTAAATTTGATTCAAAAGAACAATATCTAAGAGAGATAGAAAAAGAGGACACCAAAATAAATGCTAAGGTACTCACCATAGAAAAGTATCAAGAAAAACCTAAGGTGGAGAAAAATGAAGTTCACATCATGAATCATTTGAACTACCTGAACATTCAAACGATCCACATCATGAATCATTTGAAGTTCGTAAACATTTCAAAAGGTATGAAGTTGAAGAAAGAAAAATAGCTGTTCAAATGCCTAAGAGAGAGGCTAAGGAAGGAGTAGCTTATGACAATAAGGAACAAACTAGAAAGGTGCTAGTAATGATGGAAGGTGAAGAAGATAGATGTACATATATAGGTAAGGATGTATTGATAGAAGAATAGTAGGAACTCATAGAGCTAATTCAAGAATATAGAGATGTGTTTTCTTGGACTATGAAGATTGAAAGGGAGTGGATTTGTCTATTTGTTCCCATAGAATTCTGATGACTCTCGATGCAAAACCCTCAAAACAAAGGCCATACACCTACAATGATGTATATTCAGTCAAAAACAAAGAGGAGATTCATAAATTATTGGTGATCGATAAGCACCTCATGATGGAATAAAGTTAGCTCAGTGGAAAGAGTTGATGCTTTGAAAAGCTATAGGCTAAATCAAACAGAACAAACAATGTTTCAAACCTACTCACATTGCCAGCAAAAGCCTATCAAGGATGACATAGTTTAGGAGGAGGGATGTGTGGAAGGAGAATCTAGCAAGAAAAGAAGAAGAAGAAAATCAAAACACAAAATAGCTCAATATATAAACTCACCCCCTATCCAAAGCCCCACAAGGGCACCAATCAAGCTAAATAAGACACAAGGAAAGAAAAGACATAGGCAGAAAGAATGGAACAGTTCTCCAAGGATGTAAGCAAAGAATTACAATAGGACCTTTGAAGCATCACACATACTAAAAGAGATGCAATATTTGCCAATGGGTGCATGTGTGGCAGTGGAATTAATATAGCAACCCTAATGTGTGAATAAAAGGAATATCAAGAAGCAAACAAAAGCATTGGACAGAGGCTTGGATAAGGGAATTTAGAGCATTGGATCAAATAGGAACAAGTTGGCTAACAGTACTTGAGGACAACAAGCCTCATTTTCCATATGTATCCTAGGTTCAACCACTTATTGCATGTTAGGGAAACCTGTAGAAGCGTGTCGAGGGACAACATAGACTAAGAGGGGGAGAGTGTTGCAGGAGAAAGAAGTGAAGAAAAGCGAGCCCCAAAAATTTCATTTTTTAATGCCATTTTCTTTTCAAAAATCCTTTCCAAAACTTCAAAGACCCATATAAATGCTCTATAGGAGTCCTCTAGATGCATGATTTCTGAACGTTGTAACATTTGCCTTGAAAAATAATAGGATTCTAGTAATTTATAAGAAAAGTGCTGGTCACTTATGTGAAAGGAAAATTTGTATTGCATATGTATATAATTCACTTTGTGACACTTTGTAAAAACATGTTGCCATTGTGAATGAAGAAGCTGAAAATTTTGAATTTGTTTCTTCCCACCTGTGTATCTTCTTCTCCATGAGCTTGTATGTGTGTGTGATGCTTGAAATGTGTATCTAGAGGTGTTATCTACCCCTTCCACTTCTGTTTTTGCCATCGTAGTATGTGTGTGAAGCTTGGCAAGCTGTTGAGCAAGAGTTGGTGATTCCCACCACTTAGTATTTTTCTCATAACTTGAAGTTTGTTTGTTAGATTAAGATGAAAATACAACCATTGGATGCATCTCATTGAGATCTTAAAAAGTAACTTGATATTGACTATATTCGGCTATCGGAGTTGAGATCTACAGCTTAATTTGTGTTCACTACTATAGAAAATATCGTGATACACATTTCAATGAAGTAAGTGACATGAGAGGTAGTTGGACCTAATTTATGTACATTGTTTTCAGATTCCACTCCATTAACCATTACGGAAGCACATGTCCTCATACACTTGATATGTCTACATCCACGGATTGATAAATTAAAGTGTGCATTAATCCACCACTATATGCACTTGTTGATGATTGAGGTATATTATGAGACATGGGTTGCCTATAGAATCAGTGAGCGATCAAGGAACTCGTTTCCTAAATGAATACATGAATATATGTTGTAGGATTTTATGGTGATTCACAAGAAGTCAGCACCATATCATCAAGAGGCCAATGGACAGGCAGAAAGTAATAACAAAATCCTATGCAATGTAATGACTAAACTCGTAGAGAACAAATGCTCAAACTAGGACAAACAGTTACACTACGTTGTTTGGGCATACCAAGTGGCTTACAAAATGGTACTCAATGCAACCCCCTTTCATATGGTCTTTGGTTAGAATGTAGTGCTTCGCTTGGATTTTTGATACCCACTCTCAAGGTCACACAAGAACATCAATGGATAGGCCACAAAATATCATCTAGGATTATGGACCTAGAGCGCTTAGGAGAGACTAAGCCAAGGGTAGCAGCGGGAATAAATGCAGCCAAGAAGAGGCAAAAGGCTTATTTTGATATGCATGTGAAAGACAAGGGCTTGAAAGTTGGTGATTTATACACTTTGAAGGAACATGCTCGTAAGAAAAATGTGGTTATGGACCTATGATTATCACTAGAGTCTCAACGATAGGAGTTGTGCAGATATCCACCTTGGAAGGAGACATAATGCCAACTCACATTAGTGGATGTAGATTCAAGATTTATCAAGAACCCTTGATGGACGAAATGCTTAGGCGACTCACTTTGGCTAGGAAGCATATGGAAGAAGAGAAAAGAGTTCGAGAGGAAGCTCAGGTTGAAGCCATGAAGTGCATTAAATATATGAAGCTCGGACAATATGGTGTCCCTTCTTTTCTAAAGCAAAGTGTCCCACTGACCTCTCCCTTACAACAATGGAAGATTCAATCACATCAAAAGCACGAATTCCAAAGATCAACCCACACCACATGATCAAATCAATATTGATATCTAGCCACTCCATGCATAAAGCAGACATGGGTACAAACGGGTGAGCAACCTATGACTCAGCATCCACCTTAATCACCAATAAAGAAGGATGAACCCAAAACATCAACCACAGAAGCAAGAATAAGATTGATAATACAAAGTTAAATATGGGTACTTAAGTTGACTATGAGGTCTAATCCCAACACATCAATTGTATGGGTGGCTAAGGCTTGCTTAGTGTTATATGGAGTCAATGAATGGAGGAGGTGTGAACCACCTCTTAGATCCATTTAGATGGATTTACACATGAGTGCCATGTGGCATCCATGTGTTGATCATGGGACTCAGTCAATAATAGAGAGAGAGAGAGATTAAATGGAACATACGCGGCTGGGCGGCAAGGAATCTCGGTCTCCGTGTGCACGTAGAAGTCTAGACGGACTTTGAACAGACATAGAAGTATAGTGTGATTCCCCAAAATGAAGGGGAATCATTGAGAACCTCATATTGGTATTAGAGCCAAGCGACGGCGTGGGTGACCACGCTGACAGAGGACAAGTTTGCGCGGATGGCCAGGTTGATAGAGAATAGCCGACGAGGGGATCCCCCAGCTTTGCTCTCTCTTCCCCTTCCTCTTGGGTGAGCAAATGAAGGTTTCGACTTTGTATATATACTCTTAGATGACTGCAGCATGTGTGTATCTGGGATATTACACCCCTCTGATGTTCATTCTCCATTGATTCGAACTTACAACCAAGATAAGTTGAAGGTTAGAGACAATTTCAAAAAATTTCTTGGGTATTGGGGGAGAAAAACTATACTATGATCAAGAGATTGGGGAAAATCATGATGTACACATGTAACATGGGCTGTGGAGATGGGCTATGGGCTTTGGGTTGATTCAAAAAAGCTTTAGTCCTTCAGTTTTGAGCTTCTCAAAGTCACTACTCCAAGAAGATTAGCATTTTCTCTTCCTACTCTTGACCTATCCTGCTTCTCTGCACCATAACCTCCTCATACGATATCGAAATTTAAAGATCTTGATCAGGTTTTGAAGCTACACTCCTAAGCTTCGCTTAGAAACCATCACTCTTGGATTTGGACGAGATTTGCCTCACCAAAATCTCTGTGCAGCGCTTCAGCAGGAACTAGGCGGCCACTCCCGGGCCTAGTTTTTTGTCATCCGGAGTCCAAATCCACTTTTTTCACTTGGGATAGTCTCAAATTCTTGAAGTACAGGTGCTGGGCTGCAATTCTTGGACTGGCAAGGATTGTCGAATCTCTGAAGTTGCTCAGTTTCACTGAGTTTGCCCGATCGGGGCTATTCCTACATGCTTTTGGAGTTGTTTTGGATGGTTTATGGTGTTTAGAACCTCCCCGGACCAATCGGACATTTCCAATTTTTGTTTGGGTCTGGCAAGGATTCAAAATCAGCGACCTAAAGCTTCGAGGACTACTCCGATTTTGCTTCCACAGCTTTACTTTGTAACAAGGAAGTGCTCTTGTGATATATTTCTCTTCTTCTTGCATATTTGAACTTTCTTCCATCATTTTCATACACTCTAGTTAGCAAACGGGGGAAGGGAACTTAAACATGGAATTTAAAGGCAAACAAGTAGTTGAAACCACTTCTCCATCTAAAGAGCAACTAGAGGATCCTGATTCTAGAATGGAAGAAGTAGAATTAGGGCAAGAAATAGAAGAGAACCTAGAAGAAAAAGAGCCTTCTCAGGAAGAATATACATATGAAGAACTTATAGATGAATTTGTCACTCGTGACCAACTCATAGATTTGAAAGAACAAACCCTTAAATTAGAGAAAGATTTGGGTAGCATCACATCTCTTATACAGCAGCTTAAGTCTCAAATGATCTCACTTGAGACTAGTGTCACCTCTTTCCTAGCCAAGAAGGAAAGAGAGACTCCTCCTATTCCTTTGGAGCGCACTAGGAAAGATACTTCTCTTCCTAGTAAGCATAAAGGAGAGAGCTCTAGGGAAGCTCCCCTCCTTAAAGACTTGAAGCCACCTACCTTTACGGGGGATGACCGAGACAGGAACAAGGATGCAATCTACACATTTTTACAAAAGTGGCATGGTTTGCATCAATTGAAGGGCACCCCACCTGAGTATCGTGTGCTAGAGGCGAGCCTCTCCCTCAGCCCACGTGCTTATAAGTGGTGGATGAGTCTTAAGTAGGCGAACTCTATCCCTACTGATTGGACTCAGTTTGAGACTCTTTTTCTAAAAGAGTTTCTTCCTGAGAACGAGGAGGAGAGGAATTGGGATGAGTGGGATAGAATTACTCAGAGAGGTAGGCCTCTTTTGGTCTACCTATCCCACTATAGAGAGATTGAAACTTAAGGGCTTAGATGATTTTCAAAAGACTAGAGGGTTTGTTAGGGGCTTAGACAAAGCCATAAAGAGGGAAGTCAAAAGGAATGCACCTAAGACGTTTGAGGAGGCGATCAAATACGCACAGATGTATGACGACCATAACCGTCCTCAGTATACTCCTATGGAGACGGATCAGCCCCTCAAGCCTCTTAGCACGACTAAATTCAAGAAAAAGTTGCCTTTTGGGAAAAACAAAGTTTTTATTAAAAAACAAAGATCACAAGGGCCTAGGTTATCTATAGACCAGTTTTAGAGGGCCAAAAAAGAGAACCTATGTTTGAGGTGCCTATCTCCTAGCCATTCACAGTGGAACTATCCACTCAAGAAGGGGGAAGAAAAGAAGAAGGGACCAGAGTCTAGTACGGCCCCCGAAAAGGGAAAAAAGGCAATCCACCTAGTGCAAACCCTTCCTATTCATGGGAGCTCTAGCTGCAAGGGAGTGGAGGTGATGCACGAGGATATAGAGCACACCTATGGTTTGACTCAGTCATTGTGGTCACCGCAGTTTGGACCACATGACCTAGTTAAACTGCATGGTAGTGTATACGGGACCAGGGTGCGGGTCACGATAGATGACTCGGCTACTCATAATTTTATAAACTATTCTTTGGTCAAGAAATTAAATATTCCCTAGTAGCCTAGTGCACATAAATACATTGTATCTATGATGCAAGGGCAAGATAAAAGAATATGGGATACTATGGTATCGAATTTGGAAGTCAAGATGCAGGACTATACAGATTATATGGACTTCCAAATTATGGACATGGAGAGGATAGATCTAGTCTTAGGAAGAGAGTGGCTATGGGGGTTGGGAGACACACTTAAATGCAGCTCTCAAAACAACACACTCGAATTTGAAAAGAATGGAATTAAAATTTGTATTCAAGGAGAGAGAGATGTACCTAGTGCACCTCTCATTTCATCACTAGAGTTGTATAGTCTCTGTTATTCTCAGCATGTACAGGACATGTTTTTATTGTATAGTCATGATATGGAGCATTGTACAAATAGCTCATTTGATGTATATTTTCATGCTAGGAATGTAAATATGAACAGGACTTTCTACTATTCTTTTTTGCAAGAGTGTGTGGTTAAAAGTTTTAAGGATGTTATGTTTGAGTACAGAGATGTTTTTCCCACTGACTTACCTAGAGGGCTACCACCTGAGAGAGGGGACATTGACCATGCCGTTGAGGTTGTTACTAACACTAACCCTATTTGCAGACCACCTTATAGGCTTAGTGTTTCTCAGCATGAGGAGGTTGAGAGGCAATTGCAGGATTATTTAGATAAAGGCTTCATTAAACCTAGTAACTCACCATGGGCATTGCCAATGCTCCTAGTTAAAAAGAAAGATGGCTCTATGAGATTATGTATAGACTATAGAGCACTTAATAAGGTAAGTATCAATCAAAAATAGGTTTCCAATGCCTAGGTTGGAAGATCTATTTGATCAGTTACATCAAGCTAGGTATTTTACCAAGCTTGATCTTAGATCAGGATATCAATTAGAATTAGGGTAGAAGATGTCCCTAAGACCACATTTAGAACTAGATATGGGCACTATGAGTTTTTGGTGATGCCTTTTGGTCTCACCAATGCTCCTACCACTTTCATGAAACTCATGAATAGTGTTTTACGGCCTTATCTAGGGCACTTTGTGGTAGACTTTTTGGATGACATTCTGATCTATAGTCCATCAGAAGAGGAGCACTTGGAACACTTGAGGAAGGTATTTCAAGTGCTAAGGGAAAATTCACTCTTTGCTAAGGAATCAAAGTGTGAATTTTTCAAGACAGAGGTTACATACCTTGGGCATATAGTCTCCCAGGATGGAATCCAGATGGATCCTGAAAAGGTAAGGGCTATTATGGAATGGCCACATCCAAGGAACCTGGAAGAGGTGCATACCTTCCTAGGTTTATCAGGTTTCTATCGAAGATTCATTAAGAACTATGCCAAGATTGTTGTTCCGATGACGGAACAGCTTAAAGGGAAAGGGAAAGCCTTTGATTGGGGAGACAAACAGAAGCAAATTATGGAAAAGTTGAAAGTAGCAATTGCTACAGCTCCACTTTTACATATAGCAGATCCCAACAAACCATTTGTGGTTGAGACTGACGTGAGTGACTTTGCCATAGGAGCGGTTTTAGTTCAAGATGGTCGACCAGTAGCTTTTGAGAGCAAGAAACTAGAACCGGCTCAGAAGAATTACTCCGTCTATGAGAAGGAGTTGTATGCAATTGTCCATGCTTTGAAGAAGTGGCGTCATTATTTATATGGTGCCAAAGTCACAATAGTGTTTGATCAAGAGAGCATTAAGTGGCTCTCTAATCAAACAGACCTTAAAGGTCATAAGGCCGGATGGGCAGAGACCCTTCAAGAGTTTGATTTTGAGCTTAGGTATAGGAAGGGAAAGTTTAATGTAGTGGTTGATTCACTTAGCCGCATGCCTATGCTCAATGGACTGAGTTTTACTCAGATCACTAGTGAGCTACTTGAGTCCATTAGAGGGAAATGTAGGCTTGATCCTGCATATTCTGAGATTTGGGAAGCCATAGAGAATGGGGATCGTGATATAAGGGTTTCCAGTGAGGATGGAGTATCGATGGGTACTCAAGAAGGATTCAAGCGGAAGAACTACAGTGTCCATGATGGATATCTGTTATACAAAGGTAAGATGTGTGTCCCTAGAGATACCGACATGAGACGGCATATTTTGTATGAGTGTCATGACACACCTAGTGCGGGACACCCAGGAGTTAACAAGACTTATGATCTTGTTAAGAGGCAGTTTTATTGGCCTGGACTTCATAAGGACGTCCTAGAATATGTGCTTAAGTGAAACAAATGCCAGGTCAACAAAGCTGAGAGATTGAGGATTGGAGGACTACTCCACCCATTAGATATTCCTAATGGGAAGTGGGAGAGTATCTCCATGGACTTTATAGTAGGATTACCTAAGAAACAGAGAGGGCACGACTCAGTCTGGGTAATTGTGGATAGGTTAACCAAAATGGCTAGGTTTATTCCGACACGTACTACAGTGAAGACACAAGAGTTGGCTAGACTCTTTGTAGAGAATATATATTGGTTATATGGTCTTCCTTTAGACATAGTTTCTGATTGGGATAGGAAGTTTACTAGCCACTTTTGGAGAGCGGTCTTCAAAAGGTTGGATAGGAGACTTAGCATGAGTACGGCCGAGCATCCACAATCGGATGGGCAAACAGAGAGGGTTAACCAAATCATAGAGGATATGCTTCGAGCATATGTGAATGAAAGGCAAACTAATTGGGAAGAGTACTTACCTATAGTAGAGTTTGCATATAATAGTGCCAAGCACTCTTCCACTGGGCATAGTCCATTTATGCTTATGTATGGGTTTCAGCCAGGAGCTCCTTATGCAGTAGGTTTGTAGAATGAAAAAGTTCAAGCTGCAAAGGACTTCTTGGAAGAGATGAACGATATGCTTAGACTTGCTAAGGACAACATTAGGAGAGCTCACGATAGAGCTAGAGCCTATGCTGACCCTCAAAGGAGAGATATCAACTTTGAGGTAGGAGAGCAGGTCTATCTTAGAGTTCCATCTAGGTCTGAAACCATGAAGACGGGACCTTGTCCAAAACTATCTCCTAGGTATTGTGGACCTTTCCAAGTACTTAAGAGAATAGGAAAGATGGCTTACCAGCTCCGACTTCCAGAGAATAGTCAAATCCATCCAGTTTTTCATGTTAGTCGGCTTAAGAAAAGGCTGGGTGAATATGACAACCTCATTCCAGATAGTGAGGTAGTAGAGCCTATTTTTGTTCAATCAATTCCACATGAGCCTGAGAGCATACTACGCACTCGAGAGAAACGGACGAGAAGTCACTTGTATAAAGAGTGTCTAGTAAAGTGGAAAGATAGTTCAGAAGATAGTGCCACATGGGAGCGGGTTAGCACCCTTCAGAGACGGTTTCCCAGTTTTAGATTACCTTCCCAAGAGCTTTCTTAAGGGGAAGGATATGGGGAAACAACACGGAGATAGGACCATGTATTTTTATGCATGGGGATTTAGTGGGAGTACTATTCCATTGATTATATCTTTCTATTAGACCTTCTAGTACCATTTTTGAGGAAAAAAATGGAACTAAGGGGAATGAAATGTTATATGGAGTCAATGAATGGAGGAGGTGTGAACCACCTCTTAGATCCATTTAGATGGATTTACACATGAGTTCCATGTGGCACCCATGTGTAGATCATGGGACTCAGTCAATAATAGAGAGAGAGAAAGAGATTAAATGGAACGTACATGGCTGGCCGGCAAGGAATCTCAGTCTCCGTGCACGCGCAGAACTCTAGATGGGACTTCGAACAGGCACAGAAGTACAGTGTGATTCCCCAAAATGAAGGGGAATTATTGAGAACCTCATACTTAGCGAGTCAAAATTCCTTTTATGTACTCTCATACCCTCCAAAGATTAAGTGTCCCACTCAACCTCCACCTATGAGCATAGCTATTGTAGCTAACTATCCTTGTAAAATAGTCCCTCAAACATCTTGGAAATGGGTGCCTAAATAGTCCTAGGACTACCCCCACCCACAAATCATGAAAGAGATGTATCATTCACTGAACACTTTTTGCAATTCCTTAATGAAACTACTGACCTTGTAACGATCACCCTCTAAACATCTTGTAAGAAATGATGAAGCCAACCATGCATACGAGATCATGCACTATCTAAAGTATGCATATAGGAAGTCTAGCAACATGCATTAGACAAAAGACATCATCTATATCACTCCACATCATGCACTACATGGGATGCATATCAATATTAGGAAGGGATTGCGGTCTTGCCATATTGAGATCGACATTTGTTTCCATATTATTGTGTTCTCCTTTTGTAGAAGATCATTGTAATACACACAAAAGTTCACAATGCAAGAAAGAGATCCATCCGTGGGAGGTCCTAGACAATTCCTACGGACTATTGCAACCTACTTGCAGAAGAGTACCCTTTGTCGCTACCATGCAAATTCCTTGGATTTCAGGATCTCATGCCTATCAAAGATTCAGCTCATTGATGAACTGACTGTATCCATGCAAAATCTCATTGGTTCGAAGGACCAGTAGGACCTCTCATAGATGTAGAATACATTTTACAAGCAAAGCTAGAATTCAACCACACCTCAGGTACATACCAGTTCTTTTTGCAAGAATTTCAGACAAATGATTGTGCACTCACCAATACTCAGTCACAAGAATACAAAAGCAATCATTCGACAACCTCCCATCCTACCAAGTGCATGAGAGCATCTATTCCATGCTTATAAGTGGAAACCTCACCTTCACCTCAACCACCTCCTCATCCCTCACCTCCAAGACCACACTTAGTGATTTCTCTTGCATTCATCTCTTACGCATACCTACACCGAAAGGTCATAGTGATATCAGAAGTGAGCAACCTACAAATCCTATGTCATATGCAACTCCTTCCATCGAACCAATTGTTGACGTGACCAAAGCTTAAAACAAAACTGCGGAATTCGCCACGCCACAAGAACTAAGCTAGAGTGATATAAGAACACCTCTATAATCATCAGTAGCTTAGCAACTTTTTTGAAACTGAAAAACTTTATAATTGTATTTAGTGAAATCTGAAAATTCACTTTACAAGAAACTTTGTCTTTTCTTCAGGCTTCAATTCTGATCTGATTTACTTCAGTCTTTACAAATCTTTGTTTGCTTACTATTAGATATTCTTTTCACCACTTAAACGTGCCAAAACTGTGCTTTGAACTTACCAGAATATCACCGAAACTTCACCGGATTGTTACCGGAATGTCACTGTAATTGTACCGTAATATTACCAAAATATTACCAGAATCAACTGCAATTCTGTTTGTAGTTACTTCAAATGATTGTAAATGAAATAAGGAAGTAGTACCTGAGCTTCTTTCAATGAATGAACTCTATCTGAAGTTTGAGAAAAACTTCATCAGTTTTGAATGTCTTTACTATCAGACACAATATTGTACGTACATGTCCCGTTTCACAAAACTCTTTTAATCAATTTGTAGTTGAGACTAGTAGCTTCAAGATAAGTTATCATTCATGAAAAACTTTACACTATACTGTGAGATCTAACTTGTAGAAGTACCGTAAAATATGCACTGAGAAAACTGTAACTGTTAACTAACTTTCACAGTAACATGAAATCACTTAGATTTCTTCACACAAGAAGAATGCGCTCAAATTCTTCCACATAAACATGTGTTTTCTATTAGAGAAGATGTGTACAAAATGGCTTGGCCTCACTTCGCTCACAGCCATGAAAAACTCTCCTATTCTCAGTAGTTCTTCCGTACCATCTCTCTTACATATGAATACCTAACAGTTCAAGTTCTACTTATTCATCTCTACATACGTACGTACTTATGTATCTCAACTCTCCTGCGCATTCATTCTTCTATTCAAAACTCACTTATATTCATATTTGTTCCGAGACTCAAAACTTGTAATTCTGGAAGTTTCTATGAACTATATTACAGTTGTGAATTTGTCCCTTCAATAAGGCTTGATTTTCTGAATGCTTTGTTCCTGCTTCTCTTCATCTTCCTTCATCCTTCATATGTCTTTTATGTCTAATTAGTGAGTGATTCTTCAACAGCTCCCCCTCAATCACTAATTAGCATCCTCTGATCTTTCATATATTCTTCGTTTCTTTTATTCCTGCCATTTCTTCAAATCTATTTGTCTTTACTCCATCCAAGCTCTTTGTCATAATATCTGCAATCTGATCTTTTGTAGGAGTGTATAATATTTCAATCTCCTTCTCCATTACCTTTTCCCTCAGGAAATGATATTGAATCTCTATATGCTTTGTGCTTGCTTGAAATACTAGATTTGCTGCAAGATACAACAAACTCATATTATCTCCATGTATGATAGGTATACCTTGATCAATTCCCAAGCTTTTGAACAAGGTCTGCATCCATATCACTTCTTTAGTTGCTTCCACAAGTCCTTTATATTCAGCTTCAGTTGACGATAAAGCCATTGTATGCTGCTTCTTTGAACACCAGCTGACAAGCTTATCTCCTAGGTATATCATATACCCATGTGTTGACCTTCTCTCATCTTGACTTCTTGCCCAGTCAGAGTCACTGTATGCTCTCAGCTTTATATCTGATGTAAAAGGATAATATAATCCTTCTTTTATAGTTCTTTTGATATATCTAAGAACTCTTTGTCCTGCAACCCAATGTTGATCCTTCGGACAATGCATGAACTGTGAGAGAACTCCCACTGCATAACTAAGATCAGGTCTTGTTAGCATAGCATAAATCAAGCTTCCCACTAAAGATTGATATTTCCTCATTTCTCTAAATTCTGCACCATCATATTTGTTGAGTTTATGATTGACCTCAAGTGGTGTTGAGGCTTCTCTGCAATTCTCCATGTTAAACTTCTTCAGTAAGTTGAGAAGATACCTTTCTTGTGAAACATATATACCATGATCTCTATATGTGACTTCCATTCCAAGAAAGTATGATAACTTTCCTAGATCACTGATCTTGAACTCTTTCTCAAGCAATCTCTTTACCTCCTTGATTCCTTCATCTGAAATACCTTTGATTATAATGTCTTCTACATAAATACAAATGTAGATCATACCTTCATCATACCTTTGAAGTGGACCATACCCCGAGGTAGGAAAACTGAGGGATCCTTGGGATTGTTTTCCATAAAGTCCAAGGATAATGTGGTCTGTGAGTCACATGCATGAAAGTGGTCTATTGTGTCATTTGAATCTAAGTCTTGAGCTAATCTTGGGACTGATACAGGTCTATTGAGAGCAATTGAGAGCATCCAAAGCAAGGGCTTTGTGCAAGCTTGAGAATCGGGTTCTCGAGCACTAAAGAACAAGGGATCAGCAAGAAAGGTCAGAATATTCTCAACTCCCTCTGTCAATTCCTAGCTTAGGCTAAGAACGACTAGTGATAGGAGTAGGCCAGGGCGGATATAGGCATTTATCAAGTTGAAGACTACCTAAATACTCAAGTTCAAGCTAACAACATAATCTTTGTATGGTCAAGAACTTTAAAACGTAGGACAATCAACTTAAGTGTGGAAAATTAAATCAAATATACCTGACGACGTGATATCAGACAAGAGTATAAACACGATAATCAACATAAGAAGGAATCAAGTAAGTGGTACAAAGGAACTCAGCAACGAGGTTGTACTTGGGCAAATTTGGGCTATTCAATTAGGCTTATGAACCTTAGATCAGGACGGCATCTAGTAAGAGATAGACAAAACCTTAGGTCTTCAGAGGCTAGTGTTAATCATACTGCTAGGTCTTGGGCCCAGCAGCTAAGCCACCACTCGCATTACCCTAGCTCTGAGACTAGTGAATCAGAGATGTCTCAAGGCATGGACCGACCTACGGGAAGTTCAGGAGTGCCATATCTGTATAGGGTGGAAGGCCCCTACAAGACGCAGTTGGAATACATTAGGACCAACCGATTAGGTGCTAGCATCTATGAGGACGGCCTAGGAAGGTCTGTGATCCAGATTAAAAACCCTGACCAATCCATAGGACTAGAGCACCCAGCTGTCAAGTTTGAAAACGGAGCATACCTAGACAAGGAAGGGACAATATATGTAGTCACCAGTCACCCAGATAGGACAGATGAATTTGGGAATGTGATCTCAGAAGCGGATTTAGGTGACTTGGAGCAAGGAAACATGGGTGTAGAACCTAGAACCCCTTGAGGCAAATCTGTTCTCACTAGGATTATCACACCAGAGTGGATTCCTCAGGACAACAAGAGTATAGATCTGCTTCTGAATCGAGAGACTGACGAAGCCTTTTGGAGGTATAAATCTGATCGGCCAATTCATATAGGAACAATCATGATCAATGAGTTTAAAGATCCAGATAGCCCAGGCAGAGTGACCTACTTAGATCACGCTTCAGAGAGGATCTTTGTGGTTACAGAACATGATAGGCATGCTTACACTTGGAAGGGTGAATTCGTTTTTCCCCAACCAAGATCGAACGTGTCCTATGGTCACCCTGGAGTTGGAACATCCCAAGCTCAAGGAACTCAAAGAGACAGAAGTAGAGATAGGCCCAGAAGTAAGCTTTGCCAACCCAGGGGGCAGAGAAAGAACGAGGATGGAAACAAATAAAGTAGAACCTGAGGTACTTAGAGCTCCCAGGAATCAAAGAAATGCGGATGAGTTCCTTCTACCATGACCTAGAGAACACACAAGGACCCTGAGACCGACTCAGCTAGTTAAGTCCATGAAGAACTACTTCGATGGCACTGGTGATCCATATGATCATGTGACTGAGTTCAGGCAAGTCTTGAGAGCTGAACAGGTGGAAGATCTATTCACGCAGTACAATGCCTTTGGTCTAACCCTTAGGAACACATCCCTTACGTGGTTTCAACCATTGAATGAGAGGCAGTTCAGGAGCATAGACCAACTTCTAGAGGCATTCATTATCGAATTCTCTAAAAGTGGCATAAGACATAACACTTCCTCGCTGATTCACAGCTTCAAGCAAACCCCTCAAGAAACCTTGAGACTTGCAGGAAGAAGATTTAGGCAATACCTAGAGAGATGCCCTGTCCCTGAGTTACCCACACCAGCTAAGCAAGTGGCTTTATTCTTGGATGGATTGCTAAGTAACAAATTGAGATCATACGTGTACTTGAAGGACCCTAGGACCATAGAAGAGTGTGTACGCATGTGCATTGACATCGAGGATAACCTAGGGGAAGAACTAGAGCTTTCCAAGATATACAAAGATTCAGATAGTGCCTCTAGCCTCTCGTCCTCGCAATCCACATCAATTGAGGAACTTGCAGAGAAAGTAGCTCAGAAATTAGGTGTCACTAGCAAACAGATTCCAAGATTTGTCCCTGTGAAAAGATGCTATACTTGTGGAGGTGACCATATGGCGAATGTATGTCCCATTATGGCTCAACCCCAAGTAAATCCGAGTAGCCAATATTGCACCATAGAACAGAGATACACAAATCACACAGCACAAGACTATCCATACAATAAGCAAGCGATTAGACAAACCTACCCTCAGCCATACCAACAGGGAAGATATCAGAACCAATATTGGGAAAGATGGATGGATCCTCCAGAAGATTGAGTAGGTGCTGCTAATCCTGTTTTGCACCAGCCCTCAGTGACTCCAAATATGATTAGTAGACACCCTTAGCTTCCAAATGATACCAAGAAATACTATATGTACTTTGGAAATGATTTGAGTACTGACTTGATCAAAACAGATGAGTTTGTGAATCACAAAACTGAAAAACTTTCTATTTTGGTCTTGATACTTGCTCAGTCTTTCACTCAGTATGACCAGTACACTTACAATTGGCAAAATTCCTTCTAGAGGTATTCTATTAGCTTAGTAAGCTACCATTTGCAAGTGGAATCATTCAAAATGATAAACTATACT
The DNA here is from genome assembly GCA_020310875.1 of Ceratopteris richardii. Classification (NCBI taxonomy): domain Eukaryota; kingdom Viridiplantae; phylum Streptophyta; class Polypodiopsida; order Polypodiales; family Pteridaceae; genus Ceratopteris; species Ceratopteris richardii. The sequence goes on along the minus strand of CM035423.1, from coordinate 126,888,402 downwards.
AGGAGAAATCACTTTAGCAAATTTATGGACATCCCCGACTATTTAGGAAGTATGTAGACAAATACCAGTGAGCACTTCGACGACAATTTCTCAAGATTGGCTGAACCAAGTTGCTTCAAACTTTGTATGCTTGTAGTATACTTTGAGATGGATCCAACAAGCTTTGAATCACTTGATTTGGTGAAGTAGGCACTGAAATATGCCTCTTTGAAGTTGGCAGAGTTGGATGTAGAAAACTCAGAGAATACAGTAGTGATAGAAGTAAATGTATGTATTAAATCACATTGATGTACATTCCCATTGGCATGATTAACATTTCCAAATGGTACTCAGAGGTGTAGGCTATGGAGTAGACCTCACACTCTCAATGATCAGTAGTGTAAGCCTCGGGAATTGAGCTAGAAAAATGAGCTAAGCTCCCTGCGACTTTTGACTTGCATCTTTTATAGAGTTGAGTTGAAACTTCAAGTTTGAATTTAAATTCAAACCCCTAGAATCTTTCACCTAAAAAGGTAATGAGATATTCTCTCACTCAATCAACAACTTTTTTCACGACTCTAATCAAGTAGGTGTGTACATAAGAAATGCCAAGTCTTTTAGACTTTTACAAGGAGTAAAATGGTAAGAACTTATAAGCATAAGTTCCTATGGTCCTTCCTTCAAGTGGTGTCTTCATGAAGTAATCCAAGCCAAATTGTGAAGGATTGAATTGCACCAACAGCTCCCCCTCAAGCCAAACACTTTGGCTTAAGTCTTCATCTTCAATCTTCAATCACATCCTGCAATCCAATCATGTTTTTGAATCTGCATAATTTGTTTCCATCCAAAGCTTTAGTGAGTAAATCTGCACATTGCATATTAGTAGACACATAGGTCAACTGAATGTCCTTTCTTAGCAACTTCTCTCTCACATAGTGGTAATGAACCTCTATGTGTTTTGTCCTAGCATGATATATTGGATGAGCTGCAAGGTGAAGAGAGCTTGTGTTGTCTCCAAGGATAATTGGGGGCCTAGTGTATAGGCCTAGCTCTGTATACAAAAGCTTTAACCAAATAGCTTCTTGAGTGGCATTGGCTAGCCCTCTATACTCTGCTTCAGTGGATGACAATGCCACTGTTGGTTGTTTCTTGGCTGACCAAGAAATAGGTTTATCACCTGCAAAAGATAAGTATCCTGATGTGCTCCTCCTATCATCCTTGCATCCTGCCCAATCTGCATCTGAATACACTTTAATGTCAATATCTGATGTATAAGGAAAGTACAAACCATGGTTCTGAGTTCCCTTTAGATACTTCAAGATCTTCTTTGCAGCCTCAAGGTGAGGTACCCTTGGTTTGTGCATGAATTGACTTAGCACACTAACTCCACATGCTATGTCAATTCTGGTCAAGGTAGCATAATTCAAACTACCTACCATACTTTGATATCCTATAATGTCTTGGACTTCATCCCCTTCATGAGCACTTAGCTTTAGGTTGACCTCCATTGGAGTACTTGAGACTTTAGCATCCTGCAGGTTAAACTTCTTCAACATGTCTTGTACATACTTTTTCTGAGTGATATATATTCCTGAATTAGTATAAACCAATTCAAGTCCTAGAAAGTACTTCAATAATCCAAGATCATTGATCTTGAACTCCTTCATCATCTGGTTTTTGATGCTTCTGATTCCTTGGACATCATTACCTGTAATGATGATGTCATCAACATAAACACAGAGATAGATTACCTCTGAATTGCTCCTTTTGATAAACAATGAAGTATCTGCCTTGCTCATAGTAAACCCTTGGTCTTGGAGGTATGTTGTCAGCCTATAGTTCCATGCTCTAGGTGCCTGCTTCAATCCATATAGAGCCTTCTTTAATTTACAAACATAATTTACCTTCTTGGGATCTTCATAGCCAGGTGGTTGTGACATGTAGATCTCCATCCATTCAAGAAAGCATTCTTGACATCTAATTGGTACATGTTCCAATTTTTTGATGCAGCTACACTCACCAATAATCTGATTGTTGGCATCTTAGCCACAGGAGAAAATGTCTCCTCATAATCAATGCCTTGGGTTTGTGCAAAACCCTTGGCTACCAACCTAGCTTTGTACCTGTTGATTGTACTATCAGAGTTCCTCTTTAGTTTGTAGATCCATCTGGATCCTATCACCTTCATAGAGTCCTTCTTGGGTACCAAGTCCCATGTGTCACTCTCCTTGAGAGCTTCTATTTCTTCATCCATAGCTCCTTTCCATTCTGGTTTGGTGATTGCCTCTTCATATGAACCTGGTTCTTCACTTAACAAGTCCTTTGCAAGATAAATTGAATGCTTAGTTACAAGAGATGTATCATACCCATATCTGATAGGCTTCTTACTTTCTCTTTGAGATCTCCTTATTGCTTGAATTGAAGATTATGGTATATCCTCAAGCTTCTTCATCTTCATCTTGCCTCTGGACTTCCATGCCTTGAATTATTGAAGATTGATTGTGTCATCATCTTCTGAACTTGAGTCTTCCTTCTAGATTGGTTCTTCCTTTGAGAGTTTTGGAAACTCCTCTTCCAAATCATAGGGTAGACTAACCTTCCTGCAATCATTCTCATACCATGAGTCATTCTCATCAAAGATGACATCTCTGCTTACCTTGAACCCTTTATTGGTTGGGTTGTAGAATCTGTACCCTTTTTGATTCAAGTCATAACCAATGAAAATACATTTTTCTGCTTTAGGGTCTAGCTTTCCCCTTACCTGTGAGGGAATATGCACATATGCTACACAACCAAAAATTTTGCAATGATCCAATGATGGTCTCTTACCATGGCAAGCTTCATAAGGTGTCATTCCATCAAGTGACTTTGATGGCAACCTGTTTATGAGATAGGTGGCAGTAGATACACTCTCTGCCCAAAGATAATTTGGCAACTTCTTTTCATTAAGCATGGACCTAGCTGTTTCAACAATAAGTCTATTCCTTCTCTCAACTACCCCATTTTGTTCAGGTGAGTACCTTGTGGTTATCTCCCTTTTGATGCCTCTTTCCTGCAAGAAGTCCTCAAACTCATTGGAGAAGTATTCACCTCCTCCATCTGACCTTAGCTTCTTCAAGTTCCTTCCTGTTTGATTTTCAACTAGTGCAAGATATCTTTTGAAACAATTAAACACTTCATCCTTGTGCTTCATAAAGTATAACACAGTCCATCTGCTATAATCATCAGTGAAAGACACATAGTACCTTGATCCTGAAATGGAGGGATCCTTGCTAGGTCCCCAAACATCTGTGTGCACCAAGTCTAGGTAGTCTTCATGCATAAAACCTTTCCTTGAGTAGGGCAATCTATGAGACTTACCAAACTGACAAGCACCACATTTGTAAATCATGTGTTGCTTGGATACATTAGGTATCCCAAGCACACATTGGTTCCTGCACATTTGCTTTAAGGTCCTTTCACCTATGTGACCTAATCTCTTGTGCCATATTTCTAATTCTGAAAGTGTTTGATCCTTGTAATTGTATAAAGCAATGTTTTTGGTGTCTTCTAGCTCAAAAGTAAATAATCTACCTGATTTTTCTCCCTTGGCTATCCTTTTGAATCCATGTCTTGGGTCCTCTACATATGCTCCATGTTGATTGAACCTGACCTGCAAACCTTTCTCCACAATCTGACCAACACTCATTAAGTTTTTGGTAATGGTTGGTACATAAAGTACCCTGCTCAATAGGTTCTGGTTACCATCACAAGTTTTTACATTTCCAATCTTTACTACAGAATGCTTAGTATCATCACCTGTATGTACTTGATGTTTGCCCTTGGGTTCCTCAAGATCAGAGAGTAGTGCCACATTGCCAGCTACATGATTAGAACACCCTGAATCAATATAAAACAGATGATCATCATCGATACCTGACTTGGAAGTCATATTCATGATCAATAGGGAGTCATCTTGCTCCTCTGTGTAGTTGTTGTAGTCTTTCCTACAATCCTCCTTGGTAGTTACCATTATGGTTGTTGTTGTAATTGTTGTTGTAGTTATTGTTGTAGCCATTGTAGCCTTGGTGTTGGTTGAACCTTCCTCTGCCTATCCACCTCTTTGATAGCCTCTTCCTCTCTGATTTTTGTAGTTTCTGTAGCACTCATCTGTGGTGTGGTTAGACAATCCACAAATATTGCATGGTGATGAATTGTAGGGTCTCCCCCTACCTTGCTTACCTCCTCTGCCCCTGCCTCTTGAAGATCTACCTCTCCCTGCATAGTTGGCTTGGGAGGTAGAACCTTCATCTTCTTGCTTTTTACTTTTACCTTTGTCTTTAACCTTTTTATCAGTATATAGGGCAGAAGGAGTGTTACCTTTAGATGTATCTCCAACCTTTGTGAACTTTGCTTCATGTGTGAATAGTTGGCCCATCAGAGTTGTGAGATCTGGGGTATGCATATCCATGTAGAGATCCATTGCAGTGGTGAAGCTTTCCCACTTATCATCTGCCTTTAGTCCATTGGTTGCTTGCCTTACTATTTGTTCTTCTTCAATCTCCTCTCCTACGCTTGCTCATTGGTCTGCCACATCCTTGATCTTGGTCACAAATTCTGAGACTGATTGCTTTGGTTGCTTCCTAAGGGTTGTGAATTCAATCCACAATTGATTCTTCCTGGCCCTTGTATTAGATGAAAAATATGATGACAAGGTTTCCCAAGTTTCTTGGGAAGTCTTACAATTCCTGATGTGAGGCAAAAGGAAATCAGATATAGAGTTAAGAAGATAAGACCTTGCCAATGCATCTTTTGCACACCATGTATTAAGCCTTTCTTATTCTTCCTTGGTGGGTAGACCCCTTGCTTTGAATGAGGGCAATTCCTCATCTCCTGAGATGAATCCAAATAGACTTCTTCCTTGTAGATAGGTCTTCATCCTCAAAGACCAAGCTTGATAATTGTTCCTGTCCAATTTATCAATGAATGAAGGAAAACCATCTCCCATGTTACCTTGTTTGCTCTGATACCACTATTGGGAAAGATGGATGGATCCTCCAGAAGATTGAGTAGGTGCTGCTAATCCTGCTTTGCACCAGCCCTCAGTGACTCCAGATATGATTAGTAGACACCCTTAGCTTCCAAATGATACCAAGAAATACTATATGTACTTTGGAAATGATTTGAGTACTGACTTGATCAAAACAGATGAGTTTGTGAATCACAAAACTGAAAAACTTTCTATTTTGGTCTTGATACCTGCTCATTCTTTCACTCAGTATGACCAGTACACTTACAATTGGCAAAATTCCTTCTAGAGGTATTCTATTAGCTTAGTAAGCTACCATTTGCAAGTGGAATCATTCAAAATGATAAACTATACTAGGAGAAATCACTTTAGCAAATTTATGGACATCCCCGACTATTTAGGAAGTATGTAGACAAATACCAGTGAGCACTTTGACGACAATTTCTCAAGATTGGCTGAACCAAGTTGCTTCAAACTTTGTATGCTTGTAGTATGCTTTAAGATGGATCCAACAAGCTTTGAATCACTTGATTTGGTGAAGTAGGCACTGAAATATGCCTCTTTGAAGTTGGCAGAGTTGGATGTAGAAAACTCAGAGAATACAGTAGTGATAGAAGTAAATGTATGTATTAAATCACATTGATGTACATTCCCATTGGCATGATTAACATTGCCAAATGGTACTCAGAGGTGTAGGCTATGGAGTAGACCTCACACTCTCAATGATCAGTAGTGTAAGCCTCGGGAATTGAGCTAGAAAAATGAGCTAAGCTCCCCGCGACTTTTGACTTGCATCTTTTATAGAGTTGATTTGAAACTTCAAGTTTGAATTTAAATTCAAACTCCTAGAATCTTTCACCTAAAAAGGTAATGAGATATTCTCTCAATCAATCAACAACTTTTTTCACGACTCTAATCAAGTAGGTGTGTACATAAGAAATGCCAAGTCTTTTAGACTTTTACAAGGAGTAAAATGGTAAGAACTTATAAGCATAAGTTCCTATGGTCCTTCCTTCAAGTGGTGTCTTCATGAAGTAATCCAAGCCAAATTGTGAAGGCTTGAATTGCACCAACAACCAATACCCACCACAACAGTATACTAGGCCTCAGCAAAATTACCAACCGCAATATCAGGCCCAACTGAGACCCCAGCCAGTGCTAGCACAACAACCACCTGCTCCTACTAATGTGATCCCAGTAAAATATGCAGCTGCAGAAGAGAACCTGAATAGAGTCATAGTCCCAGTAACACCATTAATTTCAGAAAGTGAACCCAGTGACCATAGCTTTGATTCTACACATATCGATAGTCCTCATGCTTACTACATGCAATCTCTTGAACATGGTGAGTCCTACTACAGTGAAGAACCAAATGAACCTAGTTGGGAGTCAGATTACACAAATGTCATGTATACAAACCCCAACCCTAGGCCTCAACCTAGGCAGGTAAGACCCCCATTCCCTAGAGGACCATGCTACAGATGTCAGGGAGATCATCTCATCCGTGATTGCCCCTTACCTTCACCTACACAACCCCAGTCAGTGACAATTCAAGGCTTCTGCCAAGAGTGTGGAAAGGAGCATCTCTTACGAGACTACCCAAAAAACCCTAATAATATGCCAAAAATCACTCCCATTAATGTTGTTGGATTAGTGGTAGATTCCACAGGAAGTGTCACTTCCACTGCACCGATACAAGTGGTCACTAGAGCCCAAGCCTTATAGCAAAACCAAGAGGTAGGCCAGGAAAAGAGCCTAGAGGCTAGTGAAACTGAGAGCATAACCAAGAAGAGGACTAGAGCTTGGAGAGATAGTCGTGAAAGAATGAAAAGGCAATGGGCAAAAAAGATGAGTGAACTCGAGGAAAGCCTCAGAGAAACAAAGGCCAGGATAACTGAACTCACATCTCAAACTCCCTCTCACACTACCCCACCTCCACCATTCCCAACTCCATCAGACCCGCCACCTTCCAACCCGTCTCACCTAATTCCACCACCCCCAAGAGTAGGATCAGTCCTAGCAGATCCCACTCCCGAGGACCTTAATATGATGCTTAAAGCATATCAGGCCAGAATCCAAGAAGGGCCAAACGTAACTGATCATGAAAAGTGTTACCCTAGAGCAGAACTAGAGCTAGAACGAACTAAAATTTGTGCTAAGATGGTGGAATTGGCTCAGACCATGTTTGAAGCCAGTCGCCTATTTAACATCTCTAGTTCAACAAAGGCACAGTTGCACTTTGATGGACTGTTAGAAAGAATAGAGAAGCTCATTGCACAATCAGAAAAGGAACCCGCCTCTCAACACAAGGACAAGGCAAGTGAAAGTGGAATGCGACAGTTGCAAGTGGTACAGGATTGGGGAACCAATTCCTTGTACCTGGAACACTTAGGTGTTACGACCAAAGTGAATCTCAAAGATTACTCTCATAGAGATGTCCCTCCTATCCAATGGAATCCTATCCATAGAGCCAAAGATGATACAGAGTCGGTGCACTCCATAGGATCAAGATCCTCATGGATGCATGAAGACACCCACTTATGGATGTGCAAAGTAGCAGTAGAAGAAGAGAAGAGAGAAGAAGCCAAAGAGATGGGTGCAAAAGAAACACATAGATCAATCCAAGACCCAGCCTATGCACCTGTAGTCTTTCCTGACAAAGAATTTGAACCCCACGGCTGGGCAGAAATCCTAGCAACAATGGATGTAGCCATCAATGAAGAACAATGGACACCTCACTGTGATGAAGATGGCTATGACATTTCAGTCTTCTCCATAGAGCCAATCATGGGAGAGGCAGTGTTAGAAGAGTGTGAACCTAGCCCTGATGCATTTGAGGATGCAAGTAACTCCGATCTAGAGTCAATCATTATGGACCCACCTTTTGCATCAGATGGAGAATACTTCTATGAAGTAGAATTTCAACCCCAGAGGCATGGAGAGCTTACAAATGATGTAAGGCTAGCCACACATGTGACCCCGAAGGAAGAAGGAAAGAAAAGGAAGAAGAGAGAAGTCACACAAGAAGAGGAAGAATCTTTGTTTGAGGTCCCGGAAAATTTTAAGAAGTATGAAATAGATGACAGGAGAGTCATGATCAGAATGCCTAAACGAGAGGCGCAATCAGGGGAGGCCTATGATAACAAAGAAACCACCAAGAAAATAGTGGTAGCTGTGGAAGAAGGAGAAGAGAGATGCACGTACATAGGCCATGACCTGACGGAAGACGAAGAGCACGAATTGATAGCCTTGCTAAGAGAATACAGAGATGTATTCGCTTGGAGTTACAACGATTTGAAGGGTGTTGACCCTGACATATGCTCACACACTATCCCCATGACCTCGGATGCCAAACCTTCTAAGCAAAAGCCATACACATATAATGATAATTATGCTGCTAAGATCAAAGAGGAGATAGATAGACTGGTTGAAGCTGGATTCATCTATGAAATTGAGCACACTGAGTGGGTATCCCCCATCGTAGTGGTGCCCAAGAAAAATGGAAAGCTGCGTGTATGCATTAACCTGAAAAAGGTTAATGCAGCCACTATTCGAGATAACCATCCGCTTCCTATCACAGAGCATCTCTTAGAAAAAGTAGCAGGCAAGGAAGTGTACAGCTTCCTTGATGGATTTTCGGGCTACAATCAAGTAGCCATAGCTCCACAAGATCAGCATAAGACGGCTTTTGCCACCGAATGGGGCATTTTTGCCTTTAGAGTAATGCCATTTGGGCTTACCAATGCACCCGCTACCTTCCACAGACTAATGTGCTATGTGGATGATCTTTGTGCTCATTCCAACATTAGACAAACCCATATTCCTGAACTCAGACAAATCTTTGACAAATGTAGAGAATATCAAGTCTGCCTAAACCCAGAAAAGTGCGTTTTTATGGTCAGGCAAGGCAAGATTCTAGGACACATAGTGTCAAAGAATGGCATATCCACTGATGAAGAGAAAGTGAGAGCCATAGCAGAGCTACCTAGGCCAAAGAATGTCAAGGAAGTACAAGCTTTCATGGGGCATTGCGGTTATTACCAACGGTTTATACACATGTATGCCATCATAGCAAAGCCTCTGTATGGACTTTTGACTAATTTTGAGTGGACTGATGAATGTGAGCATTCCTTCAATGAGCTTAAACGGCGATTATGTTCAGCACCAATCTTGACCACACCAGATTGGAATAAGCCTTTCCATGTTCATGTGGATGCATCCAATTATGCTATTGGGTGTGTACTCGTGCAACCTATCGGCGAAGGTAATATGGATCTTCCAATTGCCTATGCTAGTAGACAATTGAATGCAGCTGAACGAAATTATACCACTACTGAGAGAGAAGGACTAGGCATGGTATATGCGGTTAAAAAGTTTAGACATTATTTGCTTGCAAATAAGTTTAAATTTTTTACTGATCATCAGGCACTGCTATATCTCGTAAACAAGCCATGCAATACAGGAAGATTAGTAAGATGGTTTCTCTTGCTAATGGAATATGATTTTGAGGTTGTGGTAAGGAAAGGGAAGACTCATTTGAGGGCAGACCACCTCTCTAGGCTCACATCTAGAGAAGCCCCACAGGGAGTGTCAGATGACCTTCCTGATGCTTACTTGTTTAATTTGGAAGTGGTGTCGCAGTGGGCTAAGCCACTAGTGCCAGTATTGACATACGGGCCTAACCACCCAGTAATAGCCACACAGGATAGAGAAGTAGTAAAAGCCCAAAAGTACCACATCATGGCTGGAAGTATGTACAAGCACACAGATCAAGGGATCTTGGCGTGTTGTGTAGAAGAGGACGAGTACACTAAATGGTTGCATTTAGCACATGTAGGTGCATTAGAGCTACACTACTCAAAACAACGAACCCTACAGACACTAAGGAGACTCGGAGTGCATTGGCCGACGATGGAAGCTGATGTCCAGAAGTTGTGCAAGGAATGCCCAATCTGCTGCACTAAACCACCTGTGGAACATGCCACTCTTTATCAAGTGTTCATAGTGCCAGATTGGAGTGAACCACTAGTATCCTTCTTGAGGACGAAAACATTCCCTCAAGATATGACACTAGCCAGACAAAGAAGTTTAGAACAAGAAGCCCAGGATTACTCACTCATTGGTGATAATCTATACAAGCGTGGTAAAGATGGTTACCTGAGACTATGTGTCCATGTAAGCGAATATCTCAAGATCTTGGAAAGTGCTCACCAAGGTGTAGCAGGAGGACACTTTGGACCAGATTGGGTGATCAAGGCAATACTATTTGCGGGCTTCTGGTGGCCGACCCTTCACATGGATGCACATACCTATGTGAAACGATGTGATGTCTGTCAGAGAACTCAGTATCCTATACGCAAAGATGAGATGCCACTAAAACCTATGATGGGTGGACGTGCATTCTCTAAGTGGGGAATAGACTTCGTAGGTCTTATTAATCCCCCAACTAAAGGTTCCCATGCTGAATATATCATTGTGGCCACGGATTATCTCACCAAGTGGGTAGAGGTAAAAGCTACGACAAAGAACGATGCTCAAACCACTGCGAAATTCTTGTTTGAGAATGTATTCACAAGATACGGGCTACCTATAGAGCTAGTTAGTGATAGAGGCACTCACTTCTTGAATGAAGTTATTGAAAATCTGCTCCAAGAATTCTTGGTAGTACATAAGAAGTCTACCCCCTATCACCCTCAAGCTAATGGGCAAGCCGAAAGCACCAATAAGATCCTATGCAATGTACTGACGAAATTAGTAAACAATAAACGCTCTGATTGGGACAAATAGCTACACCATGCTGTTTGGGCATACCGAGTCGCCTACAAAATGGTACTCCAAGCCACCCCCTTTCAGATGGTATTTGGCCAAAATGCAGTGCTATCGTTGGACTTCTTAATACCTACACTGAAAGTAGCACAAGAGCACGAATGGACAGGTCATGAACTCTCCTCTAGACTTTTTGACATTGAACGATTAGGAGAAACAAGACTGAGGGCAGCTGTAGGGGTATATGCAGCTAAGAAACGACAGAAGGCATACTTTGATGCCCACGTTAAGGATAAAGGTTTGAAGGCAGGCGATCTAGTACTAGTCTACACTTTGAAACAACATGCGAGGAAACTAGAGAAGAGAGGCTACGGACCCATGATCATTAATAGAATCTCAATGAGTGGAGCAGTACAACTAGCCACTTAGAAGGTGATATTCTTCTGAGCTATATAAGCGGGTGCAGAGTCAAGTTATATCAGGAACCTCTGACGGAAGAGATGCTAAGTCGACTCAACACTGCTAAGAAACGCAAAGTAGAAGAAAAGCGAATTCGAGAAGAAGCTCAAGCAGAAGCTTTAGAACGCATACGGAGAATGAAATTAAGAAGACAAGGCAGAGAGCAACCTAGGCCAGATGCATATGCAGATCAAGGATATCACGTGGCTATGTGTGAAGTTTCAGATATCAGCTCCCATAGGATAATTGATCGACGTCCTTTTATAACCTTAGAAATAGGACAAGGAAAGGGTGCAAGGACTGTAAGAGCCTTGATTGACTCCGGTGCAGCCACTAGTGCTGTTAAATTGTCTTACTGTCAAGAGTCGAAATTAACTGTCAATCCTATAGAAGCTTATCTCATAGGATTGGTAGGTGTGGAAACCCCTTGCATGGGAGAGGTGGAACTTCCCCTCTACATTCAAGACAAAGTAGTGACAGTTAAAGTACTAGTGTGTCAAGATGAGGACCTCACTGAGCCTCTTGTCTTGGGTCAGGACTGGATCTATGATCATGTAGTCAACCTAAACCTAAGGAGTGGACTTCTTCAGGTATGGGTAAATCATAGTCGAATTACAGTTGAATTGGAAAATGAGGCACTCAAGGAACTAGGTAAAGCACGAACTCCTGGTCCTTCCAGGGGTGCACATGAAGTTGACAATGCTATTCTTGTCCAAAACTGTATGATGCAGAAAGAGGATTGTCTCAACAACGGAGTCAAAGATAAGATGGCACTCCCTTCTGTTCCAAAGGCCAGAGAGATGCAGCAACCAAAGGAAGATCAAATACAGAGGAAGCAGAGCACTACCTACACTGGAGGCCAACAACACGTGCGAAGAAGAATATCTCAGCCGATGAAACAAGTGTGGGTGCGGAAAGGCGAACACCCTATTGTGACCATGCCAAACCCACGCCCAAAACCTCTTATTAGTAATCAACAACACGATACTAATCAGAAGTCTTTCATAAGTTCTTCTGCGAAAGTAAAGTCTATTTGGGTACCCAAGAAGTCAATGAAGGCCAGCCCACAATCACAACAAATCTGGGTGCCTAAGGCTTGCTTGCGGGCTCAAATAGCTACACCAAGGCCACACCCGGTACAACATGTTTCACTCACTTTAACATCTGAGGCCCAGTCTTACACATCACGCACGGACACATATTCTTCCATGCACAAAAGTAGAATCACTCGTCAATGGGCCCCTAAAAAGCCTCATTCTCAAGTAGATAGTCCTATCGAACCTTCCAGAGTCTCCACAAAATCAAGATCCAAGCCCATCCATTGCATTTGGCAACCTAAAACTTGTAATAAACCCCCGGACCCTAGTTGTAAATCCATGCCCACCTACTAACTACGTCACTCTCGCACTACATCATTCCACTTAGTTCTTAGGTCTACCCAATTCCTAACTACACACACAAGCACCGAGCACTTAATAACCCCCTAATGTCTCCCGAACCTCATGTTAATGTTGTAATGGGGACAAAAACGGTTTTATCTCGTCCTTTACAATGTTAACACCTGTTTCTACATTCTCACAGAATCAGGAGGCAAGAAGTAACATGGCAGATACGGTAGGAACTAGCTCCCAGGCAGGCACCAGTCCCCAAGTCGTGGACATTGAAAGTCTTCCTGTTGAAGAGGAATTGAAGGAACGCCCAGTGGCATTGAGGGCATTACACGCCATACCGGTTCAGAATCCTCCACAGGGACACACAATGCCGGTCAGCAAAAACTCACATTGGTTCAGTGATGTGGCAAGACCCCTAGGTGAAGGCACTTATATGTGGGAGGCCGAGATAGAATTCAATGGGCGATAGGGCAGATATCACTTTTTCACTAGGGAATTTGAGAGACTGCAGAATAATGAAGGACTGAAACCTATATGGAAGAAGGCAGGACTCTATGACTACTTCAAATTCCAATTGCCAAAGCCCGATTTTCTAAGGTGCTCTTATTTGATTAGCACACTCACTCCGAGCAAAGACAAGAAGGGGTACAGCACCTTTGTCCTCCCATCTCTCACAAGGGGCAATGAACTGAAGCGTTTCAGGTTGACTATCAATTTGGTAAGGGAAGCTCTAGACATGAAAGGTATGCACATTCCTACGGAGAAAGAGACAATGGTCCCCGACAATATGAAGAACAAGAATCTGACGAAGTTAAAAGATATGGTGGCAATGACACCTACAATTGCCATTCTCTTACGAATGGTCATGCAACATTTTGCATTTCCCGCTCAAGAGAGGTTCACAATGCCACCTAAAAAGATCTGGTTTAGTCTATACTTGGCCGACGCCTTCGATTTGACAATTAATATGCCCCACTGGATTATTGACCAAATCCACTTGGCTCATCAAAGGTGGTATAAAAAACAAAAGTCTGTATTGTATGGTTGCTATGCTCTCACCCGGATTGTGTATAGATGTTTGGCTTATGATGTGCCAGTGCAGAGGGCATTAAATTGGACCAGGGTACAGGAATTCTAACGCAGACTATCAACTACAGGACCGCCATCTAAGAAAATGAGAGGCGCACTTCAGATGCCCTGTGCACAACCCCGCGGTGCAACATTGACACCAGAGACAACTCCACGACTTCCAAGGAGGGTACAACCCTTCACTATCAGATTACCAAGACACAGCACTGATGGACCAAATCTAGTGTTTCCACCTGTACCAACCGACCTAGAGTTCTCTCACGGATTCACTTTAGAAGACCTAACTGATGAGGAGGTAGCCAGAATCATCGAGGCTGTTAATGCGGAAGTCGAGGCAGAGCAAGCTAGTGGACAACAAACTGCTACAGACCAACCCCATCCCAGACAACCAGATATCGTCGATGTGGAGGGTGAAGAAGAAGAAGGACAAGAGGAGGAACATGATGGACAATCCGAGGAATAAGAGCAAGAATATGATCAGGAAGCTCTGCAGGTACTTGAAGGTGCCCCAACTTACACGAAGGCATTGAAGAAGCTCTATGATACCATGAATAGAGTGCAAGAGCAACATAGACTGTCCCTAGCAGTAGGCAAGGCCCTCATGAATCAAATCCTTGAGGAGGAAGGCGTAGACGAGCAATACCGCGCCACTCTTGACATGATATCTGAGGCTTTAGGAGTACCTGAGACAGTGCATACCGCCCTTGCACAAGCACGAAGAACGGGGCGACAATACAGCAGACGCCCCCCTCGATCAGGAAAGTAGATGAATGTATTAGTATCAGAACCACAAGGCACATCCACAACCACGGGCACCGCACACACTGTCCATGATACTGAGGAAACCCATGTATCAAGTGCACCTCCGTCACCCCCCTTGCCACCCCTTCCTCCAACTCCACCACATTCACCTCCCACTACCAGTGTAACCACTACTGTCACCGCCTCCGAATCCACTACCCATACCGAAGCACAGACCATCAGTCAACCCACACACCTTATCTCCACCTCTTTTGTCTATACGACCACTGAAACAGAAATTCTAACCACAGCCACGAAAAACATCATTCCCCCGATCACACTTCCTGACACTTCGTATTCACAATTGCACACACCACTGTACACTTTCACCACTATCACCGCACCCACAATCCCAATATTCACAATCACTCCCACTACTGCATCCACTGTTGAATTTATGGACATCTCATCCACCTCCGCACCTCTCCCTCCCCCCATACACCCACCATCTCCCATTCCCCCACCTCCCACTTCACCATTTTCCAGCACCGCATCCACACTTCCATTCCCCTTCCCCTTTCCCTTCCCTTCTGCATTCAACACCCTTCCCGCATCCACCCGTATTAATAATGTATTTAATAATATGTATCAGTGTATGTCGCAACTACAACAGCACTACCAGCATCTTGATAACCAACATACGTGACTCTTTCAAAGTCATGAGGAACTTCAACTACACTTCATTGATCTCGAAAGGGAAAAGCGGCTACTACAACAATAGCATGCCACCTTACAGGAACAACACGAACAGTTAGTAGCCAACCCACCCCAGTCAGATGCAGAAGAAAAGAAACAAATGGATGATTTGCTGCACTCCCAGATAACAGAGAATCTCAAGCTCAGATGCAACCTGGCTCTCCTACGAAAACACATGTCTACAGCACTCGAAGAGAATAAATGGCTGCAGAAACAAAATGAAGAAAACTTGGAAGCAGCAATGGAGGGTTCCCCGCAAGAAATCGACCTAGAGAAATTCAAGGCCATTCCCTCAGAGAATATGCAGATTGTGTTAGAAACCCATGCAGATCTCCTGGAAGCCCATGCAGCATTGGAACGAGAAAGAGATGACCTATTAAAGCAGCTGGCTACCCAGCATGAGTCACCAAGCAAAGTCACAACCGCAGTTGACACATCTGAAGAAGTCGAAAAACTCAAAGCAGAACTAGAAGAATTACGAAGTAAAGTCTTGCAATACGAGCGTCAACCTTCGCCTCTTGTAGAGCCCGAGCCTGAAGACTTAGTGCCAATTGAAATCAAGGAAACCTTTGAAGATCCATACGTTCCCATGCCTGCACCAGGGGGCAAGCAAATAGAAGAGGGCATGGACACCATCGAGATAGAGGCTCCTGAATGGATGCAGAGGTTAGAGAAAGTGGCCACAACCCATGATGACAGAGTGGCAGTTTAGGTAGCGTCAATGTCACGATTGGAGGAGGTAGTTATAAAATCGGAGTACTTTCAAAACCTCTCCCATCATAGGTGGATCGGCACATCCCACGATTTGTATGTTCCTTTCTGTGTCTTAATGGCGGACTACCATTAGGGGAAAAAATGAACCCTGCATGGGCCTTGTAAGGATCCCTAATTTTTAGGGATTAAGCTTAATTCTATTCTTGTTTAAGGGGACAAAGTGCATTTAATAGGGCACTTTTTAGTAGGCTGGAGTAGGCTTTTTTTTAGGCTTCAATAGGCCTCTCTCTTTCTTATTCTAGAGAGAGAGAAAGAGAATCTACTTTCCACATCATCAAATTCGTACATGTATTTGAATAAAAAAATGAGTTTTTTTAAAAAGTCTCATTTTCAATGTATATTAACTCAAAAGAGCTTATTTTTTAATATATATGTCAGAAGTTACTTTTTTGGGCCCATTTTCTGAAGTTTCTTTTAGAAAAAGTATAATTTTCAAACTCCCTCCAAAAGTAAGTGCCACATCATCAAATCCGTGACTATGCTTCCCCCAAAAAATGACTTTTTTCAAATTTCATCATTTTCAGCCATACTCAGTGGAAAAATACACTTTAACCCATACACATACAAGAAAACACATTTTTTGAGCAAAACCTATGCTTTAGACTCCCTTCCAACCAGTTTTTCATCTTTGTTTTTGATATTGTTGGTCATTAGCAAAGATGGTGTTGACATGTATCACAAACTTCACAGTAGAACGTCCTCATGCTCCTGCATCAACAAGTATCCATGTTCGTGTGCCTAGAGAGTTTGCTCCAAATACACGATGCAACAATGATGCCAATTCTCAAAATGAACGTCGTGCAGCTGGAGAAAAAAGTATTGATCTTTGGGCTCATGGTTCACTCTATCCTCTTGATCCAATATCTTCTTACCATCCAACATTCCATAACCTCTCAACTTTACTTCAGTTCATTGGTGCGGGTGAAGCTGGACTATTAGGTTACTGCAAGAGATTATCTACACATTCACTTGCTACTGCTAAGTATTGGTTCCAACAACATCACATCCATCATATGAGGGTGGTCACTTTAGAAAGCACAATCATATCTTTACAAAAACAACTTGCAGATTTGGAACAGGATACTGAAGCAAAACAAAGCACAATTTCAAAGTTAACTGCCAATCTCCAGCAGCTGAAAGAGACTCCACTTGGTATGAGACATAGGAAAAGATCATTGTCATCCTTTGAAGCTCTTTCAAAAGGTGGTGGAGCACGCAAACGACGTATATATGCAACAAGGTGAGTGTTTGTTTTACTTTTATATGTTTTAATGAAGATTTGTAATGGAATATTTCATTGTGTAGGTCGTTTATTGAAGACATAACTGCTTCATCAACAACACAAGACCAATTCAAGCTGATGAATAGTTGTATAAACACCAAAGAAATCACTTCTGCTTTAGACTCACGCATAGGAAAGTGTATTAGAGTTGTTGTTGAAGCTGAGTTTTCAAAGAAGTTAAAAAATCTTATCACAGTGCAAGATGTGCAGGCAATATGTGACGAAGCAGGCATCAGTAGAAATGGGTATACTGCAATGTACACCCTTCTCAGGCAAGCCTTACAATCACAAGGTATTTCTCAAAGTATATTTCCATGCCCATATAAATTGTCTATCAATAAAAAAACTTCAAATGAGGATGTGACTCGTACTATTGGACAATATTTATTCATAGAAGAAACTATGCCTGCCTCTATTTATCATCCAAATATTCCCAAGAAGCAATCAAAAATCCTATCTACACAAGGATTTACTTACACTAAATTCAACAATATATTTGTGGATCTTCAGAAGCTTCAACAAGCAATGGTTCACTTTTATAGTTCAACAATCAAAGGTACCCCTACTACCTTTTATTTGGTGTTGAAGTTCTATTGCATTCAAGTGTCATATTAAGATAATGTTTTCTCTTTTGTGCAGACTGTAATGTTAAGTTAAAGTTCATACTGAAGCTTGATGAGTGTCAAATCATAAAGGGTCGGCGACTAGAAAGGTTGAGTGTGACGCTAATGAACGAAATTATGGACCATGCAATGAGTGATGAAACTTTAGGAGAGAGGGACCATTTGACTTACAGTGTGCAATCAGAGAGAGATATCTGGTGGTTAGGTGCTATAGAAGTTCCCAAAGAAACAAATAATGTTATTTCATGGATTTTTAGTAGGACTCCGTGGATTACGGAAGTAATCTCTTCTCAAATACATGGGCAAAAGCTTTTTGTAGATGATATAGGTGATTTTGATGTAGAATGGCATTTGGGTGGAGACCTTAAGAGTATAAAATGCATGTTAGGTTGTAAACAAGGAGCATCTTCTCTCTATCCTTGCCCATATTGTACACAAGGTTACAAAGGATCTAAGAGACAGTCTAAACATGCAAGGGCATTGACGAGAGTTGATGACTCTGAAGAAATTGATGAAACAGACTCATTGAATCACAGGGAATGGGAGATATCACTTTTGAGGTGTCCAATGTTACAGGAACCGACTCGTGATAAAATAAGCAATGATTGGAACCCCATTATCCCATTTCCATTAGTCAATGTTCACTTTTGTACTTTGCATGCATTCATGAGGATCTTTGATAGGCTTTTGAAGCTCCATGTTGAATATGCATTTGCAATGAAACCACTAGAGAGGTCTATAATAGCAATCCAGAAAATAGAAGATCTTTTGAATTCTATAGGTTGTCATGGTGGCCACGTATCTTTAGTTGTTAAGAAGTATGGTGAGTCTCAAGAGATTTTACAACAAGTTTCAATGACTGGGAAGAAGGCACGACGTTTCTTTAAAAAAGATGTGAATAGTCAAGATGATGGGAAATGGGAGCTTTGGAAGGACCTCTGTTCAATTACAACTGACAATGATAGTCAGGTTGATCTCATTAACAAGTGAAAGAAGGTTTGGTCATCGTTCGATCAATTGTTACATTTGATGTGTTTGGCTTCCACTAATGCTTCACAACGAGAATTATTCCAAGTGACTTTGAAGGAGTTTACACAGTCATTCATCTTATCTTGGGGAGAAAGCAACATTACACATTACATAGTAAGTTTTGCTTACATTTTTTTATTTGGTCTTAAACACTATGTGTATATCTTATTGACCAGATCATAGCATATTCTTTTTGCACATGGAGCATATTTTATGAATCGATATGGGTCACTGGACATTTTTAGTACACAAGGAATGGAGAAGTCACATTACAGGGCTAGAGGTGTTTACTTTAAAAACACTCGTCATGGGGGTGGTCTACTCCAATCAAACTATTTAGAAGAAATGTTCAATTGGTTCTTTCGTGCGACATTTGCTAGAAAATATGTAATGGAAAAGGCATGTGAGTCACAACTAGCAAAGATTACACGAAAGCTACAACATGATATTGCAAGAGAGAAGTGGATGTCATCGTCAGGACCCGAACATCATGCCCAATGGCGTTCACAAAGAGTCCGCGAGGGTTCTGCTTGGAAATAATTTCCAAACTCTTAAAATGCATTATACTTTTCAAGGTTTTTATAACCCCTTTCACTTCAAATAAAATTCTACTATTTTTGTGAATATACTTTTAATGTCTTAAAACTAATTTTTATCCATTTAAATGTGAACAGGACAATTCTTAAGTGAAAGCCTATAAATAGAGGTGTCCTTCCTCATTTTACCACTTTACAATCTAAGAGAATGGCACGCACAAAGCAGACTGCTAGGAAGGATCATGTCGTCTACCCTAGCCATGTGCAAGGTACTCAGCGCCCAACATGGATGACACCCCACAAGAAGCGTCGAACCACAAGCCACTCTTCAAGACGAAACTCAGGTGTAGGGACACAGTCCGGTAGCATTGCATCGTGGGGGGATGAAGGTTCACCAGAGAGAGATGTATCCCAAGAAATAAATTATTCCCCTTCTGCATCTCATGATGAGCCCCCAATCAGGACACCAGTGAAGGCAAGGCCCAAACAACGAGGACATAGACGAGTTGTGATTGAGACATCAAATTTATCGAGTTCCTCAGATGAAGAAAGTATAAATGAGCCACCATGGAACAATGATGATATCCCCGTGAACCATCGAGTAACACAAGGAGGCAAGACACTCCCCCCAGGACAAGGACAAAGACCAACCGATGAGGAAAGAGAGCAAGGTCGGGCAGAGGAAGTAAATGATGAGGCAGGACCATCTAGGCGTCCTCCAAGAAGAAAGAAGAACTATCAACCACGTCGTAGACCACAACGACCACAACCCAACATCCCCCCAAATGCAAGAGCACCACAAAGGCGCAGAAAGCAAACCAGAGCCTTTGCGGAGATTCGACACTATCAAAAGTCTGTGGAGCTTCTGATTCCACGAAGGTCATTTGCAAGAGTTGTGAAGGAAGAGATCCAACGCTATTGCGCTGGACTTCGTATCCAAGGGATAGCCATTGAAGCTCTACAAGAAGCTGCAGAGGCGTATCTTATATCAATGTTGGAGGACTCTAACCTATGTGCCATCCATGCAAAGAGAGTGACAATACAACCTAAAGATTTGCAGCTAGCTAGGAGAATTAGAGGGAATGACCATTAACCATAATTTGTACTCCCTTGTTTGGATAACCTTTTGTATATCCCATAAGATGAATATTTTGTAAAACCCAAATGATGAATATAATCTTTGTCTTGTCATATTTGCTCTCCCAAATGTTTATCTCTTAGTGTACATGTTTTGAAGTTTATTTCTCCTATGTTTGTAGGTGTGTTTTTCCAGTACATCTTTGAAGTGTTTTTCATAGTTGTATCATTCTTTTTTCTGTACTTGTTGTAAGTGGTAATGCTATTTAATGCATTTCATGGCCAAGAAATGCCAAAAAAAGGCCTGCCACAGAAACGCGGGGATGGGCCCTGCAAAAGTTTTGCAGGGCCTATCCCCGCGTTTCTGTGGCAGGCCTTTTTTTGGCATTTCCAAGCCATGAAAACCCATGCCATGCACATGGGGGCATATGATTAGCCTTGGCTAGAGTGCACTGCATGCTAAACCCCTGACCAATAGCTAAAAAATGTTTATGAACATACATACATGCACTGATTTACTGCTGCATGCTTATATGCACCCAGAGGAGTCTTAATTTTCTCTAATTATTGCATATAAGAAGAGTGTTCCACATTTCCCCAAGTGAAGGTGCTAATTGAGAAGATAGACTTGCAATACAGGTAACCTAGTGCATAGGATGGCCTAGGAATGCAAAAAAAAGGCCTGCCACAGAAACGCGGGGATGGGCCCTGCAAAAGTTTTGCAGGGCCCATCCCCGCGTTTCTGTGGCAGGCCTTTTTTTTGCATTCCTTAGCCATTCCATGCATTTTGGGCAACACAAATTACAAGAAACAATGGAAAAAGACTGATTAAACTGTGCAAAAGTTATGAGATTGTCAAACCATAAAGATATAATAGATTGAATGCACATGGAAATTGGAAAAACAAAACATTGGTATTATAAAGTTTTTACAATTGGCTCTTGGCCTTGAGCCTCTCCACTACATTCTTTCTTCTCTGAAAAGATAGAGGCAATTGGTAAGTCAAAACTGATTGGGATATTAATTGAGGGTCTGTCAATCCAAGACCCAAAGCTATTCCTATTTGACCTAATATTTTTCCTCTAAAGTTAACTCCTAGGGTAGTAAGGGCAAGGGACTTCCTAACTAGAAATATACAATTGGTCCCTTGCATTATTGTAGATAGGCACAAAACTTTACTCAAGGCCTTCATACACCAAGTCATGAAGTGTCCTTGAGGGGAAAAGTCCTTGTGGATTATTACAAAATCTTCCTTTGGCAATTTTCCAATGTACTGTGCCAAGGAAGAGCCATGGCCCCGGGAAACACGGTCACCACCACTCCTTGCTGCAAATTTATCCACTTCAATTGTTTCCTGCACATAGACAATCATAAAATTAAATAGATACATCTTTTATGAATATGAGACAACCATAAATGTCAGTAGAGACTTACATCTTGAAGCCTGTCTTCATCCTCTCCTCTTCCCATTGCATCTAGTGGAATTGATGAATGGGCCATGCCACTTTGCTCCACAACAGGGGATGTTGGAATCTTCTTCTCCAAAATTCTTTCCCTTGCTGTGGCTAGATCTTCTTCACTGGCATCTTGGTTGGCATGGCTCAAAATCTCTTCACACACAAATGCAATGGTGTCCGCAACTGATTCACCAAGTGGAATTGTTGCCTTTTCGATAATGTCAGAAGTGTTGTCCATGGGAACATCCGAGGTTGAGCTGAAAATACTAAGGCATTCGTCGAGGCGTAGACCGAATGCCTTCTCAATATCATGCAGGAACAAAAATTCCTCTCCATCAACAAGTACAACTGAAAACATTTCCATCTCTACCTCTGGTAGAGTGGGTTCCACGGGGTCTAAGTTGGAGGGTGGACTCTTCTGTGTACTGGCTTCCTTTAATTTGTCCACTACTCCTTGAGGAAATTCTCTGGAAATTTTTTGACTCTCTTCTAATAAGTTGAGAGCTTCTGTCTGGGGTTCCTTCTTGTCATCTACAAAACCCCCAGTAACAAGATGGGGTAGGTCCATGGGTGAAGGTTCGGGCTCCTCATTGACAAAAAAGATTGTTGTTGCTATGTAGGAAAGATATTTTCTTCCCATTTTCCTTTTCTTATTTAATTGTTTAATTAAGGGCACTGTGTCATCTAACAGGTGCCCTGAAGCCTCAGCAATCGCCATGAAACGCTTTAAGCGCTTCGCAAATGCCTCATCTCCTTTATGAATGTAAAAAAGCAGGTCACAGGGGACCCATTTACACTCATATGCTGGAATATCTATGGCATATCTTAAAATATAGAGTTCCATAAAATCTGTGATCTCATCGATCACATCGGAATTCATGGCTATTGTCCCTTCAAGATTAGGGACTCTACAGACTAGGTCATACAAATCCGTACGACCATTGTAGTCTGTAGTTTCCAAAAACTCCATGAATAAATCTCGAGGAGATTTCATGGGAGTGGAAGTGCTAGCAGCCATTGCTTGCGCGCGAGATTTCTAGAGGCTTGCAGTCTGTGCTTTCTAGCTCTTTGAGAGTGCAAATGTGAGAAATGAGCACATAGAGCCATTTTTATAGCAGTTTCAAGTTTTTAAATTGACTGGGCCCACTTTTAAAAGTATAGAATAAAGAAGTGCAATTTCAAAAAATGAGTTTCGGATGACAAAATAATGCACAGAAAAAAACATGGGCAACCACATTTCAAAGTAGTGAACAGAATTTTTGACATTCCAAAAGTTTTGAAATTATCATTGCAGAGAATAAGGTATATACAATATCTAACATGAATCAATTGTCCTACTTTTTACAAGGTTCTTGAAAGTGCAAAAACCATGAGATACAATGACTAGGGCCCAAGAAGTGACATTATCAGGTTGCAAAAGAACTATGACAATGAGAGCTTTGTTCCATCTTTGCTCCAATCTACAGGGACTTTCATTTTGTATTCCATTCTTCTGCCCACCTGTAATCAATTTGCAACAAATTGAAGTCATTAAAGTAAAATAAACAATAACAAAAAGATTACTTTAACAAAAACATGAAACATTTCTCACCTTATGTCCTTGAATTTTGAAGATGGATTGAGTTAGTCCTTCAAACCCCATAATCATCAAGTGTTCTCTCAGATTAGCCAAGGTCCAATGATTATTCACTAAAATAGTTTCTGTTTCATTGTTGGGCAATCTAAGCTTTATTTCGAATGAATGCAAAGATCCCTCTGAACTTTGAAATGGTATCCATTTGCCAAGTTTGCACATCCAACGATCATAGTAGAATTTGATGTATAATGAAGTACGTTGTTTCAAATATCGAAATGATATACCTGTTCCACCTATTTTACAGAGATATTTATCACCTTTTGCAATTCCTTCCATCAAACCCCAATTTTCACCAAGAAGACTTTCGACTTGCTCATATGTGATATCTTTACACATGAACATGGTGGAAGTCTCTTGGAATGAGAATCCTTGGAATAAATATACAAAACAATGAATGGGAAAAGACCAGTGCAAACCTATAGACCTAGACACTTTTGTGAATTTCAAAGAGTTATGTATATCCATTACCATCTTTTGCTTCAAAGATGATACGGACCATATATCAGGTTTTGGCCACTCCAAGCTAAGAAGAGAATGTACTTCAATTCTCTCTAACCTTCCAAAACCATTCATTGTAGAGGGTACAACATATCTATGTGTGTAAAAGAAAAATCTATCATGGTAAAGTTGAGCAGGAGATATATTTGGAAAGACTAGTGCACCAACATCTGCATGCAATGCCTGGAAAGTACCTGTAAGACTATGAAGTGGTTGCTCTTCCACCAAAGTAGAAGGAAATACATCTGAAACAAACAAAAACATATCTAAATAGTTCAGAAATATATCCGACACAAGAAAACATAAAATATTGTAGAGTAATACTTACAGTTCACAGGATATCTCATACTACTAGAGTTTTCAAGTTTCATAGTTGCCATTGTAAAAACATGTTGTACAATAGCAACCATCCCATTGTCTCTATGCTTCTTGAAGCCAAGTAACTTTCCCTTCCAATGAAGATCTAAGTTTCCACGATCTCTAACTCGATGAGGCCCAACTCTAGAGGGTTGCATGTACACCCATGCACCTTTGGAGTACTCATGTGATAGCCACTGCCCATCTGTGGCTTTGATATTGTGACATCTTAATGTGAGGATTTCATCTTTTGGTCGCCTAGAAGCTTTAGATGTTGCCATTGAAGCTAAAGGTCTTCAAGCTACAACAGTAATTCGAGATAGGAGATGCAGGTAGGTTGGAGTGTAGAAACAGGAGCTTCAATGGTGTGCTACAGAGTGAAAGTAGTGGGAAAAGATGACTTTTTGGGACCTGGGTATGAAAATGTGAGGTTTAGGAGGGAAATAACTCTTTTTTGAGTATTTTTGAAAAAACTCATTTTTTTCAGCTCAAAACATGCACGGATTTTGAATTTGGGGTCAAAAAGAGTACTTTTGACCCTAAAAAGTAATGGGGGGTCCATTTTCAGGTGTTATGATGAGTTTTTTAACTTTTCAGAAATTTTGAATTTTTGGGCCCAACTGA
The DNA here is from genome assembly GCA_020310875.1 of Ceratopteris richardii. Classification (NCBI taxonomy): domain Eukaryota; kingdom Viridiplantae; phylum Streptophyta; class Polypodiopsida; order Polypodiales; family Pteridaceae; genus Ceratopteris; species Ceratopteris richardii. Next base: position 126,863,320 of record CM035423.1, on the reverse strand, counting down.
GTTACGAGATTCATTCTCTCTTTAGAGGCAGCTCATTAAATAAGGGAGAAATATGTCCCCTCTCCACCCTTCAGCCTAGTATTTTATAGGGCATAGACTGTGGCCACCACCCTCTTCTGATTGGTCCATCACTAATCACTCCTTAATCTAAAAGGCCCATTCAGGGTTCATTTTTTCCCCTAATGAATGCCGAAATCAAGCAACACACCTCAAAAGAACCAACCTCGGCTACACAATTTGCACCGGACGACATCCCAGCAGGTGCCAAGCAGGGCAATATACATCAACCAAAGTGGAGGATTCGCCTACTGGAAACCTACCCGGAGATGGTAAGAACATGGAATAACATGCCTCTGTACATCAAATACAACCCATGCTACTGCCCTGTATTTCGAAGAAGGTCATGGACGGAGTACACAAAAAATGTGCTGACAACCAAAGGATGCAAGAAATGGCTCAATTATGTCTACTTAGCACCACCCAAAGGCCAACCTACCATAGGATATATGATCTCGATGATTCGGCATTGGGGGATCGGGTTTAAAAATGTACCAGACGTCATGGCCCAAATGTGCTTGAAAATTTTTGAACTCATCTTGGTCACCTTCAGGACTTTCAAGAATGTCAAGGAACCTCATCTGTCAGCCCTTGGATTTAATGAAGGAAATCAGGACCTCGTCTACGACATGAGCGCAACCCCATCTATTAATGTTGTATATGCATGGCATGCGCGTATAAAGTATCTACCAGCCTGCTTCAAACAGACGTTTGAAGAAATGTTCGTCACGGGATTCTGGGAATATCATTTAGAGATATTCATTCCCAGACCATCACATTTATTGCAGTTGTTTGCAGTGGAACAAGCTCTTCATTCAGAAAAGTTACGTATACCACATCCAGAGGTTCCTGGGCCGGTAGATTGGGATGCTCTACTCACGGACTTGGCCAAAGGGTTGCGGATTGCAGAACATCACTTAGCACAAGACGTTGTTGAGTACTACATCCAACGACCCACCCAACAAGGGTCTGTCAGGGACGACAGACGCGAGAGAGGGGGGGTTGCCGGGGATCGAACCCGGGTCTCCCGCGTGACAGGCGGGGATGTTGGAACTGAAGGACTCACAAGACAAGGAAGCTTACGAAGAGAGTCAGAGAGAAGAGAAAGCACAAGCAGACAGAGCAGTCAACGACGATCGGGCAAGTAGGCCAATATTTTTTCAGGACAGTAACGCATATCCAAGAGGTGGACACGCAAGGAGAAGGAGCAAGTAGGTGTTGGAGCAGAGCAATCATCAATAGTGATTTTATGAAGGTCAAAGTGAGAAGACATATGGAAGAATGAAGATTGCTTTCAGAGGAAGAAAATGGAATCAGAAATGCTTCTTTTGTACATTACTTTTGTAAATATGTTCAATGTATTTTGGAAAGGATGACGAGTTAGACTCGTATATATATCTACAGATACGTATTCATAGTAAGAGAGAGTGATATAGATCAGATAGAGAAGAATAGGTGAAGAGGTGATGAACATTGTATGTATCATCAACCATATGTATGAGAAGTAATGAAGAAGAAAAGATTGTAGAATTCTGCGCGTCGATCTTCTCTCCCATTCTCCTTCTGTGCTTAATCTTTTGAAGAATCCTTTTGCACGTATCTAAGTCCATAGCTAATCTATCTATGGCTAGAATTTGAGAGTTTAATTTCAATCAGGTTGAGAGAATTTTGCTTAGGAACATTCATATGTGAAGATGTTCTGAGAGTCGAGAAATCTGGCGCATATTTCATCTTCAAAGAAATGGCCAGTGCTCAGTCCACAGTGTAAAGTTTTACACAAATGAGGGCTTAAAATTTAAGTTGGAAGGTAAGCCATCTATGGCTAAAAGATCTTGATCAAACGGGATTTACTTTGGGAGAACCAGTGCTAAGAAGTTGCAGGTGTCAAAGTCGCCATTGCAGAGAAGCACTTTCAGACATAGGTAAAGTGTCTCACACATTTCTCAGTGTGTACTTAATCTTTTTGAGAGATTTAACTTGGCAAAGTTGCGCAACCTTAAGGCGAAGTGTTGTGCAAAGTTTTATCAAAAACTTTACAGGATTGATTAGTCAATGAGTGACTAATCTGCAGCAGACTTTTCAGAGAAGTTGAATTTTTCAGAACTTTCAATATTTCTGATAATTTGATGAATGATCTCTAAGTTTGGTGGAGTCTAAGGTTAACCTTGATATAGAAGTGATCTAACTTCAAGGTTAACTTGTTCTTTTGGAGATTAACACTCTCCATCAGTGGTATCAGAGCAGGTTGTGGCAAAATTGAAGTGAAGAAGACTCCGACTATTGCAGAAGTACAAATCTTTACATCTTGAAGGTGCAGAAGGGTAAAGGTTGAAGAAAGATTAAAGGAAGACATACAAAGAGCATCAAAAGGATCAGAAGGAGCAACATTCGAAGTAAAGGTACATTTATTATCTGTAAAGGTTAAAGATTTGAAGCTACAGGTAAAGTAAAGATGGGAGATAGTCTCCAAATTGAAAAGTTGGATAGAGAGAACTATCCTGCATGGTCTATGAGGATGGAAGCTCACCTTATGAGCAAAGATTTGATAGGATATATCACAGGAGATGAAGAAAAGCCAGAATTCAGAGATCCTAGTGTTCCAACTAGGGAGGAGCTTGCAGATTTGAAGAATTGGATGAAGAAGGATGCTCAAGCAAGAAGCATCATCTACATGGCAGTCAATGACTATTTGCTTCCTCACATTAGAGGACTTGAAAGTGCATGTGACATTTGGAATGCTTTGGAAGAGCATTTCCAAAATACAACCAAATCAAGGAAGGCTTCACTATGGGCAGAGTTTACTACCTTCAAGAAGAAGGCCTCACAATCAATTTCTGATTATGTGACAAAGATGAAGGACATTGCAGATTCTTTAGGTGCAGTTGATGAAGATATTGAAGAAGACAAATTGGTAAGACAAATACTCACAGGGCTAAGAGGAGATGAGAAGTGGAAGCCTTTCATTTTATCTACAGAACTTTCACTAGATCATTTTACTCCTGATTTGAATCAATTATTAGGTCATATGCTAACTTTTGAGAATGATATCAAAGGAGATGTTGATAAGAGTGCAGGGCATGCAATGTATTCTAAAGACAAGAAGAAAGCTAGCAAAGGGAAGCAACAATCAGGTGAAGAAGAAGGTACATCAAACCAAGCAAACTTCATAAGAGGAAGAGGAAATGGCAGAAGTAGAGGAAGAGGCAGAAACAACAAAGAGAATGCAAGAACTTGTTGGATATGTGGTAAGACCAATCATCTATCTCATGATTGTTGGCATAATAATCAAAACAATGGTAATTATCAGAACTTTAATCAAAGAGGAAGAGGAGGTAGATTTCAGAGAGGAAATTTCAGAGGTAGAGGTGGTAGGAATTCTTTTGGAAGAGGTGGTGGAAGAAACTTCCAAAGTCAATCCTATAATAACACCTACTACAACTATGCATCAGATCAAAAGGAGGATTCGACTCTCATTATGAATACATGTGAAACCTCACATGAGGACATGAGAGTGTTCTATATTGATTCAGGATGTAGTAATCATTTAAGTGGAAATATTGCTTTGATGACTGACCTAGATCATAATGCAATTAATCATACAGTGCAGACAGGTGATAATACAAAGCATAAGGTAAAGTCAATTGGTTCAGTCAAAGCTAAGGATGGGAGCACTCTTCTGAGTAAGGTACTTTATGTTCCCACAATTCTAAAGAATTTGATCAGTGTAGGTCAAATTGTGGAAAAAGGATATGAGGTAAGATTCACAAATGATGGAGTTTATGTGGAAGACCCTAGTCAAGGGTATAAACAAGTTATTGCAGGAAAGAAAGAAGGAAGGCTTTTCACATTGAAGGTACAAGGAAATGTTGGACATGCTATGTTCACATATGGAGAGCAGAAGGTGTCAGAATTGGATCTTTGGCACAAAAGACTTGGACACTTTAATGAAAGAGGTATCAAAGAAATGATTAACAATGATTCAGTGCTTGGAATGCCTAACATTGCAGGTCAACACATGACATACAGATGTGAGGCATGTCAATTAGGTAAGGCTCATAAGCAATCCTATTCCAAGCATGGATTTATGTATTCAGAAAGACTTGAATTGGTGCATACAGATGTGTGGGGTCCTTCAAAGGACTTTAGTATAAATGGTTCAAGATATTATGTCATATATGTTGATGATGCTACCAGGTGGATCACAATTTATGTGATTAAGGAAAAGTCAGAAGTGTTTAATACATTTAAACACTATCATGCATATGCAGAAAGGATTATAGGTCAAAAATTGAGGAGACTAAGGTCAGATGGAGGGGGAGAGTATTTTTCAAATGAGTTCAATGATTATTTGTGGAATGCAGGTATAAAGAGAGAAGTTACTTGCAGGTACTCTCCTCAACAAAATGGGGTAGCAGAAAGAAGAAATAGGACTCTTGTTGAGTTTGCAAGGTCCATGATGAAAGAGAAGAATTGCCCAAATTATTTGTGGGCTGAGGCTGTTAATACAGCTACATATTTGGTTAATAGATTGCCTTGTAAAGCTTTGCAGGGTATGACACCATATGAAGCTTGGTGGGGTAAGAAACCTACCTTGGATCATTGCAGAATATTTGGATGCTTGGCATATGCATATGTGCCATCTCAATTGAGGCATAAGTTGGAGCCTAAGGCAGAGAAGTATGTATTCATTGGTTATGATGATAAGCAAATGGGATACAGGTTGTGGAGTCCATCCACAAAGCAATTTATTGTATCCAAGGATGTTACATTTGATGAGCAAGGTACTTGGTATGCAGGTAAATATAATGTACATGCAGATGATGAAGAAGTAGTGGAACAAAGAAAAGGTAAAGCAAAGGTTCAATTACTTGATGAAAGTGAGAGTAATGAAGTGCAGATTGAAGTTGAAGAGAGGCCAAGGTTTGATCCAGAATGTGATGAACCAGAGACCTCAAGAAGTGCAGAAGTTAGGAGATCATCTAGGCACAAATGGCAACCTACAAGGTATAGCTATGACACTTCATTCTTGACTACTAAAGATTATGCTTATTTGGTAAAAGCAGATGAAGACCCTTCTACATATGAAGAAGCCAAAGGGAAGAAGAATTGGGAAGATGCTATGCAAGAGGAGTATGATGCATTGATAGAGAATCAAACATGGGATTTGGTTCCTAAACCTAATAGTCAGAAGATTATTGGATGTAAGTGGGTTTACAAAACAAAGAGATTTGCAGATGGAAGTGTGTCTAGGTACAAAGCTAGACTTGTTGTGAAAGGGTATGCACAGACATATGGAGTGGATTATGATGAGACTTATAGTCCTGTGGCAAAGATGACAACCATCAGGACACTCATTGCAATTGCTGCGTGTAAAGGTTGGAAGTTGTCTCAATTAGATGTTAAAAATGCTTTCTTGAATGGTTACATTTCAGATGAAGTCTACATGGAGCAACCAGATGGATTCAAAGATCAAGTGAGTCCAAATTATGTGTGTAAGCTCAAGAGAGCTTTGTATGGGTTGAAGCAAGCCCCAAGGGCTTGGAATTATAGGCTTGTAAAATTCTTGAATGATCTTGGATTTCAAGCATCAAAGGCAGATAGTAGCTTGCTAGTCAAAGCAAGTGAAGATGGGTTCATTTATGTGTGTATTTATGTTGATGACATAATACTTACAGGAACAGATGATAAGGGAATACAAATGATCAAGAAGCAGATGGAGAAAGAGTTCAAAATCAGTGATTTGGGGAACCTATCATTCTTCTTGGGAATGGAGATCTCTTATACTCAACATGGAGTATATGTGACTCAAGAAAGGTATCTTAAAAATTTGCTAACCAAATTTAAAATGGAAGATTGCAGGGTTGCACCTACACCTTTGGAAGTGAACCATAAATTGTCTAGGTTTGGAGGAGAAGAGTTCAGAGATATGAAACTCTATCAAAGTTTGGTTGGTAGCTTGATTTATGCTACATTGACAAGGCCTGACTTGTCATATGCAGTTGGTGTGCTTTCACAATTTATGCATTGTCCTAGGAAGAACCATTGGATTGCAGGACAAAGAGTACTTAGGTACATCAAGGGTACACTCAGAGAAGGGTTGTACTATGGATTTACTTCAGATACAAGAATCAAGATATATAGTGATGCAGATTGGGCAGGTAATGTGGATGATAGAAGATCAACACATGGATACTTGTGCTATGTAGGAGACAAATTGATTTCATGGTGTTCCAAGAAGCAACATACAGTTGCTTTGTCATCTACAGAAGCAGAATATAAAGGTATGGTGGAAGCTGCAAAAGAGGTAATATGGCTAAAGACACTTTTGAAAGTTTTTGATGTGATTCAGAGTACTCCTATTGTTTGTGGAGACAACATGAGTTCTTTATACTTGGCAGCTAATCCTGTATTTCATGCTAGAACTAAGCATATTGAAATAGAATATCACTTTCTGAGAGAGAAGGTCATTGAGAAGGAAATTGAAGTCATACACACCCCTACAAAAGATCAACTTGCAGATATGATGACTAAAAGTTTGGATGGACCTAAGTTGCAGAGGTTTAAAGATATGGCAGGAATAAAGAAGATGCAGATAATCACAATTGAAGATTGAGGGGGAGCTGTTGGAGCAGAGCAATCATCAATAGTGATTTTATGAAGGTCAAAGTGAGAAGACATATGGAATGAAGATTGCTTTCAGAGGAAGAAAATGGAATCAGAAATGCTTCTTTTGTACATTACTTTTGTAAATATGTTCAATGTATTTTGGAAAGGATGACGAGTTAGACTCGTATATATATCTACAGATACGTATTCATAGTAAGAGAGAGTGATATAGATCAGATAGAGAAGAATAGGTGAAGAGGTGATGAACATTGTATGTATCATCAACCATATGTATGAGAAGTAATGAAGAAGAAAAGATTGTAGAATTCTGCGCGTCGATCTTCTCTCCCATTCTCCTTCTGTGCTTAATCTTTTGAAGAATCCTTTTGCACGTATCTAAGTCCATAGCTAATCTATCTATGGCTAGAATTTGAGAGTTTAATTTCAATCAGGTTGAGAAAATTTTGCTTAGGAACATTCATATGTGAAGATGTTCTGAGAGTCGAGAAATCTGGCGCATATTTCATCTTCAAAGAAATGGCCAGTGCTCAGTCCACAGTGTAAAGTTTTACACAAATGAGGGCTTAAAATTTAAGTTGGAAGGTAAGCCATCTATGGCTAAAAGATCTTGATCAAACGGGATTTACTTTGGGAGAACCAGTGCTAAGAAGTTGCAGGTGTCAAAGTCGCCATTGCAGAGAAGCACTTTCAGACATAGGTAAAGTGTTTCACACATTTCTCAGTGTGTACTTAATCTTTTTGAGAGATTTAACTTGGCAAAGTTGCGCAACCTTAAGGCAAAGTGTTGTGCAAAGTTTTATCAAAAACTTTACAGGATTGATTAGTCAATGAGTGGCTAATCTACAGCAGACTTTTCAGAGAAGTTGAATTTTTCAGAACTTTCAATATTTCTGATAATTTGATGAATGATCTCTAAGTTTGGTGGAGTCTAAGGTTAACCTTGATATAGAAGTGATCTAACTTCAAGGTTAACTTGTTCTTTTGGAGATTAACACTCTCCAGTAGGGAGCTCCAGGAAATGTATGTCAACATGATAGTAGAATCCCTACAAAAATAGTGATTTTCATCACTAACAATCATTGTAAATACCATTTCTTATTTTTGTAGCTCCATTTTGTGCAAGTCAAGGAGTCCTTGAGCTTGAGGAGCCTTAGAAGTATCTACCTGTCAGTTTTCACATTTTTTAGACTTCGTTTGAACCTCCAAATAGGGTAGAGAACCTAATTTTTAACTAGGCCGGACACTAGGTCTGGACAAGGCCAAAACCTAGTCAAAAACTATAAATAGAGCTAGAGAGCTCATTTTTGAGGTTAGATTGTAATAGATTTGAACTTGTAAGGGCTTTTTGAAAGTAATCTACGAACTCCATTGCTTCTCTCTCTTTGTCTTACCGTGTGTGCGCGCGTGTGTGTATGTGTGTGCATGTTGGTGTGCTTCTCACTCATGCACCTGTGCCTTCACTTGCTCGAGGTCTTCATACCATCCTCACATCTTCCCGGATTGACATTAAAGGAGGTGCTACTCATCACTGAGCTACAACTACTTCTCTCAAGCTCATAAATTAGTATGGTTTAGTTTGTAATAGGCCAATAATCTATCTATGACCATTGATTGATCACATTGGATATTGGAACAACTATACCTAGCCAATCAAAGGTGGACAAGGAAGTAGCTTATTAATGGATGTTGTGCAATTATGAGGATAGTGTATATGTGACTTGCGTATGATCTTCCCAATGATTGTGCACTCACCAATACTCAGTCACAAGAATACAAAAGCAATCGTTCGACAACCTCCCATCCTACCAAGTGCATGAGAGCATCTATTCCATGCTTATAAGTGGAAACCTCACCTTCACCTCAACCACCTCCTCATCCCTCACCTCCAAGACCACACTTAGTGATTTCTCTTGCATTCATCTCTTACGCATACCTACATCGAAAGGTCATAGTGATATCAGAAGTGAGCAACCTATAAATCCTATGTCATATGCAACTCCTTCCATCGAACCAATTGTTGACGTGACCAAAGCTTAAAACAAAACTGCGGAATTCGCCACGCCACAAGAACTAAGCTAGAGTGATATAAGAACACCTCTATAATCATCAGTAGCTTAGCAACTTTTTTGAAACTGAAAAACTTTATAATTGTATTTAGTGAAATCTGAAAATTCACTTTACAGGAAACTTTGTCTTTTCTTCAGGCTTCAATTCTGATCTGATTTACTTCAATCTTTACAAATCTTTGTTTGCTTACTATTAGATATTCTTTTCACCACTTAAACGTGCCAAAACTAGGTTTTGAACTTACTGGAATATCACCGAAACTTCACCGGACTGTTACCGGAATGTCACTGTAATTGTACCGTAATATTACCAAAATATTACCAGAATCAACTGCAATTCTGTCTGTAGTTACTTCAAATGATTGTAAATGAAATAAGGAAGTAGTACCTGAGCTTCTTTCAATGAATGAACTCTATCTGAAGTTTGAGAAAAACTTCATCAGTTTTGAATGTCTTTACTATCAGACACAATATTGTACGTACATGTCCTGTTTCACAAAACTCTTTTAATCAATTTGTAGTTGAGACTAGTAGCTTCAAGATAAGTTATCATTCATGAAAAACTTTACACTATACTGTGAGATCTAACTTGTAGAAGTACCGTAAAATATGCACTGAGAAAACTGTAACTGTTAACTAACTTTCACAGTAACATGAAATCACTTAGATTTCTTCACACAAGAAGAATGCACTCAAATTCTTCCACACAAACATGTGTTTTCTATTAGAGAAGATGTGTACAAAATGGCTTGGCCTCACTTCGCTCACAGCCATGAAAAACTCTCCTATTCTGAGTAGTTCTTCCGTACCATCTCTCTTACATATAAATACCTAACAGTTCAGGTTCTACTTATTCATCTCTACATACGTACGTACTTCTGTATCTCAACTCTCCTGTGCATTCATTCTTCTATTCAAAACTCACTTATATTCATATTTGTTCCGAGACTCAAAACTCGTAATTCTGGAAGTTTCTATGAACTATATTACAGTTGTGAATTTGTCCCTTCAATAAGGCTTGATTTTTTGAATGCTTTGTTCCTACTTCTCTTCATCTTCCTTCATCCTTCATATGTCTTCGTGTCTTTTATGTCTAATTAGTGAGTGATTCTTCAACAGCTCCCCCTCAATCACTAATTAGCATCCTCTGATCTTTCATATATTCTTCGTTTCTTTTATTCCTGCCATTTCTTCAAATCTATTTGTCTTTACTCCATCCAAGCTCTTTGTCATAATATTTGCAATCTGATCTTTTGTAGGAGTGTATAATATTTCAATCTCCTTCTCCATTACCTTTTCCCTCACGAAATGATATTGAATCTCTATATGCTTTGTTCTTGCTTGAAATACTAGATTTGCTGCAAGATACAACGAACTCATATTATCTCCATGTATGATAGGTATACCTTGATCAATTCCCAAGCTTTTGAACAAGGTCTGCATCCATATCACTAGTTGCTTCCACAAGTCCTTTATATTCAGCTTCAGTTGACGATAAAGCCATTGTATGCTGCTTCTTTGAACACCAGTTGACAAGCTTATCTCCTAGGTATATCATATACCCATGTGTTGACCTTCTCTCATCTTGACTTGTTGCCCAGTCAGAGTCATTGTATGCTCTCAGCTTTATATCTGATGTAAAAGGATAATATAATCCTTCTTTTATAGTTCTTTTGATATATCTAAGAACTCTTTGTCCTGCAACCCAATGTTGATCCTTCGGACAATGCATGAACTGTGAGAGAACTCCCACTGCATAACTAAGATCAGGTCTTGTTAGCATAGCATAAATCAAGCTTCCCACTAAAGATTGATATTTCCTCATTTCTCTAAATTCTGCACCATCATATTTGTTGAGTTTATGATTGACCTCAAGTGGTGTTGAGGCTTCTCTGCAATTCTCCATGTTAAACTTCTTCAGTAAGTTGAGAAGATACCTTTCTTGTGAAACATATATACCATGATCTCTATGTGTGACTTCCATTCCAAGAAAGTATGATAACTTTCCTAGATCACTGATCTTGAACTCTTTCTCAAGCAATCTCTTTACCTCCTTGATTCCTTCATCTGAAATACCTTTGATTATAATGTCTTCTACATAAATACAAATGTAGATCATACCTTCATCTGTTCTCTTAATGAGTAGACTTGCATCTGCCTTTGAACTTTGGTATCCAAGATCATTGAGATACTTCACAAGTCTGTAATTCCAAGCTCTTGGAGCTTGCTTTGATCCATAAAGTGCTCTTCTTAATCTGCAAACATGATTTGGGTAACTGGGACTTACAAACCCTTTAGGTTGTTCCATGTAAACTTCATCTGATATATATCCATTTAGAAATGCATTCTTTATATCCAATTGAATTAGCTTCCATCCTTTTGATGCTGCTATAGCAATCACTATCCTTATAGTTGACATCTTTGCCACTGGACCGAATGTCTCATCATAATCTATGCCATGCGTTTGAGCATATCCTTTTACTACCAGTCTAGCTTTGTATCTGGCTATTTTTCCATCTGCAAGCTTCTTAACTTTGTAAACCCATTTATTTCCAATCACTTTCTTACCATTTGGATTTGGAACAAGTTCCCAAGTCTTGTTCTCTTCAAGTGCATTGAACTCTTCCTTCATTGCTTCTTCCCATTTTTCCTTACCTTTTGCTTCATTAAAATTATGAGGTTATTCATCTTCCTTTACTAAATAAGCATATTTTTTCCGAGTCAAATAAGAAGTATCATAGGGATACCTTGTTGGTTGTTTCCTTAATCTGTTTGACCTTCTTGGTTCATACTCTTCATGTGTATCTGAATACACTTCTTCATCAAATCTCGGTCCTTCTTCATTTCTCATAACTGATCCAAACCTAGATGTACTTGCTTGCATATAATCTTCATCTCCATTTACCTGCATATGTGATTTTCCTTTTTGATTTCTTCTTACCTCTTCTTCAAATATTTCATCATTATGTTCTTTATTTGCATACCAACTCTTCTCTTCATCAAATGTCACATCTTTGGAAACAATAAACTGTTTGGTTAAAAGACTCCATAACCTATAACCCATCTGCTTTTCATCGTATCCAATGAACATGTATTTTTCAGCTTTTGGTTCAAGCTTATGTGTAATTTGTGATGGTACATAAGCATAAGCAACTGATCCAAACACTTTGCAATGATCAAGTGTTGGTTTCTTACCCCACCAAGCTTCATAAGGGGTCATTCCATTTAAAGCTGCACATGGTAATATGTTTACAAGATATGTGGCTATAAACCCAAAGATAATTTGGACAATTCTTCTCCTTCAACATTGCTCTTGCAAACTCAACTAGAGTTCGGTTTCTCCTTTCTGCTACTCCATTTTGTTGCCGTGTATACCTCCAAGTTATTTCTCTTTTGATACTTGGATTCCATAGATAATCATTGAATTCATGAGAAAAATATTTTCCTCCTCCATCAGACCTTAGCCTTTTGAGTTTTTGTCCTGTAAGTCTTTCAGCATATGCATGAAAATGCTTGAAAGCTCCAAACACTTCTGACTTATCTTTCAAAACATAAAGAGTTATCCATCTTGTTGCATCATCAATAAAAAGAACGTAATAACTTGAGCCACTGATAGATCCTTCTTTTGTTGGTCCCCATACATATGTATGTATGAGTTCTAGCAAACCATCATGTTTGTAACCCTTCTTCTGAAATGGTAACATGTGTGCTTTTCCCATCTGACAGGCTTCACATTTGTGAATCATATGTTGATTCTTCATATTTCGTAATCCTCTTACGAATTGTTTTTCCACCATAGTTTTGATTCCTTTTTCATTAAAGTGTCCTAACGTCTTATGCCAGAGGTCTAATTGTGTAAATATTTCATCACCATGTGTGATCAAGGCTTGACCAACATTCCCTTGCACTTTAAGAGTAAAACGTCTACCTTCCTTTTTACCATAGACAATTTGATTGTATCCATTCTCTGGATCTTCAACAAATACTCCTTCATTTGTAAACCTGACTTGAAAACCTTTTTCTACTATCTGTCCCACGCTGATCAGATTCTTTGGGATTGATGGAACATACAAAACATTTGTTAGCAGGTCAGCTCCATTCTTACAATTTACTTTTCCAATTGACCACACATTATGTTTTGTGTTATCACCTGTTTGTACTGTATGATTTGAAATACCTCCTTCCAATTCTGATAACAATTCTATATTTCCTGACAAATGATTTGAACAACGAGAGTAAATATAGAAAACCTTTAGATCTTCATTCTTTGACACACTTATCGAATTCATCATCAATGTTGTATGATTGTCATTCTGTGTATCATTTGCATAGTTGTAGTAGGTAGTGTTGTAAGACTGATTCTGTTCCCAACTTCTTGCTCCACCTTTACCGTATCCGCCTCTTTTGCTTTGTCTACCTCTGATATCTTCCGCTTTTGCCTCTGCTATTGTTATTTTGATCCTGACTTGGTCCTTGAGAATTATGCCAACAATCATGAGCCAAATGATTGCTTAATCCACAGATCCAACAAGTCTTCTTGTTGTTATTCAGATTACCTCTTCCTTTTGAATTACCTCTACTTTTACTTCTGACATTACCTCTTCCTCTTGCATAATTTTCTTGAGTATTCATCTCTTCTTCATCCTTTTCTTTCCCTTTATCACCTTTCTTCTTATTCTTTGTGTACATAGCAGAACTATGTCCTCCATCTGTCTTCAAATCTTGCTCAAATGTTAGCATTAGTCCAAGCAACTGATTTAAATATGGTACAAAATGATTTAATGAAATTTCAATTGAGAGTATGAAAGGTTTCCACCTTTCATCTCCTCTCAGTCCTGCAAGCACTTGTGCTATTAACCTGTGGTCTTCAATATCCTCGTCAATAGATCCAAGACTATCTGCCAAGTCCTTCATCTTAGTGACATAATCACTAATGCTTTGACTTTGCTTTTTCTTGAACGTTGTAAACTCTGACCATAAGCTAGCCTTCCTAGCTTTGGTAGTGTTTTGGAAATGATCTTCCAATGCATTCCATATGTCTTCCGCTTTTTCCAAACCTCTAATATGTGGTAGTAGATGATCTGTAATGGTATCGTAGATATAAGCTCTTGTCGTTGCATCTTTCTTCTACCACAGCTTCAAGGCTTCTAACTCTTCTTTCTTTGGTTGACTGTCGTCTCCAAAAGTAGGCTTCTTTTCTTCTCCTATCACATATATTGTTAAGTCCTTACTCATAAGTAAGGCTTCCATTCGCATTACCCATGCGGGATAATTATCTCTATCCAATTTGTCAATAGAAATGTGATCTACCATGGTCTTCTTGTTTCTGTTGTTGTCGGTGAGTATAATGTTAAAAAAATTTTACCTTTCATAAACCTTTACCCTTGAGAATGACTTTGGAATGCTTCTCTGATGCCGTTTGTTGTTGATCACCTCAACTTTCACCTTTCTTATGAAGAATTCTTCATTTTTCCTTGTATCTTTACTTCTGTTTACTCTTGAGGACCTTTCTGCTCTCATACCACTTGTTGACATGACGAAAGCTTAAAACAAAACTGCGGAATTTGCCATGCCACAAGAACTAAGCTAGAGTGATATAAGAACACCTCTATAATCATTAATAGCTTAGCAACTTTTCTGAAACTGAAAAACTTTATAACAGTATTTAGTGAAATCTAAAAATTCACTTTATAGGAAACTTTGCCTTTTCTTCAGACTTCAATTCTGATCTGATTTACTTCAGTCTTTACAAATATTTGTTTGCTTACTGTTAGATATTCTTTTTTCCACTTAAACGTGCCAAAACTGTGTTTTGAACTTATCGGAATATCACCGGAACTTCACCGGAATGTCACCATAATTGTATCGTAATATTACCGAAATATTGCCGGAATCAACTGCAATTCTGTTTCTAGTTACTTCAAATGATTGTAAATGAAATAAGGAAGTAACACCTGAGCTTCCTTCAATGAATGAACTCTATCTGAAGTTTGAGGAAAACTTCATCAGTTTTGAATGTCTTTACTGTCAGACACAATACTGTACGTACATGTCCCGTTTCACAAAACTCTTTTAATCAATTTGTAGTTGAGACTAGTAGCTTCAAGATAAGCTATCATTCATGAAAAACTTTATACTATACTGTGAGATCTAACTTGTAGACGTACCATAAAATATGCACTAAGAAAACTGTAACTGTTAACTAACTTTCATAGTATTATGAAATCACTTAGATTTCTTCACACAAGAAGAATGCGCTTAAATTCTTCCACACAAACATGTGTTTTCTATTAGAGAATATGTGTATAAAATGGCTTGGCCTCACTTCGCTCATAGCCATGAAAAACTCTCCTATTCTGAGTAGTTCTTCCTTACCATCTCTCTTACAGATGAATACCTGACAGTTCAGGTTCTACTTATTCATCTCTACATACGTACGTACTTCTGTATCTCAACTCTCCTGCACATTCATTCTTCTATTCAAAACTCACTTATATACATATTTGTAAGCGGGCCTACTTCACAACTCATAAGAGAAATAAGGTTGGTACAAAGCAGGGTTTGAGAGTACCAACTCATCTTCTCGTGGTATCCATCCATCTCTTCCAACAGTGGTATCAGAGCAAGTTGAGGTAAAATGGGAGACAGTTTCCCTTTTTTATTGATAAATTGGACAAGAATAATTATCAAGCATGTTCCTTGAGGATGAAGACATATCTACAAGGAAGGAGTCTCTATAGATACATATCAGGAGATGAGGAGATGCCCATTTTCAGAAGCAAAGGACAACCTACAAGAGAGGAGCTTGAAAGACTCAACTCATGGTGTGCCAAAGATGCTATACCAAGGTCATATCTACTTAACTCTATCTCTGACTTCCTTCTCCCACACATTAGGAATTGTAAAACTTCCAAAGAAACTTGGGATACATTGTCTTCATACTTTTCTTCCAACACAAGAGCTAGGAAAAATCAATTGTGGATTGAGTTTACCACTCAAAGGAAGCAACCCAAACAAAGTGTTTCAGCATATGTGACCAAGGTTAAAGATGTGGCTGACCAATTGGAAAGCATAGGAGAGGAGATTTAAGAGGAGAAAATAGTGAGACAAGTAATTAATGGCATCAAGGCAGATGATAAGTGGGAAGCATTCACAACTGCAATGGACCTTTACATGGATATGCAGATTCCAGACCTTACCACACTCATGGGACAACTCTTTACCCATGAAGCCAAGCTCAACAAGAATGGAGAGCCATCAAGAGGTAACAACTCTTCTACCCTATACACAGATAAAGGAAAGTCTAAAGACAAAGGAAAAGGCAAGAAAGTAGAGGATGAAGGTACTACTTCTCAAGCTAACTATGCAAGGAGAGGTAGGAACTCAAGAGGAAGGAGCAGAGAAGGTAAGCAAGGTAGAGGGAGACCTTTCAAATCTTCCCCATGCAATATATGTGGATTGTCTAATCACACTATAGATGAGTGCTATAGGAACTTCAAGAATCAAAGAGGAAGAGGATATCAAAGAGGTGGATACTCACAATCAAGAGGAAGGTTCAACCATAATCAAGGCTACAACCATGGCTACAACAACAATTACAATAACAACTACCAAGGAGGATACAAATCAAGAAAAGACTTCAACAATTATAGAGAGGATCAAGAGGATTCTCTTCTCATCATGAATAGGACTTCAAAACAAGGTACGAATGATGAGCACCTCCTCTATATTGACTCAGGGTGTTCAAACCATGTAGTAGGCAATGTAGCTCTTCTCTCTAATCTTGAGGAGCCCAAGGGAAAGCACCAAGTACAGACAGATAATGACCTCGATCATTCAGTGGTCAAGGTAGGAAATGTCAAAAATACTGATGGGAATTGAAATCTGTTGAGCAGGGTTCTTTATGTACCTACAATCACCAAGAATTTGATGAGTGTTCAATAGATAGTGGAAAAAGGTTTGCAGGTTAGGTTCAACAAATATGGAGCTTTTGTGGAGCCCCAACATGGATTCAAGAGAATTTCCAAGGGAGAGAAAACAGGTAGATAACGTACATTTGAACTTGAGGACACTAGAAACATTGTACTTTATAATTATAAGGATCAAACATTATCAGAGCTTAAGATTTGGCATAAAATATTAGGGCATATTGGTGAGAGAATCTTGAAGCAAATATGTAGAGATCAATGTGTGCTTGGAATACCTAATGTATCCAAGCAACACATGATCTATAAATGTGGTGCATGTCAGTTTGATAAATCACACAGGTTACCCTTCTCAAAGAAAGGCTATATGCATGAGGATTACTTGGAACTTGTCCACACAGATATGTGGGGACCAAGCAAGGACCCTTCAATTTTAGGCTCAAGGTACTATGTGTCATTCATTTATGATTTCAATAGGTGGACTATCTTGTACTTTATGAAACATAAAGATGAAGTGTTCAATTGCTTTAAGAAATATCTTGCACTTGTGGAAAATCAAACAAGAAGAAGTCTAAAAAGATTAAGGTCAAATGGAGGAGGTGAGTACTTCTCCAATGAATTTGATGCATTTTTGTAGGACAAAGGTATCAAAAGGGAGATTACTACAAGGTATACCCCTGAGCAAAATGGGATAGCAGAGAGGAGAAATAGGTTGATTGTGAAAGCAGCTAGATCAATGCTTAATGAAAAGAAATTGCCTAATTATTTGTGGGTAGAAAGTGTATCTACTGCCACTTATCTTATGAAAAGGTTGCCATCCAAATCACTTGATGGGATGACCCCATATGAAGCATGCCAAGCTAGGAGGCCATCACTTGATCATTATAGAATATTTAGATGTGTTGCTTATGTGCATGTTCCATCTCAGATCAGAGGTAAGCTAGACCCTAAGGTAGAGAAGTGCATCTTCATAGGGTATGATTTAAATTAGAAAGGATACATGTTTTATAATGCATCCAACAAAGGCTTTATGGTCAGTAGAGATGTTGTGTTTGATGAGAATGACTCTTGGTTTGAAAGTGAATGCAGGAAGGTTAAGTTGCCATATGACTTGGAAGAAGAGTTTCCAAGCCTCACCAAGGAGGAACCAAGCCAAATTGAAGACATCAAATCAGATGATGAGGACATCATCAACCTAGAAGAATTCAAGGCATGGAAATCAAAGGGCAAAGCCAAGATGAAGAGGTTGGAAGACTTACCTAAATCATTCAACCAAGCTCTAAGAAGATCACAAAGGGAGAGCAAGAAACCAATCAGAGATGGGTATGATACTTCATTAGTTACTAATAATTCCATTTATCTTGCAAAGGATTTATCACTTGAAGAACCTTCTTCATATGAAAAAGCAAAGACCAAGGCAGAATGGAAGGAAGCTACGGATGAAGAAATAGAAGCACTCCAAGAGAATGATACTTGGGAGCTAGTACCCAAGAAAGCATCAGTGAAGGTAATTGGTTCTAGATGGATTTACAAAATCAAAAGAAACTTAGATCGATTTATAAACAGGTATAAAGCTAGGCTTGTGGGTAAGGGTTTTGCACAAACCCAAGGAGTTGATTATGAAGATACTTTCTCACCTGTGGCTAAAATGCCAACCATCAAAGTATTGGTAAGTGTGGTTGCATCTAGGAATTGGAATATGTATCAATTGGATGTGAAAAATGCTTTTCTCAATGGCTCGATTTCAGAGGATGTTTACATGGCTCAACCTCTTGGCTATGAAGACCGAAGCAAGGTAAATTATGTGTGCAAATTGAACAAAGCTCTTTATGGTTTGAAGCAGGCACCTAGGGCATGGAATCATAGGTTAACTACCTATCTTCAAGATCAAGGATTTATAATGAGCAAGGTAGATCCTTCTCTGTTTGTCGAGAGAAGTACTGTTTGTCAAAAGAAGTAACTCAGAGATGATATACTTATGTGTGTATGTTGATGACATCATACTTACAGGTAGTGATGCCAATGGCATCAAATAGATCAAGAACCAAATGATGTAGGAGTTCAAAATCAGTGACCTAGGGTTTCTAAAGTATTTTCTTGGACTTGAATTAGTCTACATAAATTCTAGAATTTACATTACTCAAAGGAAGCATGTGTAGGACATGCTGAAGAAGTTCCACTTGGAGAATGCCAAGATAGCTAGCACCCCTATGGAGGTAAACCATAAATTGAGTGCTCATGAAGGTGATTTACTTGAAGAAATTACAAGATATGAAAGCATAGTTGGGAGTCTAAACTATGCAACCTTGACAAGGATAGATATGGCTTATGGAGTAAGTGTTTTAAGTCAATTCATGCATAAACCTAGAGCACCTCACTTGGAAGCTACAAAAAGAATTTTGAAGTATCTCAAGGGTACTCAAAATCAAGGTTTATACTTCCATACACATCAGATTTAGACATCAAGCTATACTCAGATGCAAATTGGGCATGTTGCAAGGATGACAAGAGGAGTAATTCTGGTTATCTTTCTTTTGCAGGTGATAAGCCCATTTCATGGTCTTCCAAGAAGCAACCTATTGTTGCTCTATCTTCAAGAGAGGCTGAATACAGGGGATTAGCCAATGCTACACAAGAAGCTATATGGATTAGATTTCTATATTCAGATTTGGGACTTCACACTCATTCACCTAAATTGATCCTTGGTGACAATACAAGCTCTTTCCTATCTATGATGCAAGAACCAAACATATAGAAGTACACTATCATTATGTTAGAGAGAAGTTATTGAGCAAGGAGATTCAATTGGCATATGTATCCACATATATGCAATGTGCAGATTTGTTAACCAAAGCACTTGATGGTACTAAACTTTGCAGGTTTAAAGCTATGATTGGATTGCATGACATTCAAGAGGACTGAGATGTTTGGCTTGAGGGGGAGCTATTGGTCCAAATCCAAGCCTTCACATTTGGCTAGACCTTAAAGAAGTTTTTGATGGCTCATATGAACCATACCTTGACTAGCTTAATGATGTAGCTCAAGCGTAAGCACCACCTCCTTTACTTGTCAATCTGTGGAGATGTGAGGACCGATATGAAGATCGTGAGCAATTGTGGTGAGCAAATATGAGTGACAAGTACATACATGCATGCACACATATACGCACACAAGGCAAGATCAAAGAGAGGAACAATGGAATGACTTTGATTATAAAAGAAATCTATTACAAAGCTGAAATCCACAACAAGCCAACCTCGAAAATGAGCTCTCTAGCTCTTTTTATAGCTTTTTGACTAGATTTGGCCCTGTTCAAACCTAGTGTTCGGCCTAGTTAAAAATTAGGTTCGAGGGCTTATTTGAGGGCTCAAATGGAGTCTAAAAATTATGAAAATTGGTAGGATGACACTTCTAATACTCCTCAAGCTCTAGGACTCCCCAGATTGAACAAAATGGAGTTACAAAAAGGTGAAATGATATTTACAATGGTTTGAGTGATCAAAATCACTGTTTTTGTAGAGGATTCTTCTGAACATTTGACATACACTTATTGGAGCTCCCTAATTGCTCCTCTTCTTGTGTGTCCACTTCTTTGAAGCATTCCTTTGCCTTGTGCATGACCTTGAGTCCCAACACTCCCCCCCCTCTCGAGTTTGTTGTCCCTGATAGACCCTGTTTGTAATGGTTGTTCCAGGTAGTGCTTTGAGAGGTAGTGTCCGTTTTGTATAAACAACAGTCCTCTATCTTCCAAATGTGGCAGGGTTGGTTGTCCCATTCTTCATTTGTCACTGTGAGCCTTTGCAAGTTGTAGTCCCTTGATTTGTGCTTCTTCCTTAGACTCCAGCATGATTGTGTCGTTGTGAGTCTCCATTGATGTCCTCTAGATCTTCCAAAGATGATGTTTATAGTAGTCATGCCAAGTTCTCATAACCCATGGTGAATGATAGGTAAGTGTGGTAGTGCATGCGTGGAAGAAAGTATGTGCCTTGTGCATGGCCTTGTAATGTGGCCCTATGCATGCTTACTAGGAAAATGCATTGGAAGAAGTAAGGTGCAAAAATTGGGGGTCTTGAGCTAAGTGCTCAAGGGCATGCCGACGAAGAGTTTCCTAATCTATCATGGTTATGTTGTTGCCAAAGTAAAGATACTTGCCATGGTGAATAGTCAATCGATGCGGATCTCCTCGTGTTGTACACCCTTCATAGTGATGGACCATCAGCTAGTCTTTCGTTGTCGATGAATGTCCTTGCTGATGGTCCACTAATGAAATTCTTCGAGCACCTGGTCTTATCCCATCTCTTCGAAGTAACATTTGCCGAAGATTGAGAATTGAATTTTTTTATATTCCTTGATAGACAGCATTGGATAACTACACCACGCTTAGTTTCACATATTCTCTTCAGCTCACCATAAGTAGAAGTCTTCTCACCCAGTATACATACAAGGATTTGCAGGGTACCACAACTACCCCTTATAGATAGCTCCTTGGATGCTCTCAAACATACAGTAGTTAAGCAATGTTCAAGTTGCGGACCTTCAAGCTCTTCCCTCCTACCACGGTAAGGGGGAACAATAGTTGTGTCATGCATGGTCTTATGATGAGACCTTATCTTTGCATATTCTAAAAAATGCATACTAAAAGCAATGGTGAAAAAATGGATAAATCTTGAGCAAAGTGCTCAAGGATGAGACGATCATGAGGCTTCCTCCAAATGTCCAACTCCAAAAACCTTTTCTTTTCCATCAACCATTTGAAATGGATGATATCTTTGTCCACCAATCTGCCAAAAGAAAAATAAAAAGAAAATATTTACGATGTATGAACATGTGCCCTCTGGGTGCCTGGGTTAAATTTAGTGTGCCTAATGCTTGGCCTTTGGATGAGGCCCTATTTGCATGCATACTTGATGTGCATCTTGAACATATGTTGTGCATTGGGCAAGGTTAAGTTTGACACCCATGGAGGTCGCACAAAGAGGTTTTAGGCCGCCAATATGTCTTTGCATTGCTTGTCTTTTCCTTGAAGTTTCTCTTAAGATCTTGTTGGTGTTTTGGCTTGATTGCTTTGGATCCTTTGGTTAGAAGTGATCTCTTTTAAAGATGAGGCATGTTGGGTCTAGACCATGGATTATGGATGTTTATGTGAGAGGATTGATTTTGTACAAGGGCTTTCTTTGGTACCCATATCATAGTGCGATTTGGTTGGGCTCTAAGTAATTTCTTGGCCACCCAAATTTTCTTGCCATTACAAGGAAAATATGATCTGTGTTTCTTGATGTAAGAGTCTTTTGGATCTTCTATGTGAGTTTTTTGAGAAAACTCATCGTTACATGGGGAGTGCAACAAAGGCTGATCTTCTATACATACATCAGGCTTATACAAGGGATCAATGGGTTATGTGGTTTAAGATTGATCTAGAGATTCATCGATAAATTTATCATTATTACACATAGAATCTCTAGATGTACAAATTGTAAGCCATCGGATTGGCAATTGTAAAGCCTGTTTCTTTTTCATATTCCGCACGAACCGAAAGGTCGTTGCGTAGATGTTGTATTCATTTATAAATCAATGAAAAAGAAGCTTCGGTGATGACCAAAAGATCACCAGACTATCTGTCTGGGCGATACGTCTCTAGAGTTAAGTTGTGTTGTTTTGGGAAAACTCTGAGTCATACTGTGTCTTTTCTGTCTTTGTTTGCTTGTTGCACTTGTGCAGTAAAGATTGGGTTACAGTATTGTTACATTAAGTGAAGTATTGAATTGTTGTTCTGTAAGTTGTTTACTGTAAGTCTGCGTTACGGTAATCATTATCCTTGTGTTGTGTATTGAGAAGTATTGATTGGAATACGAATAGTAATTCCGTATTGGAATGAGCCCGAGTTTCTGTTAGAAAGTGTATTAGCAGAGTTGTTTTGAATGAAAGGTCATGTGAGTGAGTTGATTTGGGAAAATCAAGTATAGGGCCTCTGATTATTCAGACCCCTTCCACTCCCAAGAACTCGAATAGAGTTTAAACGCATTCTGACGGCAAAAGCGCATTTAACAATGGCGCCGTCTGTGGGAATGTGGCACCAAAACGTTGCAAATTAGTTGTGGGAAAGTGGCAATAGATTGTTGCAAAGTGATTATCGAAAAGTGGCAACAGAGTGTTGCACAGTGATTGTGGAAAGTAACCATAGATTGTGAATCGATAGTAAGATAGAGTAGTACGCAAGTACAGCAAAGGTGCTATATGCCGGTTACTCGGTCCGGTGAGTCGTATCCGAAGTACAGACAGCTTTGGGTGGTACCAAATTTGCGAAGGACACCCCCAGGAGGAAGAAGCGCAGATCGGTTAGGTCTGGTCATCAAAGAAGTGAAGCATATTAGTAGTGATTCCGGTAGCTTTCCGGCGGAACATACTACAATTCCGGTAAATTCCGGTGAAATCTCGGTGCAATATGCAGCAGAGACAGTAACTTCGGAGTCCACAGGAACACAGTGTGCAATTGATCTGAAACTGTCTGGTCAAGATTCAAATCTCTCTACGGATAAAGGCGTATTATCGAGAGAGGTCAGTGAAGGTGAAAGAATACCCTGGATTGGGGAAAGTTCCACTAATTCCGGTGGTAGTTCGGTCCTGGTTGCAGAAAATTTACAATTTTCCGGTGACAGTGTTATACTTCCCGGTGAATCTTCATTCCGGACACCACTGTTCGGAGCAAGTTTGCCTACGTTTGATACCGCAGAAGAGGATAAGCTATTCGAATTAGAAATTCGTAAGAGGCTGAGCGCTATTTTCGAATCGGAAGGAGAGCAGTCTCATTGTACAGACTTTGAAGAACCGGAAGCACATCCTCAGAACTTAGGAAATAGTAACAGTACCAACATGAGTGGGCAACAACAACAACAACAACAACAACAACAACAGCAACAGCTACTTCCACCTCGTCCGGTTCCAACAGGAGTTACCTACACAAAATTCAGTGGATTTCCAGGTGATGATCCTGATGCTCATGTACGTACCTTTGAAATTAGTTATGCAGTACTAAACCATCCACCTGATCCGGCATACAAGGCCATAGTATTCCAGTCAACCTTAGTTAATGAAGCAGCGAGGTGGCTTACATAATATGATATCAATCATTTTGGCACCTATGAAGAGGTAAGGGATGCGTTTTTGCAGAGACTCCGGCTAAAGAAGAACCCTGCCGAAATTTTTGATTACCTGCAGAACAATAGACAGAAGCTGAATCAAACAGTACAGGAATACGCCACCCTATTCAGAACTCATTTGAGACAACTACCTCTGGCACATGCTAATTTACCGGATGATGTCATTACGCAGTGGTTTATTAATGGTTTGACTCCGCAGCTCAAACAAAATATGATCATTCGTTGTGTGGGAGCCATGACACTAGATGCGGTTATTGCAATGGCTTTGCAGCTCGAGCATAAGGTTGGAGGCTTTACCGAAGACTTGGAGTGGTTAAAAGCCAATAAAAGTGTTGCAGAGGATCCGGCTAGACAAATGTACTGCACTAAGTGCAAGAATCCAGGGCATACCAGTGTCACATGTGCCCTTAATCAGATGTATTGCGCTATATGCAATACAACAAGACATTCCACCGAAAACTGTGCATATAACGCCAAAGTGCAGGGAGCAGCAATGGTAAATGCCATTATACAAGAACCAGGGCAGCCTGCCACTCATTATGTACCACCTCAGATGAGAAATAATCAGCAGCAAGGATACAGAAATTATCGAGGACAACGAAATACAAATTACAAAACAAATCGTTGGCAGACAAGAACATCACAGGAAGGTAATTCTTTGCCACCCCCTCGCTGTCATTTTTGTGGTGAATTAGGCCACATATGCAGATTCTATAAAGATGCAGCTGAATATGATCAGAGAAAGAAAGAGCCACAGAACCCGATGACCAACATGGTTCATATCACACCAATAGAAACACAAGCTGCAGTAATCCAGACCAGGTCCGGTAAGCAGTTGCAACCAGCAGCTGAGGTATTTGAACCTGGCATCCGTGAACAGCAGAGAATGTATGATAAAGCTAGCCAATGGACCACCACCGAGCCTCCAGTGTTCCCAGCTCCAATTCCGGTGACACAAGTTCCACTGCCAAAAGAAGGATCGTAGAAACAAGATTTTACCCCGGTAATAGATGCATCATCTTCAGAATCCGTGAAAAATACAAGTCAAGTAGATCAGGCATGGGAAATTTTATCTAATGGTACAAAAATCACAAGATTACTCAAGTACTAATTGATGGTGGATCTGGTGTAAACATAGCCACTACAACACTTTGTAAGAAGTTAGGGTGGACCCACATTGAGCCTGTTCAGTTTTTTGTTAGAATGGCCAACCAATCCAGAGTCCATCCAGTAGGACTTGTACGGAATGTCCCAATAACTTTGCAGGTACACCGTTTAAGATGACTTTCATAGTTTTAGAACTACCGGAGTCCAATCTTGATTATAATCTTCTTTTCGGTCGTCCTTGGTTGAAACAAGCTAAGGTTATACAGGATTGGTCAGCACAGGAACTCACTTTCAAAGACAATAATCGTAAATATGTTGTCAAATTGGATGCTATTCAGCCCTGTGAATTACATGCTAGACCATATGTAGCAGAGCATGTCCATATGTTGGATGGCTTATCCGATGACGAAGAAGAAGAATTTTTAAAGAATAACATTGATTTGATCTCCTTAGGGATTGTTGATCTGCAAACTGTTGTAGATAATTGGAATCGGGCAGCCTGTACCGTGGTGCCTGTGACCGAAGAAGTGGGGATAACAGATACTGTTGTTATGGATGAAGCCACTATACAACAACTTTTACAACCAATTGACAATTCAGGAAAACCTCGTCAATTCTATGTTCCCGAAGATCAATTAATCACCTATAATTTGGGAGATGAAGTAAATCCGCGACCTATCAAAATAAAGGAAGGATTGTCTGAAGTGTTTCAAGCAGATTTGATCCAGCTTCTTTGAGAATTCTATGATGTTTTTGCATGGGATTATCATGATATGAAAGGTATGGACCCTCGCATCTATCAACATAGGGTCGTACTTAAACCTGAAGCAAAGCCGATTAAACAATCTAGCTACCGTATGAATCCCAACTATGCAGCATAGGTCAAAGCAGAACTTGATCGCCTATTAAAGGTAGGATTCATTGTACCTATTGAGCATGCTGAATGGATCTCCCCGATTGTAATCGTACCAAAGAAAAACAAGCAACTCCGAATATGTGTCGATTACCGGAAATTGAATGTAGCTACCGTACCTGATCCATTTCCTCTTCCATTTCTTGACACCATGCTGGACAGAGTGGTTAGACATGAGATGTACTCATTTCTCGACGGTTATAGTGGTTATAACCAAGTTCGAATGGCTGAGCAAGATATACCGAAAACAGCGTTTATTACGAATTGGGGTGTTTTTGCTTGCATAGTCATGTGGTTTGGATTAAAAAATGCTCCTAGTACCTTTCACCGATGTATGCAGGAAATCTTCTCACCCTATCTTACTTCTTTTATGCAAGTATATCTAGATGATTTCTCTTTATTCGGTAAGATGGTTGCACACCTGTATCATTTACGGTGTTGTTTTGAGAAATGTCGTGAATATAGACTCTGCCTGAACCCAAACAAACTTGTTTTTGCGGTTTCATGTGGTAAGCTTCTTGGCCATATTGTATCTGCACAAGGCATATGTTGCTCTAGCACAATGGTGAGAACCACGTTAAGAAGCTTCACCTCCTTAATTGTCAATCCGCGGAAGAGATAGGAGTGATATGAAGATCGTGAATGTGAGACGAAGTGAGAGTGAAGGTGAGAAGCACCAAGATGCACACACACATACACACACACAATGAAGAGACAAGCAAGACACAATGGAAGGTGGGAAATTAGCTCTATTGCTCAAGAACACTCTTACAAGCTCAAAAATAGCTCTAAGCTCACACTAGCCATCACTAACCAACCTCAAAAATGAGCTCTCTAGCTCTTTTTATAGTTTTTAGACTACTTTTGACCGGTTTCACATCTAGTGACCGGCATAGTTAAAAATTAGGTCCTAGATGCTATTTGGAAGGGTAAACGGTATCTAAAAATAACGAAAATTGGTACGCGCATTCTACCTAAGCTCCTCAAGCTCGAGGACTCCTCGGCTTGCACAAAGTGGAGCTATGGATTATAAAATGGGGTTTTCTATGTTACATATGTTACAATAGTGATAAAAATCACTGTTGGAGGTTTTTGGAAAGTATTTGAAAACATAATTCTTTGAAAAATGATTCGACTGGCTCCCTGCTCTATTGTTAATGCTTCCGTGTCGTCTGTGCCTCTGGCTGCTTCCAACACCCCCCTCCCTCTCGCTTCTGTCGTCCCTGACAGAACCTTGCTGTGAGGTCTGCCGGATATAGTTCTGTAGGAGGTCTTGAGCGAGGGTGTGCTCGGAGATACGAATGCCTCGGGCCAGGTCTGCCTCGAGTTTCTCCCAGTCGATTGGTTGCAGTTCTTCCGGTGGCGGGAGCTGATAGTGTGTGGAATAGACCATTCGTTCACAGGCAAATAATTGTAATAAATGTGTAGGCCTGCTTATGAATACCTCTGAATGGTATTCCCAGAAGCCAGTTGTGAACATCTCTTCGAATGTCTGCTTGTAGCACGCCGGTAGGTACTTTATTCTGCAGTGCCATGCATAACACACCCGTAGCGATGGCGTTGTACTCATATCATATACCAGATCCAAATTGCCATGCTCAAAGCCCGGGGTGTTGACATGTGGTGCCTTGACGCGTCGGAAGACTTTAAAAATCATTTGCATCATGTCAAAGATTTTGACAGTCATATGCGCCGCTATATCATCCATATGCTTTAATCTAGGGAGCTAGTGGCGAATTGTAGCCATCATGTAGCCAACAGTTGGTAACTCAATGGGTGGCTTAAAATAGGGGTAATCCAACCAGTCTTGGCACTGCTTATTGTTTTGTACCTTAATAGCAAAGGCAGTCCAGGAGCGGCATCGTGGCACTGGTCCCCAACACGGGTTATACTTCAAATGCAAAGGTGCCTTTACCCATGTACTCATCATCTCTGGATACTGTTGTAGTAAATCTTTTCACCACTCTGGTTGATAGATCCTTCCTTGTTGTGCATCTAGTGGCAAATCATCCGCCTCGAATTGAGTTGCATGCGATGGTTTCTTACCTGTCTCTTTCTCAATAGCTAACTGGTATTCGGCCATTAACATGAAATACAGTTTATACTGTAGCTCATGCCCAGATATGTATCGTCGCGGGGCCAAATGAGCAAAGAATGGAGACTGTAATATTCTTTCTTCTATCATCGCCATGGCATGTAATTGTGCCTCTACTCTCGCTGAGTGCGTTGTTCCAAGTTCCTCAATAGTCTTCATCCACGCGGGGGTCGGAAGTTCGTAAGTCATCTGGCCTTCGGCCATGACGCGTCCGCCTGGGATGGGTTGTGGCTCGTATGCCTCTTCAAACGTTTCCTCCACCGGAATGGTGACCGTTTCTTCCTCAGCTGGAAGCTCAGGTCAGGAATCTGGCCTTGGTGGTGCTTCATATACTGCAATCCTTGATTCAAGGTTCGATACCTGGGCCCGTAATGAGTTGAGTTCCTCTAGGATGTCAGGAGAGGGGTCCACAGGTGCTGGTATGTCTTGGTGTGCTGGTTCTCATAACTGGAGTAATTTGTGATCTTCTTTGAGTTTCTGTAACTCCTCATTCATGCGGTCATATTCATCTAGTAATCTTACATGATCGTCTAGCAGCATCCTCATCGAGTCTGAAGGAATGGCTTTAAACCTGCTAGGACTGAGTGGTTGGTCTGGGTTGTCGAGCGCTGCTTCTAAGTTTTCTCGGTTCTGATCCTGTAAGCGCTGGTTTTCTTCCTTGGCGGCTGCTAGGTGTCTTCGTAGTAAGCCCATGTTTCGTGTTAGCGTTGCATTGCAGACTGTCTGGGCTCTTAATAAGTTATCCAGGTCAGCAGTGGCTTCCTTGGTCTTTTCTTCGCTTTCTAGTTCCAATTTGTGATAAGCCTCGCGTAATTCCTGGTAGCGGGTGTTCAGAGAGGCATTCTCAATGGACAATAAATTAAGCTGCGACTGTAAGTCATTGGTTGTCCTCTGCAGCTGCTGATAATTATCACCAAGAGATGTGAACTCATCTCTTACTTGCGTCATACACATGAACATCTGTCAAAATGCATTATCTACAGTGGGTGATAGTATTAATGGGGTGCTAAATGAAGATGCAGTTGGTGTAGATGCAACGAGAATGGGGAATCGGGGTGGGAAGGTGGATGATCTAGTGATTGTTGAAAATTGTGATGTGCTTAAAAATGTTTGTGCCGTGAGTGAAGTGAGTGATGGTGCTGTGGGTGGTGAGATGTCCATGTCAGTGGACGTATCTAGTGCGGTGACCGTGAATATGGGTGTGATCGTGGGTACTCGTGCTGGTGTAAATACGGGATTTACAAAGGTTGAGGGGTAATTTACAGGGGGGCTGGTTGGAGCAGCTTGGTAGAAAGGGGAAAGAGGGGTTACAGTGGGTCGGGGAGGTGAGACCGGGGAGAAGGTTAATGGCGGTGGGAATGGGAAAAGGGGTCTTGGAGTTGTGGGGAAAGGTGGAAGAGATTGATGAAGGAATGGGTTGGATAGAAAGGTGGGTGTGGGAGGAGGTAGACTAGGGCTAATGGGTGCGGGAATTGTGGGGTTAGTGGTCGTAAAGACGATTTCTGCAACACCACCAGCGAATGGAGATGTTGGTCTAGGGGAAGGAGGGTGAAGAGGGGAGGATGGATGGACGGGCGGTGAGAGAGGAGGGGTTGGGGTGGTCGGTACTTCAGTGACTACTGGGGTTTGTACAGCTGTAGCGCGGGGTGGGGAATCTACAAAGATGGTTTCGACAGCTAACGAACTTTCGGGGACGAGGCGTGCCTCCCTGGCTTGTTTTGAAGATTGTGCTCCGGTTGGTACACGAATGTATTCGCCGGGCTTTGAAAGTAGTCGTACGCGGCGGGGGTCAAACTGTGGTAGTGGCTTTCTTTGCAAGTACCTGAGCGCTTCGTTGGAGCCTACTGATTTGACTAACTCGCGGAATCCTTTGATGTATGCGTCTTTGATTGTCCTTCTGAAAACTGGAACTCATTGGAGAATGCATCGGGCATCTCAAAATCAAAAGTTTGGTCCAGTGGCTCTGCTTGTCTCGCTTCTAAATGGGGTATTGGAAAAGAGAAAGCTTCCGCACCAATAGTGGTGGGAAGTTCAGCTGCTGTGGTGATAGGTTCTGTGGTTGTGGCTTCTTGGGGTGCAACCGTACTCGTGGTGGCCTCCGGCGTAACTGGTCTTGATAACCGTATACGAATTGGTGGTACCGTGGGAGTGGCTGCTGTTAGTGACTGCTCTGGAGAGGGTTGTGGAGAGGGTGATTCTGGGACTTGTAGGCATGGGATAGTACCTCTCATCCGCTTTCCGGCTCTGCCTTTGCTAGACTTTCTAGCCTTCCTAGTGGTGCCTTTAAATGCTTTCAGTTCCTCACTGCTCATGGCACGCTCAATTGGTAAGTCATACGCCAAGCACATATATATATGATCCTGGTGAGGGCGCAGCATCCATTGATTACCTTCTTTCGCTCCCACCTATGTTGTGCCAAATAGAGCTGATCAATTATCCAGCTGGCTAGATCAACCGTTTGCGGTCCAGTACATGCTAAGTATAATCCAAACCAGATTCTCTTGTGAGGCATGGTAAAACGATCCTGAGCTGGGAAAGCAAAGTGCTACATGCATATCCGTAATGGCTTAGAAAGCTCAGGGGTTATGGTAGAAATATCCTCCCACTTAGTCACGTCACCACGTTTCATCTGCTCTGGGACTAGCCGTTCTCTCTCCGTCGGAGTGTGTGTTCCATGTATTTTCAGAGCTGCGCGAATTAAATCTTTAGACAAATAAAATCTTCTGAATGGAGGATCATTTACCAAGGATGGTAACATGAATGTTCCGGGTAGATCCTTGTTTTCTGAAGCTGTCAAGGTGGTTACCAAGTAAAAACATCTGTAAAAATCGGGTTTAGGCAGAGGGTCGCTAAAATATTCTGTAAATCCCGCTCGTGCCCAAACGTGCGTTAGATCTTGTGTATTCTGTAGTCCTTCAAATTCTCTTGACAAGAACTGGTACTTGGCCCATGTGCGTAAATCAAATGCCAAATTGGCCTCAAATATGAAATCAGCGTCTGCTAATGGTCCTGCTAGGCCTTGAAACCAGTGAGAATTACGATGAATCTTCTCTGTGTATCCTCTAGGAGGATCATCGATTGGCATGGGTCCTGGAAAACCTTGGAACTCTGGTGGTTGCATAGTAGGATAAGATTCCGCGAGTAATTCTCCAATAGTGGCCATCGGTGCACTGGGGCCAGCTTCTGATGGTCCTGCTTCGGTTTGCATGATGACTGATGAGCTAATGGAAAAGATCTGCTACAAAAGATTAACACATTAGTATGGAAATTAATTATGATCCCATTAAGGTGACACCGCAATCCCTTTCCATAACCGATGTGTAACCCGTGTAGCCAAGTGTCGTGAAGTGATTGATGCAATGATCTTTTTGCAGAGCTAATGCAGGTCTCTAGACACCTACATGGTTCAGATTATGCATACATTTCTTGATGAGCTTTTATTATGCATGATGTGGGGTTTGGGTGTATGAATTTACACAAGGTTTGGTTGAGGGTGAATTATTACAAGGGTGGAATTTAAACGGGGGGGGAGAATTGTTAGATAAGGGGGTACAAGAAGACGTCTGGATACGTTTCGGTATCCATTTCCTAAGAGTCTTGGAGTGGGTGGTATGTTTCTGCTGAGGGACAAAAAGTGGTATCGGGTTTGGTGGTATTGAAGGATGAAAAGATTTCGGAGGGGCATATATTACATGGCTAGAGGGTTGGGCTATAATACATTGTTTGGGTCCCCAAATCTGCATGGGTGTGGGTCTATGGATAAGGTATTTCTTGGCGATCCAAATCTGCCGAGTATTTGTACTTGTAGAAGAAGGTTGAGGAGATCTTGGATACTGTCTCTACTTCTGCTGAAACTTCTTCTTGACACTATCTGTGTTGCTGAAATCCGTTGGTGATTTCTGTCCTTTTGGCACCCATATTTGTTTCGTGCCACTTGTTCTGTGATGTTGATACTGCTCCTTTCTCTGCCTTGTCTAGTGGTGTCGTCGGTCTGGGTTCCTCTGTTGTGGTTGACTCGTTCGTGGTTGGGTTTGAGAGGTCCATTGGACGCTCTGCTTTGGAAAAGAAGGGAGATCCAACACTTGCGTGACCTGCCCATTAGGAAGTGATTCGTTCTTTATCTTTAATCTAGGCCAGTCCGCAGCAAGTTTGGAAGGATGAACACCGCAGG
This sequence comes from Ceratopteris richardii, assembly GCA_020310875.1. Taxonomy (NCBI): domain Eukaryota; kingdom Viridiplantae; phylum Streptophyta; class Polypodiopsida; order Polypodiales; family Pteridaceae; genus Ceratopteris; species Ceratopteris richardii. Next base: position 126,831,202 of record CM035423.1, on the reverse strand, counting down.
GTGTTGTGCTCATTTGGCCGCTGATGCAACCCACCTGACCGCTGATTGTGTTCAACTGCCCTAGCAGTTGGGTAGCTGCCCCTTCTAGTTTGCAGGAAGCCCCAGGGAAGATCTCCTGTCGTTCTTCTGATTGACAATTGTTTTATTTTATTTTTAGTTGGGAGTCCGGGTAAAACTCAACTTAAGCTACTGGAATAAAACACCTTAGACACCAAGTTGTTTCACACAAAAATAGAGGAATAAACGAGTGGGTTGGAGTAGACGTAACATGACTGGTCTGACCCAAGATCTTTCGGTCTTCCGTCGCATGCGTTTCATAGGGTCTAGGGTTACAAACCTCAATCGGAATGCCGTTAGGGAAGTCAAGCGGTATCACTCGCTTCTGTTCTAAGGTTCCAATCTGTATGGAGCCTTGTCTAAGATTTAGGTCCACTGAGTGATCGTATAGCCAATCTTGGCCAAGGATTAAGGGTTCTATCAGGTCGTCATCATGGCACACTAGTAGCTTCGCTGTCATGGTCACATCCTTAATGAGGATAGGAAGGTCCACCTCACCCATGCAAGGGGTTTCCATGCCTCCTAGCCCTATGAGGTATGCCTCAATTGGCCGCATTTCTATTCATGAATCCTTATAGTGGGACCATCTAATCGCACTAGTCGCAGCACCTGAGTCAATTAAAGCCCTGAGCTCTTGGAAAGGGTTGCCGTGCTCTAACCTGACTGTAATGAATGGTCTCCTGTCCACTATACTAGGATGAGTGTTTGACTTTACTTGACACATGGCCATGGGATATCTGGGTGTAGTTTCCAGATGGTTATAATGTTCTCTCCCTAGTCCTTGTCTTCTTAACTTCATGCGTTTAATGCGTTCTATTGCTTCTGCCTGAGCTTCCGCTCGTATTCTATTTTCTTCCTCCTTACGCTTCTTTGCCAACGTGAGTCGTCTAAGCATATCCTCAGTAAGAGGTTCCTGATATAGCTTGACTCTACAGCCACTAATATAATTAGGCATTATATCTCCTTCTAAAGTGGCTAATTGTACTGCTCCACTTGTTGAGAGTCTGTTAATGATCATAGGTCCATAACCTCGCTTTTCTAACTTACGTGCGTGTTGTTTCAGCGTATATACTAGAACTAAATCTCCTTCTTTTAGGCCTTTATCTTTCACATGTGCATCAAAATATGCTTTCTGTCGCTTCTTCGCTGCATATATTCTTGCTGCTGCCTTTAGCTTGGTTTCTCCTAATCGTTCCAAGTCCATTATTCTAGCTGATAATTCATGGCCGGTCCACTGATGTTCTTGTGCAACCTTAAGGGTCGGTATCAAGAAGTCCAAAGGAAGCACAGCATTCTGACCAAAAACCATCTGAAAGGGAGTTGCATTGAGTACGGTCTTGTAGGCCACTCGATATGCCCAAACAGCGTGGTGTAACTGTTTGTCCCAATCTGAACGTTTGTTGTTCACGAGTTTCGTCAGTACGTTACAAAGGATCTTATTAGTGCTTTCAGCCTGACCATTGGCTTGAGGATGATATGGTGCGGATTTCTTGTGAATCACCATAAAATCGTGTAACAGATATTCAATGACTTGGTTTAGAAAGTGAGTGCCTCGATCGCTCACTAACTCTATAGGCAATCCATATCTTGTAAAGACATTCTCAAATAAGAATTTTGCAGTTGTGTGTGCATCATTCTTTTTCGTGGCTTTTGCCTCTACCCATTTCGTAAGATAATCTGTGGCAACAATAATGTATTCAGCATGTGTACCTTTTGCAGGGGGGTTAATGGGTCCTACAAAGTCTATACCCCACTTTGAAAATGCACGTACGCCCATCATGGGTTTCAATGGCATTTCATCTCTGCGAGTAGGAAACTGAGTTCTTTGGCACACATCACATCTCTTTACATAGGCATGAGCATCCATGTGAAGAGTGGGCCACCATAATCCTGCAAAGAGGATGGCTTTGATTATCCTATCGGGTCCAAAATGACCTCCTGTAACACCTTGGTGTGCAGTCTCTAGTATGCTCAGATAATCGCTTTCATGAACACATTGTCTTAGATATCCATCTCGTCCTCTTTTGTACAGGTTATCGCCAATAAGTGAATAATCTTGAGCTTCTTGCTCTAGACTACGTTGTCGAGCAAAGGTCATTCCTTGAGGGAATGTCTTCGTCCTCAAGTATGTCACTAATTGTTCACTCCAGTCTGGTGTGAGAGACACGTGATATAGTGTAGCATGCTCTACTGGCGGTCTTTCACAACAAACATTGCATTCCTTACACAACCTGTAGACATCTGCTTCCATCGAAGGCCAATATACTCCTAATCTATGCAGAGTCTGTAATGTTCGATGTTTTGAATGATGTTGCTTTAATGCACCTACATGTGCTAATTGCAACCAATTCGCATGTTCTGATTCCTCTACGCAACAAGCAAGAATCTTTTGATTATCCTGTTTATATATGCTTCCTGCCATTATTTGGTATCTCTGAGACTTGGTAATCTCTCCTTCTTTGATCTTTATCTTAGGATTCTTGGGTCCATATGTGAGAACGGGGACTATAGGCTTAGCCCATTCTGGTGCTATCTCAAGATTAAACAAGTATGCATCTGGTAGATCATCCGCTACTCCTTGAGGAGCTTCTCCTGAGGTTAATCTCGAAAGGTGGTCAGCTCTAAGATGTGTCTTCCCTTTCCTGACTACTACTTCAAAATCATACTCCATGAGTAATAGAAACCAACGTATCAATCGTCCGGTGTTACATGGTTTGTTGACTAAGTACAATAGGGCTTGATGATCCGTAAAGAACTTGAATTTGTTGGCCAACAAGTAGTGCCTAAACTTCTTTACTGCGTAGATCATCCCTAATCCTTCTCGTTCCGTCGTGGTGTAATTTCTTTCTGCTGCGTTCAATTGTCTGCTCGCGTAAGCTATGGGGAGATCTATGTTACCTTCATTCGTGGGTTGTGCTAACACACATCCTATGGCATAATTGGATGCATCCACATGTACATGGAATGGCTTACTCCAATCTGGGGTAGTCAATATAGGTGCTGAGCACAAGCGTCGTTTAAGTTCATTGAATGAATTTTCACATTCATCTGTCCATTCAAAGTTGGTTAAAAGAGAGTACAAAGGCTTGGCTATGATGGCATACATGTGTATGAATCTCCTATAATATCCGCAATGGCCCATAAATGCTTGTACCTCTTTCACATTAGTTGGTCTAGATAATTCTGCAATTACTTTCACCTTTTCTTCATCCGTAGAGATTCCATTTTTTGACACAATGTGTCCTAGAATTTTGCCTTGTCTGACCATGAAAACGCACTTTTCTGGGTTCAAACAAACCTGATATTCTCGACATTTGTCAAATATTTGTCTTAACTCTGGGATATGTGTCTGTCTTACATTTGAATGTGCACATAAGTCATCGACATAAACTTCCAAACTCTTGCGTAGGAATTCCTTGAAAACATGACACATGAGTCGCTGGAAAGTGGCGGGTGCATTTGTTAAGCCAAATGGCATCACACGAAATGCAAATATACCCCATTCGGTGGCAAATGCCGTCTTGTGTTGATCTTCTGGAGCAATGGCTACTTGATTATAGCCTGAAAAACCATCAAGAAAGCTGTAAACTTCCTTGCCCGCAACTCTTTCCAATAGATGTTCTGTGATAGGAAGAGGATAACTGTCTCTAATCGTGGCGCCATTAACTTTTTTAAGGTTAATACACACACGCAATTTTCCATTCTTCTTGGGCACAACCACAATGGGGGATACCCATTCGGTATGCTCAATTTCGTAAATGAATCCTGCTTCTATCAAGCGATCTATCTCCTCTTTAATCTTTGCAGCGTAGTTATCATTGTACGTGTAAGGTTTCTGTTTTGTCGGTTTTGCATCTGGAGTCATAGGGATTCTATGAGAACATATATCTGGATCTACTCCTTTCAAATCTTTGTAACTCCAAGCAAAAACATCTCTATATTCGTGCAATAGGGCAACTAGCTCTTCTTCTTCTTCAGTTGTCAAATCATGCCCTATGTATGTACATTTTTCTTCTTCTCCTTCGATAGCAACTATTATTTTCTTGGTTTTCTCTCGGTTATCATATACTTCTCCGTTATTCGCTTTTCTATTAGGCATTCGTACCATGATTCTTCTATCTTCGATTTCATATTTCTTGAAGTTCTCGGGTACTTCAAATAAAGATTCTTCTTTTTCTGACATGGTTGCTTTCTTCTTTCTTTTCTTGCCTTCACTCTTGGTAGTCACTTCCGTGGCTAACCTCACCTCATTCGTAATTTCCTCCTGTCTCTGAGTGTGATTCTCTACCTCGTAGAAATATTCTTCCTCTGATGCAAAAGGTGGGTCCATGATAATTGATTCTAAATCAAAATCGCTTGCATCCTCAAATGCATCAGTGTTAGGTTCACACTCTTCTAAAATCGCATCGCACATGATTGGCTCTATCGTGAAAACTGAAATGTCATAGCCATCCTCGTCACAGTGGGGAGTCCATTGTTCTTCATTGATGGCTACATCCATGGTTGCTAGGATTTCTGCCCAACCATGGGGTTCAAACTCTTCGTCTGGGAATACTACAGGTGCGTAGGCTGGATCTTGAAGGGTTCGTGGATGTTGTTCTGCACCTAAGGTCCTTGCTTCTAATCTTTCTTCCTCTTGTTTTGCAACTTTACACATCCATAAGTGAGTATCCTCATGCAACCAAGAAGGATCTGATTCTAATGAGTGCACGGATTCTGTTTCTACTTGTGTCTTATGGATGGTATTCCATTGTATTGGGGGTACATCTCAATGTGAATAGTCTTTAAGATTGACTTTGGTAGTCACCCCTAAATGTTGCAAGTACAAAGAATTAGTTCCCCAATCTTGTACAATTTGCAACTGACGCATGAATGGTCGTCCCAATATCATCTCATAAGCATGGTTTTTTGCAAAGTCACAAATGGCGAAAGTATGCTCAAATTCTACGCTACAAGTGGTGAGAGATATGCCTTCTAGTAAGCCTAATGGTTTTTCTATGTGTCCGTCAGCCATTTGTAGCTTCATCCTGGTGGGTCTCAATGCTGGCTTACCCCAACGTTTCCATAAAGCGGTGGTAGCGATGGCTACTCCGGCTCCTGAATCTAAGATGGCTTTCGTGGTGTAGCCCTGATGGGTTATTGGAAGATAAGTGTTACCTTCCTCTCCTTCGCTCACATCTCCAATCTTTTCTACGGGTATCTCTGGTACCTTATTTTGTGATCCTATTTGTGAGGGAGTAGTAGCAAGCTCAGGGAATTGATTTGCTACATGCTTCCACAATTCTGGTTTAACCTTTAACAACTCCTCTAGAGTAAGGTTACACTGTACTTTGGTATTCTTGATCACTTCCGTGTTTCTAGGGATTACTGATTCGTCATTCCTCACTATTATTGTGGGTGCTCTCATACTAATAGACTTTGCTTCCCAAGGTCCTGTGAACTAAGGTAATTCTTGTAAAGAATTAGATTCAAAAGCTGTGTGTTCACTCAGTTGTTCCTCCTCCATACCATCGTAAATAGAGGGAATGTCTTGGGGAAATTGTTCTTGCAAGTCATCTATTTCTTGAATAGGAGGATGGGTTCCTTGTTCTTTTCTCCATTTCTCTTCTTGGATCTCTCTCAAAAATTCATGTGAGTACCTATGTATGGAAGACAGGTTGTCTTGACTTTCTGAGTTGGGTACTTGAGACAGGGATGGCGCATTCCTTTCCTGTGGCTCTCGGACAATAGGGTTCCTAGTCTGATCCTTTTTCTCTTTGCTCTCAATCAAATATTCTAGCCTCTCCATTAGTCCTTGAAAGTGTAATTCCGGTTTTGCCATGTTATTCCAATTAATATATCTAGAGGCTTCGAACAAAGCTTGTGCTAACTCTACCATCTTCATGCAAAGTTTAGTTCTCTCAATTTCTAGATCAGCTCGAGGGTAGTTTTTGCTCATTTCAGCTACCTGAGGTCCCTCTTTTAATCTAGCCTGATATGCATGAAACATCATGTCTAGATTTTCTGGTATGGGTTCCGCTAAAACTGATCCTGATTTCTTAGCTGGATTCTCTTGATTCAATTCCTGTGAAGTCAATTCTTGGATTTTGGCTCTAGATTCCTTCAAACTTCCTTCCAACTCAGTTATCTTTTTACTCCATTTTCTCTTTATTCTTTCTCTAGAATCTTTCCAAGATTTTGTCTTTTTACTGCTAGATTCTGCAACTTCACTACTTCCAGCTACTTTCTCCTGATTAAGCTTTTGGTTCTGTAAGAGCGCCTAGGCTCTGGTTATAGCTTGGATAGGCACGTATGTAGGGTTGGATCCATCTGCGTTGTTCACAATACCTATCACATTGATCGGTGTCACATTCAAAGCGTTAACTGGATTTTTAGGACAATCTTTGATTATGTGCTCTTTGCCACAATCAGCACAAAAGCCTTGGATGTTATAGTACTGTGATTGTCCTGCTATCGGGGGATGTGGACAATCCTTTATGAAATGATCTCCTTGGCACCTAAAGCATGGTCCTCTAGGGCCATGTGGTCTCTATTGTCTTGATTGGGGCCGTGGATTTGGGTTTGTGTACATCACATTAGCATAGTCTAGCTCCCAATTCGGTTCCACTGGTGGACTATCATAATGATATGTCTCCACATGTTCTGGTGACTCTGTGTAATATGCGGGTGGACTATCTACATGCGTAGAGTCAAAACTATTTGAGTGTGGGTCACTCTCTGTGATCAAAGGTGAAGAAGGCACTAAGGCCCTACTTAGATTCTCTTCTGCAGCAGCGTATTTGACTGAGATGACATTCGCTGGTGGGGGTGGCTGCTGAGCTAAGACAGGTTGAGGTCTCTGTTGAGCCTGGTATGGGTAGTTCTGAGGAGGCCTATAGTAATAAGGCTGAGCATTGAAATGGCCTTGATACCTACCTGGCTGCTGGTATGCTTGCGGGTAGTTCTGTCTCACGGTTTGTTTGTTGTATGGGCAGTCCTGAGCCGTATGATTCGTGTATCTTCTCTCAATTGTACAATATTGGCCACTAGGGTTGGCTTGTAGTTGTGGTGCATTGGGACACACATTTGCCATATGATCACCACCACAGGTGTAACAACGCTTGTTCATTAGTACCCTAGGTTTACTAGAAACTCCTAGTTTCTGAGCCACTTTTTCTGCTAGGTCTTCTATTGAGCTAGACAATTTTGTGGATGCTAGAGATGAACAGTCTGAGTCCTTATAGACCTTTGAGAGTTCCAACTCATCTCCTAAGTTGTCCTCAATGTCTATACAAATTCTTACACATTGCTCTAGCGTTCTGGGTTCTTTTAGGTACACGTAGGAGCGTAGTTTAGAGCTCAACAAGCCATCTAGAAACAATGACACTTGCTTGGCTTGTGAGGGTAGCTCTTGCATTGGACATCGTTCAACATATTGTCTAAACCTACGTCCTACCAGTCTGACTGTTTCCTGAGGGGTCTGTTTAAAGCTATGAATCAACGAAGACGTGTCATGTCTAATCCCACTTTTAGAGAATTCAGTGATGAATGACTCTAAAAAGTGATGGATGTCTCTAAATTGCCTTTGTTGCAAAGGTTGGAACCAAGTTAAAGCGGTATTCTTTAACGTTAGCCCAAATGCATTGTATTGCGTGAACATGTCTTCAACTTGTTCGGCTCTTAGTACTTGCTTGAATTCTGCGATGTGGTCATAGGGGTCTCCTGTCCCATCAAAGTAATTCTTCATTGATTTTACTAACTGTGTGGGTCTCAATATTCTTGCGTGTTCGCGTGGTCTAGGTAGAGGAAAATCATCTCTACCACCTAGTATTCCATGATCTCTTTGTCTATCCGCTCTATTAGTGTCTGTGGTTGTTCTATCTCTCCCTATGGGGTGATTAAAGCTTACTTCCGGTCTCTCTTTATTTCCCTCTCTTTGATTTCCATGGGCTGAGGATGTTCCTGCCCCTTGTTGACTTGTATTCATGTTTGTTCTAGATAGAGGGAATACCAATTCACCTCTCCATGTGTATGTGTTTTTAGCGCGGTCAGGTACCACAAAGACTCTTTCTGAAGTCTCATCCAGGTATACAAACTTTCCAGGTGTATCCGGGTCCTTGAACTCGTATATAGTGATGATACCTACCTCACTAAGTAGTTCCGCCTTGTATCTCCAAAAGGCTTCGTCAGTTTCTTTATTTACAAACAGCTCTATGCTTCTGTTGTCCTGAGGGATCCAATCCGGGATTAGTACTCGTGTCAGTACAGATTTCCCTCTAGGTGTTCTAGGCTCTTCTAATGGTTCTTTTCCTTGAGATTTTGTTTCCGTCTCAGGTTGAATCACGCCAAACTCGTTGGTATTGTTTGGCTGTGTACTTAATATGTACATTGTTCCTTCCTTGTCTATGTATGCGTCTCTCTCGAATTTCACCACTGGATGTTCCAATCCAATGGGTTGATCGGGGTTGTGCATTTGCACCACTTGCCTTCGCAAACCATCTTCGTAGATGCGAGCACCTAATCGGTTGGTTCGGAGAAACTCTAGTTGTGTTCTATAGGGTCCTTCTAGTTTTTCTAAATAGGCTACATTAGACCCTCCTTCTGGTCTTTCCGTGCTAAATGCCATTTCTGAATCGCTAGTATCTGAGCTCTCGTAGGGATAACTAGTGTTCAATTGTTGAGCCCACGATCGTGCAGTAGTTCTTACACTTGCCTCTGATGATCTAAGGCTTCGTCGGTCTGACTTGCCTATATGTTTGCCCGATCTAAGGTTCATTAATTTTCTTCCTTGCACACTCAGTACATGCTCAGATCGTCAATGATTCTTTGTTATTACTTTCTTGATTCTTTTTAAATTTCTTTCGATTCTTGTCTTAATGTATGCGTCAGGAATTCGACTTTCCGTTATAATTTTGAGTTCTCGTTCCGTCAGACTTATGTTCTTTCCTTTAGGTTTTTGTGTCACACACCTTTATCTTTAGTCTTGGACTTGACAAATTTAATTCTCTTGAGCTTGAGGCGTTCCTATCGTCTTAATCCACAATGCTAACGTTTATCCTAAGCTAAGAATTGACTGAGGGGGTTGAGTAATCTTCCAACCTCGAGTCAGCCTTTCTGGTTGCTCTGATGCCCAAGAAGCCGCACTTCCCAAGCTTTATGCCCTTCACTACCTTGCCTTGGTTGCCTTCGATTGCCCTTGCTAGACCTGGAAAAATCCAATATTAGACCAATTCACAGTTGGATGATCAAGCACTTGAGTATATACACCTTTTAAGTCCCTTCCCTTTTGCCCAACTTTTTAATGCTTGCCCCCTGGCTTTCTAGTCCCAAACTAGGTCAACCTCAAAATAGCTTGTCTAAAAATAGACGTATCCTTTAAGAAAAAAACAATTGACGTCACGTAGTACTCGTAAAGAGCTTTCTAACGAGCTATTAAGCTCAAAAAACAGACTTCGGATGAAAAAGTTATGACCGTTCAGGCCCTGGGGGGTAAAAATTGACAAACAGGTTTTTCTCCAAATATGAGCTAAGGGGTCTCCTATGAGTCTAATCACCCAAAAATTTCCCAAAAATAGCCCCAAAATTGGCCAAAAAATGAAACCCTAAATTTTGCGATGGGGGTGCACAATCGCGATGGTCTGAGACAATCGCGATGGTCTGGGACTGTCGCGATGGCGTGAGGGTGAACCGTCGCGATGGCGTGAAAGTGGACAATCGCGATGGCGTGAAAGTGGACCGTCGCGATGGCTCGATCAGGCGGACAATCGCGATGGCGTCAGTCAACGGTCAACGTGAACAATCGCGATGGTCCAAAGTGAACCGTCGCGATGGTCACAGATGCGATGGCTTGAGCCAATCGCGATGGTCTAGGCGCGATGGCGTGAGCCAATCGCGATGGTCCGAATTTTTGAAGTGTCGCGATGGTGTGAGGGTGTCGTCGCGATGGTCCAAAAAATGAACCGTCGCGATGGTCTAGCCTGCCACGTGGCACCGTCGGCGCGATGGCGTGAGCCAATCGCGATGGTGTGGGGTCACCCGAACAGTCGCGATGGTCCGCGAACCGTCGCGATGGTCCAAATGAACCGTCACGATGGCGTGAGACCGTCGCGATGGTCCGGCCGAGCCGTCGCGATGGCGTGAGCCAATCGCGATGGTGTGACACAATCGCGATGGTCTGAGACCGTCGCGATGGTCCACCAAAATATGATTTTTTGAGATGCAGCTATGGATTCCTATAGGCGCAGGTGTGCTCTTCACGCTGGTGTGGTCGCCTTCTTCAAATTCCGAACTTTGCAGACCATCGCGATGGTCTGACACAGTCGGAAATTTCTGACAGAAACTGAAAATTTTACCTTTTCCAAGCTTTCCTGATGCACTGGAGCTCTGTACCTGCAAGAAAACTCAAGAAAACCAAAGTACACACAAGCACAAAAGCTCTCTCTCACTCTCTTGCATGCACAAATGAGGGGAAATAAGGGGAATGGGTGGATATGGTGAATTTTCTGATTTTTTTGGAGATGAAGATGATGATGCGGTGACGAAGATGGAGTGTGGGGGAGGTGAAAAACACTAAAAACTAAGTAAAAACAACAACAACAACTGAAATTTTTACCTTCCAACGCCACTTCTTGCTATACTCTTACCATCACACATTCGTCCTAGGCTCGATCCCCGGCAACGGCGCCAATATTGGTGTTGCTCTAGCACAATGGTGAGAACCACGTTAAGAAGCTTCACCTCCTTAATTGTCAATCCACGGAAGAGATAGGAGTGATATGAAGATCGTGAATGTGAGACGAAGTGAGAGTGAAGGTGAGAAGCACCAAGATGCACACACACATACACACACACAATGAAGAGACAAGCAAGACACAATGGAAGGTGGGAAATTAGCTCTATTGCTCAAGAACACTCTTACAAGCTCAAAAATAGCTCTAAGCTCACACTAGCCATCACTAACCAACCTCAAAAATGAGCTCTCTAGCTCTTTTTATAGTTTTTAGACTAGTTTTGACCGGTTTCACATCTAGTGACCGGCATAGTTAAAAATTAGGTCCTAGATGCTATTTGGAAGGGTAAACGGTATCTAAAAATAACGAAAATTGGTACGTGCATTCTACCTAAGCTCTTCAAGCTCGAGGACTCCTCGGCTTGCACAAAATGGAGATGCAAGTATATCTAGATGATTTCTCTTTATTCGGTAAGATGGTTGCACACCTGTATCATTTACGGTGTTGTTTTGAGAAATGTCGTGAATATAGACTCTGCCTGAACCCAAACAAACTTGTTTTTGCGGTTTCATGTGGTAAGCTTCTTGGCCATATTGTATCTGCACAAGGCATACAAGTTGACCCAGACAAAGTTGCAGCTGTGTTAGAAGCACCTGTGCCTACTACGCTGAAAGAAGTCATGCGATTCATGGGTCAAGTCAGGTGGCATGGTCGACATTTACGGTGGCTTGCCCATTTGGTAATACCCCTGAATCGGCTAATCACTAGTACTCCTCGACAGTTTGATTGGACACCGGAATGTCAAACTACATTTGATCGTCTAAAGGGATTATTAACGCACATTCCAATTCTACAACCTCCTGATTGGGAACGCCCATTTCATGTTTTTGTAGACGCATCAGATATAGCCATTGGAAGTGTTTTAATGCAACAAACTAATAAGTGGTTTGGACCTGTCTATTATGCAAGTCGACGGCTTGCTCCTGCTGAAAAGAATTATTCAGTCACTGAAAGAGAATGTCTTGGTCTAGTGTATTCTGTAAAGAAATTCCGGCATTATTTACTAGGCCGAAAATTCATCTTTCATATAGATCATGCTGCGTTGGTATATGGTTCGGCAGCAGCATTTACGTGGCCGCTTGGCACGTTGGGTTTTATTGTTACAAGAATTTGATTATGAAGTAATTCATCGACCCGGCACTGCACATGCATTAGCAGATTTTCTCTCTCGGTTAGATTCCGGTGAAGCTCCGATCGGTGTTGATGACACCACACCAGCTATTTATATTACTGAAATGACTAGTGATGAATCTTCACAACCTCCTGAGACACCTACTTACTATGATCAGTTATTAACTTTTCTTACTGATGGATGTCTTCCTTCTCAAACTTCCCCTGCAATGCGCCGAAAAATTGCAGTTTACAATCGTAGATTCTGGTTGATTGCCGGAGAGTTGTATTATATGGATCATACTGGGGTTTTACTTCGTTGTATTCCTCCACATGAAGTAAACTCAGTAATTGCTCTGGCACATTCCATACCCTCCGGTGGACATATTGCAGCAGATTTAACGCACCGAAAAATTCTGCAAAGTGGGCTTTGGTGGCCTACTATGTACAGAGATGTATCTCAATTTGTGCAACAATGTGACAATTGTCAGCGATCTGGACAACCTTTACAACGCCATTTCTTTCCTCTGCAGCCTGTTTTACCTTTAGAACCTTTTCAGAAATGGGGTCTTGACTTTATTGGACCAATCACACCTCCAGCAATCCTTAGCAACAACATATATATTCTGACATGCACAGATTATGCTACCCGATGGGCAGAAGCTTGGGCTTTACGGTCTGCCACAGCCGTTTCGGTGGCAAAATGTCTAATGAAGGATGTATTCCCACGTTATGGATTACCTTTGGAACTTGTCACAGATCAAGGGACCCACTTTATCAACAATTTAATGCAAGTGCTCACACACACTTTTCAGATTTTGCATAAATTCAGTTCATAGTATTATCCCCGTGCTAATGGCCTAGCGGAAAGTACAAACAAAACATTGTTGACTATGCTTCGAAAATTGATTATCGAATCACCGGAAAGATGGGATCAGTTACTACCTGCAGCATTATGGGCATACCGGACTACTTACAAAGTTGCCACCGGACTGACTCCTTTCAAACTTGCATATGGAATGGAGGCAATTGCACCAATGGAGCTTGTAGTACCAAGCTTACGTGTGGCCATCTCTCAGAAATTGTTACCTAAAGAATCTTTACAATTTCGATTGGACACACTCAGAGAATTAGATGAGCATCGCTGGGAAAGTTTTCTGAATCTTCAAGAAGTGCAGTTGCGGCAAGCTCGTACACATGATCGGTATCTTAAAACTCCAGTTTTTATGGTAGGACAACTTGTGTTGTTTTACAATGCAAAATCAAATCGTTCTGCTAGAAAATTCAAGTTACGATGGTTTGGTCCTTACCAGATTATTGAACAAGTGGGCCCAGCTACTTTTCGGTTGACTACTTTGACCAGAATTCCTCTTCCGAAAGTGATAAATGGTTCAAAATTGCGGCCGTATCATCAAGCGCCTGATTCGCACTGAAGTGTTCTGCGGTTGCTCGCGTATTTTATTTCTTTTTTTCTTTTTTCTTTTTAGTTTTGCGTGATTAACAAAATAAGTCTGTAAATATTCTCGTTTTGATACCTAATTATGATCAACAGCCGTCCTGCATTATCGTTCTGCTCATGCATGCACACCGTAGTTATGAAGGTTATCATCTCAACATCGCGCGATGATTAACACTGTCGATCGCTTCCCGCCGCCAACTACCTACTTAACCTTTTTCATTTTGCTGTTAATCGCTATTGTGTCTGCGTGCTTTGTGAACTTTGTGTTTCCTGTAAATCCTGTGTCTGCTTGCTATTCGTGTGCGCATCATGGAAGCTCTGGCGAACTTTGCTACCTTCCGTGACGGACTCCCTACGGATGTAGGTGAGTTCCTGCATGTACGTGGGTTGTCCAATTTCACTAAATTGCCTTGGCATTCAGTCGAATGTCACCCATTTTACGCCCAAATTATTGTCGCAATTGTTGCCACACCTGCTGTGGAGCAGAGTTGGCCAATCACCTCTTTACCATCTTGTACTGTAATCACCCTACAGTCCTTTGCTGATGCATTCCGACTCTCTCCGGAAGGTCGAGAGAATGGCCCTAATTTGTCGATAGCTACAATGATTCAATTGTTCCCTAGATATTCTTCAAATGAATATGCCATCCTTTGTCGTCCTGAGCCTGAAAGAACAGCCCTGCAATTTTTAGTAGCAATACTAAATTTGCAGAAAACGTACATATGGCATATCTCGCCCATTCTACTCAGCGATAGATATGGATGCTAGAGAGCCTGTTAATTTTGCCTCTTACTATTTCCGCCGCATTCACCGTGAATGCGTTTCAATCATTAAACAGGTTAACAAAGGAGATATGCCACGTTCACGATCACCGCACATTATTTCCTTTTTGTTTCTGGTCCTCCAAGCAACGCAACCACCACCCAGAGGTCCAGTTCTATATCATGAAGAATCCGCGCAAATCCTGGAAGATGATGAAGAAGATGACGAATAAATCTTCCAGCTACTACGTCGAAAACGCATCAGAATTAGTTTATCCGATAGTCAAGTGCAAGGGTCTGCCGCAGGTGATAAAGCAGACAACAATGAAGAGGAAGGGCATGAAGAAGAAACTTTCCACGATACAGCTACTTCGATGCATCAGGATTCATCAGCTCAATCATCTCCAAACCAACAACAACATCAAACTGGTTCTGCTGATGATAATGATATATCTTCTAAAGGCGAATCTCAGCAGCATTTCAAACAACAGGAACAAGAAGATACGCAACTTATTGTTGCAGAATTTTTACAGGAATTGATTACAGTAGTTGAAGCTGCCATTGCTCAGCTGGACGTCACTTCGCAACAACAAACCGAAGCATCCAACACTCTGCAACCCATTCCTCCACCATTGCATTCAATTAAGCCCATTATCCTTGTTCCACCCATTGTCCCTGAGGAACCTACCGCTTCATCCTCCTCACCGAATTACTCTCCCCCATCTTCGCAGCACCTTTTATCCGCCTCTTCATCTCAGCACATTCATCCAATCCCCATGTTTACCGAGTTAGAATCAATGGGCCGAATGCTAATCCAGTTTTCTCAACAACTTCCAGTGCAACTCAGATTGATTACAGAGAATATTCGATAGGAATTGCAGCATAAGGTGGATACCCTTGAGGCAGATATCACTCCGTTGCAGGAAGAGGTAGATGTCGTAAAAGAAGAGAATCATAATCTGCTTTTTTAGATTAGCCAGCTTCAAGCACAACTTGCTCAACAAGAGACAATAATCAGTCAAAGAGATGCTGCCTTAGTCAAAATTACAGTAAAAGATGATTTATTGTGTGCTGCTGATGTAGAAAACATGCAATTGCAACAGTTACTACAGGATAAGGAAGATGCACGCATAGCTCTGGGCAATTTGTTAGAAGAGACAAGAGTACAATTAACTGAAGCAGTGCAGAAGGGACAGGAAATGTCCATTCTACTAAAACAAACCAATACAGAGGTCATAATGTTCACCATCCATGAGGATAGAAGAATGGGTTGTTGGTTGAATGTTCTCAAAAATAATGGTTACTAGGTCAATATAAAATAAATTCCACTCACAATTAGGGTTGATATAAACACTCATCCTTCTATGGTCATATCCTATTCTTATATCCACAAAAGTATTGTTATATTCTCTTGTTGCAAGTAAGGATCCTAGCCCCTCAGATATTTCATCTGTTTCCTTCACTCCTTGCAATTTTTCTCTAGATATTTCACCCTTATGTGAGATTATTTCATGCATTTCATGTTTATCTCCCTTCTCTTTTTCAATTTTAGCCCTCTTTCTTCTCTCTTTTGCTTTTTTTCCCCATGAAACAATTTTTCTCTCCCTTGGCTTCCCAACCCCACTTAAAGGTCAACTTAAAATTACTCTAATAGAGCTTTCCAACGAGCTATAGAGCTCAAAAAATGGACTTTTGATGAAAAAGTTATGTCAAATCAGGCTCCTGGGGATCAAAATAGGAAAACAGGAAAGTATGAGAAAAAATCACGATTTTTTGTGAAAATCACGATTTTGAGCAACCTTGGAAATCATGATTTTAAGTGAGAATCACGATCGTGAGCAATCCCCAAAAAATATAAATTTGAATAAAAATCATGAAAAACGAGATTTTAAGTGAGAATCGTGAAAAATGCGATTTTGAATGAGAATCGTGAAAAACGCGATTTTAAGTGAGATTTATGAAAAACGCGATTTTAAGTGAGATTTATGAAAAACGCGATTTTGAATAAAAACCGTGAAAAACACGATTTTGAGTGAGAATCGTGAAAAATGCAATTTTGAATGAAAATCGTGAAAAACGCGATTTTGAGTGAGAATCGTAAAAAACACGATTTTGAATGAAAATCATGAAAAACGCGATTTTGAGTGAGAATCGTGAAAAATGCGATTCTGACAGAAAATCATGAAAAATGCAATTCTGACATAAAATCGTGTTTTTGGTTTGAAAATCACGATTTTAACTAAAAATCATGTTTTGTCACAATTGTGTTTTTGGCCTGAAAATCGCGATTTTGAGAATGACCAAAAAATTGCGGTTTTGATTGAAAATCGTGTTATGTGAAAATCGTGTTCTTAAAATCGCGATTTTGTATCTTAGTGAAAATCGTGTTTTTTGAAAATCATGAAAATCGCGATTTTGGATTAAAGTCGTGTTTTTTTTTTAAATCACAATTTTGGAATCAACTGAGAATCATGTTTTCCCAAAATCGTGTTTTTGGCTCAAAATCGTGATTTGTGAAAATCGTGATTTTGATCCAACTGAAAGTCGTGTTTTTCTCAGAATCGTGTTTTTTAGAATCTTAGAGACTCGCGATTTTGAGCACAACCAGAGAATCGCATTTCTCAGAATGATCTCAGCATCGTGTTCTTTTCAGAAAGCTTTTACGGAGGAAATAGAAACTCACATTTTTTTGAAAAATTTTGAATTTTATGAAAATCGCAATTTTGAGTCAGAATCGTGTTTTTTGGTGGGAAATTCAAATTTCTGAGCATCGAGCAGTGGCGAGCTCCGTATGTGCAGAAAATCGTGAAAACACACAGGCGCTTGCTCTCCCTTGCACTTCCTAACTCCTCCTCGCACAATGATGCATGAAAAATGGTATGAAAATGATGAAAATGCACTAAAAAACAAGAAACTTTTATGAAGAAGATGGATGAAGATGGGGATGGTGATGGTGATGAAGATGAAGAAGAAAAATCAGAAAATGAAATCTACGATCTTACCGTCACAACGCTCGTCCTCGAAGCTCTCTCCCCGACAACGGCGCCAAAATTTGGTGTTGCTCAAGCGTAAGCACCACCTCCTTTACTTGTCAATCCGCAAAGATGTGAGGACCGATATGAAGATCGTGAGCAAATGTGAGTGACAAGCACATACATGCACGCACACAAGGCAAGATCAAAGAGAGGACAATGGAAGGACTTTGATTATTAAAAAAATCTATTACAAAGTTGAAATCTACTAACAAGCCAGCCTCGAAAATGAGCTCTATAGCTGTTTTTATAGTTTTTTTACTAGCTTTGACCCTGTCTAGACCTAGTGTCCGGCCTAGTTAAAATTAGATTCCAGGGCTTATTTGAGGGCTCAAATGGAGTCTAAAAATCATGAAAATTGGTAGGATGACACTTCTAATACTCATCAAGCTCGAGGGCTCCTCGACTTGAACAAAACGGAGTTACAAAAAGGTGAAATGATATTTACAATGGTTTGAGTGATCAAAATCACTGTTTTTGTAGGGGATTCTTCAGAACATTTGACATACACTTCTTGGAGCTCCCCAATTGCTCCTCTTCTTGTGTGTCCACTTCTTTGAAGCATTCATTTGCCTTGTGCATGACCTTGAGTTCCAACAAATGATTTTCCATTGTACAAGGTTTTACCTTTGGAGAATATTGTAAAAGGCTACAAACTCGTGGATTTAGATAGAATGATAGTCACGACTTTAGATTGAGATAATATCTCCTAGATTAAGGGGATCACTTTTTAGTGAGAGCCAAATTTGAATTCAAATTCAAATTTGAAGAAAGGACTTGAAAGCTTGGAAATCTTGCGGCCAAACACACTCCTTTTGATAGATTTTCATTGATCATCAGTAGGGATTGAGTAGCTCACTCCATAGCTCACTCATCCCACTATCATTGGGCCTCATTTCTTTGCCAATGATCTTGTAAAATTTTGTTCCATAATACATATACATCATTGAGTATCTCTGTTGATTCCTCTGCTATGACCACTCAGTAGAGTGTACTTTGAATGCTCATACCTCAGTGATTTCTTCATCATTTTTTATGTTCCATAGCTTGTTAGAACCAGCTCAAGGTCTACTTTAAGCTTTCAAATTTGGAAGGCTTTTGCTTCAGCTAGAGAAATCTGCATCAAAATGCTCTCTGGTCACTCTCTGTGTAGCTCTAAAAATCAAGGCTAAGCATCCATTTGCTAAAGTGATTGCTCAATATGTGATTTATCATTTTAAGTGATTTCACTTGGAATCATTAGCTCCTTAATTTAATTCCCTCAAAAGGAATTCTCCTAATTGCTATTGTCAGCACTGAGCAAAACATCTAGTAGGTATCAAGACCAAAATAGCAAGTTTTTGGTCACTAGCTATTTTCAAAGTTATCTGTTTTGATCTAATTGTTTGAAGCATCATCTCCAAAGTACATAGGCACTTATTTGGTGTCATTTGCAAGCTAAGATGGCCTACTTCAGAACTTTGAAGAGAAATAGGGCTGGTACAAAGCAGGGTTTGGCAGTACCAACTCATCCTCTTGTGGTATCCATCCATCTCTTCCAACAATCAGCTCGCAGAGGAGTAGAGCCATGATCTATTACAATAAGAGCTAGATAATAGTGGTTTCTAGTTGGTCATTATAGTTCATTAATTCATTTTTCAAGGGAGATTGTGCTGGATTTTTTCCCAAAATCTGACACTTGGCCATCCTTTTTTAGCCTTAGTGGTTTTTGGACTCTTTTAGCTCCATTATCATTCTATCTAGTTCTCTGTCATCATGGAATCAAAGGTCTCAAGCATGTTCGGTGGATTAGGGTCTAGTGTTAGTGTTTGAAGAGGGGCTATAACTTGCACGGTAAACACCATTTTGAGATCTGAAAATTTGATGGCACAAATCTTTCTCAATGGAAGAGTCAGATTAAAGATGTATTGATTCAAAGGAGGCAATGGAAGCTAGTAAATGGAATCTCAAAGAAGCCTCATGACATGGATGAAGATGATTCGGATGATCTAGATGAAATGGCGAGGTCTACCATTCGATTGCACTTGGTAGATAATGTTTACTTTATAGTATTGGATCATGAAATTGTAGAGGAGCTTTGGAAGAATTTATGCAATACATATGGAAAATAAAGAGCACCAAATAAAGAGTATCTGATGAGAAAGTTATATGACCTTCATATGGACACAAAAAGCAATGTGAGAAAGTTATATGACCTTCATATGGACACAAAAAGCATTGCTACTCATCTAAATGAATTTGATGCTATATTCTATTGGTTAGAGTCTCAAAAAATGGACATTGATAATGAAATGAAAGCAATCTTGTTGTTATGCACCTTGCTATCATCATGGGATACATTTTGCATAGCTATTAGCAACAGTGCACTTGGTGGGAAATTGGTCTATGATGGCACTCAGAGTGGAGATGCATATAATGTTCATGATTCTTATCAAGGAAAGAATCAACAACGTGGTAGGAGCAAGAACAAGGGAAAGAATGGTCAACGGAGTAAGAATAGAAGTAAATCAAGGAAGAGGGGTATGGAATGCCATTATTGTCATAAGAACGGTGTCGCGTTCATAGAAAGGAGAGAGGATCTTGAATAAGATACATCAAAGACATAGGTCATATGGCATTGCATTAGTGACTTACAAGTCTCTAATCATTAGTTTCATATGTCTTTTCATTATTGAATCAGACTCAAGTGTGTGGCATCAGGTATTAATTTTCACTTCAATTTTCACGAAAATTAAAAGCTTCTCATGTGTAATTCAAACTAGATTCATTAACATTAAAATACATTAACATGATCACTATTCCAATATTAAGTCTGAATGCAAAATACATTAACATGATCACTATTTTAATATTAAGTTTGAATACTGCTGAAGTCAAATTCTGAGGGTGGGAAACGTACTTGGCTTCCACAACTATGTAAATCTTGTCAAGTAATTTACGACAACATCCTCATAAACCTCCGTGCTAACACTTGATAATAAAACTCTGAAATTTTTATCTTTTGAAAGCCTCCTTGGAAGCACATAAATATAGAGTCTAAATGTGTGTAAAGATCATTGACTGTATTTTCTTTCTTAGAAAAAAATCTTCCAATGAATGAATAGTGTAGGCATCAACCGAGGGAAATCCCCAATCGATCCGGAAATCTGGATGATACCTTTAACTTGCCATACACCATGTTTGAGCATAACAATGTGTGAATCATCATAATGAAGCACTTTGTGAGCTCTTTCCGAACCTCCAAATGCTTCTCTGATGCAACACTTAGTAACTGTGCAACACTGAGTAACTCATCGTACATCATTCTCCTCCACAGACATGGTCCCATCTTCAATCTCCCTTCCAAAAGAAAATGGAGCATCTACTCTTCCTTTGTCTACGGCCTTCCTTTCCTTGAATCTCTGTTCATTCCTAGTCACTCTGTTTGTGAACAGGATTTAAAGGAATATATGCCTACAAAGCAAAGTCCGATTGGAGAACCATAATAGGAGTCGATGATGGCAAGCACCACTGAAAAATCTCAAACAAAATCAAAAGAGAATGTACTATATTATTGAAAGAAAACTAAGCAGATTAATGAATATTATCGAGGAGCGGCTTAGCAGCTAAACTGTGGAGCTTAGCAGCTAAACTACAGAGCTTAGCAGCTAAACTGCTCTGCTTAGGCGTTGCTAAACTGCGGAGCGCTTAGAAAACTAAAGTAAACGTTTACAACACAGTATTAGCTACGATTCACCGTTGACGCGAAAACTAAAGCTAAAGAAAACTAAAGTCAACGTAGATAGAAAACTAAAGTAAACGTTCAAGCGTGCGCCCCGCATGCCCCAAAGTAGTTCCAAAAGATACTCGATCGACGGAAGTCCTAAATCGGTAGTGTTAGGACTACGCTTCTTCTACTCGATTAGACCAACAAACGTCTGAAAATCAGAAAAAGAAGATTGACATTATTTATGCATCCAGAAGCAAACGGAATCCCATTTGATAGAAGCTGAAATGATGGTTTTATGCAAAAATAAAAAGAGCGCTATGAATTCGACTGCTTGATACTTTGTCGATATATGTTGATGGCTGGGAAGTCCTCTTATGACTTGTCAATTCTCAAAAAGAAGCTCAGTCAAGCATTTGATATGAAGGATTTGGGGGATGCCAAACATATTCTTGGCATGCACATTACTTGTGATAGGAGTAAAAGATGCATATACTTGTCTCAAAGTGAGTAGATATCCAAAGTACTTCACAGGTTCAATATGCAGGGTGGAAAGGCATTGAGTACACCTTACATATGTGCAATTGAGAAAAAATGATTGCCCCAAATCACATGAGGAAAAGGAGTTCATGAACAAAATTCCTTATCCATCTGTTATTGGTAGTCTCATGTATGCTATGGTAGCTATGAGACCAGACATTGCATTTGCAGTGGGAGTTGTAAGCATATATATATATATATATATATATATATATATATATATATATATATATATATATATATATATATATATATATATATATATATATATATATATATATATATATATATATATATATGTGTGTGTGTGTGTGTGTGTGTGTGTGTATGTATGTATGTATGTATGTATGTAGGTATGTATGTAATCCCCGCAAGAAGCATTGGGAAGTGGTCAAGATGATTTTGAGATATCTGAGTGGCACTAAGTGTCACAAGGAAGGAGATAAGGAAAAGAGCTCACACATATGATTGAGGCAAGGAAGAATAGTCTTCCTCTTCTTCTTCTTCTTCTTCTATATAAAAAGAATGTACAAGAAATGACATAATACAACAATACATCTAGTGCAATATATAAAGAACAATACATAAGGAAAATCCTAATGTTGGTAAATGGGTGAGCTGGCAAGAAAACAATGTGCCATCACTCTCGGTAGGTAAATCTAGTAAAGCTCAATGAAGAATCCCTGAAATACATCGGTGTGACCACTATACATGTCGGAGAAATGAAAAGTGATACGTGTCATCTGCAATCATCACATGTTGAGCTTGACATGTCAACACTAAGGACAAGTGTCTATGCTTGGGTAGAGGGAAAGCATCCATTATTGGTTACATGGATTCTGATTATGTTGATTGTGTAGACAATCTAAGTCTACATCAAGGTACATTTTTCATTTTTCTAGAGGTGCCATCTCTTGGAGATCTCATCTTCAAGAATGTACAGATGTTTCCATTATAGAAGCAAAGTATGTTGCAGCAAGTGGGGCATGTAAGGAAGCATTGTGGCTTTCCCGCCTTTTTTGTGATATAGGTCTACATCAGCATGTACCTCATTTACTCAGTGATAGTCAGAGTGGCATTGCATTGGCTAAGAATCCAATCTATCATGCAAAAACTAAGCACATTGGGGTGTGATATCACTTCATTAAAGACTGTTTAGCCATTGGGTGCATTATTCTTGAGAAGTTTCATACTCAGTTTAATGTTGTGGATGCTTTGAATAAAGCTTTACCATAGGATAGCTTTCAACATTGTTGTCACTTGATGGGGGTTACTTGATCTATGATCTTACACAGTTACTTGTATATTGTGTAACATGCCCATTAGCTGGGATGTATAGTTTGTATACTTTCACTCAGGTATTCTTTATCATTCTTTATTTTTCTCCCATAGATACTTTGGCCATATTGACCTTTAGTGGGAGATTGTTACTGTTAGTGTCCATGTGAAAGGTCAAATGATTGTCAGTCACTTTTGTATATGTTCTTTAATAAAACATACAATGGCCTAGTCAACCACAGATGATAATTTCGACCACATTTGTAACACCCAAGCAATCTTTGTTCATGATCTCTATGTATTGTGCTTTTTGCATATTTTGTAGGATCTGTGCGGAGTATCATGGGTGGCATCTGGATCTCGGACATCAAGGATATCATCGTGGAGCTCTCGAGAAGGAGAGTCCATTGAGATCCATCGTTATCAAAATACTTCAACAAACACCATGTCCACCACCATCTTGAGCATCCCTTTGATCCAGTCAACCATAGCACCATTCCCAACCCCAGTCCACCCTCCATTACCACGTGTTTCCCCCATTTGCATACTTACAGCTTTATCATTTACATCTTTTAACACAACCCTCCAACCCGCCCATACTTATCACAAATAACATTACCTTACTCCACTCCACTAGCTCAACCATTATTACCACCAAGTTCTGCTTTCACACCTCCATTTTCACGTATTCCAATATCAATTTTCACAACCACACACAACACCACCTTTGATGCACATATCGAACATAATCCATGACTCACATGTAACATGGGACTCCTCAATAGACATTTACCTACCGCTCGTGAAGAGAATTAGAGACTACAAGAACAACATAGGGATAATTTCAAAACTACTATGGATGCTTCGAGTGTGCCCCTTAGTCCTAGTCACTTCCAAGAAATTTTTCCTGACAATATTAAAATTATTTTAGAAGAATGTGCACTACTACTCAAAGTACATGATAGGTTAACCGAGGAGCATAAAATATTGAAGACTTTACAAGCTCCAACCCCACCACCACCTTTACAAATAGCACCACCACCCCAGCAGGCAGAAGCACCCCAAGCAGTACTAGATGAGCTACACAATCTGCGAGATTTCGGTGCATAGCGAACAGATGTAAATCTTTATTCATTAATGAAAAGGCAAGTACAGCGTTCGGCAAGAGACAGAGGATCGCTAGACTGTCTGTCTGGGCAATTACGCTGGGAAGCTGTGTTGCAGAGTTACAGAAATCTTGAGTATTGGTATTCTGTATTCTGTTTGTTGTGTTACAGTAGTTAATCATTAACACAATATTGTTCCGGTTAATATTAATAATTATGTGCAAAGTCGTGGTTGTTAATTCGTGTGATAAGTATACTTCATCGTGATAATCTTGTCTGGTAACTCCTGAGGTGTATTTGGTCCTTTTTCTTTTTTTTTCGCTTTTTCTGCTCCCTGTATTTCGGTTGACCATTTGTCGTAACCTTGCCATTTTGCCGAATTAATCATGATTAATAGTCGCCGTTGTGTCACTGCTTCTGTTCATGCATACATGCCGCAATTATGAAGGATATCTCTCCAATACTGCATTATGATTATGGTTCTTGCCGCCTAATGTTTCCCGTGCTCTTACTTAATCTTGTTCTTTCCACTAATAATTGCTATTGTGTTTGTGTGTTTGCGAGCTCTGTGTACCCTATGTTTTCATGTCTACTTGTGCACGCCATGGAAGCTTTGGCTAATATGGCAACTTTCCGTGCGGGACTCACTCCAGAGGTGAGTGAGTACTTGCGCACTCGGGGATTGTTGACCTTCGCTGAATTGCCTTGGCATTCAGTGGAGTGTCACCCCTTTCATGCGTAGATTATTTCTGCCATCGTCGCCACACCCGCTACAGAGCAGTGTTGGCCGGTTACATGTTTAAACCCCCGTACTGTAGTTACGCTCAATATGTTTACTGAGGGATTCCGCCTCCCTCAGGAAGGATTGGAGCATGGATAGCTCCTTCCTCTTGCCACCATGAAGGAACTATTTCCCCGGCGCTCATCTAATGAATTTGGCATCCTTTGTCGCCCCAAACCAGAGCGCACTGCTCTACAATTCCATGTCGCCGCGCTGAATTTGCAAAAACGTACCTATGGTATATCCCGAACATTTTATTCCATGATAGATATGGCTTCCCGTGAACCTGTAAATTTCGCAGCCTTTTTCTTCCAGCGTATTCACCGTGAATGCGTGACGGTTATAAAGCAAATCGCAAAGCACGACATCCCTCGCACCCGCTTACCCCATATTCTGACTTTCCTTTTTTCGGTGATCCAAGTCTTCCACGACACCGCCACCTCTCTCCAGGTCGAATCCTCCATCCCATCTTCTCCTATCAAGCAGCTGGAACAAGATGCACGCATGGAGTATGTCGAGGAAGTCTCCTCAAGGGAAGAATCTCATCAGCCGGATGAAGACGCTATGAAAGAGATCGCAGATTATATCATCAAGGAAGTGATTGCCACTACTGAGGCCATGATCAACACTGCTGTAGAGATACATCAGCAGGAGACCGGGATTGTTTTGGCGTCCACCACTCTGCCTCCTCTTCCTCCACCCATGACTAGTGTGGAGCATGTTTCCGGAGAACCCTCCAATGCTGGTCGCATGGCCTTAACACCTCAATTATCTTCTCCCGATTACTCTCCACCCCCTCCCTTCATCTACTCTCTGCTTCGTCATCCCAACCCCCTCCTTCCCTTCCTCCTCCGCCAGTAATGTTCACCGAATTGGAATCTATGGGTCGCCTCATTATACAGTTTTTCGAGCAATTACCCCTTCAGATGAAGGTGGCAACTGAGAATATTCGGCAAGAATTGCAAGGCAAAGTGGATTTGCTCAAAACGGATATTACCCCACTACAGGAAGAAGCAAATGCGGTCAAAGCAGAGAACCATGCCCTGCACCTTCAGATTCAGCAACTCCAAGAACGGTTAGCAGAGCAAGATAATCTGATTGCCCAACGTGATCACGCACTAGCTGAGTTGAAGGAAAAAACCGTTCTCCTCACATCTCGTGATGAAGAAATAAAGCAATTGGAACAAATGGTGCAAGATAAAGACGATGCTTGGGTTGCTCTTGGCAATCTATTGGAAGAAACTCGTGCGGATCTTGAGCTAGTGACATAGAAGGGACAAGAAATGGCTGACTTGGCCATGCAGAACACTGGAGAGCTCAAGACAGTGACTGCCGAACTCTTTCAGAAGAGTCGTGAATTGGAAGCAGAGACGGGCCGGATGCTTCAGATAAAGAAGGAGATGGAAGGCATTATGAAAGAAAGAGATGCCTATTATAAAACCATCCAGTATCAAGCTTAGGAACTAGAACGAAGAGAAAAACAGTTGGGATTTCAATCCGAGAGATTGTCCAAAATTGATGCAGAAATCCCCAAAATAAAGTTGAGGAGAGATGCGGCCATCACCAATGATTTTTATCTTCAAGAAACATTTTTGCAGACACAGACCGAATTGCTGATGAGTCTGGTAGTTGCTGCCAGTTCGGTTCGAACTGATGCACAACTGGTCGAGCCGGACATTTTGAAAACTATGCTGGACTCATTGAAGCAGAAAATTACTCGTACTTTTAAATTAGCTAGAACCCTGTATATACAAAGCATTATTGATGAGCCTTGAATGTATTTTCCTTTTTGGTTTCGAGTCCACCGTGCGTGCCAGTGTTAGGCCGTCGGATGGAATATGTAGTTTTATTTTTTCATACTCGCACACACCGAAAAGGCGTAGCGAATAGATGTAACTCTTTATTCATTAATGAAAAGGCAAGTACAACGTTCGGCGAGAGACAGAGGATCGCCAGACTGTCTGTCTGGGCGATTACGCTAGGAAGCTATGTTGCAGAGCTACAAAAATCTTGAGTATTGGTATTCTGTATTCTGTTTGTTGCGTTACAGTAGTTAATCATTAACACAGTATTGTTCCGATTAATATTAATAATTTTGTGCGAAGTCGTGGTTGTTAATTCGTGTGATAAGTATACTGCGTCGTGATAATCTTGAGTTGGAAGACAATTAACTATTTAGTTGAATGTTAACCTGGGAAAATTAAATGAAGGGCCTCTGCATTGTCAGACCCTTAACCATTCCCAAGAACCCCGAAAAGAGATTAAAAGTCGCTTACGGCAGCGCTTTTAACATCAACTAGGAGAATAGCATATACTTCAAAGACGAGCCTCCCCACCTAATCTTCCTGGGCTTGATGAGACTATCACTATTCTAGTGAAACCCTCATTTGAAGAAGAGTATGAGCTACAAGCGGCAATTGGTGGATGTGTAACAAAAGAAGGTCAAGAGATATCCAAACTACCAAGACCAACCTCGATGGAGCTAGTAAAAGAATTGGGTAAGACACACTCTCCACATATAGAAGCTCAACTACATGCCATGGCAATGATAGAAGAGGCCATCTTAAAGTCCGCATATTTCACAAAACATGCACCATGAAGGTACATCTCTACTAATCAAATTCAATACGAACCATATTTTATGTACCAAGCTTAGTATAATTAAGAAATTCAAAGTATTATGAGTAAGTTACCAACACATGCTACTCAACTCCAACTCAAGGATCTACCTCTGATAGTGACCAAGGGCACAATTTTCCAACCAAATTGGAGATGAAACCTATTACAAGAATCCCTTGAGATGATGTACACATGTTCCAAGGCCCCCATGCACATTATGTTCAATCCATATTAGGGCCTAGTCCCACGATGTCAATCCTGACCAGCTTTCACCATTAAGGTGCATAATGACCTCAAGTGCCAAGACTAGATTAATTATCCTTACTTCACACCACCACAAGGTCCCCCAACGGTCAAGTACATGATCATAACAATCTGACATTGGCTATAACTTTTGAACTGTATTGATAGATATAGTAGCCAGGATGTCACTTAAAATCATTGATCTCATGCAAATAACCTTTAAAGTATTTCAAAAGATAAGGGCACCCCATGTCTCAATGTCAAGGTTTGAGCATGGAAATTTGGATTTTCTTTATGGTATCAGTACAACACCATCTCTAAGGAATTTTTATGCATGGAACTATTGGATCAAATACCTATTCGCATGTTACAAATAAACATTTGAAGAAATGTTCACCATAAAGTTCTAGGAATATCATTTAGAAGTGTTCATAACCAGGTCAACACATCTACTTCAACTCTTTGCTTGTAAACATCTCATGTATTCAATGCACTATTGGTACCCCATAGGACATTCCATAGGCCATTGCTTGGGATATGTTAGAAGTAGATCTAGCACGTGGTATCCATATCAATGAGCACCCTTGCTCAAAATGTCCTTCAAAATTACATCGATCAATCCCCACAACAAGATTCTTTCAGGGATGACAGATGCGAGAGGGAGCGGGGTCTTAGCAATAAAAGTCAACATCAAAGAAGAGGAAGCATGTGAAGAGACAAGGAGCAAGACCAAAGGGGGCCCCCAACAAATTTTCAGCATCAATGCTAATCTGCAAGTGTTAAAATCCACCATGAGAAGCAACAATGATTCTAATCACTACACACTATAGCATAAAAACCCCAATTTTGCAATGTAATACTGCATTTTTTGCAAGTGAAGGATTCCTCAATCTTGAGGAGCTTGGATAAAATGTACTTATCAAATTTCATATTCCTTGGACATCATTTAATACCTCACAAGTAGCTTAGGACATAATTTTTCACTAGGCTAGTCATTAAATGTGGAACCCATCAAATCACCTCGAAAACTCTAAAAAGAGCTAGAGAGCTCATTTTTGGGGTTAGCTAGTTTGAGGTGTGAGCATTGTGAGAGATATTTTCTACTTTCAATAATGGATTTATTTCTCCTTCCTTCGTCTCTTCTATTGCCTCTTCTATGTGTGTGTGCATTAGTGAGCTTCTCACCATCACCTATGTGCACATCACTCGTTCACGATCATCGTATCACCCTTACATCTCCGTGGATTGAAAATTAAGGAGGTGGAGCATCATAATGTGATACTCATCCTCATGTAGAGCAACAAGGTGTCCCACCAAAGCATTCCAATCTATCACTCCATATGAGGCTTGGCATGGTCGCAAGCCATGTGTTGCTCATCGACATGCCTTTGGTTGTCTAGCATATGCATTACTGCCTGAACAACAACATAGGAACTTGGATGATAAAGTAGTGAAATGTATTTTTGTCGAGTACAGTTCAAAAAGCAAAGGCTATCATTTGTATGGTCCATAGAATAAATGCATTTTGGTTAGCCATGATGTTGTTTTTGTGCAAGATGCAATTCAAAAATTACTTTCATGTAACAACAAGACTTTAGATAGCTCTAGAGATGTGTATGACACTTTGCTATCGCTTTTTATAGGTGGATAGTCAAGTTTCTCAGCCTTTACAGGTTCCACATGATGATGAAGATCATTCCATCTCTAATGCACTTTTTTATGAGGGGGCTGATATAGAGGAGGCAAAAACTATGCATAAATGGCTAGTGTAGATATTGAGAGATAGAAAAATAGATGCACATTTGTCTTATTGTACTCATTCAAGCTCTCATAGTGCTTCATTTGCATCATATTGTTATTCCATGGCTACCTCTAGCCTTTGTGATGAGAATGAGTGTGTTTCTTTTGATGGAGCACAAAATTCACAAAATTGGATGGTTGTTATGCAATCAAAATATGATGTTATTATGAAGAATGGTACGTGTTCTTTATGTGATTTTTCTCTAGGTAAAAAGGATATTGATGCTAAATGGGTATACAAGCTGAATGATAAGCCTGATGGAATAGTTGAGAGGTATAAGGCTATGCTTAATGCAAAAGGTTATTCTCAAGAGAGATACATTGATTTTGATGAGACGTTTGCACCCACATGCTGAATGACCATAGTTCGTAGCATATAAGCACTTGCAGCTCATCATGGTTGGCATGTACATCATTTCAACATTTTTTGATGGAAACTTATATGAATAAGTGTATTTATTTTAGCCCCATGCTTTTGTGAAGAAAGACATGAAAACAAAGTGCGCAGGTTGAAAAAGGGATTATATAGTTTGAAGCAAGCATCACATGCTTGGTATGAAAAGATACATGCCTATTTGATTGCACATGCTTTTGAGAACAATCCAACTGAGAGCACCTTATATGTTAAGCGTTGTCAAGGGATGTGAAAGGAGGCAGACGCTCATCAGAACTGACTCGCAATAGCCTCTCTATGTGACTACACGTTGGGTGTTTCATTGTGTACTTTAGGAACTAGGATATGTTTTCAGTGTATGGGGAGTTATACGCTATAGTTTTATTCTCTATTTAAGTTTAGCCTATAAATTTAAGGTCCGTAAGGAAGTGCGATTCGATACCTCGAAACAGCCTCTCAATATGATTGCATTTTTAATTCTTCATCAGTTATACGATGCATTGTTTGCAGACAAGAGAAATAAAGTGTAATGTCACGTTTTGATTGATAATTGAATTGTTTGGTGATAATACCAAAATAATCCTATACAAGTGCTTTGAGAAAAAGTCCTAATATAGATACTTTGAAGATACTATATTTTAAAATGTGATAAAATAAAACTAATATAAGTGGCAAAAATGCTGCTCCAAGCTCATAAATTTTGTCAAGTAGTCACTGCTCGTCAGTCTTCTTCAAATGGTTTGCAAGAAATGACAATAGGAAAAAAAACATAAATATGTCTTTACTAACATAAAACACTCATTCATTTTCATACATTTATTATGTTTAGGCACTTTACTCATAATTACCTTGCATTTATGCACTATAATTATACTTACTTTTATATGTATTTCATATTCATATGCCCCTATCTCATATGCATGCACACATGCACAATGTTTACCTATTTAGTTACATATTAATTCACATTTATCCTATATTAACATGCATTCATTTTCATCAAGTTAACATACACTTAGACGCGTGCTTAACTTATGCTAACTCTTTCTCTCATACTTCTATATCAATACACACTAACATATATACGCATACACATACTCCTATTCTTAAGCATATGCATTTAACATTATGCATTCATATGCATACATGTTAACTTACATTTATCTTATATGTATAAATACCTATATGCATACACACATGCATATACTTAAGCACATAGAGATGCAAATCCATACTAATTTATCACTCATGCACGGATGCATCTACTTACGCATGTCTTAATCATGTACATTCCTACTTACATTCATACACATGCATACACAACATTATTCATGCACAAACTCATAGCTTCCTATATGCATATACACCAACACATGCATTTACATTCTTAATACTCATGCATATGCTTGTACATACATTAAACACATGCATTTATTTCACATACACATACACTTATGCACATACACTTATCACACATGCACATGCATTTCATCTACCTCTTACATACACATGCACACACTACATATGCACATGTATCTATATTAATTCATATGCATGCTTTTGCATTCACATGCATGCATTTATATATTTGAGAACACTATTATAGATGCATAAATATGTTCATTCACATGCATGCACTCATACTAACATATACTTCTAAACTTATTGTTATGCACACATACATTAATTTTCATATGCATGCACAAAAACTAACATATACTTATAAACTTATTGTTATGCACACATACATTAATTTTCATATGCATGCACACAAACTATTACATGTATGCTCATACTCACTAATTTATGTTAATTCAAATACATAAACCTAACACTCATATGAACTTAACATAACTTAAACTTATGATAACACATGTTAATTAACTCTATTATGCATATGTTACTATACACTCACATACATTATCATATACATATATCTATTTCATATGCTTTCACACAAACATTAACTCTAATATGCATACTCATACACTATCATGTACTTCTAATGCAATCACATTTATGACTATCATGCATTTATGCACAAGTAAACACATGTACTTTCACATAACTCATGCATTTAACTCATGTACACATTCATGTACTTCATCTATACAAGCTCTCACAGTCATTTGCATGTTCAACTCACTTCACATACACATGCACTCATGCATATGCATTCATCACACATATGCATTCATACACATGCACTCTCACATTCATTATCTCTTATATGCACATGCACACACTACATATGCACATGCACTCATGCATACATACACATGCACTCATGCATACATACACATGCACTCATGCATACATACACATGCACTTATCATACATTCATTATCTCTTATATGCACATGCTCACACTACATATGCACATGCACACATGCAAACATACACATGCACTTATCATACATTCATTATATCTTATATGTGCATGCACACACTACATATGCACATGCACACATGCATACATACACATGCACTTACGCACATACACTTATCACACATGCACATGCATTTCATCTACCTCTTACATACACATGCACACACTAAATATGCACATGTATCTATATTACATCTCTCTCTCTCTCTCTCTCTCTCTCTCTCTCTCTCTCTCTCTCTCTCTCTCTCTCTCTCTCTCTCTCTCTCTCTCTCTCTCTCTCTCTCTCTCTCTCTCTCTCTCTCTCTCTCTCTCTCTCTCTCTCTCTCTCTCTCTCTCTCTCTCTCTCTCTCTCTCTCTCTCTCTCTCTCTCTCTCTCTCCCCCTCTCTCTCCCCCTCTCTCTCTCCGACATTTGTTTCTGTGGTGCGCCCATCTCTGCAATCATCAGATGCAGATAGATAAGCGACCTTATGCATGCACATTGTTTTGCAAAGATTTAAGCATAAATAGGTAGAAAACAAGCAGGTAGAGAATCGATGACTACAGGATAAGCAGATAATATAGTGAATCCATGCCAAAGAAGGAGCAGGACCATGCTAGAGAAGGAACAAGATGAATGAGCAAGAAACAGATCGACCAATTTCTCTCCTCCTCTCTTCTCTCTCTCTATCTCTCTCTCTCTCTCTCTCTCTCTCTCTCTCTCTCTCTCTCTCTCTCTCTCTCTCTCTCTCTCTCTCTCTCTCTCTCTCTCTCTCTCTCTCTCTCTCTCTCTCTCTCTCTCTCTCTCTCTCTCTCTCTCTCTCTCTCTCTCTACCTCTCTCTCTCTCTCTCTCTCTCTCTCTCTCTCTCTCTCTCTCTCTCTCTCTCTCTCTCTCTCTCTCTCTCTCTCTCTCTCTCTCTCTCTCTCTCTCTCTCTCTCTCTCTCTCTCTCTCCCTCTCTCTCTCTCTCTCAGCCGCAACATCTGTGCTTACCCGACATCGTTCTCTCTTCATTTTACACAGTGCCATCGACTGCTTTCTCCATCTCTCTCTCTGTCTCACCTCTCTCTCTCTCTCTCTCTCTCTCTCTCTCTCTCTCTCTCTCTCTCTCTCTCTCTCTCTCTCTCTCTCTCTCTCTGCCATGCACACGTACTTGCAGGAAATGACATTAGAGAAATAAACACAAATATATATATATATAGAGCCATAGTAATTCACATGTATACTAATCCTAAACTAACACACTCACATGCATATGCCTTTGTTACTTTAGTTCACTCACTCTCCACTTACACACCTCACCCATACTTAAGTGCACATACAAAGACACTCGCCCACACATATATAGATAGGCTCACGATTTACTTCCATATATATAAATAGTTACACTCATAGGGTTTCATTTAGATTATGGTTTAAGTCAGACACATATAGATTATTAGGCCAATGCATACACACAAGCACAAATGCATTTTCTTACCTAGTTACACTCATACATAAGCACATAATAAATACTCTTACACATAAAATGACACATCCACGTGCACATATAACACAAACACACACATTTACTTTCACACACATTTACTTTCACACACATATTCATAAATGCACATTCAACCCACAAACACATTCACGTACATATATGCGCTAACAGAACACACAATGCACATAGGTACTTAAGCATATAAGTTGATACATATACACACACATAGTTACACACATTTAGATCACTTGTATCTCTATAGTTCACATGTAAAATCATTCATACTGCTCATAGAGGAATTAAAAAAGATTATATCTATGGAGGGTGCACATAAGGGTTTATATGGAGATAACATCGAAGGTTCAAATGAGGATTCAAATATCTCTTCCATCATTTTGTGTTCAAAACACATTCTCATCTTCTTTTGCCTGCAGGTACTCAAGAGAAAAGATAAGTTAAAGAAATGTACCAAAATAATTCGAGAGAGATAAAAGTTAATCTTAAAATCAGAAAGTTTTTATTTTTTTGAGTGTTTATTTGGATGTGGGAATCCCTTCGACATCTGCCCCGCCCAAACGTGCACATCCTCCAACCTGCAGTCCATGGAAAGTAGCATCAAATCCTTTGGGAAAACTTATTAATTGACTCTAAATAAGATGATGAAAAATGCTTCTAAATTCAAATTACGTTTCTAATAATAAAGAAAATTTATAAAATTATGTAAATGTGAGTAGGAAATCATATCGTTCAATGCATACAATTAAAAGACAAACTTAGAAAATCCTATAATAATCATTTGGGCGGTCACGGTACTTACCATTCCATTAACCCTGATCACAAGTAAGATTTAATTTATATAAGTATTCTATCTTCTATCTCTTAGTCATCCACCATAAGATACATCTAACTAATTCTTTTGTGGTAGACCTCCGCCTCATATAGCCCATAATACATTTCAGAAGTGATTTCGAGTTCACAATTGAATATTAATTTTTTTCTTTTTCTTTTTCTTTGTTTTCTTTTTTCTTTTTCTTTTAACTTCTTTTCTTTTTCTTTTTCCATCTTGCAGCAGCCATTAATGTACTGCTTGATGTATTCATTTTTCTTTCTTTGCAACTTTTTTGTTTAAGGGGAAAGGCTTAACCCCTAATCAGAGTTGAGGATATAGAAGCATGCTACAGTGAGAACTAAGATCTCATTTGCTAAACAGTTTCAGAAAATAAAGAAGCCTACTTAGATAAAGTAAATTCACTTTTAGTAAGGGTCGCAGGTCAAGTGTTCCACTCTCCTATCCTCACAACACATTATAACGTCCCTAAATTGGACCTTCAACTGCATACATATTCCTACTTTGATTTCTTTTTCATCATCTATATAATTTTAATAAATTTCCTTTTATACCAGAAACAAATCATTTCCTAATTATGGAATGCATAAAATAAAATTTTTATATTAAAAATAAAGAACAATTGGAATTATTTCACCTGATTATGCTTCATCTTCATCTTCGTCTTCTAGGAAGTCTTCATCCAGCTCAAACTTACTGCTTTAAATAGCTTTATTCTCTTTCCTGCAATCACATTTCTTAACAGAGTACCATCAAGTTCTTTTAACTTATATGTACCTGTATAAAAAATAGAAACAACAACAACATATGGCTCAAACCAATGTTTAGTTAATTTACGACGTGCTTCATATTGAGTCTCAAAAGTACTATCATATACAATCAGCCAATCCCCACTTTCTATTGGTTGTGGCCTCAATCAATGTTTATTGTCAAAATAAATTTTATTTTTCAATCGTGATGTTTTTTATTTTTTAATAGCTTCTTTTAAATTTTCATTACCCTGTTTTAATTTTTAATCCTTAATGCTAATCATTCTTCTCTTGAAACATTTTCTTCCCATTCTAAGCTCATCCAATTTACTCTCTGAGTATGTATAGAAAATATCGGCTTTTGACAATACATGAGTTCAGCCGACATAAAACCAGTTGTTCTCGTGTACGTCATCCTATCGGCCCATAAAGAAAATGGGAGATATTTTGGCCATTGTCCAATATGCCCATAGCATGCTTTTGAAATAGCCTTCACTATGGAAGGATGCCCTCATTCAATTTTTTCATTTGCTTCAAGATTGTAGGCAGCCGTAAGAGACAATCGAATTCCATGATGTGCAAAGAACTCTCTTGCCTCTCTAGCATCTATCTCACCTCGATCTACTACTACCTTCTCTACATATCCAAATCTGGATATTACTTCTTCTAAAAGAAATAAGCATACATTATAAGTAGTATTAGAAAGAAGTGCTCTACCCTCAACGTGATTTGTTAAATCGTCACGTGCAAGAACGATGTATCTCATACCACTATTGCTTTTAAGCATGGTCACAAGATCGACTACCCACTTGTAGTGAATACAAGGTGGATAGGTCAGATGTAAAGGGTCTCTATGTTTGACTGAGGAATGTAACTGACACGTAGTACAAGTGCTCACAAATTCTTTTCCAGTTACATACATCCTCATCCACCAGAAACTTTCCTGAATTTTCTCATACATAGCTACAAAGCCCTTATGACCAGCCCAAAGGCTTTCATGCACATCCTTCATAACTTGCACTTGAAAATTTTTTAAGCCTAACACTCTTAGCGGGTTTCTTACCTTTCCTTTAGCATGTTGCCAAAGATATCCATCTTTCAAGAAGAAGTTGAAAGACTTCTTCCTGATGTTCCGGAATCGATTTGAGGTCCAGCTTGGAATAGGCTGAAATGTACTCAGATAATATCCTATATCTCTCCATTCTCCCTCATAGTCGTCTTCTCTAAATCTCTCATACATAAAAGTAGATGTTTCATAATTAATTAAGTTTATATATTTATCCATTGCTTCTCTATCGTCGTCAAATTTTGCTCATGAAAGCATATCAGCAACCGTGTTATGCTTTCTAGCAATATGTACAAAACTAGGGTTCATAAACTTAATAAAGGCAATCCATCATAACATAGCAATATCTGGAGATGAGCAGTTGGCAATTAATCCAATTAATGGAAGACAATCAGTCTCTACTATTATATTAGCTCCTATAAAATATTCCTTATTTGTTTTTAAAGCAATAACGAACCCCCATAACTCTCTTTTAATTTGAGGATAATTTCTTTGAGTATCATGTAAGATTTTTGCTCCAAAGCAAACTCCTTATCTTTGCTTCTTCTCCTTGTCCTGCCCAATGACCCAGCCTATACCAATAGGACTAGTATCAATGGTTAGAATTACAGGCTTATTTTCTGAGTAGTCAATATGTTTCAAGATTGGAGCATTGATAAGTAGTTGCTTTAGATGTCTCATCATTCTAGTATGCCCTTTGGTCCAATAGAATTTCTTTCTTTTTTCGTAACAAATCATAAAGTGGGTTTGCGACATGAGCAAAGTGAGGCATCTAAATGACATAGAAAACACATGCACCTAAGAATCTCCTTACTTCACTAACATTGCGACACCTCTTAGAAATTCTACTAATGGTATCAAATTTTGTTAGGTAAGGCCTACAACCATAATGTACACATAAATGCCCAACTATTAGCACTTCATTAACACCAAAAGTAGATTTCTCTAAGGAGAAAGTTAGCCCAACCTCCTCAAACCTTTGAAGATCTTCTCACAATCAGAAATATGGTTGGAAACAAACTTTCTACATCCAAATGAATCTATGGTCTCATCTTTTTCTTTTTCCACACACCCATTTATTGGAATATCATCAATAAAAGGCATTGTCACTTTTGGGATAAAGTCATGTAAGACCAGGTTCATAGCATTCATCATGTGTGCCACAACATTCGTCGCTCCTTGTGATAAAGTACACATACATACTAGACCCAAAGGAGTTTTCATCGTGGTCACATCTGGACTCTCGATAGCTAATTGAAACTGATCATATCTTGAATACATATCTCCCATTGAATAGATGGAATGATTAGCAAATACCTCGGTAAACTCATCTACAATAGGACCCGTTCCTACATTTCTAATAGTAACTTTATTCAGAGGTTGTTGATCCTGAATAAAGCATAGCTTCCCATTCTTTTTCGGTGTCGTGAACCACCTATTGGAATAAGGTGATGATGATGGTTCCAAGATTCTCATGGCAATCTTCTCTTTTATCAGTCTCATTAGCTAAGGTAAATGAGCCTTTGGGATTGGTATCAGTCGAAGATTCCAAGGAATGTGCGGCACAGTAAAAATAATCATCAGAGCTACAAGCTTTGGATCGGCACATCCTATTTCATGTGGGAATAAAGAAAATGCTTTCCCATGTCGCACTATCATCTTCCTAAACTGATCTTTTTCTATCTCTGAAAGAAATTCATCGTCAAATTTAATATATTTCTTAGTTTCCTCTGTAAGCATATGACCTATCTTAGATCAATCTCTAATATAGGGTCCTCAGATACTCGTCGAAATATATCATGACTATCTTTAGGTAAGGGTTGAGCTACATGCTTAATTTTCTTCTCGATTGTTTTATATTTTATTTCTACGTTAACTTCATGTTCTAGGATAAAATTAGTAATAAACTCATATTCTTGAATAGAGTTAAGAATAATCAATTTTGATTCTAATTTTTCTTGGGAATTCAAGCTCTTCTAACAAAGCACTACTTTTAGAAAGCTCAATTATACCCTCAAATTTTTCATCAGATAAAATTAATCCTAATTTTCTAAAATATTTTCCATTTTGTTTTCTAAATGTTTTTGTAACGTTTTCTTTTGTAATATAATGCAAACTAGTTGTAGGAGTACAAATTAAAAAATTTTGGAATTTATATACATCGCTAACATGAATTTTGGTCATAATATGCCCCATATTCTCTAACAGCCAGTGAATCTTCACATACATGACTGTTCGAGTCAATGGAGTTTCTTCTTAAGTTCTTTCTATTTCTTGTATGATTTGGGCAGAGTGTCATGACTTGCAAAGAACCCATCCCACATTTGGATCGAATTCTTGCATAAACTGGCCCATCATTCATCACTTTTGTTTCCATTCTCATCTCAGCTATAAATGCTTGCCCAAGAATTACTTCATACGAATAATTATCTTGAATGAAGAAATGAAATTCTTCTCAAATGCAACCTATCATTATAGGCACATGCGTGCATGCACCTAATAAAATTCCAGAGCCATTGTTAGTTGTTCTCATCCTCCAGCCATGCACTTTGTCGATTGGCCATCTAAACTTATCAAAAAATTTCTTTGAGATAACATTTATCTCTGAGCCCGAGTCAATCAGAGCTAGAGCTAAATAGGAATCTTTTTCATCTCCAATCCTAATTTTCACTTCTGGCATTCCTCGTGCCTAGAAGGTTGTGTTAAATTTACTTTCACTTTTCAACATTTCCTCATCAGGTTGAATTGGTCCTAAAAAATTTCTATTCACACTCCCAGTCCTAAACTCTTCTTCTTCTTCATAATCACTATCACTTAATGTTACAGCGTCATTCATAGCTAGAGTTTCTTCTGCTACATCTTGCATATCTTCGTCTTGCGGTAGTGGAAATCGTCTCCTCTTAATTAGTCGAATAAAACTATCCTTGAACTCAGGTTTTGCTATTGAAAACACTTGTTCAAGGGACATTCTTACTTACTTTTTAGAAGTATATCATTCAAGATTTCCCTAGCATCGTTCCTCTTCTCGAGATTCAAAATCATTATTGCTCATGGAGCTCTTCTTCCTTTCTTTTTTTCTTTTTCTTCACTTTCTTTTTGTTCATCTTTTTGTTCGGTTTTAGTATTTTGATTATTTTCATTTTCAGGTTTCTTCTTTTGATCCTTACTAGGGATACTCTGATTTTCTTGTGATTGCACATTTTCCTTTGTTGGTTTCTTCCCTTCTTTAATTATCCTTCTTTTCTCCTCCTGAGTTAAGTTTGTATCTTCAAATTGTACCTTTTTGTCATTCTTCTTCTCATTCTCTCTCGTCTGCCTTCTGGTGATTCTCCTATCTGCCTCGTCTATATCATCCTGCATATCATCTCGTCTTCATTTCTCCTCAACATTGGCAAAGTGATAATATACAGAGGATTGATCAACAAGAGATCGCCATGTTGTTTTACACATTATTTCATCTCTAGCCCTCACCACTGTCTCAATCGAATAAGGGTTTTGGCTTGCCATAGAAAGAGGCTTATCATTTGCTGGCTCTAGTCTAGCAGCTAAGGTACTGGAAGTTGCATTAAAGATCGTTAACTTTTCATACAAATTTTTCATACCTCCTTTGCCCCAGTTAATGGCTAAAGGAAGTCGTGACCTAAAGTCACACAATTTCCTATCAATCTCAACTACTAATTCATTTTCTTTTGCACTCTTCAACTCATCACAAGCATAAGTTGCATGTTCCTGGCTATCATACGACACACACCATTTTCCACCAGTTCCTTTTCTTTCAGTGTTCTTTGAAAAGCTGGCTGAGCAGCAAACTGAGTAGGTGGAGCTGGCTAAAAAATTGGCTGAGGAGGAATATACTGTGGCATAACTAACTATATGGGCACTTTTCCTATGCCACCACTATTAGCTCTAGGCTCATTGAAACTCATGGAATATACCTTATTATTCAATTGGGCAACCTCTTTGGAAAGAGATGCCTGCATATTCATAACATTCTCCATTTGTTTACATAAAATGTCTAATTGAAATTAAATTGGAGATGTAGGGGCAATTTCAATGTTAGCCATAGCCACAGTTGTAGGCATTGGCATATCAATTTGCCTTGCAGTAGGTATCTCCCTAGGCTGAGAAGAATTAGGTTTTGCATACAAAATAGATTATCATTGCTTCATTTGGGCAACAGCCTCTATTTCTCGTTTCACTTTTTCCCAATCATCGATAAGACCATATCTTTTGCATGGCTCTTTTATTCGTCTCTCTACCTCAGCTCTATCCTCACGACTCAATATCTTGAGGAAATGAATAATCAGGTCTAGATTTAATGCATTTTTATCCTCCTCAAGAAGCTGGGAAAATCATCTCATGAACTCGCCATGAAGATGAGTTAGAGACTCATTGCTCTTTGCAGAGTTTACCCATCCTAAAAATTTATCATGGCTATGCTGGCTAAAATCTTCAAGATAAAACATCTTGTGTAATTCTTTCCTAAACTCCTCCCAAGGTTTATTAGCATGTACTTGAATGCTTTCTAGTATAGAACTAGAGACTATACAAACAAAATACTTTACTAAAACTTCATCAGGTAAATCTTGGATTTGCACTTGCTCTTCAAATGCATCCAGGTATTCTGTGATACTTAGGCCAGTAAATTTACCTTTTTCTCTTAAGATGGCTTGAACAGTGCGCATTCCTTGTTTCTCTATCATCATGTTCTTAAACATGTCCTCCATCTTGCGTTCTTGATAATGCTTAGAATGGAGTAAAAAATCTCTAATGCCAGGCTCTAATCTTTCTCTAAACTGTCTAAACCTTTCCCTCGATGATAAAGCCAGGAATAATGACTTTACCGAATCCTAGGCTTTACTATTAATATTTTCCTTTTATTAAAATATTTGCAACTTGTCTACTTTAACCTAAGTGTAACTTAAGCTTGAACTATCTTTAGACTTGAAAGTTTAAATTTATGATTTGATTTCTTTTTAATTTTAGAGTTTTTAATTTCTAAATTTACTTTTAATTTTCTAACCTTAAGTTTGTAATCCCAAAGGTTACTCTAATGAAAATAGAGGTGTAGATAGTTTTTATAAGTTTTAAATAAGTTTTCTTAATTTGGATGTTTTAGATTTTAATGTAGTAGGAAAAAACAAGAAATATTACCAATTACTTAAATAAATTTTATTTAATTTTGTTTTAGAATTTTAACGGGGTAGAAAAGAAATAATAACAACTACTCAAATAAAAAACCTAAGCCTATCTATTAAAATAAAACACTTTTTGTGCAATAAAGTGAGTGTTAAGTAATTAAAAAACCAGTCTTTATGTTTAGAAAAAAGCTTTTTTCGTGCAATAAAGTAAATCTTTTCAAGTACTTTAGAAAGCTATCCTTTGATCTAATATGAAATTGCTTGCAATGCTAAACAAAAATAATCTTTCCTAATGCAATGATGTTTCAATGCCTTACAAATGAAAGTGTAATGTGACTAATTTCTAATACAATGAAAACAATCCTTCTTTTTCAGTGATGTGATTGCATGAAAATAAATGAACTTGAATAAACACCTTACCTTTAGTAGCTTGATGCAGAAGGTTCCAATGTGCACTGTGATAATTCTTTACAAACTAAAGTGATCGTGTATTAATTGTCTTCTTGAATGTTGATGGGGGGGGGGGATGAAGTGATGAGGATTGTTCACCTTGAATAGCCTTTTTCCCATGGAGGTGCTCAGTCCCCTAAGGAACATCCCTCAACAGCGAGGGAAAAGAGTAGGTAGCAAAAGGATCTTCACTTCTCATTGCTTCTTTTTCCTCCACTCACCTGCAAACAAGAAGAAAATAAAGGTTAACTTTTGTAACTAAGACTAAAAACACAACCAAAAATCCTAAGCACACTAGCATCACGTTTCACGTCACATTCACCAAATCTGTCGAGGGGTGTGAAAGGAGGTAGCCGCTCATCAGAATTGACTCGCGCTAGCCTCTCTATGTGACTACACACTAGGTGTTTTGTTGTGTACTTTAGGAACTAGGATGTGTTTTCAGTGTATGGGGAGTTATTAGCTATAGTTTTATACTCTATTTAAGTTTAGCCTATAAATTTAAGGTCCGTAAGGAAGTGCAGTTCTATACCTAGAAACAGCCTCTTGATATGATTGCATGTTTAGTTCTTCATCAGTTATATGATGCATTGTTTGCTGAAAAGACAAATAAAGTGTAATGTCACGTTTTGATTGATAATTGGACTGTTTTGTGATAATACCAAAATAATCCTATACAAGTGCTTTGAGAAAAATTCCTAACACCGATACTTTGAGGATACTCGTATACAAATCTTTATATAAAAAGCCTAATACAAGTTTTTATATTTCAGAATGTGATAAAATAAAAATAATATAAGCGGAAAAAATGTAGCTCCAAGCTCGTAAATTTCGTCAAGTCATCACAACTCGTCAATTCTTCTTCAAATGGTCTGTAGGAAATGACATTAGGAAAAAAAGCATTGTCTTTACTAACATAAAACACTCATTCATTTTCATACATTTATTATGTTTACGCACTTTACTCATAATTACCTTGCATTTATGCATTATAATTATACTTACTTTATATGTATTTCATATTCATATGCCCCTATCTCATATGCTTGCACACATGCACATGCTTTACCTATTTAGTTACATGTTAATTTACATTTATCCTATATTAACACGCATTCATTTTCATCAAGTTAACATACACTTAGATGTGTGCTTAACTTATGCTAACTCCTTCTCTCATACTTCTATATTAATACACACTCATATCTATGCGCATACACATACTCTTATTTTTGAAGCATATGCATTTAACATTATGCATTCATATGCATACAGGCTAACTTACATTTATCTTATATGTATAAATACCTATATGCATATACACATGCATATACTTAAGCATATAGAGATGCAAATCCATACTAACTTATCACTCATGTACAGATGCATCTACTTAAGCATGTCTTAATCATGTACATTCCTACATACATTCATACACATGCATACACAACATTACCCATGGACAAACTCATAGCTTCCTATATGCATATACATTAACACATGAATTCACATTCTTAATACTCATGCATATGCTCATGCATACATTAAACACATGCATTTATTTCACATACACATGCACATGCACATACACTTATCACACATGCACATGCATTTCATCTACCTCTTTCATAC